>CM056816.1:59379287-60588167 GCA_029852735.1 Persea americana | reverse complement strand
GTGTAAGAGGAGAGCAGTGTCTGTGAGCTTGAAGCAGGGGAGATTGGAGTATTGGGGATGGGGGAATTCGTGGAAGAGAGTGGGGTACCTGCGAAGGAAGCGGAGGACCGGGACGGTGAGGCCGAGGAGCTTCTTCTTATCAGAGAGGAATCTGGAGGAGAGGAATCCATGGGAGCTGCGATGAATGGCATCTTTGAGGAGGCAGGCGGCTTTGAGATCGGTCTCTGTGTCGATGATGTGGTCGAGGCCTCTGTTCTTCACCCATTTGAGACGGACTTTTGCAACGGAACGCGTTTGGGAATGGAAGCCATGAGAGGAAGGAGGAGGAGGAGAAGAGAGGGTTTTGAGCAGCAGGGATCTCAGACTGCTTGCACCCATCTCTCTGAGTAGGGTTTTGGCTTCTTGGACTCCGGACGAAAGAAGAGGTTTTATCAGAGAAGAAGGTTTCTGGGAGTTAAAAGTTTAGACCTGACCGGACTTAAACCATGATCCAAATCTGAACCCGGTTTGACCTATTGAGTCAACCCAGATTCAATGTCAATACGACATTGAGAAGTATCCGTACCTGTATTTTCTTTTAAGGTAAAAAAAACATTATCAAACAATTTTTTTTTCCGTGTAGCATTACAATTTTATTTTTTTTTTTTTCTTATAGCATTACAACCATGCAACAAGGATACGACAAAAGGGGATGACATTTATTTTGAATGGCCCGAATCATCTATATGCGAGGTCTACAAGAAAATCTATAATAAAATTCCCATGTAATAGCTTATTAGGGATCTAGACTTCCAGTCTTATATGTGTAAGGAGTAGAAGTGGCACCTATTTATCGAAAATTCTTGTCCGCTCAAAATGAATGCCCTTTTTGCTACGTGCAAGACATTCTCCAATTTTACCTCAATAAGGGTTGTCAGTAAAGTTGATCAAATGATGGAAAATATGATTGTTTTATATAATTAAGAGAGTTGCTAAATGCACACTAAGTTTTTCTTTCCACACTTACCATTTTTTAAAAAACTTTATTACCAATATACCCCTGTAGAAAATCACTAAACTACCGTTCTCCCTTCCTTCCTCTCCTTGCCCGCCTCTGCCTGCTCTCCTTCTCCATGTCTCTCTCCCTCTCCCTCTCCCTCTGTCTCTCTCCATGCCCACCTCCTCTCGCTCTCCCTCTATCCCCCTTCATCTCTCTCCATCTCCCTCCCCCTGCTTGCCTCCGCCTGCCGCCCACTGCCTCCCTCTTTCCTTCTCCCTCTCTCTCTCCCTCTCCCTCTAGGCTAGGGGTGGGGTTAGTTTATATTGTGGCTCTGATACCACTTGTTATGCGCATATGTGTGGAAGTGTGAATCACCACGATCGAACGATCAAATCAACCACACAAAGAAAGAGAAAATCACACACAGAAGTCACGTGGATCGACAAACTCACCTACATCCGCGGGAAAGAGACTCGACTTTCCTCTAACCCCACGTGATTTCGAAAGACTCTGACACCCACGGGAGAGAGAGCTCTCACATTTTTAACTCTATCACAGTGTCTGAGATTACATGTTACATAAATATATAATCTTCACTTTCTTACCCCACAAAAAGGCCCTGTATAAAGACCACAATACCCCTGACTCCAATCCGATCAACCAAGAATACAAGACATAAACCAAACAATTTAGGTATTATTGTAGGTATGCAAAGAAAATTTCGAAATTCCCAAACTTGCCACACTTCAATGGTGGGTGTAGAGAGAAAGGGTCTGTGGAAAGAATAAACTAGTACGCATTTAACAGCTCTCTATAATTAATGCATAGCATTGTTATTATTACATTTTTGACCATATGCTCAATTTGACATCCCCCAGAGACAAATACTGAACGACGTTAATAAATTTTTTGTATGGGTAGTGGTGAGATAAAGACTATCAGGTCAATTAGGTTACAACTTACAGGGAAACGTGAGAGTTGTACGGGATGTAGAAGTTTAGGAACTATATTTTGCCAAATTCTTATGATATTCTTCAATGAAACTTGCTTGATATAGAGTAGAGGGGATGATAAAGGGTGGGTCAAGTTATACCCCACTCAATCATCCTCCCATTAACATTGGTGACAAGTTCTACTGTTGAAGTTTGATTTGATTCTCACAAGGTAGATACTTCCTCAGGAAAGCTTGATTCCACAAAAATCTTCCAATTAAAGAGACTAAATACTTGTCACTGTTTTTATTGGTAATATAAGATCTAGACCCATGATCTCAAGATTGCAATAATGAGCACATTTCGTTGTGTCATGGGCTCTTGTGAACACCTCTCACTTGAAATTTAAAAATTATATATATACATATCAATGATCTATGACCGTAGTTCAACTTGTTAGTAACATTCGTGCGTGTGAAAGAATTTGTGAGTTTTGAGCCCCTCTTGTTGGGAAAAAAAACCTTCCTGATGAGACCATCTATTATCTGTTCTTAGCAAAAGAGAGGCTGGGAAAAAAAAGACCTTCTTGATGAGACTCTCTATTGTCTGTTCTTAGCAACAGAGAGGCCGGGGAGGGGGGGCATTAAATTACAGTAAGGTCCATTTTAAGTAACAGAAATGGTATGGAGTGATTATTCAGAACTATAGGGGATAGCCGTGTGATTGAGTATCCGATTTCTTACCAACTACTTAGGGTTTGATCTTAGCTTCTCTCCCTTGCATGTGCAAGTGGTATTCTCCTTAATTATGATTAAGTATCTCATTTTCAATAGATAACTCACGTGTCAGTTATGTCTCTCATGAGTCTAGCCCCTTGACTGGTAAAAACACCTTCCTAAAATATCCTTTTTTATTCAAATGTCACTATATATCAATTGGGGCTAAGAACTGTGGGGTACATTTTTTTTAATGAGAAATTAACAATAAGGTCCATTTTAAGTTACAGAAATGGTATGGAGTGACTATTGAGAACTATAGGGGATAGCCTTGTGATTGAGTATCCCATTTCTTACCAACTACTTAGGATTTGATCTTAGCTTACCGCCCTTGCAAGTGCAGGCGGTATTCTCCTTAATTATGATTGAGTATCCCATTTTCAATAGATCACGCATGTGTCAGTTATGTCTCACATGAGTCTAGCCCCTTGACTGGTAAAAAAACCTTCCTAAAATATCCTTTTTATTCAAATGTCACTGTATATTAATTGGGGATAAGAACTGTGGGGTACATTTTTTTAATGAGAAATTAACCTGGCTCGATCTGTATGGTACCCCCTTCGTTTGACCAACATTCATGTTTGTGAGATCATGCATATTCAGCATATAGCAAAAATATAATATAAGCAAGTGCTAGGGTTTGGTTTGATGATTTTGAAAATGCAAGTGCAACTAACAATGTGGCTATAGAAGTGAAAAATACCTAAAATACGATGTGATCGAGAAAACAATGGGACAAAAGAAGTCAACATTTACTCTGATTTTATCTGTGAGGGCGTCTGTCTTTTGAGTTTATTTAATCTCCCAATTCGTTCGTCATTTCAAACACTGCCATCAATTACTACATCCTCATCATCACAGCCTTTGGGCATCTAATGCCCACACAAAAAGGGTATTTGAATAGGATAAGGGTTGGCTTTTACGTATGAAGATTTTAACTCGGCATCTCCCTTTCATATCCTTTCAGCGAACCTTCTTTCTATTTCAAAAGTCCATTTCACCAATGTCATATTCTTCCACAGCTAAATATCTACATCTCTGAAGGGTACCACACTGGATAAGATTCTTGCAATTTGCTGCATGAGAATATGAAGCATCTTATCCGCCCTTCCCTTCTTTTCAGATTAGAGCCCTACATCTAAAACAAGAACCACCCATTTCAAATTCAAATTCTTCCAAGTTGCCACTTCTCTCCAACCCAATCCCAGCACCCCTTTCTTACCAAAAGCCCGAGGGGAAAAAAGAAAAAAAAGGAACAGAAACCGATTAGTATTTTTAACCAAGAAAGTCTATAATCACCTAGAAACCAATTGCCACTTTCACAGAAAAAGGTACAGTTTCAGGCTTCTATCAACAAAAAAGACCTCAAGCCAAGCACCTATTTCAAAAAATGCACGGATAGGCATTACCAACCATTTAAAATTCAACCTTCTACTCATTAGGCATTGCTCATATGTTACAAGCACCCTTTCTCAGTGAAAAGTAGCTAGCTACCCAAATCCTACTGGTTTCATTCGATTCTAAAGTCTCCAACTTTGCCAAGCAATCTCAGCATCCAACACCCATTCACCAAAAAACCAACCGAACGAAGATAATCACCCATTTCAATAATCCTCCTCTTCTCCTTCATTAGAGTGAAGCACCCATTTCTCCATTTCATCAAAAGCAGAGAAAACATAAGCATTCGCTCCCATTGAACTTTCCACTCTATCATCAGATTCAAGCACCCATTTCTACATTTTTTTTTCAGATCTCTCCCCGTCTTCACAAATAGAAAGGACACATCAAAAAAACCCAGAATTAAAATCTACTTTCTGTTGAAGGAGTGGTAAAAGAAAGCCATGGAAAATCAGCAATCCCAATCCTACACACAACAGCCTCCCTTCCAACACCTTCTGCAACAGCAGCAGCAGCAGCTCCAAATGTTCTGGAACTACCAGCGCCAGGAGATTGAACAGGTGAACGACTTCAAGAACCACCAACTTCCACTTGCCCGCATCAAGAAGATCATGAAAGCCGACGAAGATGTCAGGATGATCTCTGCTGAGGCCCCCATTCTCTTTGCCAAGGCTTGTGAGCTCTTCATACTTGAGCTCACAATCCGGTCATGGCTCCACGCTGAAGAGAACAAGCGCAGGACCCTGCAGAAGAATGACATCGCAGCAGCCATCACCAGGACAGACATCTTTGATTTCTTGGTGGACATTGTCCCAAGAGATGAGATCAAGGATGAAGGGGGAGTTGGGCTGGTGGGGCCCAGCAGTGGGGTGCCTTATTACTACCCACCGATCGGCCAGCCGAGTCCCGGCTTGATGATTGGGCGGCCAGCGGTTCCGGGGATCGAACCCATGTATGTTCAGCGCCAGCAGCAGCAGGGCTGGCAGCCAATGTGGCAGCCCGGCATGGCGGATGATGGATCATATGGAGGCGGCGGAGGCGATGAGCAGAGCTTTGATGGGCAGCCTTACGGTGGTCATCCTCCAGGTACTTAGTTTTATCTGAATGTAAAGATTTTATGTTTTATTTCTTGTAATGTGATTAGAAAGATTGATGTTGTTGCTTTTATTTGAAACTTCTGTTAATTAACTGCTATGGTGTTTGATTTGTACTACTATCTTGTAATTTGATGATGAAGATGGATGTTATCGCTTTGTATATCTATGGGACTTAATGATAATGGGATGAACTGTGATTTGGGGTTTCTTGCCTCCTTTCATTTTATCAGTCTCAAACGAATACGTCCAAGTGATTGTTTGTCTTCAATGTTATTATTAAAGCTAATTAAGCTAAAAACCCCAGATCTATGGGATGAGGCTTCTATGGGGATGATGTTGATTATGACTACAATCTATATCTAGCTGGTTCGATCTAATGCATAGACTTGATTCAATATTGTCGAAAACTTTGAATCTTGGTCCCTCTAATATCTAAATATGTTTACAACAGTCGAGACTTCATTGATCATTGAGTATAAGAGTTGATCCTTAGTTATTTGAGTCAAACTAACTCAGTTGGATATCAAGTTAGGTTGGGAAAGGGTCTAGAGGGGATGAGTTATCCTGGATGTTTTGAGTCTCTGAATCTCACTAGAAGCAGTGAAATAGTTTCTTGTGTTGGAGGGGAAGTTTCTGCTGAACATGACCCTAATTTAAATACAAGTTGCGGACACTAATTGTAGAGTGTGTAAATGGTGTTAAGTGTGGTGTTCATGAGATGTACTCATGAGCAATTGAATACAAGTTTATTCACTAGAAGCAGTGAAATAGTTTCTTGTGTTGGAGGGGAAGTTTCTGCTGAACATGACCCTAATTTAAATACAAGTTGCGGACACTAATTGTAGAGTGTGTAAATGGTGTTAAGTGTGGTGTTCATGAGATGTACTCATGAGCAATTGAATATGGTTTTGGCTGGATGAGGGTTCTCCCTCTTCCATTCTGTTAAGTAAATGTGCTTAAAACATGAACCTGACCTAACTCTAACTTTACCCAAAATTGGGTTATTGTGCCCAAGCCTAACCCAATTTGAACTGCCAAGAACAACACAAATTTACTATGGGTCCAAGGCCGACCCAAATTTTATTTGGTTCAGAGATGCATAAAATCCTCTTTTATAGTTTGTTCAATATCTCAAAAGGATTAGGAAAATATTATCAGTTACGTGGGTGTTTGAAATCTTGTATTAAAATTAATGGAAAAATTAAAGGTATGTAGACAAGTCAGCTCAACTTTTGCTCAGCAGTCAGCACAAGCCTAACTCATTGCCTTCTGTAAGCAGAAGAAATCAATACACAAAGCATGGGGTCTTTTTTACCTATGCATGTTGGAACCTTTGATAATCACCCTGAAAATAGGAAGAAACTGATCTGAGGTATGCTCTCTTTGGGTGAAGAGATTCGATAGGGGTCGCTTAGCAAAACAAAAGATAAAGAGGAGTGCATATTCAGCTGAAAACTGCTCTGTCTCTTTAAACACTGTCATGTTATTTATAGATGGTCTTGCTCTCTTCATCTACATGAATCTCCTCCCTTTTATTTCCAAAAAATTAATATAATCTCTGGCACCAGTGATCGATGTTGGAAACTAACCATTCCTTACTTTGTTATAAGGGAAGACGTCAAGCATCTTCCAATGTCTTTAAACTTTCTACCCATGAAACGGGTTTGGCATAATCTCATAATTCATGACTGTTTTGCCATCCGTTCCTTTCTAACTTGGAAAAAAAAATTATGTTAGAATGCAGTTCCGGTAAAAATAATGTTGTCTGGGCAAGCATTCATTCGGGTGGCACTACACAGTTGTTTATTTTACTGTGATCTGCTAAAGAGTTTTTCATTAATCTTTACTGCCCATTAGTCTCAGATGAGTTGAATTTGATTTGAAGATGGACCTATGTTTCTAAATGGTTGTGGTCACTACTTTGATGCGGCATGCGTGCGCCTATGGCTGTTCAAAATTGATATCTGGATTGCCTGTAGGGATGGAAATGGGTCAGGTCTGGCCCAGAACCCATCTGGATCTATCCCCGAAAGTACAATGTACAAGTCCATTTTATACCACATTGGTTTAGGTCCAACTGTAGATCCCCTAGAATTGTGGAATCAAATGCTGTGATGATCCACCTGACTGACTTTTTTGCTTTACTCAGACTTGAATGTTATCATAAATAACTAGCAACACAAGCCCCTGCTAAGCTCGGGCTTAAATGAGAAGTTGAGCATAAAATAAAATTATATAATAAAAAATCAAAATAAAGAACAAAAGTCTATTATGATGTTATATAATCTCCATTTACAAAAAAATAAACTATAGATTTCATTTTCACTTTCTTTCTTTTAAATCATGAGGATCATTCAATGGGCTCTTTTCATGTTTAGATATTTTCTTGTTTTTCTAATATTGATTTTGTAGGCTCGGTAACATGCCAAAAGCCAGCCCTCCACACAAAAATACAATATTAAAAAATGCATTTAAAAAATCAAAAGAGTAAGTAAATACGATATTCGTATAAACTTGAGCCCTATAATATGAACATAACTACTACAAATTGTATAACATCTCTTACTGAAAAAAAAAATAAGGAGATAAAAAGGACAACGAGGTCAACGTTAGCAGCGGTCAGGAATCAAACCGATCATAATTGAGTGATTTATGGAGGATTTAATGAGATAATAATGATTTGAATAGTAAGCTTAAAATGTTGAATATATGGTAACTTAAGCAAAATCAGAGATTTTAGGGGATAGATACATGATTAATTTATGGAGGACTTTTGGGATAATAATTATTTGAATACTAAGATTAAGATTATAACTATTTCTAGGTTTAAGGGAGGGGATTTGAGGAAATTTTTTTGAGTTGAGATTTTAAGGGAGGAGACTTGTTTGGGAGGAGTGTAGTGGCCCACTTTAATTACAAAGCTCTGTGTGTTTTTATAAATATTTTTCTGAAATGAGAAATTATGGGTGCTAACGTGGCGCCCTCCATATCCCACCACATAGTTTGCTTTAATATATATAATGTATCTTGGAAGTGGCTGTAGCTCATATTGGGTTTTGGGGGTGGGGGGATATGTTATTCAGGTGATAACTAGGGGTGGAAATTCCTGATTTTACATGTGAACCCACAGTAATTTAGGGTTTAGGTTGACATTTTTCCCCTGATTAAATTGAGTTGGGTTTGGGTTGAGCTTGTTCTTCTTTTCTTTTTTTTATCGGACCACCTATTATAGGTGAGACCTGATATGGATATTAGGACTGAGACCTGGATCTGAGCTGGACCTAATTAAGTATAGGTCTGGGCCTAGGTTAGAGTCAACTTGCATGCAGCCTAATTGCTTGGGCCAATCATTCCAAAATGGGTTGAGTCCTCTAAGAGAGAAGTTTCTTTTTTCAAACTGGACCACCTATTATCCATCAAAAGTGTGTGATGGAACTCACCCCAATATGACACTCATCTGACTAATGTCATTCATTTTTTATTTTATTTTTTGGTACTATCAAGTTTCCTTATCTAAACATTCCTACCAAAACCTTGAAGTCGGTCAATCCTATTGAGATTTGAACTAATGAGTGGTTGTCTCTGATATCATATCAAGTTTCCTTAGCTAACTATTTTTATCAAAACCTTGAGGCATTAGTAAAGGCATCATAAATACTTTTCAATAACCCGCTCCATTAAAAATATATAATACCAATGCATAGGTTTTAATGTGATGTTTCTTTCTCCCCCTCTCCCTATAATATCCATGTATTTAGGTGGGTCCCACTAGAGGCCGATCCAAGATTTTCGTGTGGGATTTGGGGCTAGACACAAGATTTTCATGCGAGTTTTGGAACCAGGACCAAAAATTTCATGTGGGTTTTGGAAGTGGACCAGGACCAATGTAGGTCCGCCCCAGGTCCCACAGAAAGAGTCACCTGATAGAGATCCCTCATGGGACTAAAATGAGCAGCTGCCCATGTGGGACACACCTATTTCACCATTCACCCCTTCACACCCACTCCACCGTGAATTGACACCCAGCCCATTTTGACTCTACTCATTCGGACTGTAGTCAACTTTTAGGTCGAGAATTTTTTATCAAATTCACACAGTTCACACCCTTGATTTTGAAACCTTGCTGTCTTGACCATCAAAAATCCATTTAGGTTGATTATTGGGTCCCTTCATTATCAATATCAACCCTCTACACTACCTTTCCATGAATTAGACCTCATCTGAATTTTCCACATCATGCAAAAAACATGGCCACCATTGCTTCCGACCATAAAAATCTGCCACATATTGACATCCTCAATTAAACTAAGGTATAAGTGACCTGACGGTCTACACACCTGTGTCGTAAGTAGGCCTTTCTACCCCCTCACCCACTGTTACCCGAAACCCCAACTCTGTTGAGCCATTTCCTCATAACAACCTTCGTTCAGTATAGCCATAGGCATGTGCAACCGTAGCAAATTTAGCATCAGAGCCGACCTCCACATCTTGGATTGAAGTCACGTAAAGGGCCACCTGGAGTAGAGTGGCAGCCGTAAAAAAAATGCGTAAAAGGGCTACCTACAGCCAAAGTGAGGGCCGCTGCGAAGAGGGCTACCTGAAGCAGGGTATCAGCCATCCCAAGAGGAGAAAATGGCTAGCCGCCGCCAAAGAGAGAGCCACTGTTGTGATCTAGGGCCTATGAGGAGAGAGATCAAGCACACACAAGCACACGAGAGATTTACGTGGTTCGGGTTTTGGCCGACGTCCACGGAGAAGACAATAGAATTCACTATGCAATCAGAAGAGGAGTTGTCCATCATAGAGATCCTAAGTCTCTATTTATAATATCAACCCAAAACCCTGTTACACCCAAACACTACTTCTAATCACAGTAGACCTATAATAATAGACCTACTTCTAATCACAGTAGAACATGGGCAATACAGGGACCCGGTTAACCAAATTTATTACTTCAATTGAGCCATACAACCTAACAAATCTCCACCTTGGCGAACATTGAAGCTGATCCTCATGCACTAAACACGTCTCACCGTCTCCACCTGCCCCTTAGGGCACTTAGGTACTGAGCACACCAATGCTTGAACTTGAATTTAAACCATTCCTTCATGAGTGCACCAAATCGCTTGTACCATTGTCCAGAAGCTTGCTTCGACCCGTACAATGATTTCTTTAAACTGCATACATGATTAGGAACCTTAAACTGCACTCTACCTGCACCAGAAGCTCATTTATCTTCCTCATAGAACCGTTTACATCCGATGACTTGAATTTCCTCATCAAGAGAGTCCATCTCTTCAGTTATAGTTACTGCCTGTTGACTATTTTCCAGCCCTTCCATTAATTCAAGAGACTCAGTCATCAATGCGTATGCAACCATATAATCACGGCCACTATCTGATGTCGACGCGTACATCGTCATATCCTCGAAACCGTATCTAACCGGCGGTTTCCTTTCTCTCTGCGGTCTACCCGTCTGCGGCATCTGCGGTTCTGTCTGCTGCATCTGCTGCACAGTTTGAGGATTCCCTATATCCCGGGAGGAGTCGGATGTACTCTCCTTCCTCACTAGGATGTCGGACTCCACCTGAACGGTGTCACTGCTGCTACCTACTTCTGTCCTCTCCACCTGCTTTCTTGCTTCGAGTAAAGCATCCTCATGAAATGTAACATCCCTGCTGATGATAAATCTAGGTGAATCTTGATCAGTACACCACAATCTGTATCATTTCACCCTAGAAGCATATCCCACCAAGATGCACTTAACAGCCCTTGGTTCTAACTTATCGGTTTTCACACGAGCATAAGCCGGATAACCGAAGATCCTCAAGTTAGAATAATCAGCTGGATTACTTGACCACATTTCTTCCGGTGTTTTGCAACCAATCTTTGTGTGTGGAGACCTATTTATCAAGTAGCCTGCAGCATTTACTGCCTCAGCCCAAAAGTCCTTGGACAATCCTGCAGTAAATAACATACAACGAGCTCTTTCCAAGATCATTCTATTCATCCTCTTTGCAACTCCATTCTGCTGCGGATTTTCTGTAGTGGTGTAATGCCGAACTATGCTATGATCCGTGCAATAGTTCTCAAAATCTGTCGATCTGTACTCATTGTCATTACCTGTCTTCAACTTCTTCACCTTTCTGCCAGTCTGTTTCTCAACCATTTCTTTCCATCGCTTGAATGTAACAAAGGTCTGATCCTTCGTTTTCAGAGTATAAACCCAGACTTTTCTTGAATAATCATTAATAAAAGTCAGCATAAACCGGGACCCGCCCTTGGAGTAAACCTTAGAAGGCATCCATATATCTGAATGAACATAATCAAGGATACCTTTTGTGCGATGAATACCTGTCTTGAAACTGACCTTTCGATGCTTCCCGAAGATGCATCTCTCACAGAAATCTAACTTGCTTGTCTTCATGCCACATAGCAACTTCCGATTGCTTAGTATTGTCAATCCCTTTTCACTCATGTGACCCAGGCGCAAGTGCCATAAGCGTGTTGAGACAGATTCATAGTCATCTGAGGAAGACACTGCAGCTCCACCTGTAACTGTATTTCCAGACAAAACATACAAGTTTTCAACTCTATTGCCTCTCATAAGAACCAGAGCACCCTTCACAACCTTCATGACTCCACCTTCAGCTGAGAACTTACAACCATCGGAGTCCAAGGCACCAAGAGAAATAAGATTCTTTTTCAGATCAGGAACATGCCGAACTTCTGCCAACATTCTGACGATTCCATCATACATCTTGATTTTAACTGTTCAAATCCCAACGTCTTACATGCAACATTGTTGCTCATCAAGACACTACCACCGTTGATTTCTCTATAAGTGGTAAACCAGTCCCTATTGGGACACATATGGTAAGAACAACCCGAATCAAGAATCCATTCATCCTTAGGACGAATACCATTTTCAATCACAGAAAGTGCATTGTCGGAATCATAATCTGATCTTCCATCTGCAACACTGTCTGAATTATCATCAGATGACGAATCTTCTATTTCTTTCCCTTTCCTCTGCCTTTCAGGACAGTTTTTTCTGATATGCCCTTTCTTATGGCAATAATAACATTCAATATTTTTCCTGTTGGATCTATGTTTGCTCTTATTACTGGAGTCTTTTGTTCTTCCTCGTACTACAAACCCTCACCCGAACTATCATTGTCAGCTGCAACCTTTGTCTTCAACTCTTTCGAGTTCAAGGCTGCCTCTACACCCTCTTTGGATAGAGTATCTCTACCATACATCATGGTATCAACAAAGTTTTCATACGAGAGTGGTAAAGAGCATAGCAACATAATAGCTTGGTCCTCATCATCAATTTCAACATTGATATTTTCCAGAGCCATAATAGCTTTTGTAAAAGAATTAATGTGAGTTGAAACAGACGTACCTTCCTGCATTTGTAATGTGAACAATAGCTTTTTCAGATACAAGCGATTCGTGAGAGATTTCGTGATGTACAAGTTCTCCAACCTTTGCCATATGCCAGCAGCAGTTTTCTCCTGAACAACCTTTCGCAGTACACTATCGCTCAAAAATAGCAGAATCTGACCATACGCCTTTTTCAGTAACTCATCCCTCTCTTCATCTGACAATTTGTCAGATAGAACATTCTTTCCCCTCAAAGCTTTATGCAACCCATTCTGGACCAACAAAGCATGCATCTTCAGACGCCAAAGACCGAAGTCATTATTACCATCGAATTTCTTAATGTCAAAGTTCATAGCCAATCCATGGGTCTTTCACTATAGTTGTGTAGATCTAGTCACCACGAGCACGCTGGAAGAAACGGATCTGAAATCTGACTTTGGACGGCTAAGATATCACAGAAATAAGTTTCTGCGCTCTAATCGGTCAATCTCCTTCGTCGATCGTTGAACAGTCAATCTTCTTCCACAACAGCGTAGATCTGCTCGCAATGAGTCCGTAGGTTTAAACGGATCTAAGATCGGACTCCGAATCGTCAAGATATCGCGAAAACAATTTTCAACCTTCGATTTGGTCAAAGAAGTCTTGACCTTTGAGATGCTAACGTCACTGCTGCTTTGTTTCTGGGCTTCTTCTACACGGGTCAGGTCAACCTGGACTTGACCCGACCTGAACTGACGAACGGGCTTCTGAAATGGGTCAGGCTTGACCTGACCTGGACCCGACCTGATCTTGGACCCAAACCAAAGAACTCAGGTTCTTCTTCCTCTTCTCCTTGTTCTGCAACCGGACACAGAAGACCTGACGCGGGACTGCCGCACCGGTGGGACGCAAGGCGTGGACGACGGCGGCAGCCCAGTCCTTTCTCCGGAGACAAGCAGCACGACTCCGGCGACTTTTTTTCACGGCGATGTGTGCCTCACCGGAAAAACAAAACCCAGTCCAAACGAAACCAGATCACTGCAATTTGTTCCCTTTTTTTTTTCCTTTCTGCTGTCGTCGTCCAGCGAAAGATCACCGGCAACACACAGCGGCGATCATCGGCGACACACAGCGGCGAGTCCTGTTTTCTCCTCTCCAGAACAGAGCCGGGATCGTCTTTTCCAAGCAGCAACAACGTCCTCCGGTCTTTGCAGCAGCAGGCGCAGTCCTCTCCTTCGGTTCCGTCGCGGGCACAAGCGGGGCTTCCTGCCTGTCTTCTTCCACGCTCTGCAACAGAGTGCAGAAAAAAAAACCTTGCGGTTTTCTTCTTCCTCTCCGGTTCCGGAACAAGCACGCAATAGCACAATTATTTTCCGGTGAATACAAACAGAAACAGAGATGCCTCTGTTTTTGCGTTTCTGTTGCAGGAACAAGCCTTCGATCTCCGGCCCACCTCGATCAACAGCCAGACGGAGAACCCTTCTGCATTTCCTTCACCAAGAGAACCGTGGCCCACCGAGGATCAATCCAATCCTCTTTCTTCTCCCTAATCAACCCTTTGAAATCCGATCTATCGGATTTCTTCCGATCACGCCAAATCGCTCTGATACCAGTTTGTTGTGATCTAGGGCCTATGAGGAGAGAGATCAAGCACACACAAGCACATGAGAGATTTACATGGTTCAGCTTTTGGCCTACGTCCACGGAGAAGACGGGAGAATTCACTATGCAATCAGAAAAGGGGTTGTCCATCATAGAGACCCTAAGTCTCTATTTATAATATCAGCCCAAAACCCTGTTACACCCAAACACTACTTCTAATCACAGTAGACCTATAATAATAGACCTACTTCTAATCACAGTAGAACATGGGCAATACAGGAGCCCGGTTAACCAGATTTATTACTTCAATTGAGCCATACAACCTAACAGCCACTGAGGACGTTGGCTGCAGAAGCATGGTGGTCTGGTCCTAAATAGTTATAAGATTTAACACGTTCCATCAGTCTTGGAGCTTTTGTCGTATTAGTTAGTTCCATAACATAACCCAACTCCACTACATCTATTTGTATAAAGTAGCAACGGCATATTGGCCATTCAAGAAACTGATTCAAAGTATTGGCTAATACCCAGTTCCCACCTGTGTCACCAATATGCACTAAAAGTGATACAAGCCAATAGGGACTATTACTATACCCTACTCAACTAAAAGGAAATTACGCTCTACCCCAGCATGCATTAAGCAATGGTGAGGAGTAGGGTGTTTTCCCAATCAATTAAATGTGTACTATTACCTTTTCTTAATGATAGAACCTTGGCTCTATCAAGTTGTATTAATATAACAGTGCCAGAAAATGAAGAGAGAAAATAGGTTTTTTTTAGAAGAAACCAAGCCTCCAACCACCGTAAGTGCTAGCCAAAATTGAATTTATTGTTTTTCATAAAAAAAATAAATCAAAAGTGCTATAACCCTGATATATATTGTTATACCGTTTTCTATTAGCTTAATCTTTTAGTAAATGGGTTGTCAATACGATATCAAAGCGGGATGTCAAGTGTTTGAATCCTCAGCATTGTTGTGCCTTGTATTCCACCACGGACGGTGTGATTCTCAAGCGGAGTCCCTGTATTCTCTGATGAAGGGTGTCACATATTTCATGTTCCTTTAATAAATAGAAAACGTCATTAAAATCAAAATTGGCCTCGATTGAATGTCTTGGTTGTGAGGCTTGGGAAGAACTTGAAGAACCAGGGAGCAAACTGTGCAATACCATCCCAGTAAAAACGAAGAAAAAAAATAAAAGAAGAAAACAATATAAATTCACCGTGCTCAATCAGGTTCGCACTCATTTTTCATCATTATTGATTAGTCCATTTCTATATAATTTATCACAACCCCACAAACCAGTAAGGACACAAACCACCCCCCACCACCCCACCCCCCACGCCCGCCCCCCCCCCCCCTCCTCCCCAACCCCAAGACTGATGGTCATTTACAATAGGTAGTGGTCATTTAGAAGCATTTACAAATATGAAACTTACACATAGGTGGTCATTTACAATATTTACTACGATGGTGTATTGGGCATTTACATATTGATGTGAATATTTTCTATTTAAGGAGAAGTTTGTAATGCATTTGACATAGTGATCAATAAGATTTTATCTTCATCCATTTTTCTTTGTGTTAATGTGGTTGTGATGAGTCTTGAGATTTCCTTTTCTTAAACAAGCTGATGAGAAGAGAACATCCACCAGCAATGTGCTCGTCTTATCAAGAAATCCAGCCGAGTAAAAGCTGATCTAGCTCGTGAGTGCTACTAATATTGTTCTCTGTTTTTGCATCAATGATTTGATGTGCGCGCTCGTGAGTGTTTGTGTGTGTGTGTGTGTGTGTGTGTGAGAGAGAGAGAGAGAGAGAGAGAGATGACTCAAACTCACAAACATATTATGTCCGTCCCCAAAATACCCCAAAATACAACTAAGGACAATGTGAAAAATAAGAAAAAAAAATACATATTTCTATATTTAATGCAACACAAACTCTCAAGTATGGACCCACAAAATTTCGAAACATGGTGAGTCATAATAAAATATTTGCGGAAGTACTAAATCAATTGATATCAATATCCAAAACCAAACCAACACATAACCAGCTGAATATTTAAGGTTAAAGTTTCAAAAATAACATAAATTAAACAACTAAATAAAATTATGTTTATTATGAAAAATCTGCTACTAAAGTGGTCTCTATGATGAAAGTCACTCCCATGCGAACTCAAACGGCTCCGTAGCCATCATCGGCACTTCACTCGGATTCATTAATTGGCTCAAACGATGAAACGTTTGACCATTCTCCGTCTCCATGGCAGGATAGGGGTCAGTACCTATACACCAATAAACAAGGTAAACAACAAGCACGAAAACATAATTTATAGATGAAACATAAGATTAATGTAAGTAATGAAAGGTAATGATCATAAGAGAATAACACTGTGACAATGACGAAAAGATCGTATAACGTAAATCCAACCTACACAATAGAGCAATACAATAATCATACAGCAGCAATGCCACTGCTTTGGGAGGTCGGCCCTAATAAAGCGGGAAAACTCATTCGAAGGCCGGCGGTCATAAACCGGTTTGTAATCGTAGGTTGGATAAACCAGTTAAACAATCAATTCGGTTATTACAGTGTCCACACACATCAGAGATCAGCCGTCCAGTTACAACTGCAATCGTTCGAATATGACCCAATCAATATACATATATATACATATCATAATATAATAAACCTAGTGACTTGTAATACTCTGACACATAAGCCTAAGTCAAAGTGAAGGCCTAGCTGCATAATAATCCACAATCAATACCGATAAATCATTCGAATAAACCTCTACAATATCTCAATAGATTGCCAAGCCACATCACGATCCATATCCGCAGACCAACATCAATTTCAATCATGCATGCAAACCCAACGTCATAGAATAATCACAAGCCAATCCTTAGTTTATGATTTTAGAAAACCTGAAGACCCCATCCAAAATAATTTCACTTTCAAAAGAAATCAAAGGATCTAGTTTGAGTTCCTTAAAACTACTTGGGCTTTTTTATTTTTTCTAATATAAAAAAAAAACATATGCGATGAGGTAATAAATACCCCCGTACTACTAAAGGTTACATGGGATTCCTTATCCAAAAACACATCCAAGTCAACACCACTCCCATTCTTTATTCCTATATAAGTCAAATCAAAGCCATGCCCTCCTCCCTTTATAGTTTTTTTTTTTAATGTATGTACAGGCCAACAACCCACACACAGAATCTCATTATCCACCCATGCAGAGCCTTCATCAAACCGACAAGCTTCACGCCAGGTTCATCAGAGTCGTCAGGACAGTGGGCCCCACCGATCAAACCTCAAGATCGGCCCCACCGATCAAACCTCAAGATCAGCCCCACCAACAAGGTCGCCCAGGGCCCTTCTATCCAGGGTCTGGATAAGTCATCAAGTCGTCTCCCTAGGCGTTACAACCAGATTAAACAGAAGAAAACACCTCAATGTCAAGTCACACCCTGATTCCTAAAACCATTAGATGGTGGGCCAAACGGGGTCCACCTCACACTGGTCCACATCTCTAAGGTCACCCCCCGTGGGTCCTCCTTCGGATCCACGGACCAAATTTGTAATCGGATGGCCCACCTGGGCCCTACATTCCAAAACATAAGATAGTTCCCAAACTGTGTCCGGGACCTATTGGTCTGCTTCTCCATTGTTTTTTTTATGAGATTGCAGTAAATCCAATTCCAGCCAACCTATCTACATTAACACACAATTTCCAAAATCTTGGATAATTTAAAAAAGGGGTTTTGAGAACCAGATAGGGGCGGGTAATGGCCGAAAGCAAAACCGATTGAAACATCCCTAAATCTCCATCTCACAACAAAACAGATTAACATCATCATCACATGAAAGGGAATAAAAGGGGTCTCTATATTCACCCACACGAAAATCAAGGAGGAACACAAGTATTAAATTTACAAATTGTGGTTTGGTACTTGCTTGAGGTCTGCGGTTGAAGGAGATGCACTAAAATCCTGCAGCTGGATTCTAAGTTGCGAGGTTTCAAAAACTAAAGAAAGTTGGAAGAAAAAGAGAGAGAGTGTAAGGACTCGTCCCTAGAAATACCTAGTGGGACCCAATTTAATCAAGTCAACCCTAGGTTATCCTATTTAATAGGTGATTGGCATGAGTAGTTAGTAATTCCCATTAATTTGGCCTAGATTATAAGATTAAAACCCTTGTGAGATTAATAGTGGTTTCCTAGAATTAATTTTCTAATTAGAAGCATTAGTTGTAATCTTAACCATATATGGATTTTCTTTAGAGAGTTGTGCAATTTATCTTAGAATGACCCAACTACCCATGGCATAATTCATTAACCCATTTATTAGATGAGGGTACTCTAGTCCTTCCAACCACACATTTTCCCTTCTTTTTGAAAATCTCAATACCTTAAATGACATTGTCCTCCTTTATTGTCAACCAAGTAAATATGGGCACTTTTGTCATTATAAATAGTATACATTTATTGCCCTTAGAGCATCTCCAAGAGTGATGCCAAATCCAAGGTGGACATGCCAAATCCAATGCGTCTTTATTCACAACCACACATTTGAGGATACTTTAGTCATTAAATGTAAGTGTCTAAACTACCCTAGTCCTTATCCCTTATTTCTATTAGCAACCAAGGACCATTTGGTCATTCTATTTTAATCTTCCTCAAATATCTCCATCCTTATCCTAAACTTATATTAGTAAGAGAGGGCATTTTAAACTATAACCCAACCCATTTCCTATGAAAGAAACCCATCTCATCCATTCTTCTCATTTCACTACAATTTTCCTCCTATCTCTCTCTCTAAGTTAGATATTAGGGTTTCTCTCTTTAGATTTTAGCCCTCCAATTACTAGTAGCAAGGGCCTCCTCTACATCTAGCTATCTACAGGTTTAGGAGCTCATCTCATCTTCTAGATCTCTCTTTCCTCTCTAAGTAAAGGTAACCTCCTTCTCCCTTTCCAATTTCCTTATAAAATAGTCTTTTCTCCTAGATTTCTCTCCCTTATGCATTTCTCTCTTTGGAAATGGGTGTAGAGATTGTAGATTCAGCTATTAGGGTGATCTTAGAGCATTTAGAGTGAAGCCAAGCTATTTGAGGAGCTTTCTTCCTAATTAAGCAAGTAGACATGCTTAGATTCTTTAATTAAATTGATTAACATGCTTAAGTTGTTAATTACTGTCTTTTATGGTTGTGTGCAATGATTTATGTGATTGGATGGTTGATTGGATGATATTATATATGGGTTGTTGTTCTAAGTTCTTTTCTTATGTGATTTTGGCCATTGATGGATGGGAATCCCCCATTTGGAAGATCAATGGCTCATTTGTGATAAGATTATGATGTAAGAGGTGTGTTTGATGTTTGGAGGTGATTGGTGAAGATCTAGGGTCCATTTGATGGAGTTTTGATGAAAAAGTGAGGGGACATAATACTAAAATAAGGATTTTGTGTGTACCCAGTCGACCTGGTTACCTAGGATGTCGACCGGGCACACAAGGGACTTTCCCCCACAGCTTAGAGCAGAAATACACTCAGGGTACAAACCCAGTGCACCTGGTCGACAGGCCACACTGCAGTCTTCCCCACCTGCCAGGTATTTGTGGAAATGTCCGCAATGTACCCGGTCAACTGGGGGGACCCTCTGGGTCGACCGGGGACACTGCAGACCGCATTTTCTGACTCCCAGTTAGCAGTCCACTTCCACAAAGTGCCAGGTCGACTCATGGACCCATGATGTCGACCTAGTACACTATAATCAATAATTTCCTAGATTTGGTTTCCTTTCATGATCTGATTATGAGTGGGCCCCGTTGATCTTTCATTTGGACTGTTTGGGATACGCTAGACACGAGTCAAGTGTTAGGCTTAACCTTAACCCATGTAGCCACCTAAGTAGGGTCTTGGGTTGTAAACGGAATCCGATTCAATGGTTATGCATGTCCTATGATGCTAAATACCTTCAGAAGCACCAATGATACTTAATAAGCATCTGGGACTCCGTAATCACTGTCTTAGGTGAAGTAGGACCCTAGACCTGAATAAAGGGGCAGCGATCATCGATAGATTTGTGACATGTGGTACTTATATTGATGAAACGGACACTGAGGTTGGCTGGTAGGTTCAAACCTTGGATGTTGGCCTTGAGAGGTACTATAATCAGGGCATTATACTTAGGCTCTGATCCATGACCACGGTTCGTAGTGGATACAATGTCAAGACATGAAATTGAAGTTCTAATATGTACTATTGGGAGTTTAACGCTAGATATTGATGGACAGACTATATAATGAGATAATGTTAATTAAGCGTATCCAGAAGCCAAGTTTATAAAGGTATGCATTATTAACTATTGGGAATCGTAAGGATGGATTACTTATACCCGAACTCCGTGCCTCATGCCCTTGACTAATATCGTCTCATATTAATTATGATAAGGCTATCCAGTTCGGAGCACCCCCACCTAGTGGTCTGTAGGATTTGTGGATGTACGATTGATCTATCGAGGGTTATGATATCGGCATGGACATTGATATTGAGATATTGTTGGATGACATAGTAGGTACCGGTGTGGGAGGGGTACTGAGACAGCAAGCGCTCAGACCGGGTGTGGATGGACGGTGATGTTGATCTAGCACGTAAGACCAATGGCTGGGACTTGACTGTGCCTATGGATGAGTGATTGTGTGAGGCCCCACCCCTTTGTGGGCCCTCAATTTGATTTGATTAATTATTAATGTTATAATGGTTAACTTATTATACTAATTAATAGGATTTAGTATAATAGTCTTTTAGTGTCCCTAAGTCTTAGGATTAGACTTTTAATTATTTCTTTATAGGTATAGGGTGTTCTTTACAATTTAATTCTAGGAAGCTTCTAGAATTCCTACTTAAAAACCCATTTGCCCATGGCCTTATCTCTCCCCCATTTAAACTAAAATACCATTTTGGTAATTGTCCTAAACCCTAACCTATATATACTGACTATTGCAATGAAATGAACCATAAACCTAATTCACTCTCATTTCACTCTCATCTTCCTTTTCTCTCCCTAAGAAACCCTAATTCCCTAAATCCCAGCAACAAGAAGGAGTAGGAGGCTAACCCCAATTGCTTCACCAACACTACATTGGTTTCTTGGATTTTACTTATACTCAATTTTCCATTCCTACTAGTCTAAGGCAAGTACCCTATGCTAAATAACTTAGAATGCATGCTTCCTTCCTTTGATTCTGCAAATTTCAATTCAGTTATGTATGTATATATGTCTAAATCTACCAATTGAGTTTTGTTTATAGATGTATTGCCATTGATAGATGGGATCTCTCATTTGGAAGATCAATGACCCAAGGATGGATGGTGGGATGTGTATTGGAGTGTTTTTCTTGTTTAGTTATGTTTCTATGATGATTGGAAGTGATTAGAAGTGATTTGGTTGGAATTCAGATTGGAGAAAGGAAATTGCAGAAAACTGAAAATTTCTAGTAGACTGTGTACCCGGTCGACCGGCCTGTAGCTCGGTCGACCATGCACACTAAAAATAGAGAAGTTCAAGTCTTAGTTAAATTTCCTGTAAATTTACAGTCCAGTGTACCTGGTCGACCGGACTCTATGCTCGGTCGACCGGATACACAAGTTTTTGTAGAAGTAGCTGAGGCTTGAATTTCTCAGTCTGTTCAGGAATCCATGTGGATTCGGTCGACATCCAGGCCACGATGTCAACTGGGAACACTATGAGTTATGAGAACATAGAAAATTAACCCCCCAGCTGTTTGGCTTCAGGTCCATATGGACCTGGTCAACATCATGGCCACGATGTCGACCGGGGACATTGCCAAGATGTCGACCTGGGGGTCAACATCCAATATACCCTGTCGACATCCCTAGGGATGATATCGATCGGATACACTATGAAGGATGAAATTCTAGACTTCTGTATATTCTGATGCTTGATCAATTGTGGGGCATTGACCATTCAAATAAACTTCCATTGATGTGCCAAGCACGAGTCAATGGTGTGGCTCAATCTTGACTCGTGGGGACCACCAAATAGGTTTTTGGGATTTGAATTGTCAGTGATTCGACCCTTAAACGTAGTCAATGATGTTCGTAACTTCAGGAGCACCAAATACAACATTCTTTTGACATCTGAGACTACAGTTAGGGATCCAATCATTTGATGTAGCCATAAACCTGAGAGTGGACCATTACCTCGGTAGGACCCCTGTTTATTCCACTTGATTTTATTGTTTGGAGGATTTTATATATTGTTCTTCTCTTCCATCTTTATTATTGTCATAAACCTATTAATTAAAAAGGAATTTGAGGACCTGAACCTAGGACTACTTAGTGGTGGCCCTACTTAGTGGTGACCCAATGATGTAATTGGAGACGAACGACTAGTGTCTGTGGCTAGGCAGGCCCTCATACTGCCTAAGATTGAGTGTGCGGTACCCTAGAATGGAGGTTGGTTATAATGAAGTGTTATGTATGGGTATGGATTGATTATTTACATTATTATAGACTAAGGCCAAAGTTATGGGCCTAGTGTAAATCTAATGGTGATTGGACTTGGACTTGGACTAGGATATTGGACTGTGTCCATATTATTATATTTAAAACCTCTTAGAGACTTGGTTAGAACCTCGCTCACGCAAGATAAGTCGAGACAGACATAGACCTGTATTTGTTTCCTGGGTCAGCACTAGACATTCACTTAGTTGATTTAAGCTCAGTCTGTTGACTGATCATCACTGGTATAAGCTATATTGGTTCTGACTAGTTTTATCATGATGTGTTATGATTAGACGGATGGTGTGATACCGGGTCTGGTCTAATCTGATAAAGGGGTGTGATCTATGTGATAAAGGGGTGTGATCTCGCTATTATCAGGGCTGTTATCCCTTGCATGTTTATTATATTTTTCCTCGTCGCGACTGTTTACAGTATGGGAGGGCCGCGGCATAATATCCCGCTGTATATCCAACTTGTGTGAATATGCCACGTTGTTATCTGATTATATTAGATTACTTATATTTTTTACTCTAAACTGCTATTTACTGCTCAATTGCCTAGTTTATGTTTCCCTGTTAATCTTATGATTATATACTCGTCTTTATTTTATTTTGTTGCATACACCATGTGTTATCTGTATATGGTGCATTGACAGATCCTTAGATCTGATCCATCTTTGGTGCTTAGGTTACGACCTTGGCCCCGCAGGTAACGCGTACCATGAGGCGCCTGTAGTCAACGAGTACGGTTGGGGACTGATTGACCAGGTTATCGAGCCGGATGACAAAGTGCATGCACAGGGTGTTTGAGTGCAGTTTATTTTGGGTTTAAATGAATTTGTAGTGATGCGAAATTCAGATTAATATGTAACTAAACTGGTTAACTATACTTTGAGATTTTGTTAGACTTTAACCTATTCCATTTGATTCATTTTATATGATACTTATTGCTTCCACTATCTTTTCTTATGCTTCCGCAATACAACTGTTGATTATATTATTGTTAAAAAAGTTTTAAAAATTTGACCTCACTGCGGACTATGATCTTGGAAGTTCTTGGTTTTTCTAGGAAGTAGCGCACCAAATTCGGGTACCTTAGCAGTAACTTCGGTATTCGGAATTGGGGCGTTACAGATTGAGCACGTAAAACCAGTGGCTGGGACTTAGCTGTGGCTATGGATATTGATGGACTCTTGTACACTCCTATTCAATGAGACGATATCGATGGGTGGCTATGACCCCCATGGTTGATGTCCATCAACAGTTGTCAGGACAACGACGATGGGCTGGCTTTGACCTCCCACGTCCCTTGTGTTTCAACTGTGGACGTGCATTTGTGTGATCCTATGTATGTATATTGGTTGAATGATTATTAAGTGCTATGGATGTCGTTGTTTAGTGTCTTTAACTGCCGACATTGTTACGGATGGATCTAGTGGTTGTGGCTATGGTAGGGCTACTCCCCCCTATTATTTCTATTACTAGTGACATTGTTGTGCTTGTATGAATTATGTAGTTTATTGATGATGATGGCTTCTCTTATCTACTTAATATACTGTATCCAACATCTATTATTTTACTATCTCGATTATCATTCAAGCACTACACTCCACACTATTTCTGTTACACTCTGATATTCTATATTATTATCAAGTAACCAATCACGCAGGTACAGGTGGGATCAGGTTTGGTCTTCTTCCTTATCTGTTAATATAATGTATTGCCATCTAAACATGCCTATTTGCCTGGCTCATCAAGCCTGATCCAATCCTTGGTGTTTTCAGGTATCTTCCCTTCCGCTTTTTTTTATTAGTAGAATTGCTTGGCGGCTGATCCGTTGACGCATGATTCAGAAAGCGATGCAGTTGGTGCATCGAGAAACATCTATCACATAGATCTTTATTCTTTTCTTTTTCTTATAGCTGGTCGTGTTGGCCTAAGATTGAATAATTAGTTTAATTACGGAAAGTACCTTGTAAACCCTTAAAGTGAAATAAAATTTTAGGGCTTTGTCCATTTACTTGCTCATATGAGATTTACACTTAATTATATTATTGGATTTTCCGCATCTCTTGGGTACTTTCTCGTAGCGTCCCGAGATTCGAGGCGCTCGGATCTTGGGGCGTTACATTTTTGGTATCAGAGCATTTTGGTTCTCAGACAATTAAAATACTTAGTAACTCTTAAGATTCGATGTGAGGATTGGGTAGACTTAGACTAATGATGCGATGGTTGTTTGATGTTTGTCTGTGTCATTTGTGTTTTGCTTGTTCTAAAAATGTTTAATTGCAGATCATGTCGCAGCATCACAGTTTAGATAGGGGTAGTCAGGGCACCATAAAGGACGGATTTAAGCAGTTTGTTCAATCCCAAACGAGGATCAACACTCAGATGTTAGAGATCCTTAGCCGTATGACCCAGTAACCACAGAGTTCGCAATTTCCACCGGTTGTTACACCGCGTGAGTTAGATCTGTACGAGCTATTTGAAAGGTTCCAAAAGAGGAAACATTCAGAGTTTAGTGAATGTGGAGACCTGATGAAGGCAGATACATGGATTATAAAAATGGATTGGATCTTCAGGATACTTCCGTGTACAGGCGGACAGTGAGTACAGCTAGTAACCTACATGTTATGAGGTGCAGCTGAGTTATGGTGGATGACAGTGAGAACTTAGACGTGTTTCGCAATTAACTAGTTAAAGTAAAGTAAAGTGAATTCAGACAAAAAATGACAATAAGTCATATCAAAAGTACAAAGTTTCAAAATTTTCTCCGAATTTTTTTTAAAAAAAAAGTAAAAAAAACAACCTCCTTTTTCCACTAATAAAATAAAGAAACTCCACTTTTCTATACAAAAGTTCAAAAAAATTTCATACTAAACAACTGAAAATAAAATACCATCATAATAACTTATATCTTATTTTCTCTTGATTCCGATTCACCTCCTTACGATGGGTTGCCCCGGTGTCGTTAGCCAATGGATGAGCATGTCGCCACGTACCGTATAGCAATCAACCTCGCTAGTTCTAAGGTGAATACCTCTACCATATTCAAAGCCCAGATTCACAGAAACTATTTCAGTCCGCTGACGTATGTAAGTCATAGCTTTTCGGCAGTCTTCAAAATCTAGCTGCTGCAACCTACGTGGCCCAAATATATCCAACACTTCAAATTCTTTCATGCCAACTAATCCCAAGTACATGAGCTTGGGAAAAACTTCAGGTCCAAGACTTAATCGCTCCCCAATATAAGCATCATTCTTCAACATGACTTTTGCCGGATTGGGTAATTGCTTAGGGCCCTTTTGGCACTTTACTAATACATACAAGTCAAGTAAAGCCTCCATTCTTCTAGACAAAATGTCACACAAAAAGTCAAAAAAATTCCATAATAAAAAACTAAAAATAAAATATCATCATAACCCACTTAAATTTTATTTTTTCCTCAAAATCAACTTTACTTCACTTGACTATATTAATAGAATTACCAAACTGGCCCTTAAGGACACCAAATGGGTCCTCCTCTAAATGAGTACCATACAAGATGAGCTCGCGGAGGCAGTCTACGGATCCCAACCATTGAGGTAATTTCTTCATACGCCCATGCAATTTCTGTTTTCCGATTTAAATGGGAGGTGAGAATGATTCCAACTGCAATGTTTCCTCGTCTAAGTCAGCTTCTAAAATTAAAGAGCGAAGGTGTTGCATCTTACTGACAGAAGCACAAAGTTGTGTACAATATACACTGCTGGCACCGATGACGCATAATTTCCTCATCTGGGTCAAGTGGCCTAACTGTTCTACCAGCAACTTATCAGGCCGCACACAATATAATGTTTAGAGTTGTGCTAAATTACTCATCTTTATTGATACTAGATCAATAGGATTTGTATTTAGAAGTAGATGCCTCAATCTCAAAAGCATTGCTCCATCGGGAAGCCTTTTCACATATGTTCCTCTAATGTCTAATGTTTGTAGATTGCACAACCTTCCCAACGAAGGCGGAAGAATTTGAACAGTTGACTGCTTCAGGCTCAAATACCTCAAGTGGATTAGGCCGCCCACTTCATCTGGCAACCTCTCAATCTTACAGCTTTCGTGATCCAACACCCTCAATAATCTAAAATTGACCAAACTTGGACGGAAGGAGGATGCAGTAAATTCTTGCTCAATGAACATAAGGAGAGATCTAGGATTTAACTCACCTGTGTTTGGAGTTGTCATCTCATCTTTTTGAATGGCTAGCCGGCGTGTTGTGACAATTTCATTTTGCTTCGTCAAAACTGCACCAAAATCCTCTTCCTTAAACAGGTGTATCGCCATGTCCCGCACTAGGTCATGCATCCTACAGGCTTTGATCTCCATTGTATAGGGATCAGTGACAGGTTGGAGCATGCTCCTCTGTATGAGTTATGTAACATATTCACTTGCAACCTCTTCCAATGTCTTCCGTGCATACACTTTGATGAATCCTTCAGCTATCCACGGCCAAATCAATTTCTTTCTCTCGATAGAGTAGTCCCCAGGGAAGAGACCGCAATACAAGAAGCAATATTTGAGATGACTAGGCAAGTAGTTGTAACCAGTCAACAGAGCCTCATTGAGCCTTACGAGACCTCAATTATTGTTCAATTCCCAGTCAAGGTTTTGGAGACGTCATTCCACACAAAGGGAAGAGTACTCCCTTTGGACATCAGCCCCCCGATTGCCACAATGGCAAGTGGTAGCCCTTTGCATGTTTCGACCATGGCTTTTGCTACATCAACCAAACATGGCGGGCAGCTTCGTGGAGGGTAGTTGTTTCTAAATGCCTTCCTGCAGAAAAGGTCTCAAGCCAATTCAGAAGGCAATGGCTTCAGCTCATGCTGGAAACATGTCTCGTCAACAGGATAAGCTACGTTCTCATTATGAACCGTGAAGATAAGGCAATGCATGTTTTACACGCTCCCAAGCATCAATATCCCAGATATCATCAAGGACGAGAAGATACCCTTTTCCATTCAAGTGGTTAAAGATCTTCTCTCGTAGCTCAAACTCACTCATTTCGACAACCTCTCGACCTTTATCGAGTTCTTTTAGCATTTGTTTTAAAAGATCCTTGATCTGGAAGGATTGAGATACAGAGATCCATGCACGACTCTTAATAACTTCTTCAAACTTCTTCTCTATGTATTTGTACATTTTCTTGGCGAGTGTGGTCTTGCCCAACCCACCCATTCCGACTATGGAAATGACAATGCGATGTTCTGTGTTTACCTCTATCACCGACAAAAGTTTCTCCACAGTGTCATCAGTTCCAACAATGTCCTCTTCTTCAATGAAAGGAGCAGTTACTCTAGGATCTCCATGTCGACCATCATGAGTGCTTGAGCTCCTTGGTTCTTTGCTGTCTTGGAGATTGTATCGTACTCTTCTATCATACACCTCTTTTACATCTCTTCGAATCTTTTGGATCTGATCACGGAATTTACGCCTAATCATCCAGCGCTTGATGAAGCAAACAAGAAAAGCTACAAAATGCATGACTGATTCATCTCGAAGATGGCGCTGCATCTCCCTTTCAATCATGAACGAGTCGATGGCATCTTTAGCAGCAAAGACCAAGCGTCTCACTTGGCCAACCCAAGCCTCTACATCTTTATCTCGGAGTCTTATTCCATCGGTGTTTATTAAGCAAGCTTCCATGGATTCATGCTCGGCCTTTATCCAGGCAGGTCGTCATGCACTCCAAATAGGAGTTTCAACTCTTGAGTGAGTAGCCTTCCTAATGCTTGTGCGAAAAAGGAGACTACTACATCAGCCATTGCCAATCTATTTCTTGCTTAGGACTTGAACAACTATGTATATTTGTATCATGCAGCCATCTAA
Organism: Persea americana; assembly: GCA_029852735.1. NCBI lineage: Eukaryota > Viridiplantae > Streptophyta > Magnoliopsida > Laurales > Lauraceae > Persea > Persea americana. The sequence goes on along the minus strand of CM056816.1, from coordinate 60,559,613 downwards.
ATGGGATTCTAAATTTATATGTCGCTGTTTTATGAAATACTTAACTTCTTCAATCAAATCACCTCCCCATAATGCTTTGCTTTGTGCATATCAAGCATATTCCTTATTCCTCCCTTCCACTGTGCTTTGCTTTGCTTCTTCACTGCATCCAAGCACAATTCTTTACTCTCTTTCCTTATATCGTGCTTTGCTTTTCTTTATCCACTCCGACCTATATTAGAAGGGAAAACGTCAAGCATCCTCCATTGTCTCCAAACTTTCCACCCTTGAAACAGATTTGACGCAGTCTTATAATCTGACTTTTTTTTGTCATCTATACCATTCTAACTTTGGGAAAAATTTAAGAATGCGGCCGTGTGTTACACCTCAACCTGAACTAATCATGATTAAGGCTAATTAATTGAAATTAATGCTAATTAAGCATAGATAATTGGGTTAATGAAAATTAATGACCAAAGAGAGACAAATTAGTCTCAAATGATTGCATTAAGCATAATGGACTGGGTTTACATGAAACTAGCTTGATTAAATTAAGTTTAGACTCAAACAAGGTAGGCCAAGGACTTTTTCGTAAATAAGGTTTTTCACATTTTTTATTAAATACAAAAAATTTTGATTACAATGTGTGTATCTCGAAGAGTACATCAACTAGAGCTTGTGAAAGGTCTTAAGGTTTCTTCCTTTGGATTGCAAGTGAGTAGTTAGTTACTTTTATAGGATTTACAAGTTTCATTTAGTGGTTATGAGTGATTTCTAGCATAGTTGGCTCATGGGACACCCTTTTTCATATTTACTTAGATTAAGGTTTGAGTTTGGGGAATATTTGTTTCAAACCAACTCAGCAAAGAAGGGTTTTTGTCAAAGAAGCTTTAAAGGAGGCAAGCATGAGCATTTACTTTGTGAATGATGTTAGTTATTGTAGAAGTTACTGGAAATTTCATAGATTTGGGTTTTTGCATATTTTCCATTGATTTCTAAAATGAATTCATTTTGTGGATTGATTGCATGATTGGGAGTGTTGTTAATATATGAATGATATGAGCATTGAGGAAGGAACCGGAGGTTTCAATGCTATTACAGGTTATGTGATTGCGATGGAGAAGAAATAGTAGGAAGGAGAGAGAGAGAGAGATGCAGAATTTTGGATAAAAATTCTGATGGGTTCTCTGGATGAATTTGTTCGAGCGACCAATTCTCTGTCTGGGTCCGCTCGAGCGAACTTGATGCTGGATAGGGCATTGATTGAAGATAAAAGTTGGTTTTGGATTTTGTAGGAAACATGGATGCTTCTTAGGTCCATTAGTGTCATTTGAATTAGTTTTAAGGCTAATCATGGAGTAATTGAGACAGTTGAGAATTAAGAACAATAAGAAGAGAATTTTGTAATTGAACTATTGCTTTAATGATTAATTGATTATGAACTAAACCTCCATAGGTGATAATTACGAAGACTCCAATGTACATATAATATATAAATGTGATGTCCATCGAGAATAGCACGTACGTTGGATAACCAACGGTTACACCTAAATGGTTGGTTGCGATTGAAATAGAAATGAGTAAAATTGTGTAATTAGTAATTCTCTCATTATATTGTATTCCGTATCATTGTGTTCCAATCTCGTAAGATTGGTGTTACTGTTTATTCCTTTCCGTTGCTAAGAATGGAACTACTGAATTGAGTTGAATTCAGAAATGGATTAAATGTATTGACTCTTGAGTCTGGCACTGCATAGATATTGTATTAAAGCTTTAAAAGTGCTAAATGCAATAAAATGAATTGAAATGTAAATAAATGACTATTCATATTGCGGTAAATGGATTTGGGGCATTCCAAAGCTCCGTGGTAGTACTAGTGTCCCTGACTCGGACACTGGTAAGTCCCACAAATTCTGATCGTATCTATGGGTACTGATTGATGCATTTCATTTGGAAGATGAATCATTCCTTTGAGGAAAGATGGTAAATGAAATGAAATGAAATGAAATGCAATGAAATGAATGCTATGGTAGTGGGCATTTTGTACATATCTATTTATTGACCTTTTGTGCTCATCTATTGTCATTGTAGGAATTATCTAGACTTGTCTAGAATTGGAATTGTTTACTAAACAGATTGAATGAATTTAGTATATATACCAACATGTGCTATCACAAGTTATGTTTATACATTGTTGAACCGTCATATTCATTAGTGTTATTGATGGCATTACAAGCCCGATTGCCTATGCCGGTCCAGTGGCGGCCCCATCGGCAGCGGAGGAGACCGCTTCGGTTCCTCCATGAGGACTAATCGAATGGGATGGACAGAATACTGTTTGATACAAGCATTCGAGTGCGAAAACTTTTTTTTTTTTTTTTTTTTAGGATTCATTTTGAAATGTAATGTTTGAGAACATGAATAGATATCAGCCTGCATTGTATTTGATTATGCAGTGGTTGATGAAAGAAGAAAAATGGTGGAATCATACATGTATAAGGAAACTTTATTTTGTAAATATGTATAAATATTGAATTGATTTTGTCAATGTATATTTCTACAAATTGTACAATTGACAGGTATGAATGAATGTTGTCCCTTGTGGATTTTATTTTAACTTCGGTTAATTCAAAATTTACGGAAGTAAGTATAGATTGCAGCCCGAGATTATAGTAACTTGGGCCCCGATCGTGACACCCTGAGCAAGCATACAATCGAGTGGCACCACACATTTGTTTATTTTACCGTGATCTGCTGGAGTGTTTTCATTAATCTTTACTGCTCTTTTATATAAAATAACTGTGTCTGATCTGATGATGGAAGTACGTGTCCCAACTCTCAATAGCTGTGCTCACAACTTGGATGTGGCACATATATGGGGTACGTTTATTCCAAATAAATCTTTGGATTGCCTGTGGATGAAAATAGCCGGGTAGGTTAGGTCCAAATCTAATTGGATCTATCCTGTAACGTACATTGTGCAAGTCCGTGTTTACACCCGCTGGTTAGTTCCATGTGTACACCCCAAGACTGGTGTACACCCAAATACCTGACTCAGACGAATGTTAGAAATAATGTATCTTGGAAGTAGTCCTGGGCTGCAGCCCATCTGGCTAGGGAATGAGTGCGAGAGTTCAGCGGCCTGTGAAATGTGTATGTTACTCAAGTGAATCAACCCGACCCAAACAGACCACCAGTTCAGGGTTCAAGCTGACTTTTTTGACCTGATTAAATAGGTTGTTTTTCGGTTGGGTCCATTCTCGCTGTACGGCTTGTCAACCTGACCCAATCGTGACTGAAAACCCGACCCAAACTGTCCTGGTAATTTAGAGTGTGGATAGACATTTTCATACCGATTAATATATGGATCAGGTTTGGTTTGAGACTGACTATACATCTTATCCACAGTATTGAACCTGACCCAAGCACACCAGGTCAAATATAATCCATCCAAAGCCTCTAATGGCTGGATCCGAGCCAGATCAAATTGAGCATACAACAGTGTCGAGGTCTAATTTAGGGTCAACCTGTGTACACCCCCAATTGCTTGGAGCAAACATTTCAAAATTTCTTTAATAGAGATAGGGGGAGACTTCTCTTTTCTTCCAAACTGGCCCTCTTAAGATCCATTAAAACTCCATCATGGACACGCACTAACAGGGCATCTCAGCCACTTTGCATTAGATTAAAAATTCATAATACTGATGTCTAGTTGTCAACGTGATATTTCCATCTCTCCCACCCACCATAACTGCCACATATTAATTCAGCTGGGCATATAGAAAAAAGCCACACAACAGACATCATGGGACTAAAATGACCAGCAGCTCATGTGGGACCCGCCTAAGGTCCCATCATCCCCTAAACACCCACCCACTCCATTGTGAATCGACTACTACCAGGGCAATTTGACACCCATTCAGACCTTATCCGAAGTCAGCTTTTAGGTTGAGAATTTTGATCAAATTCGCACCCTTGGTTCTGAAACAGTGATATCTTGGCCATTAAAAATCCTTTCAGGTTGATCCTCTCAGTGTCCCACACTGCCACTTGGATCATTACCATTTTTTAACCTGCATTGCACCTGTTACAAGGTTGCAAATTCCTGTTTATGTGTAACCATTTAATTACAAGCTGTAGAAACTCATGGAAAAAAAAAGAAGAAGACAAGAGGTGTTTCTTCTGCAGTACATCCATGTCCCTTCCATCCCAACATATATAAACTGTTTGCGACTCCTCTCACTTGTACTGGAACGAACTTGTTACATGTCAAACGGAACAAACACTTCCTCAGTTGCATTTTATTTCCGACCTCATCATTTCACCCAACAATTCAGGTTTTATTCTCTACTTACAGTTTCCAAACAAACACAATGCTTGTATTGTCCTCCTATCTCATGAATTGAAGGCTGTGCAGTCTCTTCTAATCTCTCCCTGGCGACCTGTCTTCACTCCCACCCTTCCCAGCTTTTTCATCGCCGCTGCGAAGGTCGCCACGAAGTTTCCCGGGCTGGTGGCAAAGTCAGTGACAGTGGGTTGCGACGCAGGGTCTAAAAACAGCACCTCATCAGAAGTGAACAGCCCTTCGCCGTTGATGAGATTCTTGTAGTACATGTTGTCAAAGGTGTTTGGAGTATTTGGGTCCATGTCGATTGCAATGGTGGGGTCCACATTGCGCGGGCAGGCCATCATGAGCTGCTGCGCGTATGAGGAATTCAGTGAAGGGTCGACGGGGGAGGTGGCGCTGAAGGAGTACAGGCGGTTGGCGAAGCGGTTGCAGTGGGAGAAGCCGACAGTGTGGGCGCCGGAGAGCGCAATCATGTCGGTCTGGGTGAGGTTGTGCTTGCTGAAGATTGAGTTTAGGAGGTCAAGATTGAAGGTGGGCTCCGGGAGGTTGCCGGCGACTAGGGACGCCTGAGAGATGAGGCCGTCACGGCGGCCCAGCTCCACGCTGAATGCTGGGCCTCCAGACTGGGCCCAAGTTAAAAACAAATGACAAGAAAAGGTAGAGGTTATTATTTGGTGATTATGAAGCAAATGACATTTGGTAAAAGCTACTTATGATATAAGGGCCAATGAGAGCCACTTTGTGGGGCCTACATGAATGCATGCTAATTGGTGGGATTGGCGGATGTGACTGGGGCATTTCATGGATTGGGAATGGGTGAGACTTTAAGTGAAAATTGGATGATTGGGTTCTTTTAAAGACAAGCAAGTAGAAAAGTCGTTCATTTTGAAAATTGGACTGAATACAGGAATTGAAATGGTAAGTGCCCCCATTGTTGTGGATGTTGATTGATTGAAGCCAATGTATAATGGTTAAGAAAGAAATCCATCAAAGATCCACACATTTAAAACAAATGAGGCCACACGAAAGAGGGGCATTTGATTCTAGGCCTTTTTGGGCTACAACTATCCTAAACAGGGTTTTGCACTTGGGTTGATTTGGCAAGGGCAAAGCTTGTTTACAAGAAGACGATTTAGTTACTAGGCCTTATATTCAAGCCTAGACGCTATCTCACGTACTTGAAAATGAGAATCAGGCCAGAAAAATTGGGCCCATTTGCGTATAGTTTGAAGTGTTGTGCCGGGCAATCTATTTGAGCCATGAAAAGACAGATCCAAGGGAAGTGGATCACAACCCTGGGCAGCACGGTTATGAACCTTTTCTTGCTCAAGCAACTTGAAGGGGCATTGAACCAACAAGCTCAGTTGGGTCTAACTCAGTTGACTTGGTGAACTTTTCACTCGAGTTGACTGAGCCAAGTCTGGGCAAGTCCAATTAAATTTCCGACACCGGTATCATGGATAATATTAGAATTAGAATGGCAGGTGTGTTCCTTACAAGAAAAACAACATCTCTTGCTGCTATGGCCAAGATGTCAGCACAAGAGACCACCCCAGGACATTGAGTTTCCACTGCTTGTTTGGCCCGGACAACTGTGTCGAATCCATCTCCGGCAAGCGATAGATTATCTGGTGCATCCTTCTCTGCATCTCCATTTGGCGATTGAATCATGATCGAGGCATCACAGCCCTGCAAAACAATATAGAAATCAAAGCCACTGGATTAATTGCGGATGCAACTGATCAGGTCGAGTTAATCAGTTTGAATATGGTATATTATAGTAAATCAAGTCCTGAATGTCTGTTCACATTAAAGTAAGGAATTCAATACATAGGGTTTTTTTTTTTTTTTTTCATTTGAGTGGTTAAAAATAAAGACTAAAGACTAGATTCATTAGTGTTTGTTAGGCATAAACGAGTCAAGCTGAACAAGTCTGAGTGAGTATTTATCTTAAATTTTGATCATCTAAAAATGTTGTCCGTTATCCAATTTAAGATCATTAAATAGATGATAAAATCAGACTACGCCCTTTTATCTCTTCCCGCCCATTTCATCATTGTAGACTGGTAAGTCACCAACTCAAATCAATCTAATTTTAATTGATTGTAAATCTACTAACTCTATTTATACCCGATAGGCCCAGTGGCCCAAAGACATGCCACATGTGAACATTTTTTATTTTTATTTTTGACAAAGTAGTTGTACTCCCTAATACCATTCCAAATTGTAGCCCTCCAGCTTCAAAAGCTCAAAAACATCCAAAAAAAAAACGAAAGGAAGAAAACATGCAGAAGAATTAATGGTGTGTTGATTACCTCGACGAAGCAGTCATGGAAGAAGAGACGAAGAGTTGCGGGGACTGTGACGAACGTTATACTCAGCTTTGCCGAGACAGCCTGCCTCACTATGGCTTCTACATTGGGACAGCTAAATCTGTAGAAATTCTCTGCTAACTGCCCGTCTCCTCTCCTCAAAGCCATAAACACCATCACCCAAAACAACCCTTTCCATATCTCCATCTTCCTCAATCTATGACCCTCTCCACCCCACAATCTCTTCTTCTTCTTCTTCTCACCTGTTGAGGAATATGCATAGAGGAAACTATTTATGATAGATAACAGATGCAAAAAGAATTAGATAGTGGAGGAAGTCATATGAGAGAGAGGAAACTATTTATGATAGATAGCAGATGCAAAAAGAATTAGATAATGGAAAGGAAGGCATATGAGAGAGAGAGAGAGGGGGGGGGGGGGGGGGGGGGGGGGTGCATGGAATTTGGTGCTTTTTTTTTTTTTTTTTGGGTTTGGTTAGGTTACACAAGGATGAGCGTTTGCCACACCAAAATTCACTAGAGAGCTAGTTGCATTGTTGCAAGAAGCAAGTCATCCTCTAATTGGGCTATAAATGGGTCAAGTCAAAACTGAACCCGAATCCGGTTATATTGGTTTGATCTCCAAGGTTAATGGGTCCTTAGAAAGATATAGGTATTGCTAGAAGTGTGCTATAACTGTATATGGTTGTGACCATAATTCCGATTTGAGTTGGGTTCATTATCAGAATCGTTTTAGGTCTGTCTTGGACCTGGATGCTAATATGACCAATTGGGTCAAAACTTGGATCTGCGCCCCAACTTTGTGGGTTAAACCAGTATGATCTTGAGTCCAACCTGACCCATTTATAGTGGTATCCAGTATCCACCATATACATGGTACTCCATCCAGACCATCTATCTGATTTGGGACCTTTGATGACAAATCATTTTAACCATCTATATCTATTTGTTGCCGTCCTTAATTCAGGGTGATTTGTTCCACTGTCAACCATAATGTGGTGTTTAAGATTTAGACAACAAATTACTTTCAACAAGTTCAGGCAGGATCTCACATTTCCTTTATGCATTTGGCAAAGGATTGGGTCTATGCCTGGGCTGATTTTCGGCCTTAAAGTATGATGGGCCTGGCCCTGGGCCTAACATGTCAATTCAAAAGGCCCAGAAAAACTCGCACCCCTGCCTGACATGTTTTGGTCAAAGGTACGCTGGGCCAATCGCAGATGCCCCGCATTCATCTTAGGCCAATAACAGATGGGCTGATCTCCAATGCAGTAAGACTTGATGATGGTGATGATAATGACAAATGAGTTGAGCTCGGACACAAAATTCGGCCCATGAACTTTCAACTTTCATAGTTTAGTGGACTGTGGCAGACGCAGACTGTAGTGTGGCCCTTTGTTCTTCCCTGTCTGCATACACCCTTGGTCTATTGGGTTTACCCTCCAAGTAAACCCACGTTACTTCACCAAGTGGTTGGGTATCAATCCTTGTCTTGTGTGCGTTGGAACCAATGGGCTGTTGCCATGCCATCATTTAACTTGCTTGGCCTTTGGCTTGTTCCCTCTGTTTATTCACTAATATATAGTATAATCCAAAGTCCAAAATGCAGATGGAGACGGGTCTTCCCTTTAGAAATGGTATTCAGAGATGGTTTTGTGACAGTTTTCATATGTTATTATTAGAGGCAAGTTGATTTCTTTGTATGGGAATTTGCGTGCACATAAGGACTTATGTGGATTAGATCCTCACGTCAGTCTACCACCATGGTTTATTTAATAACCGCCTGTCATAAGATGGTTTTAGGCTTATTAGCCTCACAGATCCTAATGTCCATTTAGCAGTGATTACAACTCCATTGAAGTGGGTTCTCTTCGTGATTAGATCAGGGTGTGTGCACCAAGAAAGCATTCTGCATTATGTGAATTTCCATTTTCAAATTATGCATTCCGTCTCTCGTAGAAAATTAAAATCCTCTTTATTAATGAGAACTAATTCATTTATTTTATTTTTCGTGCTAAAAAGTTTCACATCAAATAATGTAAGCGTGGTTGCGTCAAAAGTTAGGATAATTCCTCTCTATTATAGAATACCCTCATCGCACAAATGTACCCCAAAGCAATGTTTGGTAAAAGGTGATGAAAATGCCTATGTGAAGATTTTATACCCTCCTCTTTTGGCTGAGGATTTCCACATCCTATGGAATTCGAGTTGGAGAATCCTCAAAATGAGGATATGCTCAGATGGCTCAATTCTTCTTATTTTACATTTTTCAAACATAGATTTTTCACTACTTTGTGAAAAGTGAAAATATTCCTTCCTAGAAATTTTGTCTAAAAAATGTGACACAAGAACTAAGAAAGTCTTGCTATTTAATAGCAGATTAGTTGCACATATTTAAAAAAAGAAGAAGACAATGACATAATGACATAGTGGCCGGTAATTTAAAACTTGTACAATTCTACAAGCGCGAAATGACTTGACCTAAAGTTTTAATGTGTGGCAGACCAACATTAGAGCACAGCCTTCCAAGTCGTGTACAATTGTACAAAGGAAAGTGACTTTCTAACAAATGGGCATTGTTTTCCCAGTTAAATATTGGGAAACAAATGAGGGCGTTTGGGTACACAAAACTCCCTGAAATAGCTACTTTCATATATTTAATTTAAAGGTGTTGATTGGCCCATCTTTTTCCATTTCTTGTCAGAAAAAAGGCTGTTGTCGGTGACACATGATATTCCCAACTTCTGAAATTCCACTGTACAAGTAGAGAAATACATTTCCCCAACTTGATGAAGTAGAGAAACATGATTCCTGAACTTTGCTACAAATCACTATTTTTATTTTCATCTATTTCCTTCAAAATGTCATAGAATTCTTATCCTCTCTGACAATCTCTCTCTTACCGTGTAGGCCTAGAAAACGTGTAGTACGGTGGAGCCCACCTTGGATTGATCTAAGATTCAGGATGATCCTATTTCATGATTGGTGGATTTTTTTTTTTTTAAGGTACCAATGCTTAATAAAATCATCCACATTTTCAATGAGCAAAAAGTTTCCCTAGGATCATTTGACAATCATGATGGCCAAGAATGGCTCTTGCCCTTGTAAGAGATGTTTGGTATTACCTCGCTGTCTAGGATTTGAATTTGGGCAGCCACTTTCGCTTATCAGAGGTCTCTTTCCTTACCCGAAGTCTACTCTCCTCACCAGAAGGTTAGGGGCTGCAATTTCGGGGAAAAAAAAATGAGCTAGGTCATTTCAAATGTGGGGACCATCTCAAGATTTAAAAATAAAAGAATATACTTTTTTTTTCTTGCCCCATAAAAGGGACTTCTAATAGAGAGAATACATATATATATATATAGGGGAATGTTCATATACACATTTTCATCACCATAGGGTGAAGGATACTTTCATTTTTTGGTATTTTCAAGTACAAAAGTAACTTTCCAAGTATATGGGTTGTGGTCTTTTGTACTTGAAAATACCCAAAAATAAAAGTATCACTCACCCTATGGAGAGGGAAAAATGCATATGATCATTCCCCATATATAAATATATATATATTTATACATACATATATATATATATATATGATCTTTTAAATGGTGAAGTGATTACTACAATACAATTGGCCATGACCCCTTGTGATTGATAGAGATTGTCACACACAGGAATTGGTTAGCTGTAAAAAAAACAGAAAAGAAAGTTTTACTTGTAATTAGAAAAAGACATAGGTTGTACCTAAAATTTCCATTATTAGTTGCAATGGAGACACCGGTCAAGTTGATCAAAAGAACCTATGGGTTAGATTTCAACCCAAGCCCATCTGGTTTTTAAAACAGATAAAGATATATATAGGACCAACTCAGAGCTGATGCAATCAACTTGTCCTGGCCTGCATAGCATGCATTTTTTTTTTCTTGTTTTGGCCTAGACACCGAAAACGGCCCATCTTAATGGCAAGGTTGTCTCATCTCACACCACATGCAAATTGCATCACAGGTTATATACCGCTCGCTCATCTAGCAAAAAAAAAAAAATTCATTTCTTCTCACAAAAGTAACAAGACAGAGAAAAGAAAGATGGGGAGAGAAAATCTGCCCCCTCCCAAGATGACACGCTGCAAAACCCCTAGCCTTGGTATGCTGCTTCTATTCTCCTCTTCTTTTTCTCAAAGTTTTTAACATCAACACTTTGGATTCTTGATATCTAGGGCTACTTGAGGGCTTCATTGATATGGATTAGTGGTTTGCCAAATATCAACCTAATCCGATCATCTTGACCTTGATCTTTAATTATGGAGTTTCTTAGTTTTGCCGGTTTTAAAAGTGTATATTACTGTGAATTAATCTAACAAATGATTATGATTAAATGGATTTGTTAGCCTTAATATTGTGATATATTGAGTTTTGTTAGCTCATTTTCACTTTTTCAAACCTGAATTATGGGCCAAACAATGTATTAGGGTGGGAGTAAGATCTTGGATTGGTTTCAAAACTTTTTGTTGGATCTTCTTTGGACTCTTAATGGACCTTCATCTATTTACACTTTCCATCTATTTACTTGTCAGTTTGGATTATGTTAAATCCAGAAATCAATTAAAAACAAAAGATTAATCTACACTATCGCTTGTGGATGTGAACCATCTAAATACCAATTGGCTACCTTGTGAGTTCCTGAGACGGGTCATTTGGACTGAACTACAGGCCCAGCCCAATCCTACTTATTTAACACAAAAGGGAACATATATTTGGCGAAAGGCGGCTTGCACAAACTCAGGCTCAGACCCACTTGGCCCACGAACAGCTCCAAGAGCACACTGATGTCCCTCATAACAGGGAACTATTGGGACAGATTATCCAATAATGTACAAAGTTGATAACGTTTATCAATGTGCAATCCATAGTACTCAATTTTGTCTTCTAAACAATGCCTTGGATTTCAATTGGGCAGTTGTTAAATTGGGCTTGGCCCAGGTTTTCTGGAGCTTGAATATGATAACCACCCAATTCGAATGGTTCAGCAGACAGAAAGGGCCATGAATGGGTTAGGCTAGGCCAAGGTGGCCCTAAGTATATATATTCAATACCTGATGCCGACCCATTACTGTATCAGGCCTCAAAAAGAATAAAGACCAAAGGAAAAAAAGCTGGTGCAGCCCATAAGCAGCCCTACCGGCTACTGCACAGTTATGGTGAATGCGTCCAATTGGGTCAAGGCTGATAAAGATTAACCCATGTTTCTTTTGCTTTAAAAAGATATAGATATTTGAAGGTTTTTCAATAAATAATATTTTATTTATGTATTTTATGTGATGTGATCAATCTGATGGTGGAGCGACATCCTATTGAAGTGAAATTTGGCGGGAGTCAGTTGAAGAGAGTACATTAATTTTCAACTGTTCAGATTTTTAGCAAGTGGGCCTGAAGCAAGATTCATGAGTACTGCGATCATGTGAGAAGAGAGGAACCTGATGAAAAAGTTGGTTTGAGAGGTTATGTGAGGCCCCTACTCTTTTTGAGAGATTTTAAACTTAGGAATGAAGGGGCCCAGATCAGATCGAATGGATAATTTCCTAACGTAGGTGTTCTCGTTTTGACCGTTAAATCCCAAACGGAACTTCAAGATTTCAAGTAGTTCGGACTTTGAAACTCATATGAAAGAAAGCTCTTCGGAAATAGAAAGTGTTAGAGAAGGAAATGGAAACTGAATCCATCTGCTATTTCTATTTCAGATTCAATGAGAATCTTCGAAAAGAAAACCATAATGAGTTTGGAAATAGAAAGTTCTAGTTTTGACTGTTAATTCCCAAACGAAACTTCAAGATTCTAAGTAGTTTAAATTTAAAAACTCCTATGCAAGAAAGCTCTAACTAATCTGCAGGAAGTGTTAGAGAAGGAAAATGAAACTGAATCCATCTGCTATTTCTATTTCAACTTCAATGAATTTGGAAATAGAAAGTTCTCTAACAAACTATCTGATCACTTTCATTATGATACATACAATCCCATCTCATTTTCTACATTCACCAACACTTCTCCAACGTCCCATTCAATTCTTTGAGATTTCCACTTTCTGTCCTGATTTTTCAGGTCTTCTAATTCCTTCATCTCTTTTTTTCCCCTGCTTTTCTTCTTGTTCCAATTCCTGCAACTCTTTCTGTTTTCTTTCATTCTTGTTCTTCTTCTTCACGTGGACTGCACCAGTACCAAATCAATGGAGCGTGTTATTTTTTATGACTTTCTTGGCACCAAAGTCAGGGAAAGAGAGATGCAAGGTCAAAGAGCTTCAAGCACTCCATCCTTGTACTTCACAATCATTCAACGCCCAATTCGGCAAGCGCAATGCCAAGAGATAGATTTTTTTAAGCTGTGTAATGAGAATGACCGCCCACAATTGGAGGATGAGCATCCCCCACCACCACCGGGGTGGCACATAGTCAAGACTCTAACGACGAGCGACATCGGCCATCTCTGCAGGTTGCTGTTGAATCAAGATCACATTGCCACTCTTCATTTTCACTGGAACCCAGTTGAGGTGCAAAATATTTCCCAGGGAGAGAAAGTTCAGGTCTTGATCAAAGATGCAGACACTGGATTCTCTGAGCACAGGGTAGTAATCTGTCGTTGGCCGTCAAACGGGATGTATGTGGTGCAGTCAGGCTGGCGCCCAGGATTTGTGGTAAGGAGGGGATTGAAGGCAGGCGATGAAATTGGATTATCTTGGAATTCAGAGGAGTCCTGCTTCTTGTTTTCAGTTTTAAGGCGCGCTTAACAATTAGCACACTTTTGTCCATATGAAATTTTGCTTATTTCTTTTGTTCTTCTATTGTATAGTTTTTAGTCCAAGAGTCTGGGTTGTAGTTTTGATTACTTAGGGTTGTGAGCAGATTTATGTCTAACTGTAAAAAGGTTCATAGGTGTCGTCAATCTTGTTAAGTCTTGAAGTTATGCAACCATTGGTGTCAATTAATTTGTGTCCTGTTATCAATCAGTCACTCCACTCTTTTGTTGTTCTTTGGTTTTTTTGTAATGAAGAGAAATACGTGTTACCGAGAATGCATTTTCTATTTCTTTTGCAAGAACAATATTTACAGCATTTTAAACCTTTTTGTGCCCTATTTGTATACTTGAACTGGGTTCCCTTGAAATCAGGTTGCCTGCTACTCTTGCTGATGGAAAAGAATAAAACAACCGTGGCTTATAATGGGGAACTCAAAGTTTTATCCAGGAAAATACATCAACTGTCCATATATCGTATTTATCTACTTTCATCCTTTTAATCTTTTGCTATCATTCATTTTTATATACTACGATCTTCCTCTGTTCTTCTATTTCAGATGTGATACATTGCCTCAATCTGGTTAGGCATCTGAGTGCACTAAAAAGTTAAAATTAGAAACTGAGTAGATTGGAAGCAATTTTTAGATAGCTACATTTGATGAAAAAAGGTTGAGAATGTTTTTTGAAATGGTTTGGGCTTCTTTTTTTTTTTTCTAAAAATACATTCTAAACTTAATTATTGTTAAAAATTTTGAAAAAAAGACTTACTAAAGAGGTCCTATTTGACAGAAGACGGAAAACTTATTAACTTTCTTGAAGATCAAAACTGACCAAAACCAGTACAAATCCATAAAAACTGGTGGGTTGGATGCACCATTATCTTCAAAAGTTTTGTTCCAACTACGTTGGTGTTGGGTGGCATTGATCGTTAGTTACTTCAAGATATTTTTAAAATATTTTATCTTTTTATGACATGGTTGGGCTGTGTTAAGCCAGATGGTTGAACAAGATTGGACTAAACCAACTGTCCTAGTTTATTTGGAGAAACTCTCGGTACTTTCCAGGGACGTAATATAGAAGACTCTAGTCCAAATGTCAAAGTGGACGGCTCAGATCAAGTGTCACAACATGTGACACTTGATCTGAGCCGTCCACTTTGACATTTGGACTAGGGTCTTCTATACGTAAGTCAAAAAGCCCATTGCTGTTTTGCACTCTCCCTCTGTGCTTCAATGTCTGAACCAGACAACCAGGTGTGCCCAGATGTACAACCCCCTTGGAAATCACCTTTCTCTGGGTAATGCATACCATCAATGAGGTAAAGGCAAATATAGAAAAGATGAAGAATAGTGATGTTCACATTAAGGAAAATATGGAAATGATGCAACCTATTGATACTTACAGGAAGGTAGGTAGAGTAAAGATGACAAAGGAAACCACCATACATAAGAAATTTGTTGATGAGAGAACTTGGTCGGACCTTCCAGTAGAGACTGTAATGTTAATTGCAACAAGTCTCACTCCAGTTGCTTATGCTCGTATGTTGTCCATTTTTAAGAGTTGGTGGTCCATTGTTCCCCCTACATGGTTGCCTCTAACACCATGTCTAGTAGATCAACATCTCTTGCGATGAAAGTCGATAAAGAAGCAATGGCTGCAATTAGAGACATGAAGAACAAAATTTATAGTTCTAGACTTCACCGAGACTCCAATGATGCTTTGGTTTACTTCATGGAATTCGAAGTCACGCCAACTATACTTCTACAGGTATAAGGAATTCCTCAAGTGATCTTGGATTGAACCCACTGGACATGAATTTGGATTGGACTCTCAAGGTAATATATTGAGTATAATAAGTAGATTTAGGTGAAAGAGGGAAAAAAGAAACTGAATTGTAAGCAGTTTCAACCTAGTCATTTATAGCTATATTTGCTTTCTTTCAGTTGTCCAAGTTAGCCTTTGCTATTTATGTGAGATTGAGTTTCTTCTTAGGAAATGATTACATGTTGTTGTCTGTCTTTGCATGATTAAGCAGCAATATGCCCAAATTTCCTCCTCATGAAGTTTTTTATACTGTTGGACTCAATTGTGTATGAAGCGAAACCCGGCCAATGCGACTTCAGCAGTGGTCATGTGATATGAACACGTTCAATCCATCAAAAGTGGGCTTTGTACAGGTGGAAAAAGATTGCATAGTCATCATCATAATAATTACTTTTTAATGTCCTTTATTATCATTATTATAAACTAGGGGAAAGTGGCTTGAGCCCTGGGGCTGTAACTAAAAAAGGATGAAGCGTAGTGATTATACAACATGTATGAATATTCTAACCTATATTTCATCAGAAAATATATCATATTTAACATTTTATTAATTTTATGGTCATGTTATATAAATTATATATATTATATAAACTGTTCTGGTTCTTTCTATATACCACAAATTTGCACAAGAAATTCAACTACAATTATATAAATGAAGCTGCTCCAATAAAAAACCATAACATATACAACCAAAGCTTGCCATAAATGAAATAACATAGTTTGTGTTCTCTTTCTGCCACAACTTACAAAAGAACATCCTAATTGAATGTGTTCTCTTAGTACCACCCATAGATCTCAATTGCAAACTAATTGTGATGAGAAGTGTGCTCCTCTAATTTACTTTTGTAGAATTACCGAAGATAGAGAATTTAGTGAAGCTTGATTTAGTTATCTTGAGCTCGTGGATGACAGTTTTTATCGGGCCATCAGTTATGAAGGCAAAATATATTTTCTAACATATCATATCAGGTTTGGTGTTATTGATTTGGATTTCAATAACCATCACCCTGCACTGACAACTTTACGTGTATTGAATCACTACAGCCATTCATGGTATACCACAACAGAATACCTTGTTGAGTCTTGTGGAGAGATATTTATTGTGAGCCTAATTTTTCATTGGCAGAAGCATATGGCCTCCAATGTTTTAGATTGCAAGATGGATTTCTCTCAGATGTTGTGGGAGCAAGTGGAAAGCATTGATGATCGCTTGTTCTTCTTGAACGAGAGTGGTTCACTGTCATGCTCTAATGGTTCTATTACCAGCCATTTTTCAAAAGAAAAAACAGCTACAACTTTAGATCCTAAATAACATCCCACTAGCAATCAACTACCACATCCCCAAATTTGGAAAAAGTATACATATTAAGGAAGGAATTGCACCTTCCGTCGCTCCTGAGATCGCAGATGCTGATTGGGGAGGCCTTAGAGCATCTCTATGCCATGACTGTTAGAGCTCCCCGTGATATGTGCATGAGTATTCACAATATCAGAGAACAGAGACTTGCTTATCTAACTATATTGGAGATTAAAGAGTGAGGTTTGAAGACATTAACAAAAAGCAGAACACTCGGCAAGTTAACTCTCGACTCTGCCGAGTCACCTTGTTTTGACGAAAGACAAAATCAAATATGAGGTAAACTCAGCCGAGTCAAATATAAGTAATTAATGCTCGAGGTTTTGAGCTAGGAATTTAAAAATGATTCATGGAAATGTGATAAATTTATTATTATTATCATCAACTTGAATTCATTTGTGGGTTTTCCCGAGGTGCGCTCACGTGAGCACATTACTATGTGCTTGATGGTGCATTGAGAGCATAGTAAGCGGAGCCCCTTCGTTTTTAGTATATAAATGATAGATGGAGTGACTGGTAGTTTCAAATATTGATATTCATGTTAATGGAGTTATGCTTGTTGATGTGTAATCAACTGGTGCTACTGAAAAAAGAAATAGTTCATGCTAAAAAAAAACTTGGGACTTTCAAGTTTTGAATGATAAACAACTTATTTTGTTTAGTCATGATCTGTTATTTTGGAGTGAAGATTGTTATATGGCCATGTAGACATAATAAGTGTTTTATATATGGACCCGGTGCCCATGTTGGTAGTATTGAAATGTTTCTATGAGAATAATAAGCCATGTAGGTTTCAACTGCTGCTAAAATCAGTCATCTCAATAGCAATAAAAAGAATGGGACGGAATGGATTTGCATTAGTGCATGCATTTCTCAACACAAAAGAGCAAGAGAACATCAGCCTTCTTCCATGGAGGTGGAAGTATGCCCATCAGGTAGGCACTTGTTCCATTCAGGTTGCAGAAAAGCTATGGCTGGCACTTGTTTCAATGCTAATCATTCGGAATGAACCATGGTATCCTGATCAATAAAAAGTTGTCTCTAACATTTAGGTCCATTTTGTTTCCATAGAATTGAATTCTTAGAAAATCTGAGAAAAGCCTCTATCAACAGTTCAACTCAATAAACCCACCGTCAAAAGGCCCATTCCAACAGCCAACACCCATTATCAAACTGTCATTCAACATCCAGAAAATAACTGTACATGTGATTCATGGGTTTGCTTTGACATTCAACTGTATTTACTATTTATCCAAAAATGGATTCATGGGTTTGCTTTGATGCAAAATGAGTTGTTTAATCTAGCATCCTTTTGATCCAGCATCCTATTAAGTACTGATGGTTGAGACTTTTGGTGTGCCCGATCAGCTCTATCCACGTTTAGCCACTCTCAAGCCCCTGTATGTGGATTGCATTCAACATAACAACCTGCACAAGTATTACATTCAACACAGCAATAAAACTGTTAAGATATCCAGAATATGTTCATTGACCTGACCACGAAAATAATTAGCATTCAACGGAACACATCAGGTAAGATAATGCACGTGAAATTAAGCTATGAACATAGGGACAATCACAACCTGTGAACACAATCCCATTTGATTGGTTATAACATCCATGTAAATCAGCTAAAAAACCCCCTCCCAACAGGCACACTCATGTAAGTCAGTTACAGCAATTCCAACTCTCAAACGGGCACATTCAAGTATTAAAGAGTGGGCTCCACCC
Source organism: Persea americana (assembly GCA_029852735.1). Taxonomy (NCBI): domain Eukaryota; kingdom Viridiplantae; phylum Streptophyta; class Magnoliopsida; order Laurales; family Lauraceae; genus Persea; species Persea americana. Next base: position 60,541,257 of record CM056816.1, on the reverse strand, counting down.
AAAGGAGAATATTGAAAAGTATTTCCGCTGCCTCTACTAACACCTTGAGGTTTTTGTAGTAATGGTTAGTTAAAGAAATTTAATATGGAAGAGTGGGCTCCACCCAAAGGGAAATATTGAAAAGTATTTCCGCTGCCTCCTCTACTAACGCCTTGAGGTTTTGGTAGGAATAGTTAGTTAAAGAAATTTAATATGGTATCAGAGCCAACCGGTAGTAAATTCGAATCCTAGGAGGAACGACTCGGCGCAAAAAAATAAATAAATTTACGTGTCGCCAAAAGTGCGCCGGCCGGGTTCCACCTGAGGGGGAGTATTAAAGAGTGGGCTCCACCCAAAGGGAAATATTGAAAAGTATTTCCGCTGCCTCTACTAACGCCTTGAGGTTTTGGTAGGAATGATTAGCTAAAGAAATTTAATATCAAGTAGGTCAGTTACAACGTCTACAACACGTGCAGACTTTCACATAAATCAGATACAATGTCCCAAATTTTATTCAGTTACAACATCCCTATTGACTAAACAATTGCATTTTTTTTTAAACGGTAACAAAACTTTATTAAAAAGAGAAAACAAGTACAGAGCTGAAAAAGAAAAAGAGAGAAAAGTTCTAAAAAAAGATACAAGAGTATTATATTAACACCCACCCATGAAGACACCCACCCATGAAGACAGTTACAAACAATTGCATAATCAAACCATTGAGTCCACATGGGCCACAAGAAAATCTTGTGTATACATCTTTATGTCCCAAACCTTTGAATCCACATTCCTTCAGTAATTTTGTCATCAGCATCATCATCACATGACCTGCAACAGAACAAAAAAAAAAGAAAAGAAAAAAAAGCATCCAGAAGTGAAGAGAAAACATCAATAACAATAGCTTTGTTGTTGACTGAAGTCAAGCTCTCCAACAGACATATGCCAGTTGAGATTTGGAAAAATCAGTACCCCATAAAACAAGATAGATATCATCACATACAGAGGATATAGATATAAGCTCAGTTTCCTGTTTACAGATGGAAGATTTGAACCTGCAATACTATAGATGGGACCAGAGAACATGTTTACATATGAAAGATTTGAACCTATATACAATAGTATAAGATGTTTTAAGCATTAATCAATTAAAATGCAAGTAATTAGATTCTTTAGGGATTAGGGTAGAACCAAATAGGATTAGTGTTTGGGTTTAGGGATTAGGGAGTTTAGGAATTAGGGATTTGGGGTCATGAATTAGTGACCTGGGATTGTGACTTAGGTTTAGGTTGAGAGAAAGAGAGGGGTTCAACCATAGATAGAAATTAAGGGAGTTACGAGAAAAACACAATAGGATTCGAGGTTGGAAAACTCGGGACTTGGACTCAACTCATCTAATGCAAAAAATGGGCTCAGATAGAGTCAATGCGGTGACTCAAAACAGTCGTATCCTTTTTCAAATAGTTTTAAAATAATTTTAAAAATGGATCAAATGCTTATAAAATCCAAATACACATTTACTTACATGCATTTATGATAATAAATTCAAATTAATAAATTTATATATACAAGGAAAATATTATATTATTAAATTATAAAAATACTGCATATTACATAATTTATTAGTCCAAACATTGAATATAAAATATAAATATAAGTTTCAAATTACATTTCAATCATCATTTTTAAAATTTGATTCGTGCATACTTGCATAAAAATAATTATTAACAGCTTAAAACTAGATCTCAAATTGTTCAAATATAAATGACTTACTAAATTGAGGTGATTTTGGCCGAATCTCCCCTATAATTTATTCGGTCTTTTGTTAAAACGAGATGACTCCAGAGAGTCAATAGTCAACCTGGAGAGTTTTCCAACCGTGATATGATTTTGCTCGAAAAAAAGAGATGATCGTGGAAGAAGAGAGAGAGGAAAAGATAGTTTTCCCTTTCTAAGGACCTCTTAGGCTGTTGGATATTCATATGAGGCCATCACTACATAGGAAAATAATATATCTATTCCTCACCATATTACTGTGAGGACAACACAGCGGAGGTCAATTTTACGATCCATTCAAATCATCTACATACATAGGACCTCATGATTTACAATGTATCCAGCAAGTTTTCCTTGAATTGAACGGATTGGGCTGTTGGTTTTTGAGGTCAATTTTTTTTAATAGAAAGTCGTTAAATTTGCACTACGAATGAAGGGGTTCAAGGCATGGGATTGACCTCGAACTCGATATGTGGACCCCAAACTCGATGCCAGCCTTCAATGGGACCCACATGGTGGGGGCCAAGGGCACATTCTTTGTTTTCCTTTCGCTTCTCCCGCCAAACGTAACACCGAGCCAAAACCAAAAACCCTCCTCCTTCAAAACCAAAACATCGAAATCGAAAAGAAGAGGGAAGAAGGGAAGGGCAAAATGCGCAGAAAGCTCCGTCTTCCCAGTTCTTCCGACGAAGACGACGATCACCAAACCCTCCAAACCCTAATCTCCCGAAACCCTCCAAACCCTAACCCTAGCTCTGCAAATCCCAATCCCCCTCTCGAGATCTCCGACGACGATTTTGTCGACGCCTCCGATGTCATCTCTCCTCCCTCTTCCTCCCCTCCGGCAGCTCGAAACTCCTCCGACCCCGTCCTTCCAGTCGACGACTTCCTCCGGAATCTCGGTCTCCGGCTCCGGCGGCAGTGGCTGGACTCCTGCATCTCCGGCCTGTCGACCTCCCATCCCGGCTTCGCCGGCCTGGATGTTGCAGGGAAGGCGAAGCTCTGCTTTTCCCAGTTTCTCTTCTCAGACATGAACTTCTCCGGCTCTGGCGTCCTTCCGGCGGACGTGCATACCATGCACGGCGTCGAGCTCGCCGGGCCTTTCCTCTTGCAGGTGCGCTGGTTTTCCGTTTTTTAGGGTTTTGAAGATTGTTTCTTGGGTTATTGTGGAATGTGTTGGCTCTAGTCTACTGTACATGTGGGTGTGTGGTTAGTTGATCTTGACCGTCCATTTGGTGAAGTCCAAAATGAGGACTTTCCCAGTAGATGATCCTAGTTTTACTGTTCATGGGGTTTTTTCTAGATTCGAATTGGGAGGCTGGCATTTTTGGGTTTTAGCATTTTACTGTAGGTGAACATGTTTTTTTTAACTGCATGTGAGAACGCTAGGAGCCATCTGTTGGATTGATTATGCATACAAAGTGTATATATATATATATATGCTTGTGGGTGGCCAGGATATGGACAATCCTGATTCACAAATGGCATTGGCTGTCAATTGTCATTGGTAAATTCTGATTGCCAGTGGGATTTCTATTCGGAAAATATAAAATGCTAGATGTAACTAAATGACACTTCAAACTCAACACTGCCCATTTTCATGCCTCCAATCAGATGATGTGTAGATTTTTGATGTATGATGGTCTGCATGAGGAAGAGGTGGGACCTGACTGTATGGTGCGGAGTGTGGTAAAAGAATGCTGTTTTTGTTGCTTTAGTCTTTTGTTTGCCTCTGTTTGGATCTTTGAAACTTGGTTGCCTTGCTATCATCTACCTGTAAATATTTACTTTTAACTCTCTTTTCATGTACTTAACTACTTATCACACAACAAATAACTTAAGGTAACTCAGTTATCCAGACAACTATGTACTTGTTGCCAAATCATTTTTTTGGAAATTTTAATAGAAACCAGTGGGAGGGGGTTCTTTAAGATTTATTGCCAGAAAGGGAGGTTTCTCCATAAGTAACTTTCTTTTGTTGGGTTCCTGCAAATAGCAAAATACAAAATCTAAACAAGATCATCTTCAAAGCATTGGATTTTTAAGATTTTATCCATTTGCCAACAGTACCTTTGTTGAGAATTGATTGAGCTACTGAGAAGTTTTTCTTAGTTGATGTGTTTCAAGTTCTAACACCACTAAGTCAGTGGTTTTACTGAACTTCTGAGCAACATTTCCTTCAGGTTGATGAAATAGTTAATATCAGCGTACCTCTCCGGGAGAGGTATCATGATGCGTCTGCTGGGTTGAAGAGGTGCCTCAAGTTGTCAATGACTGATGGTGCTCAACGTGTAGTTGGCATGGAATACAGGCCTGTTAGCTGTCTTGAAGCTCTTGCTCCGGCTGGTTTAAAGGTAAGCTTCAGACTTTATTTTCATTGTGTTATGGATCAGAATATGAATCAATTATTGGTTTTGTGCTACAAGCCTACATCTAACCGAAACTGATTGAATTTCATTGAATCTTAACTCAGACTTGATTTTCATTGTGTTATGGATCAGAATATGAATCAATTATCATTTTTGTGCTACAAGCCTACAACTAACTGAAACTGACTGGATTTCATTGAATCTTAACAAAACTGTGAACAAAGCCCAGGAAATCATACAATTTACAGCTCATGATTTCCTGGTTTCTAACGGGCTACTCCCCTCTATGGATGGCCCTGCCTGTAACTTTGACTTTTGAACAGGAAGGAACTATTTCCTAGTTGGTCCGATGTTGGAAATGTTACTTTATATGAGAACATTTGATAATACTTGCTATCTGCTGACTGACTTTTTTCTGCAATGCACTTTATTTTTACACGAAATCATGTATAAAATAAAGGTAAATGCCTTAAAAATTAACGCTGAAAGAGAGACCCTTATGGATCTTGATTATCGCCTCCTTCCCATCAAACATTTGGAAAAATGTTTCTGTTCATCAATGCTTTTATCCTTTGATCTATGAGTGTGAGGCTGAATAAAAAATGACGGCTAATACTAGGAAGAAATGGAAGAAAAAAATAGTCGCAAACCATTTCATTAACATAACCAGCATGGGAAGACACTATAATTAACTAAAGATGGGTATCCAATAATAGAGTTGAAATATCCAAATGCTTATAGTTACAACCATGAGGTTGTGGGTTCTAGTCATGTTACCTATAAGAAAAAAATCTAAATGCTCTTATAAGGAGGGTTACAAATGATCATTACGTAACATTCTTTTCCACATAATCCACCATATATTTTCTAATTTTCATCCTTTAATATTCAGTGAAATTCTTAAAATTTGACTTTACTTGTTTCCTAGCATTGGAATTTGATTGAAATGGGGGCAAAGAGAGGTTTCACTCCTATGTTGTGCTTTATCCTTGTCTCAAATGAATTGTCCTGGTGTTTTTGTCACTCATCGAGTACCGTTTGTCATAAGAAGTGTGTCCAAAATGTTACCAGTTTTGATTGAAATGACCATTGATTCAGCCAAAACATGCAAAAGACTATATCTTTATCTCAGACCAGTATTTTTACATATTCGCCATTACCACTACTGTATCTGATTTGGAACCTTTCAGCTATTTGAGATTTTAAATGAGTCCAGGAACTGTTACTTTCCTTGATCTTTGTAAGAAGATTTATTTGTTGCCTTCTTCCCTCAAATTTTCAGACAAAGTCATTCAAATCGGAATAAATCAAAATCTAGAGAACCAACTATAACAATGTTGATGATTAGTTGATGTTATCACCATCACTATCATTATCATATCTGAGTATATATATTTTTTGGTAGAAGTCATTAATGTGAATATTGAAGTTAGTTTTCCACGTAGAAAAACATGAGCAGGTTGGTTTTCATGTTGTTCAGTTTCATGCATTCCAGATGTAGTAGTAGATTGGTTGTGAGATGTCATAGGGTGTGGCTGATAGCTTTGAATCCTCGACATTGGTTAGTTTTACAAAAATAATTTTCTTTCAGCTATCTTTGCATTTATTTTCATTGTTTTAGGATTTTTCAGATCTTCTACTTATTCATGGAGAAAAATATTTGATATGTGAAATTGTAAAGTTTCATATTCATCATATTTCAAGCATTCTTGGTCTCATCTAGTACGTGGGAGTGCGGGACTTCCATCCTTCTTGTTGTGTTTAACATGGAAAGTTCCTCCTTTTAGCCTTAAATTATATAAAGTGTGACTTTAGAGCTAGCCTCTTGCTACTATGTAGGTTTGTATTCGTAATGTACATATACGGCGTGGCCTTTTAATGCTTGTACCTGAAGTTTTGGAGGTTCTAGGAGGATTGGTTGAAGAGTTGGATGCAGCACGGCAGAGGCTTGTCCAAGAAGTGAATAAGCCACCAAGGGGTAAAAGGTATATGTAAAGATTTGTTAAGTCTATTGTAGCAGTTTCAGAATAATCAGCTTATTGTGTCCCATCTGTTAACGTGGTATGCTATCTGCGATTTTATCTTTTACATTTCATGTTGGATTTTCGAGTTCATGTTTCAAAATGAAAATAATAGTGGAATCTTCAATATCTAACTGCAGGCTTTTCTTAAACATGTTGAAGAGAAATGAAATATGTAGTCTTAGCATTTTGAATAACTGGTAAAATTTATGATTCTGACAGATTTTGTGATCTCTGATAAAAACTGCATTGTCCTTACAATTTTTTTTCTTTCCTTTTTCTGAATGTTGGTTTGTTGATAATTGAGAAATAATACAACTGCACCAAGATTCTCAATCCACAGATCTTTCCGATAGGGCCAAACAAACAAAATCATAGCATTCTTTTTTTGTTTTTCATCATCATCATCGTCATCAAAATGAGCTACATGAATTTAGTTCCCTTATTCTAGTCTATCCTGGCCAAATTCTTGGATGAGTTGGCTTTCTTGAGATCTATCCTTTCTACTACCATCAATGTCCTCTTTGGCCTACCCCTGTTCTTTGAGGGGGCGTCAAACTCCATAGAAAAACTTTTCTTCATTGAAGCTGTTGTTGGTGTGTGTTGGACATCCAAACCATCTCAAATGAGCCTCTCTTAAATTATCACCTATTGATGCTGCCCATAAATATTCCCAAATGCCCTCATTTCTGATTCAATTTTTGCCTAGTTTTACCACTTATGCTAGACTAATCTTCTCCTGATTGCCTACAATCTACTTGTATAAGTAAAAAAACTTTACAAGACAGGGACTGACCAGCTAAAAAAAGTTGGGGGGGGGGGGGGGGGGGGGGGTGGGGGGTGTGGTGTGTGGGTGTGTGGGGTGGTTGTGTTGGGGTGGGGGGCGCATCTACTCTTTTTTTCCCCTTTTTTTCTTATTTTTAACAAAAAGAGAAAAACCTATGGTTTGTGATACAATTTCGGATACAAACTGGTTCAATCCCTTCAATGATTTGCCATATGGCTTTGAAGGGGGTGGGGGAGGTGGCGTGGCTACTCTTTTTTTTCCCCTTTATTTCTTATTTTTAACAAGAAGATAAAAAAAACTTATTGTTTGCGGTACAATTTCAGATACAAACTGGTTCAATCCCTTCAATGATTTGCCTGAATTTTATGACAATGGCGAGTGCCTTGGCTAGTTGTGTTTATTATTGTTTTTCATGTATGATGCACTTGGCCATCTACTGCATGGTGGGGTCATGTTCCACTTGAAAGAAAGTCATGCTTCATGAATAAGGAAGGAGCATACAAGCTTATTTTTGGACCAGATTTGGTACAAAGTCAATGATGACAATGGTAGAATAAGGGTATGATGATGGCGGTGGCGGGGCCGTGATGATGATGATGGCAATTGTGCGTATATCTTTTTACTGCAAGTGGAAATGCAGAAGTGGATCTTTGATTCCTCCACAATGTTATCATTCAAAGCATACTCAACCCAATTCAGACATTATTATTGGTTATATATCATAGTAATTGTAGGTGCATGATAATGAAAAGCTCAATTTGAATGTATTTCGGTTCTGGGCAAAGTTCAGCTGTTTCTGCTGTTATGGTCTTTTCGGTTGATTGATTGATGAACTAAACAATAGAATCCTTACTGATTTTTAAAAAAATAAATAAATCATTCAGATTAGGTCAAAATCTCATGCTTTTTTCCTTCTTTGTTATACATACATTTCACTCTGTTTGGTCCTTTCCTGTCCAGAAGAAGAAATGGCGAGGTTCCTTCTTTGGTCACTAGAGCTCGACATGCTGCTTGGCCAACTAATATTGCTAATGATGCTCAAGTGAATACTTCACTATCAAGCGGTGCAAATTTGTCCCATCATTTGGGCCAAGGTAGATTGTCCATTTTCTTGTATATTTAACTTATTCCTAACAGCGTGCTGGTTTCTGTGGCGATGGATTGCTTTCTATGAGGAGACCATACAAAGCAAGCTTGAAGAGAATTGATAGTTTGTCTGGGGAAAGTTATCTGTACAAGTGTGGCATTTATTTATCCAGATTGTGCATCTGATGGGACCCACCATGTATAGGTGAAATCATCATGTTTGACCTCTTACCACAGTAACTTATGAGCCAGATAATTTACTACGACGGAGTAAACTTTTCAAATAATGATCATGATATTAAATATCGAAATGTGAATAGCATATTATGCAGTACCCCTTGTTTCCTAGATCTCAAGAAATTTAGCATTATGCATGCTTCCCATATATTTATCCAGGCTTTAGATGTTCTTGTGCTTCTTGTCTTAATTTATTTTTCAGTATGTATTGTTCATTTTCCCTGTTTTACAGTTGCTTCTTTGACCACACCTGTCACCGATGTCATTGGAAGAACTAGAGAAGGGTTGGCCACTTCCAATAGTGGGTTGGATGCTGAAGCTAACATGACATCCTCAAATGCTGCTGTCACTTTGTCAGCATCTCCTGCTGATGCTGGTGAAATAAACATTGGCAGTTTTGCTGCTCCCAGCAATGCTCCAGATGCTCATCTATCATCCTCAAATACGATGTTGAGTGTTGCCACTATGGCTTTTCCATGTGATGATGCTGGAGGAAAAATCATGGAAGTATGTGCTCCTACCCGCCAAAGACCAAATGCTGAAGATAACTGTGCATCGAGTACTGCCTCCAATGTTGAATATATGGCTACATCTGGTAATGGTGCTGGAGAAAGAGCTAGAGAAGGGTTTCCTTCTCCTGTTATTGGACTACGTTCTTATAATATCCCTTTATTAGATACTGCTTTGGATGAGGGTACATTGGATACACCTAGCAGTGATACTGAAGGAGCAAGTGGAAAAGGGCTTCCTGCATCCAGTAATAGACTTGATGTTGAAGCTAATCCATCAGCTTCTGACTTGGATGCGAATGAAAACCACAAGGTTGAAGAAGTGGAACACCCACTCATTCTAAGTGGAGACAAAGAGATCCCTTTTACCTATTTGGCTTGTTTGTTGGCAAAATGGACTGCAAGTAAGGACCCAGTACCAGTTGTTCTTGGAAAAATAAAGGTATTCTGTTGATATTTTTATGTCGTATGGTTGCATGGTCTAGGACTTGGTTATATGGTCCTAAAGTAGAGGGCGATTTTAGTAGTCCAAAATTCCCTGATTCTGCTTTCCAGTTGTTTGAATGAAAAACAAACAAACAAAGTTTGCTGTCGTAAGCCTTATTTTTCAATGATCCTGGCACTGCCGATAATTTTATTTGTATTGAGCTAACTGACATCATTAGTCATGTTAAAAAATAACCAGTTCAAGCCAAGGAAGTTCATATAATTAACTAAATCTTGTTTTTTTGCAGTGTTTTTTGACTGGAGTTAAGCAATTCCAATTCAAGCAACGAAGTACGTATGATCTCCACGTTTATGTTGATGATGGAAGTCTCATTTCCGAGGTTCTTATTGATCACAAAGTGAGTTTACATACAGAATTGTGGATTTGTCTGAGCTTTCTGTGACCAAATCGAGTTGGTTTTAGTAATTTAGTAACATTATGAGTTCAATAATTTTCAGGTTGTGCAGAATGGAATAGGGCATTCTCCTGAGGATGTTACTGCTGCTCTTTCTTCGTCAGACAAGAAAATTGTGACCAAAATGAGGGAGATCATGAAGCGATATCAGCTGTTTTTGGCAAATTTTGAGGTAGTCTTCCTCTTCCATTTGAAAGAATTGTTCTCTGTGATTTCATTGTTTCTGCAGAATTCATTTCCGGCTGTATAGCCTTAATATGTACATTCTTGGAATTTAAATGCCTTTATTTTCTAAAATATGAAAAGGTAAAATTCATGTTAACTGAAAACCATTAGTTCTGATCAACTCATGACACCAATGGTCTGCAATGAGTCAAATTGCAATATTCTTGCATTTTTGAATCTTGAACATACGAACATTTTCATGAACATAGACTTTAAATCATGAGTTGTTACACAATGGATTTTTTAATATGAAAAGGTGTCATACAGTTCATTGGGTGTAAAAAAAAAAAAAAAAAAAAAAAAAAAAAAGCAAAAAAAGAATTATCCTTGCGATTACAAATTGACAGCCTAACACTCTACTGTTCTGGAGATCTTGGCATTTTTTTTGGAGAAGGTTGATCTTGACACAAGACATGTCAGTTTTGGGCTTTTGAGTTTCATCCACACAGCCAAAACTTCACTAGTTATTTGATAAAATAAATGATAATGATAAAGATGATGGCGACGACCATGACAACGATAGTTTTCTGACGTGGTGGGTTGACTAGGAACCCCTGAATCGGCCGAGTCAACCCTCCACTTAAACTAAAGTATCCTCAATATCTAAAGTTTATATGTCCAAGTCTACTCCATACTTTGCCAATATATTTGCCTCCCTTTAGACATGGGCAAACTAAAAAGATGATTATTATTGATAATTCTGTCCTCTCTCGCTTACAAAATAAATCAAGCCTCCATTGACACTTCTCTTATTTTACCGATTTGAAGGTGTTCTTTGAATCTCCTTTAATAATGATCTTAGAGCCCAGAAAACATATTTGTTACAATCACTGATGCTTAAATAATAGCTAAAACTGGTGCCTTGTTCAATTTTTCACTGCCCACCAACCAGGAAAGATACTAGAGTCTCTTCTTTGCATTCTTGTACCATCTTGCCCATCCATGCAGTCTAAGTTTCCCTCGAGCCACACTGGGAACCTTAAATTTCACCAATCCCTCCTCTGGAGGAGTCCACTTTGATTTTTTTTATCCTTCTTGAACCACTCATTCCCCAATATCACAATTGATCTGTTGCTCTAACCATTGAGTGCGAACTGTGCCCATTTTTGTTGTTTGATTTTTCATTTGTAGGCTGCTTATGGAAAATTTGGGGCAATTAGCTTAATTCTGTCCACGGCCTATTCTGCAACTCCCATGAATGAAAAGGATTGCACCTTACAATAAGTGGGACACTCAATATGTAAGAAAAAGGTCTTCTTTACTTTTTGATGATCATTTGCCCGGGTCTTGGGCCTTTATTCCCAATCTAGGAATGATGATTTCGATCCCCTTAAAGCATGCAATTGCTACCCTATTGCATATCAATAATATACAATCTTAATACACATTTGGTGCTCCTAAGGACTATACTGATGGACAGTCTTGAAGGAACTTGTAGTCTAGTACAGCGATCTTTTAGTAGCTCCTAAACTGTTAGTTCCCTTCTTATAGTAGCATCATTTGCAGGGCCTCTAAATTTTAGAATTTTTGGAAATTTTAATCTTATGTTTGATATGATCATTGCATTGTATTAACTGATGCCAGAACTCATCATCTTGGATCTATTCTTTGGTTGCTAGTGTAATTGTTCTGTATTCTACCATTTTGTGTTCATGGTTCGCTTTCTTCCAGGGTACAATGCTCGTGGAGATAAGTAAACGTTCCCCTCTTCCTGTTGCTCTTGAGATGAGCCAAGGCTGTCCACCATCTGATGCATGGATGCTCCTCAGAAGACTGAGAGTCCTCACTGCTCCTCAAACCCCAAAGCGCATCCATTCTTCTCCCATCAACATATCCCCTTGATTTGAAGGATTGATTGTGTTCCCTATCTGGATAACTGAGAAAATGAAGAACAAAGTCTAAATGGATTACAACATCATCTTTGCCTTGTCCCATCTATCACAAAGGCTCACATATTTGAGTTTAGTCTGTTGATATATTAGTTTGCATCCATTGAAAAGAGAATTTCGTTGTCAACAATGAATCCAAGAGTTGCAAATATCAAAACTTTTATTTTCTTGAAGTTGCAGCTGTTTCAGTTCCTAAGGTGTGGGTTTGATTCATCATGCAAGGTAACAGTGCACTCTTAGTGTCTGGAGCGAGCAACACCAAAAATTTGTTCTATCCCATAGTGAGACTGGCATTTTTCTGTTTAGTATTATTGCAAAATCTTTTTGAGGATTTGCAGAAGAATATGGTTAAGCTGAAGGCAAAAGACCAGATACTTGGAATAGAAGGAAGTTGCAATCTGAAAATGTTATCCAAGTTCATACAATGAACTGATGGTGTCTGGGATGAATCTTCTATGGATTGTCAACTGCATCAGATCTTTTCTCTTGGTATCTGTGATTGAACTGTTGGCTGCCAGGCTTACTTCCAGGAGGTGCTTGTCTTGCCCATTTGGTGAGTGCTTCCTTGGTTTATTTTTGGTCCTGAGTTTCAGTAAAATATTTAGATAATTTTTTAGTGTTTCTTCAAGAATAGTTCAGAGTGGTGACAACCAGATGATTGCCATTTGGATCATTTGTCTGGTTGAAAGCACTGTGAAGTATGAACTGCCAAGATCTATATCTAATTCCTTCTTTTTTCTTCTATGTTTTTCCTTTTAGGGTGGGACATTCAGAGAGAGAGGGCACATCAAATGAAAACCATTTGGACCATTGGAGATGGCAATATCAAAGAAAAGCCGTTTGGACTATTTGGACCACTGTGAGATGCCAGGACCATCTCTCCTATTGCTCTCTTAATATGGAATATTCAGAAAGGGCAGCACCAAATGAACGCCATGTGTGTACCGTTTGAGATGCCAGGATCCTCCCTCGGATTCTTCATTGGGAGCCACTTTGAGATGCCAGGATCCACTCTTCTTTGGTACCCCACTGTGAGATGCCAGGATCCTCTCATGGTTCCTTTTCTTCTTAGGTTCTTCCTCTAAATAAGATGAACCATTCAGAGAGGTCCAAACTATTTGAATAATCTCATCCATGCTACACTTGGGATCTTGATGACAATTCTTTGCTTTGGTTTTCGCAGGTTATTGCCAAGCTCTGAAGTATAATTGAGTGTGATGGATGGTCCTCAGCTCTTTCGATGTGCTTCAGATGAGCATACTCAGGTTAATAGCTATTTGTCTAGATCTGAGAGGCAGATGGTTTGGGGTGCCAACTTCAAAAGACACCCATCGAAGGTGGATGGTCCGTTTTTGGGGTTGTTGTCTCTTGGATAGTGTTTTCATTCTGGAGAAGAGTTTTGACAGAAGGGTCTGGATGGGGACGACTGATGGCAGCTTGTCAATGGCTTTGATCTTTTCAGCTATGGTGGGCATTCTGTCTGAATCATCTTCTGTTGCTGGAATTTGGAATTCTACAGCTCCCCTGACGGTGATGGCTTTTGGCTGGTTGCCTCTGGTTGACAATGGATAACCTCCCTAAAGGTAGAATGATTATTGTGAATGGGTGTCTTTTGTGTCTCGAGGAAGCAGAATCAGTGGTTCATCTCTTGGCGCAAGCCTGTGGGTTTGTGTTTTGGGTTGGTTTGAATGCAGTCGGGTTATGCCGGTCACTCTTTGTCAATTGTTTGAACCATGAAGAATGGGGGTGGGGTTGGTCAGGGGTAGAATTATGTGGCATGTGTCCTTCCTAGCCGTCATTTTGGTTATTTGGATGGAGAGGAATAAGTGTTGTTGTGAAGGCACCCAACAAAGGGAAGAAGCTCTGATTAACAATGTGAAACTTTTGGTAGCCTCTTGGGTCTGTATATATCCTGCTTTCCGAGGTAGATGGAATCTATGTTGAGGAGTTGGGTCGTGCTATTAAGTAGTTAGTTTGTTGCACCTTTAATACTTAGACGTTTTGAATGTATTGGTTAGCAACTTGAGAACCATTACATTGTAGCTAAAAGTGAGTCTAATCATGCTATTCATTGGGCTTTCAGCTCCTCTAAAGTTCCTTGGTGACGTCATGGACAAGGTGGTTGAGTTGGCTAGAAAGCGGGAGGCTTCCTTTAGTCTTGTGAATCGAAGTGCTAATACTAAGGAGAGTGTTCGTTTTGGTTGTCCTTGCTCTGGTTCTCCTTTTTCGCTCTGTAGCTTGTGGGCAATCTGTATGTCTCGGGCTCCCTAGTTTTTTAATACTAATTTTAGAACTTTAGTTACTTGTAAATATCATTGATAAAAGATGCAGCTGCCACATCCATAATTCCAAGTTGGAAATTACTTTTTAAGTTTTGATTATTCTTTAAAAAAAGGAAAAAAAAAAAAAAGACACAAAAGAGCGGAGCTGTTTGAGTAGCAGGAACAGACGTGCAGGAACAGAAGCCCATACACATGAAAAAGGAAGCCTGCACACATGGAAAAGGTGGCATATCTAGGGTTCGAACTTTAGGTAGCCAGTTGAGAACTCCGCTCTGTCACTTGACAGTGGCTTAGATCTCACATTTATGTGTAGAACTCATAATTGTTTGATAACTGAGTTTTGTCTGACAGTTAAGATGATTTGGGGAACACTGTTCATATCTTGGGGTTGGTTCCATAAGAATCTCCTGTTCATTGGTATGATTACCCATGAGTTTCGTCTGAGACTTAAGATGATTTGGGGAACACTGGGTTTGAGTTCATGGCTTGGGTTTGGTTCCATATGAATCTCCTGTTCATTAGTATGATTACCCATGTGAAATTTTGCAAATGAAATTGACTCCTCATTGTAGATTTTATGGTCTTACATCTTTTGAAGTTTTAGTTTCTCTTTATGAATTTTTTTTATATATATATTTAATGGGGAGTTCTAGAGTTGAACTCTTTTAGCTGTGGGGAGGTGCTTTTATGAGAGACACTCTCACCAAGTTGGTGAGAGATGGGTTGGGGCTTTCACTTCCACATCCACTCTCATCAATTTAAATGTAAGGACTCCCAACTTAAATGTGAGGGCCCTTACCTATCTTTCACTAACTTAGTGAGAGTGCCTCTCATAGGAGTACCTCCTTTAGTCGAAACCAAACTAAAACTATGTGACGAAAAGGTCGATACCATAAGATTTCATGAATTATTATTAAATAAACATTCTAACAAGAACAGTAGAACCGTCGAAAACAGGGTCTGTCTGTTTGCACTCGAGTGAAGGGAAAGGGGAGCGGGAGTGCCTAAACATTAGGAAATTCTACTTTCATGTGTTTGGATGGAACTGCGGGAATAGGAGGAAAAAACATGTCAGACGATGTGGATTCCTATTTTAATCCTTTTCACTCTCTTCAAAGTTACTTCCACGGTATATAATAAAGTGCCTTTTACTCTATCATCCTCATATAAAACATTTTCTCATTTTTACTTGATATCAACTATTCAAACACTTAACAAAGTAACCCAAGTCTTACCCTAACCATATTCCCAGCTCTTGGTCTGTGACTTCAAAACCTATAGTCGAGTGCATGATGTAGGTCTTATCAACTATTACAACATCCATTTCATATTGCTCTTGACCAATGTACATACCAATGGTTAAGATTGCTCATTTTGAAGAAAACTCCTGCGGCAAGAGTGGACTCTCTCTAATCTAGTTTTTAAATTGAGTAATCTTTGCAAAAATGTAGGCTAGAACTTGCAACGTTCTCGTTTGACCTGTACAATTTTTACAGACTGATTCACATATTTTATTTAGCGTAAAACTATTTTACCTGTATATAGCCTCCATCCATCTACGAGCATGAAGAAATTCAAATGCCTCAGGGAGAAATCTAGATTTGCTTTCAGCGACTGGGGTAAATGGAAAACATTCTCCTTCACTCTCAAAGAATTGCTATCTTACATGAGGTCCTCGACTCCTCGTTGACCTCCCCATCTACAATGATGCTATTGCTCTCATTGTCATTGAATTCATCTGTGGGTCTTAGGCTTATTGCCAGAGCCTTTGATTGATTCATGCAACTTGAATGTCGCATCACAAGAAGTGAAACAAAACTTGTAGAGAATGTAAAGCATGCAAACCATTATCATTAGAAGAGTTTATATAAACAATCCACAATCACAACAATATAATGTACTAATTGCCAAACTCAAGGCTTCTCTCTCTAATACTGTATAAAACCTGTCATATATAGAAATCAAGTTCCTTCTCATTTTAAGAGAACAGGGAACCTCAACACAACACCTTTCTTCCCGTGTTTAAAATGGTTGATTCGGAATTGGTTTATCCTGATTGTACTGCAGATGATCATCTGTTCAGACGAAAGCCGAATTTTCCAACTTGGCCATGGTAAATTGGTTCGGCTTCTTTTCAAGTGATTGGATTGAGGTTGGGTAGAACATACTAGCCCCAAACATATCCAAGATTTTCTTGCTTAGAGCATTTCCTTGAGGATTGCCCGGTTCCGTCATGTAAAATGTGCGTGAATACCAGTCCAGCACCTCAGGGGCAAGAAACGTTACCAAATGCAAAGCCTTGTACCATGATGGCCATGTAACATATCTCTTTCCCTTGCAAGCGCTATCCACAATTGCCTTTGCACACTTCTCTGTATTCCCTATTGGCAATGGACCAATAACGACCTGCTCATGGACATTGACAACCACAATCACCCAACTGTCAGTAGTATCTATATATAAATTGAACAATGTAGATAAATTTTGTTGATGAAAACTGATAAAACCATTTTGTTATTACTCCCTACATCTCTGGCTTCTTTATCTACTTTGATTTGACCTTCCTTGAGCATGAGTTTGCCTTTGGTCAGCTCTGATTCTACATACCCAGGGGTTGCTATGGTTACTTTGATATCTGGACTAAGTTCAGTTCTCAGAGTCTCAAAGAACCTGAGCGCTGCTGCCTTACTAGCCTGCAATCATCACAGAGAATTAGAATCTGAGAAAAGAGAGTAGAATGAAATAAGGTGCCGCTTTGGCAAGTCTTCTTTTTGTGTCTACTTGACTTGAAATCGACTCCATAGCTGTTTTGAGTTCTTTAAACAGTTTGACAAAGTTTATTTGATGTCTGCAATCGGCTTTAAGACCTCTTTCCTCCTTTTAAAATGAAAGTCAACTTTTTAAAATAAGCTTGAATGTCGAAATCAATCAGACACTTCACATTCCTTTTTTTTGACAAGTTTAATTTTATAGCTTTTATAACCAATTTGCTTGTACTACTTTTACTATACTTTTGCCCATTTAACTTTGATCTTTTTTTTTTAATTCAAACAATATATCAAATAATCTATTTGTGAACAGGTCTAATTAAATTAAAATAGATCTATTTGAAATAGATCTTTTGAATTAGCTCTATTTCAAGGGAGGAGGACTTGCCAAACTGGACTGTCAAAATAAATAAATAAATAAATAAAATAAACTTATGATGTTGTGACTTGGAAATCTTTCTCACACTGTAAAAGCTCAGTCTAGAGATGGGAAACCGTCCAGCTATTGATGCAGTTACTACAATGTTTCCCCTGCTCTTTCGGAGGTGAGGGATTGCATAGTAAGTTGGATATACGCCACCCCAGAAATTCACATCCTGCCATTGGGATTCAAAGATCATACCTTGCATATTCAAGTAGGGATTCAGGGAGGAGAAAAGTAAAAGAATTAAAAAATAAGAAGTCACCCTACCATCACTTGCTTGAAGCTGGTAATGTCAGTTACTTCTTCAAACAAACAGGATGATGCGAGTCCAGCATTAGCTACCACATGATTCACTGCAACAGAACAATCACCAGTTAAAAACCTTGGGAGAGTTAGGACTTGATTCATCCAAAGTTGCTACCCCTTACATTGTCCAAAGTGGCTAACCGCTTTATCGACCGCCTTTTTACAGTCTTCTGGCTTTGTTACATCGGCCGGTGCTACAATGACATCAGGGGAGCCCAGGCGTAGAGAATTCTCAGCAACTCGCCGCAGTTCATGTTCTCTCCTCGCGACAAGGACTAGAGAGGCTCCTCGCTTAGCATACTGATAAGCCATTTGCTGAGAATTACGACAATAGTGGCATTAGATGATTAATAGGGAAGTTTATTAGAGAATGGCAAGCAAACAATAATCATCATCAATTGTTCCAACTATGTTCTGCTGTTCTAGACAATCCCGGGTCAAGTCTTCAGATAGGTTAACGTCCCAGCATGATCACGGAATAATTTTTTAGAATTCATTATTATGCTGGCTGTCAGTCGTCTGATACAATCCTTATCCCTTCATCTGGCGATTGGCACTAAAGTGACAGATTTTAAGAGCAAGGAAACTGTTTAGCTATGAGTATCTGGTGCTCATGTGAGATTTACACTAACCTCTCCAATGCCGGATGAAGCGCCGGTGATGAGAGCGACTTTGCCTGTCATCTTTTCGCTGAAGAAGATAAGGAGAAGGGTGTGGAAGAGCCTGTAGATAATTAATGGTGGCAAGGAAAGGAGGAGTAGTAGGATGACTAGAGGAGGAAAGAAAAGGGTGAAGACCATGTGACTAAGGTTCACAAATTCCATGCCTGCTGCTGTGTATCAACATTGTGGACACTTGAGAGGGTGTTTTATATGAGCTTCTGGCACCACGCTCAATTTACCACATGGTGGTCTTACCAGTCCATGTGGCGTGGTTAGCCGAACAGCATTTATTGTTCAGTCCTTCTTTACCAATTTCTTCATGTCTCTGGTTGGCAGCGCTAACTAAATGGTACTGGGAGTGATTTCTTTGCTAGATGACGCCCTGGCACTTAAAACTCCTCCTGTTCATGGTACACGGCAATTCTGGACCGTTGATTGGTGATTGATGGGGTCCATTTTTTGAGGTTCTAATCTCCACCTTCAAATAGGTTGTTGGGCTTGTCTGATACACAGTTATAGTGGGCGGTGTTGTGTACCGGGGATTTTACCAATGATCATTCACGAGAAATATGTAAAAGAGATAAACTTGACACAAGGAGGAGTGCTACAAAATATCATTTGTCTGACATTTCTGATTTTTTTTTTCTTTAATTTTTTTTTTCTGGGACGTGGACTTAAGTGGGATCAAAAGTGTATATGTAGGGTCCACCTTTCAATATGGAAGTTGTGGCTCATCGTATTAAGTTATAGTAGGTTTGAGCTCACCTCTAAATAGAGAGATATCAACGGTTGGATTGAAGTAAAACTTGATTCTTCAGTTCAATTGGAGGTGTATTTGCTGTGAGATTGGACATACACAATCTCAACACATCTTAGGAATGTTTTACATGAAAAGGAAAGGAATGAAAAAAAAACCAAATATCTCGAATGTGTGTACTATGTGATGGTCAATCTTACATTGATTCAATTGGAAATTTTAACTTATTTTAATTGAATCAATTGATTCAATTGAAATTTACAACTCCTGTTAATCGGCCCTCCCTTTCATGGAATTTGGATGGAACAAATTATGTTGAGTTGGAAGGAGGTTGCCTACTCAAGATAGATTTGAAGTCTTTATGTTGTTCCTGTGTGGCTGGTGGGCTTGCTTACTTTTTGGCTGTTCGTCATCTTGATTGTTTAGTAAGGATATATTGAACCGACTCCAGTTAGATGGCAAAAGAAGTAACATGATTTAAGAACAAATTTCACATGTGTACAGAGTTTCTCAACTTTCCATTAGTTATTTTACCTTCCCGTGACCTTTACTTTTTGGATTGAAACTTAAAAAAATAAAGGTTGTCAAATCACAGAGAAACTTGATGGATGGGGTTGATTTTTTCCTTTCTTGACCCATATGAAGACCTTTAATTCCTTGTACCCACACTGCAAGGCATGCATCTTGGTGCGCTTGCCATCTAGACCATTTGTAAACAGTTTGCAGTTGGCCCATAAGATGTGAGAACTCTCTTTTGTTGCCAACACACTCATGGTTGGGTGGTGGTTTTTTTTTTTTGGATAAAAACATGGTTGAGTATTGCTGGCACTGTTGTTTCACACACATGTTTACGGATTCTTTTCTTGGGTCAAGATCCAAGTTAAAAGTATCATTCCTTCACCAGCAGTCCAACACAGCGGAAGAAAAGAGAAAAAAAGAGCTCCCCTTTGTTCCATGACCATACCAGTGATTGCCATTGAATTACGTGGATGATAAGGATCTCTTCCCTTCATTCATGGGACATATGATGCTTGCATGCCAACACACAACACATGCATGCATTCAAGTCATTGCAGAACTCTTTTGGGCTTGTTTGGGTTCTTTACTAGTAGAGTTGAGTAGAGTAAAGTCCCCATCTTTCAAAAATAAATCACATAAAAAATACTTTATTTCTCCTTTCCCACCATATTCTTCACAAAAAGTCAAAAAGCAACCATTAAAAGACAAAAAAACTCCATCTCCCAATAAAAAAGTCAAAAAAATACAATGACAAATAACTAAAAACAAAATACTATCATAACCCATTTATATTTTATTATTTATTTAAAATAACATTTACTCCACGTAACTCTACAAGTAAATCCCCAAACAAGCCCTTTAGGATTTGGTCAACTGAACTTGGGGGCACCGATCACTGGCCATTTCTCCTCCTACAGCTTATCTACTTTATTGTCAAAAGCCTATATATTATCCTCCATGCCCATGCCCATGCCCATGCTCAATCCATTTAATTGGGCTCATGGCTTACTTATCCAAAAGTCTTCAATACATGGCCCCTAACTATGCATGAACCATGATCTACTTCTAATATTTTAATTGAGTCAACGGTGACAGTTTCGTGGGTTGAGTGAGGTAGAGGTACGAGCCGAGGTTTTATTAATGTTCCATAAATATATGGGAGTTTGTGACTAATGAAGTTGATGTTTTAGCTATTCTGAAATTTTTTCGGTGTTTTTCGTGGTACTACCATAGCAATTTTATTGTGGAAAGTGATTCTTCTAGTGCAGCGAGTTGGGTTTTAAATCGAAAGGCTTATCCATAGAAGTTTCAGTTTCTCTTCAATGAAATTTGAGTATTATCCACCACCATTAATGTTAAATTTCAACATAAGAATAAATTATCAAATATGATGGCGGATGATTTAACCAAATAAAGTGTTGAGAGAGTTTCTCTTTAAAAAGAATTTTTTATGTAGCTGTGGTACGAGGAGTACTATACTCTTGTAACTCTATATTTTTTTTCCCCCTTATTTTCTTTTCTTGGTACTTTATATTTATATTTTATTTTCTCTTAACGTAAGTTAGTGTTACGGATAAAAAGAAAAAAAAGAAAGTACGTGCCAAACTCGAACCTACCCGATAGTACTCGGGTTTAAACTGTCACCTCAATTCTCATGTGGGGTTGGTGGCTGAGTACAGAAGAGCAGCTAAGGACGTGTCTTGTGAAGCGTGAATAGAGGGAATGATTATTGTGTGGTAAGTTGACAAGAGCCAGAAGCACAGTTTTGTGTTGCTGAATTGTTTCTATCACAGCGTTCAAAGTTTGACAACATTAAAAAAAATAGAGGTGTCTTCTCTTACATGGCTGTACAAGATTTGAATTAGGCAGACACCTTCCTGCATCCAGGAGCATCTCAACTCATCCGAGGTCTAGTCCCCTTGTTAAAGGGCTAGAAACTTTAAAAATAAAAGGCTGAATTACTTTTAAAAAAGGCTTTATAGATTTTGAAATTTCCGACGTAGGAATTTATGAATGATTTTTTATATATGAGCATCCAAAAACCCCACTAAATAGTAAAGTAATTGAAAATTCCTAAAATCTCTAAAAGTTATTTGAGACCTTTTAAGTGGACCTTTCTTCACCTAAGGACATCCCACCACACCTGAGGTCTACCCCCCTCATCAGAGGGGTAGGGACTTTGAAAAGAAAACGCTAAATTACTTTTAAAAAAGGCCTATTAGGATTTTGAAATCCTCCAACATGATGGAATTTCTAGACGGTTTCCTATACCCGAGCATCTAAAAACCTCACTAAAAAGCAAAGTGGTTGAAATTCCTAAAGTTTCTAAAGTTATTTGAAACCTTTTAGGTAGCTGAAAATTTGAAATGCTTGAAAGGAACATGACACTTACAAATATGAAGGGACAATATGTCATATTATGTCCAAATAACCTCAAAATGGTAAACTTTTGTCAGAAACTCTAAGAAAGAAATGGGCCCTAAGAGCATGTTTGCATAACCACTTTTCCACGGTAAAGTTTTCCCCTTGATCGGTGCAATCATTTTGCAGGGGGGTAGCGCAGTTTTTTGTAATGATGTAGAAAATTGTTTCCAATGGAGATGGGTGAAGGCTTTCACTTTTTGGCAAAAGCTACACAAACATGTCCTAAGTTCTTTCTTAACTTATTACAATTGGTTCTGCAGTTGACACCCATTCGAGAGTCCAACCACAGATTTACATACATGTTAGAAGTGTGGGGTGGTTTGTGCAAATGCTAGGGGATATGACAAAAATTACTTCTTTGTATTTATTTTAATTACAATATTTATCTAGTGTTGTTTGAGACAAGAAAATAATAATTAATAGTGATAACCGTTAGGTGCAAAATAAAATTTACTTTCAAAGCTATAAATATTTAACAACAAATTTTGTGGTTTACAAAGATCTTGTTGAAAAGACAACCTTTTTAAGATGTGTAACTGTTGATCAAGTAATGGTTATAAATATATTGGAGAGTGTTAATGCCTCTATCAAGGAAGGTAGCCACATATACATGCTGATAATAAAGCTTGTGTTGTTCTCAAGGACAATGTCTTAATTTTCTAATGCTGGTTTTAAAGCGGTAGATATATGGGAGAACTTCTTATGGCCTTTTGATGACTCTAATGGGGTCTATTATTTCTGTAGGTGCTTCCCCAGGTTCAAAGGTCACTGAAGCGAGACCAATCCTCTATGCACTGTTTTTTTTTTTTTTTCTGGTAGAACCTCTATGCACTGTTGAAAGCTTGGGATAATGGCTTAACTAGAGTTTGCATTTTGTCAGATTTCAAGGAGGTCGTTGATGCCATGAAGGGTAGTGTTAATTGTGCTATGAATCCGATTGTTTTGGATACTAAAGCCCATGCCATAGTTGTCGATTCCCTTATCGGTCATCATTTCGTTTCAGCATTCAAGATGAAATATTTTGATATTTCAAAAATTTGGCAAAAATTCTTGATGTAACTTTTCGGAATAATAAAAATTTAAATATATAAACATATATATATATATTTATAAATAGAAAGATATCTAAATATATAAATGATGTCGTTTTCTTGATATGAATATTGAGAAAAAAAATAAAAAAATGTGAAAATTGTGCTATAAACCGAAATGGATCGAAATAGACCGAAATGGACTAGAATTCAACCTGAATATTTTGTTCCCCATTCCATTTCGGCTAGAGGACCGGAACAAAAAACTCCGGCCCTTCTGGCCAAAACGGAATGGAATTGACAACTATGCCCGTTCTCTTCTTTTATGTCTATTTGTCTTACTTATATACCTAGATATTCAAATGAGGAAGCTCACCTTCTAGCTTGAGTTACTTGTTGAATCAAGACATTTATTGGGGAGGGATGGTTTTGTTTGAGGGGTTGGGGTTTTCTGTTTTGGATTCTCACTTAATTAACTTGCACTCATGGTGTTCTTCTTTCTTAATCTAATGAAATTCTCTTTACCAATAGAAAAATATAATGGTTATAAATAAGCACCGTCCCAAGAATCAATCCCTCTAGAGCATGGGGCTGCTCTCTCCATGTGTGTGGGCTCCTTTTCTGTTGGGGATAATTAGGGCAAACATGCACCATCAATTACAACCAATTAACCAAAAGTATTTATACGATGCACATATTTATGTGGTTCGGCAAACTCGCTTATGTCCATAGGACTATAAGGATTTCACTGTGATAAAATTAGGCAATTCGTATCTAGGATTCCAAACCCTCTAACACTTAGCCTACTCTCTCTCCATAGATCTCAATCATGCTCTCACAACTTCTCCCTTTAAAAAACTTTTGACACTATGGGAGAGAGAGCTCTCACCCCTCTAAAAGAGTCAAGGGTTGCAGATTACATTAATATATAATCTCTACTTTCTTGGTCCTAAAAAAAGCCCCGGTACAATGACCAAAATACCCATGACCCTAAACCTGGTCATTAGCTAACCCAATGAACCAATCCGGTCTAACTGGAATACAAGATATAAACCCAACATCTTCCCACATGTATTGGTTAGCTTTCCCACTTTGTGGGCTCTCTTTTTCTCAGTTGTGTGGTCTTCTCTCCTTCCTCCAACATGGACTTCTTCTTTCCACTTATGTGGGATCTCTTGGGTTCGAGCTCCTAGGTTGGGGAAAAATAAGCATCATCCAATTGTGCTTTGAGCTCAGCTCCTCCCTTAAGAAACTTTTAGTCCTATGGATATAAAAGTAGAGAAATATCAAGCGGGGGGACCCACTTCACAAAGTGCACTGGATCTGCAATGACTCATGAGGTGTTAGATGAGAAATCATACCTTGTATTTATTGGTGGCCAAGCATTGCAGAAACTGGATCAAATGCCACGTGCATGCTGTATCTCTTTGAGACAGATCTACATCATGGATGAGATCGTAAAATAATATTAAAGAAACCTAGAGGTCATTTATTAAGGATCCGCTCCCTGCTATCACCCTCACTTTCTATCGTCCACTAGTGAAGTTTGTTTGGTATACTAGACTGCTCGCTATAATGTTGAGACAACTACCAAAAAGTTTGAAAAAACTTATAATTTTTTTAAAGAGTAAGTTGTACTGTACATATTTATTATTTTTTCATTTAAACTTAACTTGTATTTTGTGGTTTTTTCTCAATTATTTGTTGAGAAAAGAAACCCAAAATTTGATTACATCTTCACATTTACTAAGAAGACATTTGTGATAATACAATGGTTATTGGCAGCTGCCCCTGCACCTGCACCCCTTTTGAATCTGTTTATTGAGAGAGAGAGGCAGAGAGAGCTGAATAAATGACATGGATGGGAAGGGAAGGCTGGCAAAGGCCTTTCTCATATCCTTAAATTGCGTGTGTAAAGACCTTTCTCGTAACTGCATGGCCTTTCTCAAATCCTTACTTCACCTAATTAATGCCCATAAACTCTGCAATGAATGCGATTGAATATTGTAGCAGTCGACTAAGACAGTGTCATGGAAAAAGCATCCGGCTATGATGATGGAGTGATAGTGCAGGATGGATGGACTGCGGACTATGGACTATGGAGTATTTGGAGTATGGCCTCCCAAGGAAAGGCCATGCGATTATGGGTGGGCGAGGCATACCGTGCGACTCTGCCCACTGGAATCACAAAATTTCTTGTGCAGGAATGTCCACATGGTGACCGTTCGAGATCTCAGAGTCAAAAGAGGTGTGTGTACCAGTACCACACAACAAAGAGGACTGAACATTTTTAATCGTACATTCAATTTTATGGTGGGACAACTGCCGTTGAAGTAAAATCAGGTGAAGAAAGCCCACTTTGAGGATGGATAGGGCATAAATTTGAGCATTTTCATTTACAATAAGTGAGTCGTGAGACCCACCATTCAGTTTCACATCCTTCATGGGAAGTGTGAGTGAGACATGCATTTGAGAGAAATGGGGGCACTCCGCAGTCACTTGCAGAAGTTATCTTTTCATTATTTACACGAGTCGTTTTAAATGGTGTCCTCTCCATCATCCATCCCTACCACATGCACATAGCCCATCATATCTAACTGATCAACAATCTTCATTTATCAATTATGGATGAATTGGTTTCCATGTGATTAATTTGGCACGGGTCTTCTACTTCAGCTAGGGTGAGATGCAACTCTTTTTTCTTAGTGCTAAATCAAATAGAAAACAACTATTTTGGGTGATCGAAATTCATTACAGCGAGTTAAAAAATATAGGGGTATTTTGAAATTTAGAAATTTTCTTTACATAGTACTAGAAAAATCCACAAAAATGAATTTACTTTTCAATGATTAAAAATAAATCAATAAATGTGAAATATCAATGGCCGACTATAGATTGCCCTTACAACATAATCTTGGCTCTATACACCCACCTCTAATCTGACTTTTAAGTTTATTACTCTGATTAATGTTTGTTAAAGGCATCACTTTCTTTGAATTTTATTCTAGCAAGATACGTGTCAAATCTGGGCCTATAATAATTAATAATATATGGATAAGTGTCAAATCTGGGCTCACGACGAAATAGTTTTTGTGAGAGTGTCAAAAGTGAGTCTTGTGACTCCTAAATTAAGTAACTAGATTGCAAGGATATGATGTGTGGTCGATTTTTTATTGAATATTTTTGCTTAAAGTCAAGATTTGAAATTAGAATGGATCTGGTGTGGATAGGGATAGCAACGGGGTGGGTTTGGGGATTAGCAATTCATACCCGATCCGCCCCGTTTGAGCAGGGGTCAAGTCAAATTTAAAGTTTAAAAAATTTTAATATATAAATGCATGAAAAATAGTGTCGTAGAATTCAAATACACAATTTTATCTTCAAGAATGCTTTAAGTTATTGCCCCAGTACCACTTGCACCATATAAATTTTGTTTAAACTTTTAGTAATAAATATATATAAATATATATATTATAATCTATCGGAATATTCATGCGCATCTTTTCCCCACTATATTGTGATGAGGGGCATTATAGTGGGGCTGATTTTATGATCTATCCGAACTATCCACACACGAGACCCACTAAATTATACTAGATCCATTAAGTTTTCATATATATAAAAGGCGGGGTAGTTTACATCAACAAAATCCAAAACCGCCCCATTTAAAAAAAAAAAAAACCAATACCAAACCCTCCCCTAATAGTAGTGGGAAGGGGCGGGTCCCCATTTAAATCTGACCCATTACCACCCCCTAGGTGTGGGTCAAGACAGGGATTATTCCATGCACCACTCTTAATTGGCAGGCGTAAGGTTAGTGCTTTTTTTTTTTTTTTTCTTTTTTCTTAAAGGTAAGATTTTGTATTGAAAAGGTTAGCTCAAGGTAAAAGTTCACGAGTATAAAAATTTCAACTCCATTCTTCTCCTCCCTTAATGCAGGGCCCTGTATTGGCAGGTTGGTAGCTGTCTTACTTACACCTTCAATACCCCTGAATTCCTTGCAATTAATTGTTAAATTAGTTGCAATAAAGGATTATAAAAAATCAGGTGTACTAGGGTCATGATTACGTTATTAATTCATTTTCATCAAAGTAGAGCGTATTTGATGACTGTTAATGGATCTTCACTTTCCTCTTTTTATTCTTCATTAGTTTTTTTTTGTATTTTTTTTTTTTTTTTGGGACTCTAACTCATGCACTCTCACTTGCATTATTTTCCTTACCAACTAAGTGACAACTGGGGACTTGAAAATCTTTACCTTTATGTCTTTAGTTTTATACAGTTTTATAAGGAATACATTTCTTGTAATTTTTGGACTGCACATTTGTTTGAAGGAATTTCTGTTGAAAGTTTCACGCGTTGGGGGTCCCTGAGAGCAATATTCCTTGGTGCATTTGAAATTCTTTGATAAATTAATAAAACTTTCAAAATCTAGCCTTCTTAATTGACATTTTGGCCCTTGAAAGCTTCATAAATGCTGGGGGTAGCATCGGCAGAATTTCTAATTCTCTCCCTTAAGCTGACAACTCTTGCAAACAAACAGGCAGAAACCTCAAATGCTCCACAACGGGTACTGAACATTGTTTTTGACAAACCTCATTCAAATGAAATTTCTGTGAGAAATTTCTCCAAACAATTTCCCTCTGAAAACTCATAGGAATTCAATTTGATGCAAGCAAACAAAGCAGCAGGAAATTATTGGAACCGATGAATCTCAAAGGATGAGTTAGTGGACCTGATTGTCCAACCGCGTCTTATGGGTGTTTTAAATAGTGGGACCTTTTCTCTTGTATCTTTTAAATAGCAGGTAATTTGTATGTGTTTGGTGGGAGAGGTTACAATATTATTTTTGTATCCTTTTTCCCCCGCTATAATTTCATTATTTAATGAATGAATGTTTTTTTTTTTTTATTACCGATTAAAAAATAAAATAAAATATTGGGACCTTTTGAAGCAAGTCATGGTCTATCTCTGGGCTGAACTATGGTTGACCCAAGTCACGACCCGATTAGCGTTTTATATACAGTGTACCTATGGTATACTAGGATCTAAACCTGAACAGGGTAACATAGTCTGGTCATGTATTGGACCCAAGCTGGACCTGATTCAGCTGCATGCAGACACAGTCAGAAGTGGGCCCGACTCTAAGCCCTAGTACATTATAGTATATCCCAAAATTTAAACTTTTTTATTTATAATACTTTAATCTAATAGGTGACTGATACCTTTATGTAATTTCACAGATAATATACACCACACTATAATTTATAAGTAGGTTGTTAAACACATGGGTCAGAAGAAAGGTTCATACCCTTATTCTTTAGTTTATTTTATTTTATTTTATTTCTTGGATCTGGTCCTTTCCCTATCCAGTCAGTAGAAGGTTTAGACTTTAGATGGAAGAAGTGGGTGCAAAAGATTGGACCATGTAATACTTTCAATTTATCATTTAAGGGTCTCAAAGCTTGACGAAATTGACGAAATCTTTCAAAAAAATCTTTCAGAAAAGTTCTGAAGTCTTGGCCCGAATTAAAAAAAGTCTCAACGAATCAATTATATTAAAAAGGACTCTCAGTTTAATCATAAGCCACTTTTAATTATGCCCTTGCCATTAAATTACAAACAAATGCTATTAATATCTTCACCTCTTGCCCAACGACACCCATCTTCCCTAATTAACCCATCCGCCCTTTACCAAAAAAAAAAAAAAAAACACCCATCTGTATATTGACTTCCATCACCCTCAACACCTCTATTTTTCAATATCCTCCAATCAAAAAAAAAAAAAAAACCCTTAAAATCCATAACAAGCTTCTTCATCTTCATTATTAGGACTATGACATCCAAAGGTGAATTTTGGCTAATCCTTCCTAGGCTTGCAATTGGGTACTAATTATCTGAAATATCTGCTTCTAAACATAGTGGGTATGAAACCTATTGGAGAAATCCTGGTTTCGAAAGGATTAGGGGATGAGTAAGGCCAATTTTAATTTGAGTAAAGCCAATCCTAGTCGTAGATGATAAAGAAGACAAGGCACATGCTATGGGACCCATTTACTGTGAAATGGTAGCAAGATGTGAAGTGTAGCATTAAATTTGTAAAAGCAAAAAGATCCCATCTCGAATGGGTTTATCAACTTGTCATAGGAAGTAGTGGTGAATTTGGTAAATCCAAAGTCGATGTATTTGCGTGCATCTACTTTTTTGCGCTCCTGTAGTATTTATTCTTACCATATCGTCGGTTGATGGTCCTGCCTGGGCATTGGATCATTGGCATATGTTACGTGAACACCTTTTCTTTCATAAAAAGTAAAAGAGAAACCTGGAGTTTTGCTTTCACGGGAATCTTGGCCCTCTAATAACTCAACAAAAAATTGCTAGAAAATAGGATATCCTTTTCATTCATCTATGTCATCTTTAAATGCAAGATACATTAACTTATAACTACCATAATCTGATCCACTCTCTATAACTAACACAACTTACCACAACTTCGTTCACCACTCCTGTAAATAACTGCACTCACTATTCACACTTATATATACAAATATAAAAACTACTACTACTACTCATAGGTAAACCATTATCCTTAAATATATAATTATTGTAGGGAGACCAAGGAACATTCTAAGGAGGAAGTCGTTTTGTATCTTTAGCTACATCAATATGTACCTCCAAAAGTAGGGGGTCTTTAGGGTTTGGGTGGAGGCTTCAGGGCCCAGACATTTATACTTGGCTCCCCCTGCTAGTACGTCTCCATCCCCAGTTGTTTGTCAAAATTGAATGAAAGAACATCATGCTTAAATATATAATTATTATAGGGAGACCAAGGACCATTGGAAGGAGGAAGTCATTTTGTATCTTTTTGCTACATCAATATGCACCTCCAAAAGCAGGTGGTAGGAAGACCTATGGATTACCCTTCTCTCCTTCCTCTCAATGGTAGTCGACCTATGAATTGCCCTTCTCTCCTTCCTCTGAATGATTGTCATGGTTTTAGAAAATGCCTGCATACACTGACACATGGGATTACTCTGCATTATTCACACCTAATTTAGGGGTGAATCTACATCGTGTCTAACCGGATTATATGGGAATCATGGGGTTGGGAAATGGCGCCAATCTCATAAGAAAGTGAACATCAAATAATCTCTCTTTTCATTGAAATTAAATAGAAGGAATGACCAGAAACGAGTAACAGCCAATCAGAGGACGGACTCAATAACAACATGACCTGACTGGGGCGGCATATGAATATCCCATCTGCTACAAAAACTGCTGGGCAAGGTGTTGGAGAACTAACAGCCCATTGGACTCGGCCACCCCAAAACTCCTTCAAGCTAATTTTGATGGTTCCTACCAATATTAAAGAGGCATAGGTTTTTAATTAAGTTGTTAGTGATCTAGTCCCATTTATGTATAAATTGAGATGATTTTCAATGATGGTAGCCGCAGGCCCGGAGTGAATTTATCTCAAGTCTTCAGCAAGCATCTCTCTCTTGACTTCTCTTGCATATATAGAAGCAGATTAATGGGTTAGCCTAGTCCAAAACTAGCCTAATCTATCAGCTGGGGTGCTCCAGTCCTTCGCTATGCAAGCCTGTGTTACTTCCATCATAATGCTCCCCTTAGTTCAATCCTCCGCCACACATTCTTGGGGTCCATCCCTCCAGCTAAGGTGAGCTGGACTGCCCTTTACCACTTGGGCTCTCCGGCGCTTGTCGGTTGTAGGATATTAATAATGTACTTGTAGTAGCAGGTCTGCTGGTCAAATTTGTTTTGTTTTGTAATTTTATTATGAGAGTCCGGATCTTCGGAGGCTTTATCCTATGGTGATCTTGAGTGGACTTATCACGGTCCGCCACGTCACTCCGGGCAACCTGCATATGTCCAAGGCCGGGGTTACTCACACTGACGGGCTGGATTGCGATTGGTCCACTTACAATCACCATGGGTAAAACCCCTAAGAGGATCCTGATTCTTAACACCAACCAAGAGAGAAGAAAGAAAAAAATCTTTATACTTGAGGCTAAAAGGGCAGCCTGGAGGCATTGACATGACTTCTATTTTCTTAAAATTGCTTCTTCTCCAAGGTTACAATCCACACTACACCTGCTCTCTACATTTATTAGACCTCCATGTAGGGGTGTTCATAGGCCGGGATAGCCCAAGCCTGCTTTAGGCCGGGCTTGGATTTGTAATTAGGACTCGTTTAATAATTGGGCCGGACTTAGATTAAATAAAATAAGACCCAAAGCCCAGTCTGGCCCGTATAAAGAGTGTATGCAATTTAATTTAATTAAGCCAAAGATTTGCTAAAACCCCCACGAAATTGATCAAAAATCCAGTTGACTAAATGAGCAGGCACTTTTATGCCCCATTCCGGACTTAGGCTGGGCCGGGTCCTCGTTTCTAAAGCCGGGCATGGATATGCCTCAACCCATCCAGGCCCGGCCCAGCCCGGCCCGCGAACACCCCTACCTCCATTATGCAAATTCGCAACCAAGGGATAGGGACCGAAAACTCTTATCCATCTTCGGAAACAGTCATCGGATTCTTAACCAAAACAAATTTCTTTAAAGATGAGATTTGCCACTCTTTAAAAGCTTGTGTTCAATGGAAATTTTTTTTAGTATACTGAAAATCACATGCGCATGGTCACGAGGACTCCTTAATAATATTGTGAAAAAAAATGATGGATATGTAAAGATGAGCTCTGCTTAGATTAGATTGGATTTGGATTACATTATAAATAGTTGATCAGAATCTTAAATTATTAGGAAGTTTCCTCCTCCGTTGTAGGTGGGCCACGATACATTATTTTGTTTCAACTTTCATATTTCCTTCATACTCTCCCTCTTAGGGCCCAGCGACAAATACACGTTTATATTTGACTATGATTAGATTATATTCAAATTATATTAAGCTAGCTAGTGTTGTTAACTATATGCTTAGGTTTTCTATTAGATTAAATTTCCTAGTTTGGGTCAGTATCTTTGAGTATTCTATTCTTATTGATATCCACTAACTATTGTTACTTGTTGGTAACATAGTCACACAGGCTTTGAGAAGACATGGTCCATAATTTTGTATACAAGTAGTATAAGAACCAACATCAAACATTAAATTTGTCCAAAGCCACATACAATACGCAGTTTCTTTTCTTTTGTTCCTTTTATTCTAGCCTCATGACTCTTAAATCTAGATACCAAACGCCTGTACAATTCCAAGGTCTATACAATCTTCTTCTGCTTATTTGGAAGTAGCTAGCACTCTACATGAACACACACACACAAACACCCAAAAAAAAAAAAAAAACACACACACACATACACAGACGACTACACATCCTCCTCAATCTCTCTTAACTTCTGATGATTGAATTGTATCTGGGTAGAGGTACTTCTTGGCTCCAATGGCATCCAAGATCTTCTTGGTGGTCGCATCCCTCTGAGAAGTTCCGGGCTCTGTCACTAACATAATTCGGTAGAACCATTCCAGCAACTCAGGTGCAAACACCTTGTACAGGAGCAGCCACCCGAACCATGAAGGCTCGGTCACATACCTACCCCCACTACATGCGCTGTTCAGGATAAACAGAACCCCAGTAGTTCACACCCTGCAACATCCATTAAAACTCAACAGTCACCTTCTCAATTATATAAATATAAATATTTATATATATATATATATATAAATACTGTATGGTTCATTTGAATTCATTGAAATGATATATGAGGCTGAAATCATCATCATCAACAACATTAAAGCCTTGTCCCAAGTATATTGGACCATGTTTCTCCATTTCAGAATTCATGTTGGATTTGCGACAACTTTTACATTGCCTGTCAACCCACTTGATGCACAACCCCATGCCTTTATCCGGGCCTGATAAAGACAATCCTATCTAAGGCCCAGATCTATATCCAAATTTCTAATGAATCCAAAAATAGATATGGTTCCTCTGATAATTCAGGAGCCCATTAACATCCTCACATAACTTGTTGCTGGATTACCACAACCGGGGTGAATTTGGTTATATCAGTGTCTCTTCGAACAGGCTAACACTTGCGATTCCTGCGTTATTCACCAGATGATTCACTGCCAAAACAGTACCAGAACATCAGTCGACTATGCTAACTCTAAATATATACACTGAGAAACTGGTTTGCAAGTGGGCGGGGCTGGGCTGGGCAATCTATTAGTCACCTTTGGACTGAGTTTAATGCACACATGTGGATCTAGCATTTTCTTGGTTCAAAAACCTGGAAACACAGCTGCCGTGCTGAAGTCTTTTGGCTGAATCAAAGAGACGATACTTAGGTCTAAAATTATATAAATAAAAATTCTAAAAAAAAAAATCTTCTTGAAATTTGAGGCTTTCTTCGGCAAAGTCAACCGAATCATGACTGGGTTAACCCAAGAGTGGTCAAAACAAGTCTATACTCTATACAGAACATGGCGCTTTACATTGGAGGAAAGTAAAATTTCCTCTAAAGATAGTGACGTTAAGCAGTTCGGGTTTCACTGACTCGGACTCCAGACTAGATGAATAGAACTCGTTAAGTTCGTCTTTCAACTCAGCCGATGTTAACTGAACTATACTGATAATTGCCATCGTTCCTGTGGACCGGCCCAACCCAATCCAACCTAACAACAAACAGTGGTCAAAGTTCAAACACAGGCCTGAATATTGAGCGCAACCCATCCAATTAGTCGAGTGCAACGAAGGCGGGTCGGGTTGGGTATCCATATATTCCTTTAATAGCTATGTAATATGTGACTCATATGTTAAATAAGTTATACACCTGACAACTGGGAACCGTACCCGAACCAATTATCAATCCGGTAATGCAAACGGCACTATCCGGGTTGGGCCCTATGGGTTATCCGAGGCCCATTGATATCCAACCCATTTGAGAGAAAGCTCTTGCACCAGCCACTTACGTTTCCCAAAGTGTTCCACTGCCTGCTCCACGAACCGCGTGCACCCGTCGGCTTTGGCAACGTCGGCCGAAAAACAAGCACGTCCGGCGAGCCGACCTTACGAGCCCTCTCCCCAACCTCTTGCAGGCTCTTCTCCTCCTCGCGAAAAGTGCTAGAAATGCACCTTTCTTCGCATATTGGTAGGATAATTGCTACAACAACAGATCCAAAAAAAGATAAAAAGACATCAGTTCAATGGGGATAGGGAAAGCTCAGAGAGATTTGGAGATTAGAGCAGACCTCGCCAATGCCGGAGGAAGCGCCAGTGATGAGAACAACCTTTCCATTCATGTCTCGATGAAAAGGGCACGAAGGAAGTGTTGGAAAAGTGAATAAAAATAAAGATAAACACAGCATATAAAGACAAAAGACTTAAGGACTTTATTTCATTTGATGCACGTATAAAACAAAC
The DNA here is from genome assembly GCA_029852735.1 of Persea americana. Taxonomy (NCBI): domain Eukaryota; kingdom Viridiplantae; phylum Streptophyta; class Magnoliopsida; order Laurales; family Lauraceae; genus Persea; species Persea americana. The sequence goes on along the minus strand of CM056816.1, from coordinate 60,506,909 downwards.
AACCAGTGCCTTTATATATAGGCTTTGGATAAAACAAACAAAGCAAAAAATTTGGGCATCAAATCCCACGACTGCTATTTATTCTCAATAGTAAGAAACTTGCTTAAATAAAGAAAACAGAATAACAAATCAGAGAAATACTCGGTCAAACTTTGAATCAGATTTTAACACTCCCCCTTGATTCAAAGTTACAGACTCCCATTTGTTTTCTGAAGTTCTCTTGCTTTTCTAGCGGAAGTGCCTTTGTCAGTATATCAACAACTTGTTCTTTTGTATTGCAAAACTTCAACACAATGTCTTTATTGATAACAAGACTCCTAATGAAGTGATAGCGAATGTCAATGTGTTTTGTTCTGCTATGATAGGCTTGATTCTTCGTCATTGCAATAGCTAACATGCTATCACAAAAGATCTTTGTAGCTCCAGCTTGTTTCTGATTGAAATCAGCAAGAAGTCTCCTTAGCCAAATTGCTTGACTAGCTGATGCTGTTGCAGAAATATATTCTGCCTCTGATGATGATAAAGCTACCACTTCTTGCTTCTTTGAACTCCATGAAATTGCACGTGACCCAAGATTGAACAGAAAACTAGATGTGCTTCTTCTATCATCCATACAACCTGCATGATCACTGTCAGTGTAACCTGTCAGTTTAAAATTTGATACCTTGGAGTACCAAATTCCCAGCTCTGCAGTTCCTGCTACATATCTCGAAATTCTCTTTGCAGCTCCAAGATGCAGTGTGCTTGGATTGTGCATAAACCTGGACACAACTCCAACCGAGAAGGCAATATCTGGTCTAGTATGACACAAATAGTTCAAACCTCCAACAAGGCTCCTAAAATATGTTGCATTCACAAATTCAGCATTATCATCTCGGCTCAACTTCTCATTGATATTCATGGGTGTAGCTTCTACTTTGCAGTTCAACATATTGAATTTCTTTAAAAGATCCATTGCATATTTTCTTTGTGAAATAAAGATCCCATCAAAACCTTGTTTCACTTCAAGACCAAGAAAATAATGCAATAAACCTAAATCTGTCATTTCAAATTTCTTCATCATGCAAGTTTTAAACTCAGCAATAATCAACTCATTAGAACCCATATAGATCATATCATCAACGTAAAGACATACCACCAGAAACTCATCTTTACCAGTCTTCTTCAAATAAAGTGTTGGCTCATTTTCACTTCTTTTAAATCCACTCTCCTGAAAATAGGAATCAATTTTGAAGTACCATGCTCGTGGTGCTTGCTTTAAGCCATAAAGCGCCTTTTTTAACCTGTAGACTTTATCTTCATTGCCATTAGCTACAAAACCTTCAGGTTATGAGACATAAACTTCTTCCTCCAAGTCACCATTCAAAAAAGCAGATTTAACATCAAATTGGTATACTGGCCAATTTAATTGAGCAGCTAAGGCTAAAAAGGTTCTCACCGTTTCAAAGCGTGCAACTGGAGAAAAAGTTTCATAGAAGTCGACATCTTGTTGTTGAGAATAACCCTTTACAACCAGCCTTGCCTTGTGTTTTTGAATGCTCCCATCTGCATGATACTTGGTCTTGAACACCCATTTGAGCCCAATAACATTCTTTCCTTCTGGCAAGTCTACCAAATCCCAAGTCTGATTTTTCTGGATAGCTGACAGCTCCTCCTCCATAGCTTTGCACCATTCTTTCTTTTTTCCAGCTTCTTCAAAGCAAATAGGATCTGAGACAAGCAAAGCAAAAGTACAAGAAGCATAAATTTCCTGCAAGGACTTGTAATTCCTTGGAGGAGTTTCACTTGATGAACTTGAAGATGATGATTCATTGCTTGCAGAGACAGATGGATTGCTACTTCCAAAAGTATCAGGGCTGGAAATTGCTGGTGTTGGATTCAGTAGTTGTTCAATATTATCTTCTAACACTTGAATATGCCCCTCCTTATTTTCTTCATTCCAAATCCATGTTGCATCTTCATTAAAAACTACATCCCTGCTGATGGTTATCTTGCCACTAATAGGATTATAAAGCTTAAATGCTTTGGATTGAGAAGAATAGCCAACAAAAATATATTTCGCAGACCTTTCATCAAATTTTCTAGAGTAGGTTTTGACCAAAGCATAGGCTATACAACCAAAAACCTTTAAGTGGCTTACCGTTGGTTTTCTACCTGTCCAAGCCTCAAAGGGTGTTTGATTACGAACAGCTCTTGTAGGAGACAAATTGAGAAGGTACATTGCTGTTGTGACAGCTTCTGCCCAAAAATAAATAGGAAGGCCTTTTGCTTGAATCATGCTTCTGGCCATCTCTACCACAGTTCGGTTCTTTCTTTCAGCTACACCGTTCTGCTCTGGTGTGTATGGTGCTGTAAGTTCACTGCAAATCCCATTTTCCTCACAAAAAACATTAAAATCAGCTGAAACAAATTCACCTCCTCTGTCTGTTCGCAAAGTCTTTATTAACAAACCACTGGCTCTTTCCACAACTACTTTGAACTTCTTAAATCTGTCAAAAGCTTTAGACTTGTTTTCCAGAAAATAAACCCAACTCATACGGCTACAATCATCTGTAAATAATAAAAAATATCGACTACCACCAAGAGACTCGATATTCATAGGCCCACACAGATCTGCATGCACTAACTCAAGGCACTTAGAGGCCCTCCAAGCCTTTCCAACAGGAAAAGGCTTTCTACTTTGTTTTCCATAAACACATCCTTCACAAAAAAACAAGACTCTCAAGTTTTGGCAAACCAAAAACCATTTCTTTTTCTCTCAACAGCTTTAACCCATTAATATTTAAGTGCCCATAGCGTAAATGCCACAATTGAGTCTCACTATCACCATTAGCAATCATTGCATAATTCTCAATCATTGAAACTTCCAGTGGAAACATTTTATTTTTAGCCATTGAAACTTTAGCAGTGATTTGCCCTGATTTTTTATCTTTAATAATGCAAACACCATCATCAAACAAAATTGAATATCCACTAATCATCAATTGCCCAATGCTAAGTAGATTATGAGATAAACCAGGAACAAACATCACATCTTGTAAAATCTTAGCATTACCTTGGTTAGTTTTAATACTAATGGTACCTCTGCCTTCAACTCGAATCTTCTTGCTGTCTCCTAACATCACATCTGTTTTATCAGACTCATTGAGCTCTTTAAATAATGACTTTGTTCCACACATATGATTTGAACAACCGCTGTCCAAAAACCAAACATCATTAGATTGCTCCTGTTCACAAAAAAGAGCCATAAATAGCTTACTTTCTTCATCTGGTTCCTCTGCAAAACTTGCTTGGTTTTTCTCATCCTTCTGTTTTTTCTAGCAATCAGCTTCTCGATGACCTGGCTTGTCACAGTAGTAACATTTAAAGACCTTATTCTGCAACTCTTCACTAGACCCGCTTCTGCCTCCACCTCTTCCTCGACCTCTTCCACGGATACCACCTCTGCCACTACCACGTCCAGCAGTATTTTCGTACATCTCCCCCTTCACTTGAAAAGCTTTTTCTTCATTCTTTTCTTGTGACCTGAGCAACCTATCTTCATGAGCTTGCAAAGAACTCATTAGTTCATCAAATGAATAATCTGATAAATCATGGGCTTCCTCAATAGCAGCAACAATATGTTCAAACTTTGGAGTAAGACTCCTTAAAACTTTTGCAACAACAATTTCTTCAGAAATGGCCTCACCATACGACTTCATTTGATTAACAAGAGAAGAAACTCTAGACAAATAAGTTTGAACAAATTCATTGCCTTTCATAGACAAAGTTTCAAAGTCACGGCGGTAAGTCTGCAATTTTACCGTCATTACCTTTGAAGAACCTTGGAACTCCTTCAAAATTTGCCAAGCCTCCAATGATGTTGTTGCTGCTGCAATTCTTGAGAAAATTGTTTCATGGACGGCTTGTTGAATTAGGAATAAAGCTTTGGCATCCTTCTTTTTTACTTCTTTCAATCTATCTTCTGCCTCTTCATCTGGATCTTCTAAGTCCACGAAGCCATATTCAACTAGATCCCAAAGATCTTGAGACCTAAAAAGAGTCTTCATCTTAATACTCCAAAACTCATACTTTTCTCCTGTGAAAATCGGTATGAGTGGTTTTGAAGATGATGAAAAAGCATTTGTTGCCATCTTTGCTCTTCCTCTCACACTCCAAAGAAAAGTGTTTTGTTTAATACCCAATGGACCCAAACCTCACGTTTCTCTCTATTACCTAAAGGAGTAAACCTGGCTCTGATACCAGAAATGTTGGAAAAGTGAATAAAAATAGAGATAAACAGAGCACATAAAGACAAAAGACTTAAGGACTTTATTTCATTTGATGCACGTATAAAACAAACAACCAGTGCCTTTATATATAGGCTTTGGATAAAACAAACAAAGCAAAAAATCTGGGCATCAAATCCCACGACTGCTATTTATTCTCAACAGTAAGAAACTTGCTTAAATAAAGGAAACAGAATAACAAATCAGAGAAATACTCGGTCAAACTTTGAATCAGATTTTAACAGGAAGAAGAGGTCGAGCTTGAATCAATACAATGAAGGTAGGCAGAGAAAGAGACTGAGAATAATGGTGAAGGGGGGCACTGCAATGTTCAAAAACTTATGACTACGTCCGTGGCTCTTGTTTTGGAGAGAGAGTTTTCTTATATATATGACTATGAGAAACAGGAAAAAGAGAGAGAGAATAGGGTGGGTGATTGGTGTGTTTAAGGATAAGAGAGAAGAACAATAAGAAGTTGAGTTGAGCGCAAGGACAGGAGAGGAAGATGAGAAGGAGAGTGTGAGTTGCATGGGGAAGGGGATACGTGAAAATGCCGGATGGGTACGTGCCCTTGGATTTGCCAATGGAGGGTGGTGATGTTTCTACTTCTTTCCTACTCCCAACGTGTGGCATACGTGCATGAGTCGATCTCGACCGTGCAGAGAGGGGTCATTGCTCTTTGTGAATGGAATATCCTGAACGTTCAATTGAGATAGCTGAGCTGACTGTGAGCGGTTCAATTATCGAATCTGATCTGCCACACTATGTCACAACTCGAGCCCGAATTACGATAATCCAGGGTTGCGATCCATATTTACTCCCGTAAACTCTGAATTAAATCCACGTAACATTCATACATACCAGTCAATTATACAATTTGTGGAAATATACATTGACCAAATCAATTCAAAATTTTATATGTATATAAAATAAAGTTCTTTATACATGTATCATTTCCATCATTCCTTTGTGTTTCATCAACTCTAGCATACCAAATACTATGCAGATTGATGACTATTCAAGTTCTCAAAATATTAAATTCCAAAAAAATAAATTTCAACTATTTCAAAAAGAATTCTCAAAGAATTTCCGATTCACTACGCATTCGAATAACCGTTTTAAAGGTTATCACGTCTGTTCCATTCTATCAGTCATCCTGGAGGAACCGGAGTGGTCTCCTCCGCTGCCGGTGGGGTCGTCGCTAGACAGGCATAGGCAATCGGGCCTGTAATGCCAACAATAATACTAATGAACATGACGGTCCAACAATATATAAACATAACTTATGATAGCACGTGTTAGTACATATACTAAGCTCATGCAATCAGTTTTGTAAATAATTTCGATTCTAGGCAAGTTTAGATAATTCTACCGTGATAATGGTTGAGCACAATAAATCAATCAGTTTAGTAAATAATTCCAATTCTAGACAAGTTTAGATAATTCTACCATGATAATGGTTGAGCACAATAAATCAATCAATAGACATGTACAAGATGGCAACTACCATAGCTTTCATTTCATTTCATTTCATTTTATTTACCATCTTCCCTCAAAAGAAAGATTTATCTTCAAAATGAAAGGCATCAATCAGTACCCATAGATACGATCGGAATTTGAAGGACTTACCAGTTTCCGGGCCAGGGACACAAGCATCATCACGGAGCTCCGGAGCGCTCCCAAATCTATATACTGCAGTAGGAATAGTCATTTGACTCAGAGCGGAAGGGCGCACGATTCATGACCCCGGCCTCAAGAAAGGAATCATCTGTTCAGTTATTAATTCATATAGAACTTTAGTACTATACCTAGGTAGTGCCAGACTCAAGAGTCAATGCATTTAGTCCACTTCTGGATTCAACTCAATTTAGTAGTTCCATTCTTAGTAATGGAAATGAATAAACAATAACATCAATATTATGAGATTGGAATACAATGATACGGAATACAATACAATGAGAGAATTACTAATCACACAATTCTACTCATTTCTATTTCAGTCCCAACCAACCATTTAGGTGTAACCATTGGTTATCCAATGCATGTGTTATTCTCGATGGACATCACATTTATATATATAATGTGTACATTGGAGTCTCTGAAATCATCACCTATAGAGGTTTAGTCCATAATCAATTAACTATGAGAACCATGACTTCTTATGGTCTAATCACAATTCCTCCTTTTATTGTTCTTAATTCTTAACAATCTTGAATCACCTATAATTAGTGTTAAAACTAATTTAGGGAGTGCTCATACTCATTAGAAACACTCCTAAACCAAATAAAAATCCAAAATCCACTGAACTCAAACTGATTTCTCTCTTCCTCATTTTGTCACAGTTAACACCCTGTTCGATCGATTGGACATAAAACTGTCCTCAGTTAAATCTCTGTCCGATCGATCGGACAGTCAGGTCCGATCGATCGAACCTGCACCGAAAATCTAGCTTCAATGCAGAAACTGATTTCTCTCTTCCTCATTTCCCTTTCTTTCCATTCTAAACCTGTATAAAACTTGGACCTTTTGTCCACTTCTCATCAAACATCTCATTCATATATTAACAACTTCATTATTCCATCAATCTATAAACAATCCACTCTAAAAATCAATGGAAAATATGCATAAACCCAATTTCTATGAAATCTCCATTAACATCTACAATACTAACAACATTCACAAGTAAATGCTTATACTTGCCTCTATTGAAGTTTCTTAGACAAAAGCCCTCTCTCTTTGGCTTGGTTTGACACAAATCTTTCCCAAGGAAAATCTCAAGTTCTTCAACAATGGAGGAAGTTTGATGGGGAAGATGAAGTCTTCTCTTCAACACTTGCAAATCTTCCCAATCTTCACACTTGATGTAGAAAATGGAAGAGAAAGGAAGAAAGAGTGCCCAGGGTTTGCTAAAATGGGGAATAAACTCATCTCTTAGCTTATATAAGTGGACTTTTCCACTTAAACCCTCTTCCACTTCTTTTATTTACATTTTGAGTTAAATGAAGGACCATTTGATCAATCTTAGGTCAAATGGAATCAAGTGAATTATGAAGTTGACGTACTCTTCGAGATACACACGTTGGTATCAAGAATTTCCGCATTTGATGAAATACATGAAAACCCGTATTTACAAAAAGGTCCTTAGTTTACATTGTTTGAGTTTAAACTCATTTTAATCAACTCAATCCCATTCAAATTCACTTCATTAAGCTCAATTCAATCATTTGAGATTAACCCATCTCATTATGTTCATTAACCACAATTAGTACAATTAATCATACTTAAATAACACTAATGTGGATTAATTAGCCTTAATTACGAATTAGTCCGGGTCGGGGTCTAACACACTATTTATTTTGTTTTGTTCTATAATGTAGTGGTGGTCATTTAATGTCATTGCTTTATTAGTTTAGATTAGTGCCTAAACATATCCCGTTGGCCTGACCGAGAGAGAAATCTTGAGTTAAAAGGAATGGAACTCCACGAGGGGATTCATCCATCTATTGAAAACCCTAACCGCTCATTAGCAAAAAAATAAAAAAAGAAGAGAAAAGAGGTAAAAAGAGGAAAAAAAAAAAAAGAAGGAAAAAGCCACTCAAATTGAAAGTCTTCCTAGTAAATGGAGTATCCCCTAATCTTATCCTAATAGGGATTGGATCAACTCTTGGTGGGGTAGAATTTGGAAATGCAAGATACAAGAATAGGGTTTTTATTCTAAGCAGATAGGGTTTTTAATAGATGAGCCTGCTGTACACTTACTCCTTCAACTGAAGATTTCTCCAACTCCTGGTTCACTCTAAATGGATATAAGCATTTGTGCTCCTTTGCCTTCTATTTGTCTGCATAAAATGCATAGAAGGTTTCTTTTTTGGTAACAACGAATTTCATTAAAAGCAATGTAACGAAATATAAGTTTAGTAGCTAGGGAGAGAGATAAGGTGGAGATGTAGATGAGATCTTAACTTTCTCGGGCATTGAATTACCATGGTAATGGCCGGATATTCATTTCCCATATTTACTTTGTTGAAATTCCATTGTATTAAGATCTTCAAGTCAGGCCAACCAATTAGGTTGTTTCGACCCATACATTGATGGTGAGGTTATTTGATGTTTCTTTTTTGAATAGTTTTCTTTACAAAAATAAAAAATTGGAACAATTCAAAACCGTTCCAAACCCCTTTAGAAACAAATAGACTTTTATGGAATTCTTAATTACTTAAAATAAAGTGGGTTTAGTGTAACGCGCAGCAATAACCATAAGATGACACCAGTTTCTCAAAGGGTGTAGTGTAATACTAGCAAAACCCCGTGCTATGCACGAATCACGGAACCACCAACTACACAGACTTATATGGAATATTTTTATTAAATTTATTAATTAGTAAACTTTTGAGTCATTCTTTTTGTTGCTAATTTGATCTTTATGTATTTTTTCAGATGTTTTATTCTTTACGTGAAGTGTAAATGGAGATTGATGAAGCCCAGGCACGTGTAAAAATAAAATATATATTCTGGCCTAAATTAGGCTGCATTTTGGCCTGATTTAGGCTTGTAATTCTGGCCTAATCTTGGCCTGTTTTTTTACCCTTAAGTCTAAACTGATTCAGAATTATAAGTATGGACTAATTCTGGGCTGACTTGAATCTGTAATCCTAGCTTAATTTGGATTGCCATTTTGCCCTAAATTAGACCCAGAATTCTGGCCTGAAGCTGTGACAAATCTTCACAATTTGATTTCTAAAATACTAATAAGTTCTGATTAAAATTGGGCAACATCTAGCAAGCCAAACGTCATGAAAAACATGTAATATAACTTGTTTATCCTTCAACATATGATAAGTTGCTCAAAGACACATGATCCATAAGATTTGACAAATCTTCATAATTTGATTTCAGCAAATACAGAATTATTAAATACTTCAATGAGAATCTCTGCCATGTTCGGCTCGATGGACGGACCATATTTGTGATCCGATCGTCGCACTTGTAATAAATTTACTCAGATTTATTATTGATATTAAATAAAATAAATAGATCTTAAAATTAAACACCCCCCAGTGAAGGCATTGATCTATATCACTATAGAAGCGATGTAACGATGTAACAATGCTTACTATCTCCTTGTTGAGTCGAAGTGGGGTTCTGTCGCCGTGCTCTAGTCTTCCATTTCTGGTTTCTATTTCTAGCTGGGTTCGTTTCTGTATTTGGAGTTGTAGAAATAACTGATGGAACGATGTATTGATCTATATAGATCAATATAAATCTATATTTGTGCCATATAAGCAGTATATGGATATCAATACAATAGGTGGTTCGCATAGTAAATCTTAAGGACGGTCCTTACAGGACCGCCTCCCTATATATATATCATATATTTTATTTACAATATACTGTGTAATTTTTATACAACCATCAGCCTGAGCCAAGTAAGCCCTCTAAGTCCAACCCACTCTCTTCTTGAACTAAGGAGGTAGGGACGTCAATGGGCTCCCAATTACCTGGCTATTTGAAAGACCCGGCCAAAAAAAGTTCAAAATTCCAAGTATGGATACCAAACATCTAGGTACCCTGTCCACTTAGGGGCCTTTTTTTTTTTTTTTTTGGTAGACTGTCCACTTTGGTTAGAATGAATGCATCATTCTGATTTTATTTCAGTTTCTTGCAATGCTTTTCTATGATTAGGCCCATTAGCCATATTAGTGTCCAGCATCCGCGTCTCATCCAAAGTGTCACATGTATATCAATCCGGACAATAAACTTGGTGGGGCCCATTGTGGATAGATAAGAATCCATTTGGGTTGCTGATTGGCCAAATCCGTACTGTCCGATTAGTGGCCACTAAATCCCAATCCATCATCTCTCTCCTCTTCACTATAAAAGTGGGAAGTTATTTTTTTTTATTTTTTATTTTTTTTTGAGGAAGTTATGGGACCAGTTATTCTAGAGAGAGGATAGTGGAGAGAGAGGAGACTGGAGAGAGTAGAGTTGGCATGGTAGGAGATCTGGACAGCTGTTTTAAGGTATTTTTTAAAATTAGGATTTTTACTTTGGAAGCCTGTGGTTAACCGAAGGCAAACCACATTCTAATAGCTATATAGATGGATAGTAAGAAATATAAGATGAAACCACTTTTCTCATATTTAATTTTCTAGTGACTAAGGTAATGGGTGGGACATCTTTTTCTATCAATAAAGGAAATTAGTATGTTATGATGTGATTAGACAATTGATACTGTATTCTCTAAATAGAGAGTCATAAGCTATTCTGAATGAAATATTGAAGAAAATGGATCAATAGTATTATTTCTCAGTTTTATATAGCATGGCAGCTGTCTCATATAACATTTATCCCAAGGGGCATAACAGTATAAGGTCTCATTGGCTCATCACTCGTGCGGCACAAATAATGCTCAATACAAAAGAATTAAAGAAAACCCAATAAATGGAGGTTCAATGCGCAAATCTACACACACAAAAGAAGAAGAAGAAGACGAAAAAGAAAGAAATCACTAGGGTGGTGAAAACTCATGTATTAAACAGAAGTAAAGTGTATACATGCATAACTCTGTTTTGTCAAATTAGGGCAAGTAGCGTACAGACTATTCAAACTTCTTTCCAATGTGCTATTCTCTTCTCCATCATATATTTCAGTGGTATATGCATTGCTTTTGGTCCTCTTTTCATATGTTTATTTAGAACGCGCGCTGGAGTTACAAATTATATACACTTTTTTGTTCCCCGTTCCTTGCGAGCATGTGCCTTAAAATTCTCCAGGCCCCATCATTGAACCATGAAAGTTCATATCCTGTCATATAATATATACTTGTCCTTCTTCTACGATAGTTCGTACTTCCTTTGGATAATATAATTTAAATAATATAAAATAAAAAATAATTAGGTGAGAACTGTTCTCACGGTTCAAACGTACCGTGAGAATTATTGGTGGGGCCCACCTCTCACCAAATCCAAACCTTACAATAAACAGGGACCCCTTGATAGTCACATAGCACAAGGCTTGGCATCAATCTGAATGAACTGGATCGTTGGATCTACTATATTCCCAAACAAATGGATTGGGCTTATCGGCTATGAACGAAGGGGTTAGGAGCATTGGATTGGGGCCAAACATGATACTTGTGTTGGTCTCATATAGATCTTTCAATTTCCACGGTCCTATCCCAAAATTGGAACCCCGGTAGGGCACACAAACTATCCCCTCTCGCGGTGACTTAGTGAAAACATTTCTCACTGGATCAAATTATGATATAATATAATATAGTATAATAGAATACATTGTATAAAACAGGCTGGTGGTGCACTTGACCACCTGAATCTGTTGTCCAACACACTATAATACGTGTTCGTTATAATTGAGACCCAAAACTCGACGTGTCATCTTTCTAAATATAAATGTTCAAGATTAGCATATTTAATATAAGTGAAGATTTTTTTGCAACTTAGAGTTGAGAAGTATTTTCAGAATTTCCTAATCAAAATGAAAGCTATATGGCGTATTCCCAAGTTTTATCATAACAGAAGCCTTTTCCAACTGTAAAATCAATATTTTTTTAATCAAATGGTTAATCTTACGAAGAGGCGAACTCTAATTGAGGTAAAATTTGGAGACACTACACACACTTGAAGGTGTTTATTTCAAGCAGACCGAATTTTCTATAGATGAGCCCTATGTATACTTCCCACTCCTTTTAGGATTTCTATAGGTCAAACCCTCACAGAATCATCTCATGACTTTAGATGGATCAACTTTTTTTCCCCTTTACCTATTTCTTAGGGTGTGTTTGTTTGCTTAAACACATAGGAATTGGATACATAAGTGTAGGCGGTAAAAACGACACCTACTTAGATTAGGATGAGATTGAGGTTAAACTCCTTAGGACGGGAAATGCTGAACTCCAATAACCTGAAAGGGAAGGAGAAAGACTTGGGTCAGAGGCCCTGGCTGCCGTGAGCCGAAGGCACTCCGATGCCTGAGTTAGCTCTGAGAAAACTAAACAGGAGGAGGAAGAGAGGAATGAGAGCTTGTGTAATGTTGAGAGTAGTGGGCTGTGTATTGCGTAGTGCGTACCTCTCATGGGGCTGATCCCATGCATATATAGGCGAGTGTTCCTCGTTCATTCTCTCTGTGAGTGGGGGTAGGTGAGGTGAGGTCCCATCGCTCCATACCCTGACAGGCAGCAGTAGGTGGAGCGGACAACACCCCTACCTCACTTTCCACGCCTTCAGCCGGCTGGCGTACAGGGATGATAAAGCACACCTCTTATCACCATAAATGAGCAATCCTATCGCCATAAATGACCGCCCATATCTGTCAGGGCGCGCCGTATTTCCAGAAGGTAGATGGCGGCCCATTCTGACTCTAGGAGGAGAATGGCGGCCCACTCTAACTCTAATGCTGTGGCTGGGGGTGCTGTGGCCTGGGACCAAGGATAGCTTGGCCGTGGCGCGCCTTTGCACCGGACTGGCACTCATACCGAGCTGCCGAACTGCGGTGCTGACCTCGCAAGCTAGACTGCTCTACCGAGCTGCCAAGGTATTGACCGAACTGCCGAGCTGACGATCTTCTACCACAGAAGCTGAGGAGCTCGGCGAGTTTAGCCGTGATCATTGCTTAACTTTGTCATTACGGTGTTTTACCCACACAATTGCCCCCTAGCTTTTGACTCCTGAGAGCCTCCTGGCTCGAAGGGGTCAGAAGCTTGATGACCGTATAACTGGTTCTTCTACCGAGCTCAAGTGAGGGTGACCGTCATGAAGGTAGTACTGGGACGAGGGAGCTTCGGATCAAGAGGGCCCCCTTGGGTCTGGGGGTCGCTGCTATCACGCGGGCCCCTTGGAGGTGTCTTTTCGCCTGTCCTGGATATTAAATAGTCTTCGGATATCGCGCTAGTAGTGACACGTGTCGCTTCCTTTAGCTGTCTTGCCATTACTTCGAGGAGACGTTAGGGCTGCGAGACGGGACATTAGGGTTGATTGAGGAGACGCCTCTTAAAGGCTCTCCTCGAAAATCGAATCGACGCCCCCAGGCTTTATAAATCAGGGCGCCCCCTTCGTCTTCGCTTTCCTCTGCTTTCTTCAGATTTCTACTGCGTTTTGCAAGAGAGCTTTCTCCAGCGCTTACGTCCTTCCGGTGTTTTTGTTTGGGCAATCTCCATTAGGAGTCTTCTCCGTCTTCTTCTTCTTCTTCGTCTTCTTTAGGTAGGTCTGTCTGAGTCGAGAATGGGAGTCTATAGGCATCTGCTAGGAAACTCAGACTCCATAGTCCATTTTAGGGATTTATACAAGGTCCCCTCCAATGTGGAGGTCAGACCGGATACCCCCGATGACGGCCTCACCTATCGTGACGGCTGGATGCCCTTCTGGTTGGTATCTGTAGTGGAAGGGGGAGTTCGCTTTCCCCTGCACCCACTGGTCCGGGACTGCCTCTGGGAGTGGAGGTTGTGCCCTTGCCAGCTACTCCCCAACGTATACAAAATCATAATGGGGGTAGTGCGGCTCAACCAGATTCTGGGAATTGGCCTTGGCGTCCCAGATATTGAGGACACCTATGACCTCTGCAAATCCGCAGAGGGGGATACTTATTACCTCCGGCTGCGGGTTCGCCGGACAGGGTTTGTAACCGCGCTAGAGGACTCCAACCGATATGCTGGCGAAGACAAAGTGCTTGTCAGAGGTGGATGGGAGTTCGGCGAAGTAGAGCCTGCTACCACGGTCCGGGTCCCTCGAAAAATAGGGATTCCTCCAAGTAAAGGCCGAAGTTCTTTCGGTTTGCAGTTCTTTTCTTTCTCCTTTTCTGGCTTCTGACATGGTTTTGTCTGTGCAGATTTTCGCGAAAAGAGGGAGCTCGCGAGGAGGAATCGCTGGAAAGTGAACAGCGCCTGGCACGAGCTGGTGAGGAACTACCGCGGCCACAACTGCCGTGCTGCCTGGTGCCCTTTGGGGTACGTGCCCCACTATCGGTCCTTCAACACCTCCAGAAAGGTGTCGGGGATAGACTCCGTCCTTAGCGGCGAAGGTGCGAGTCAAGGAACAGAGGCGGCCGTGGTACCGAGCTCGGCTACAGTGACCGTTGCAATTCCCGCCGGTCGCCTGGTCGAATTGGCAGAACGTGCTCCAGCGGTCTCTGCCGCAGAGTCCGCCAGACCCTCGAGGGCCAAGCCCCCGTCTTCCCGAACGAGGCTAGCAGCGTTCAGTTCGGAGGAAGAGGAAGAGGAAGAGGAAATGCTGCGCCAGCGCGGGCGACGCTATGCCGCGGAGGACCTGTCCGCGGCGGCCTTCGGAGACATCGGAGGCGAGGTCCGGGATCCTCCGCAGGCAGTGGCCGCGGCGCCTCCGGCATCCCCAGGTGGCATTCCTGCCCCGGATGTCGAGGCGGTTAGTCCTGCCGTGGTCGCGGCTGCTCGGCCTGACGAGGCAGGGGTCGTCACAGCTCCGCCTCCGGCCGTGACCACAGTCGTCCCACCCTCGGATCATGCCGCTGGGGCTGGACGTCGGGCCCGTTCGGCCGAGGCTGCCGAGGGCGGACGACCCGAGAAGAGGGCAAGGGTCGAGGCCTCGCCTGGCCCTTCGACTTCGTCTGCTGGTGGGACGATCCTGCCCCCTCCTCCGGCTTCGTGGAGGCCGGCCATCGAGGGGTCTCTGGGGAGGCCGCTGGCCGAAACAGACCGCGCGACCAATCCCCAAGTGGTCGCAGCGCTAGGGCGAGCCTGCGCCCTCCCTCAGGACATGGCGAGGTGGGCGGAGATGGACAACGAGTCTCTCCTGCTTTCCTCGATGCAATCTGTTGTGCAGGTAGGTGCAATTGTCTTTCCCTCAGCTTTTAGTCCCTGTCGTCTTATTGACTTCGGGTTTTCGTCTTGCAGCTGTTGCAGAAGTGCCAGGTGGGCATTGAGAGGCTGGACGCGGCCGAGGCGCGGGCAGCTGAGTGGGTGGTCGAAAGGGACGAGCTGCGGGCGTCCTTGGCGTCCAAGGATGCGACGCTGGCGGAGGTGACGGCCAAGAACGCCGGCCTCGTCGTTGATTTCGAAGAGTCGAAGGTTGAGGTCCAGCGCCTCAAAGATGAGCTGGAGGACGAGAAGGTCCAGAACCAGCACCTTTCCTCCGAGCTCGATGATCTCCGGGTTGCGGCGAAACAGCTGGAGGACGAACTGAAGAGCACAAAGGGGACGAACAAGAGACTCCTCTCCCAGCGGAACCAGGCGCAAAGTTCCCTGGAGAAGGCGCTGAGGGGGAAGGCAGCCGAAATCGAGTCTGCCCTGGCAAAACAGGAGGACAGGCTCAAGGGGGAGTTCCTTGCCGAGCATGACTCCATCATGGAGGAGGAGGTCGGCAAGCTGACTGCTGATTACAAGGCTCAGCTGCCGGGGATCCGGGACCGAGCCTGGGAGCTCGGGTGGAAGGCAGCCTTGCAGAAGGCTGGAGTACCCGAGGACAGCCCATTGTTCCTGAATGCCTTAAGGTTTTCCTGCTCGGACCCGGGACTCGCAGCCATGTCTCAGGTCTCCTCCGACCCTCCTTCGCAGTCGTGCCCGGAGGCGATCGCCGCTCCCGAGGTGCCTCAAGAGGCTTCGGTTGTCAGCGCTGATCCCGGGGGCTGCCAAGTGGCAGCGGCCGTCGAGGTCCCTCCTGAAGCCGCCGTGGTTTGCCATGAAACTGCCCCAACTGCTACCGAGGCCAGCACGGTCGCAGCCGAGGTCCCTCCAGAGATCGACTGCAATGTGGAAGCTGCAGCCCTCTGAGGGTTTTTGTAATTTTTTCTTTCTTTGATTGTATCTTCATCCGTCTTGTAATCAGGAGCTGTGATCAATAAAAATTTCTGATTTTCGCTCGCATTCTGATGCTTTCTTGTTCTTGATGAAATGTTTGTGGTTGATGGAATGCTGCATTGCTTTTCTGTTTTGAGTCGAAACTCCTTGCTATTCTTTGGATTGAGACGTCGGCCAACGACCGAGACCCGATGCATGACCGTGGTCTCCGACGGCTGTTCCGTACCCATTATTTCCCCCCCAGCTTTTGGCCTGTGGGCTACTTGGAGCAGGTCGGAAGCTGAGTGGTTTTAGTCAGGCCGGTACTGCCACTAACCTTTTGGCAGTGCCCGTTGTGTCGAACTGCCGAAACGGTGGGGTCTCGGTTCGATGGGGTCTCCTCATCGCCTTTTGCTGACGTGGAGTGCTGCATTAAGTTCTTGCGCTGACGTGGAGTGCTGCATTAAGTTCTTGCGCTGACGTGGAGTGCTGCATTAAGTTCTTTCCGTCAGTCGAGGCGGTTGCCCTTTCGCCTGTCGAGGCATTGAATAGTCCTCTGAGAATGTGGCACCGTGCCACGTGTCACCTTTGTTGAGGGCGCGCAATCAAATCTGCAGGACGACTGGGCTGCCCGAGGCGACTCTAGGGCTACTCGAGGTAGGGCCATATTGAAGGCTTCTCTCGAAATCTGAAACGGCGCCTCCATCCTTTATAAGTTAGGGTTCCTTCTCCGTCTTCCTTCTTTTCGATCCTCAGAACTTCTGCTGCAACCTACTGAAGAACAATACTTTCCTGTTGCCTGCGACCCTTCTGCTCGCAGAGCACTGTAGGAGCTTCACTGTAGGACTTCTCTCTCCTGTCTCTTCCCTTCTGGTGGGTAGTCCTCCTAGGTTAGAATGGGTGTGCACAGGCATTGGCTAGGGGACGCATTGTCCATAAGCCTGTTTAGGAAGGAATACAAAGTCCCTGCGACTGTAGAGATTAGACCAGACGGACCCGACGACGGTTTCACATACAGCGACGGCTGGATGCCGTTCTGGCTGGTGGCCGTCGTGGAGGGAGGAGTCCGGTTCCCCCTCCACCCACTCCTCAGGGAATGTCTCCGGGAGTGGGGGTTGAGCCCCTGCCAGCTGCTTCCCAACGGATACAAGATTATCATGGGGACAGTGCGGCTCAACGAGGTCCTGTCCATCAACCTCGGTGTCTCGGACATCGAGGAGGCGTATGACCTCTGCAAATCCGCAGAGGGGCATACGTACTATCTGAGGCTAAGGCTCCACCGGACCGCCTTCGTGACCGCGCTGGAGGATTCGTATAAATAAGCGGGGGAGGACCGTGTCTTCGTTCGCGGGGCGTGGGAGTTCGGCGAGGCGGAACCCAGCACCACGGCCCGGATACCGCGCAAAATTGGAGTCCCTCCAAGTAAAAACCGAGGCCCCTGGATTTTGTATTTTTATCATCTCTTTCCCTCGCTGACACTGTTCTGTTCCTGCAGGTTTTCGGCAGAGGAGGGAGCTTGCCCGAAGGAACCGGTGGAGGGTGAACAGTGATTGGCACGAGAAGGTACGGAAGTACCGCGGCCATCACTGCCGAGCTGCGTATTCGCTGCTGGGATACACGCCGCACTACAAGTCATTCCTTGCTCCGAGGCGGGTGACTGGGATCGACTCCGTGCTTCACGGGGTAGAAACCGGACCTGGCACCGAGCGGACTCAGGCTCCTGTTCCGGAACCCGTGACTGTCGCAATCCCTAGCGGCATTCCGGTAGAGTCGGGAGGACAGTCCCCTGTCCGTGAAACAGCTGCGACCAAGAGAGCCGAGACCGGGCGCAGGCGACTAAGGCAGAAGTTTGTTGTCTCCAGCGAGTCCCGGAGCACATCCAGCTCGGAAGAGTCCGAGGTCGAGATGTTGCGCGGTCGTCGCAAGCGCTTTGTCGCGGAAGACCTCTCCGCCGCTGCGTTTGGAGACACAGGCGAAAGCTCGGTTCCCGCCCGAGGTGCCGACGTCGACCGAAATATGTCGGCGGTAGCTGCTGTTGAGGTAACCGCGCCCGGGACCGAGACCGTTCCGGAAGCTACAGATGATGTTCAATCGGGAATGCCTGCTGCAGCAGAGGTCGGGGCGAGCGCTCCGGAAGTCATTTCTGAAGAACCGCACTCCGACCTAGGCAGAGGGGATACTGCCGAGGTCGTCGAGGAGCGCAGGCCGGATAAGAGGCCCAGGGTCGAAGCCCAGTCTGTCCCTGAGCCTGCCATGTCGGTTGGGGGGTCCGCCGCTCCTTCCGACTTCATCCCCTGGAGACCGGACATCAAGGGGGTGCTGGGGAGGGAACTCGCCGAGTCGGACCGAGCGGTCAGCCCCGAAGTGGTTGTCGCTCTGGGACGAGCGTGCGCCCTTCCCCAGGATATGGCAAGGTGGGCGCAGATGGACAACAAGTCCCTGCTGATGTCCTCAATGCGATCACTGGTAACGGTGCGTATACGCTTGACTCAACATTCTTTTTCTGCTGTGTTTCATTTTGTGACATTTCTGTTTCCACTGCAGCTCTTGCAAAAGTGCCAGACTGGCATGGGGAGGCTGGATGCAGCCGAGGCCAGGGCAGCAGATTGGGCAACCGAAAAGGAGGAGCTGCTGAAGTCCCTGGCGGCGAGGGACGCGGCCCTGGAGGAGGAGGCGAGGAAGAAGGATGATCTTCTTGCCGAGCTCGACGCAGAGCGGGCCTTGGCCGAGCACCTCAAAGAGGAAGCTAAACAGGCGGTGGGTCAAAACGTCCAACTGTCCTGGAAGCTAGACGAGGTCCGGCTCGCGTCGTCGCGGAGGGAGGAAGACATGAAGATGCTGCGGGGGACCAACAGTAGGCTTATCTCTGAGAGGAAGCTGGCTGAGAGAAAGCTAGAGATGGCTCTGGACGGGAAGGCGGCCGAGCTCGCGCGGGCTCTGAGAGATCAAGAAGCTAGACTCAAGGAGGAGTACGTCGCCGAGCACGAGTCCGTGATGAATGAGGAGGTCAGCAAACTGGCAGCTGACTACAAGGCTCAGCTGCCAGGAATCCGGGAGAAGGCGTGGGCACTTGGGTGGAAGGCGGCCTTACGGAGGGTTGGTGTCCCTCCGGACAGCCCCATCTTTCAGAATTCCCCCAGGTTTCCTCGTTCGGACTTGGAGTTGCGGGCCGTCTCGGGAATCGCCCCCGCTCCTTCAGCCTCGGAGGTCCCTCCAGCAACAGTCGCCCCTGCTCCTCCGGTGGTTCCCGAAGCTGCCCCAGCCGTACCTGGCGAGAGTGCTGCCGGGACTAGCTGTAATGAGGGAGCAGCAGCTCCCTGAATTATGTAATTTTTTTTTTGTTTCGCCATACCTTGTACATAAGCTGATCTTGTAATAAAACAACATTCTTTACAAACAACATTCCTTGCATATTCTGTGTCGTCTGTTTTGCTTGTGGTGGGATGCGTAGCGTATCGTTGCAAGTAACTTGCCGAGTAGATTGATAGGTACTAAGCGAGAGAGGAGCCGAGCCGTGAGGGTGGTACCGAGACCGGACCATGATTCCGTTGGCTGTGCCGCCAGAGCTGGTGAAGGCACCGAGCTCAGGACGGTTGGCCCTCTGAACAGAGGCGCCGAGCCGGGAGGGTGGTAATCTTACCGGACCCTGAAATGGCTGTGCCGCCAGAGCTGGTGAAGGCACCGAGCTCAGGACGGTTGGCTCTCTGAACAGAGGCGCCGAGCCGGGAGGGTGGTACTCTTACCGGACCCTGAAATGGCTGTGCCGCCAGAGCTGGTGAAGGCACCGAGCTCAGGACGGTTGGCCCTCTGAACAGAGGCGCCGAGCCGGGAGGGTGGTACTCTTACCGGACCCTGAAATGGCTGTGCCGCCAGAGCTGGTGAAGGCACCGAGCTCAGGACGGTTGGCCCTTTGAACAGAGGTACCGAGCCGCGAGGGTGGTACTGTTACCGGACCCTGATGTGCTTATGGCTATGCCGCCAGAGCTGGTGAAGGCACCGAGCTCAGGACGGTTGGCCCTCTAAACAGAGGGGCCGAGCCGCGAGGGTGGTACTGTTACCGGACCCTGAGATGTATGTCGAAGCTGGCGATGGCGCCGAGCTGACAGTTGATATCTCGAATAGGGGGGGTTGCATCGCCGTGACCCTTGAAGCAATGCAAAGACTCATTCTGGAAAAGTTGTCTTTTATTGATATTTTGATTTTTTGAATACATTTTCAGAAGTAGAATTTTTTGAGGTGCGTCGCGTTCCATGGTCGCGGGAGTGGCTTCCCTTCCATATCTTCGAGTCGGTAGGCAGATCTGCCGGTGGTAGAAGTTATTCTGAACGGTCCCTGCCAGTTGGGCGCCAGCTTGCCTTCGTTGGGATCTCGATCGCCTGGAAGTGTTTTCTTTAAGACCAACTCTCCTATGGCGAATCTTCTCTGTTTGACCTTCGGGTTGTATCCCCTGGCCAACTGCTGCTGATAGGCGGCCAGGCGGATAGCTGCCGCCTCTCTTCGCTCTTCAGCCAAGTCCAGCTCTCGTGCTACGTTCAGATCGTTCAGGCCCTGGTCGCAGAGTTCCGACCTCAAGGTCGGGAGGCCGACCTCAAGGGGAATGACTGCTTCCATGCCGTAGGCGAGGGAGAACGGGGTAGCCGAGGTGGAACGCCTTGGGGTAGTTCGGTAGGCCCATAGAACGCTTGGCAGCTCCTCTGCCCATCTTCCTTTAGCTCGGTCGAGTCTCTTTTTGATTCCGTCGAGGAGCACCTTGTTTGAGATCTCGGCCTGGCCATTGCTCTGAGGGTACGCCGGGGTAGAGTAGATGTTGCGAATGCCGTACTCCTGGCAGAAGCTCTTGAAGAGGTTGGAGTCGAACTGCGTCCCGTTGTCCGAAATGAGAGTGCGGGGAATTCCGAACCTTGTGATGATATTCTTCCACACGAAGTTCTTTGTGTCGAGCTCGGTGATGGAGGACAAAGGCTCAGCTTCGACCCACTTCGTGAAGTAATCCGTGGCCACAATCAACCATCTCTTGTTCCCTGGAGTTCGGTGAAGTGGTCCGACGATGTCGAGGCCCCACTGGGCGAAAGGCCACGGACTGGAGAGAGGACTTAGGTCCTGGGCTGGCTGGTGGAGAGAATGGGAGAACTTCTGGCACTTCTCGCACTTCCTGGCGTAAAGCTGGGCGTCCTTCTGCATGTACGGCCACCAGTAACCCTGGCTGATAGCTCGGTACGCAAGCGACCGACCTCCTATGTGACTGCCGCAGACTCCTTCGTGGATCTCGTAGAGGAAGTCGTCGACCTTGCTGGGGTGCACGCACTGGAGGTATGGCCCTGTGAATGATTTTCTATAGAGCTTGCCGTCTGGGGACAGCCAGAACCGGGACGCCTTCAATCTGATCTTTCTGGCTTCAGTCCTGTCCTCCGGCAGCTGGTCATCCTTCAGGTAGGCGATGATGGGGTCCATCCAGCTCGGGCCGAGGTCCAGGCACATGAGTTGCCGGGGTTGCTGGAGGTTGATGCTGGGCTCCTGCAACGTTTCTACTTCAATAGTTCTCCTTTCCCCAGCTTCCACAGCCGAGGCGAGGCTAGCGAGGGCGTCTGCATGGGAGTTGCACTCTCTCCCGATCTGCCGGACCACGGCCCTTTCGAACTGGGAGAGGAGTCCCCGGGCGTGGGCAAGGTAGGCAGCCATCCGGTCATCCCGGGCCTGGTAGTCTCCGCTGAGCTGGCTTGTCACCAGCTGAGAATCGCTGAAAATCACAACGGACCGGGCCTCCAGGATCTTGGCACTGTTAAGTCCGGCAATGAGGGCTTCATATTCGGCCTCGTTGTTAGATGCCTTGAAGCCGAGGGTCACAGCTTGCTCGATGACGAGGCCCTCGGGAGACTGGAGAACCACGCCAGCGCCAGCTCTCCTGGATGTCGAGGATCCATCAACGAAGACTTTCCACGACGAGTCTAGTAGTTCTTTCCAGGAACGCTCTTGCTCCGTCTCGGTGACAATCTCCGTACCGCTATTCATCTCAGCGATAACCTCCGTACCCCTATCGTCCCCCAGTTCGGTGTCGAGCGCGGTCGGTGCCGAACTCTGAGGGGTAAACTCCACAATGAAGTCCGCGAGAACTTGGACTTTGATGGCCGTTCTGGGTTGATAGCCGATGTCATATTGCCCCAGTTCGACAGCCCATTTGGAGATTCGTCCGGAGAAATCTGCCTTCCGGAGAAGAGCCTTCAGTGGGTATTCGGTCACGACCACTATTGTGAAGGTTTGGAAGTAGTGGGAGAGCTTCCGAGAGGCGCTGACGAGCGCCAAGGCGAGCTTTTCAAGCTGCAAATACCGGGTCTCGGCGTCCAGCAGGGTTTTGCTCGTGTAATAGATGGGCCTTTGCTGGCCGTTGTCCTCTCTGATGAGTACCGAGCTCACTGCATGGTCCGAGACTGACAAGTACAAGAACAGTGGCTCTCCAAAGGTCGGGGTTGACAGCAGTGGTGGAGAAGAAAGATATTGTTTTAGCTGCTGCAGCGCCTCAGAGCATTCTGACGTCCACTGGAACTTGGAGCCCTTTCTCAAGAGTTGGAAGAAGGGTCTGCACTTGTCTGAAGCGCGGCTAATGAATCGGTTCAGGGCGGCAGCCATTCCGGTCAGCCGCTGAACTTGTTTCGCCGAGGTCGGACACTGAAGGTCCTGGATCGCGGTGATCTGGTCGGGGTTAGCTTCGATCCCCCTTCTTGTGACCAGGCTTCCCAGAAACTTGCCGGAACCGACCCCAAAGGCGCACTTGGATGCATTCAGCTTCAACTGGAACTGGCGAAGGATGTCGAAAATTTGGCGGAGGTCGGTCAGGTGGTCCGCGACCTCTTGGACTTGACGACCATATCGTCGATGTAGACCTCCACCGTTTTGCCGAGCTGGGCCTGGAACATCTTCGTCACCAACCGCTGGTAGGTCGCTCCCGCGTTTTTCAACCCGAAGGGCATCACCTTGTAGCAATAGGTGCCCCGGGGAGTGATGAAAGCTGTCTTCTCCTGGTCTGCCGCGTACATGGGGATCTGGTGGTACCCCCGGTAGGCGTCCAGGAAGCTCATCCGGTCGTGTCCGGCAGTGGCGTCAATGAGTTGGTCGATTTTTGGAAGAGGGAAGCTGTCCTTTGGACAGGCCTTATTGAGGTCGGTGAAGTCCACGCAGACCCTCCATTTGCCCGTCTTCTTCTTGACCACCACGGTGTTGGCTAGCCACTGCGGATAGTGGACCTCTCTTATTGCACCTGCCTCAAGGAGTTTCTGAACTTCCTCAACCACGGCCTCAGTCTGCGGGACCCCAGTCCGGCGCGGTTTTTGAAGCACGGGCTTATGGTTGGGATCCACCTTCAGCTCGTGACAGATGACTGCGGGGTCAATGCCGGGCATTTCGTACGGTGTCCAGGCAAAGACCGCCTTATTCTCCTCGAGGAGGTTCAGCAACTCTATCTTCTCGGTCTCGGGGAGCTGACTTCCCACGAGAAAGAATCTGTCGGGGTCGGCGGGATCAATATTGACCTTGGTGAGGTCCTCGATGCTCTTCTGCGCCGGAGCCCTGCCGACGTCCTCGAGTTCGGCTTCTCTATCCAGCTCGGTCACATTGACTTGGGACGGCCCGGCCTCGTCAGACAGCACGGCCAGCAGGCATTGCCTGGCCATGTGCTGGTCGCCCTTGACGGTGATCACTTCCGTCCGTCCCGATCGATTCTCCAAAGGGAACTTGAGTTTTTGATGCCGGGTGGAGGGCACCGCCTCCATGCTATGCAGCCACGTCCTCCCCATTATTACATTGTACGGGGAAGGGACATCGACCACTAGGAAGTCGACCTGTCTGCAGGCGCCACCGACTTGGACTCTAAGGGAGATCCTGCCCTTGGGATAGACAGGTTTGGAACTGAAGCCGACCAGAGGGGTGCGGCATGCCTGGAGGTCCTCGTCTTTCAGGCCCAACTTCTTGAAGCAGTCGTAGTAGAGGACCTCGGACGAGCTGCCAGGGTCGACGAGGGCTCTCTGAACCAAGAAGTTTTGTAGCTTCAAGGTGAGAACTAGAGCGTCGTTGTGCGGGAGCTCGACGTCTTCCAGGTCTTTATCAGAAAACCATATTCTGACCCCCTCTGTTTTGGCCTTCTTCGCGGCCGGCTCTGGCGCCGCGGTCAGCACCTGTTTCTGATGTGAGGCGCGCCGGGCCTCAGCGCGGGCCTGAGAGCTCTTCTTAGGTGGGGCGGCGAGGTGAATGACGTGGATGACTCCTTCCGGCTCGCTGTCCTGGTTATCAGCTTCCCGCCGCGGAGGTCGGCCATCACCTCGGCTTTCCTGCTTGACGTACTCCCGAAGGTGCCCCTCCTTCACAAGGTCTTCCAGGTGGAACTTGAAGCTCTTGCACTCGTCGGTCCTGTGCCCGTTCTGCTTGTGGTAGGCACAGAACTTCGTCTGGTCCCGGGAAGAGGGGTCGGCCGTCATTGGCCGCGGCCATTTGAAGAACGGCTGCGCCTTTATTTTATTGAGGAGCCTGTAGATTGGCTCCTTAAAAATGGTATTCACTGCCACGTGGGAGGTCGGCTCGTGGCCCGACCTTCTGCTGCCCCGTGATCCTGACGTCGAGGCGGAGGGAGTTCGGCGCTGCTCCGAGGACCGGGCCTTGCGCCGATCTGGGGACGGATCTCTGCGTCGATCCTCCCTTCGGGACGGCCTGTTATCTCCCTTTGCCGGTTGGCTCTTCTTAGTGAGGCCGAAGTTTTCCCGACCTCGCGCCTCGTCCTCTTCTGCCAGGATGAACCGATTGGCCCGCGTCATCAGCTCCTTCATGGTGGTCACGGGATACATGACCAACTGCGCCCGAAGCGGAATGCCTGGCTGCAGAGCCAGCTGGAAGGATCTCACTGCCAGTTCTTCAGAGGCGCTCTCGATCTGGCTGTAGACAGTCCAGAATCGGCGGGCGAACTGGGTGACGTTCTCGTTCTCCTGCATCCGGAGGGCCATCAGGTCGGCATCGGTCTTTGGGATGACGCGATGAGCCTGGAATTTCCCCAGGAAGGAGGCCCGGAGTTGTCGCCAACTGGAGATGGACTCTTCGGGAAGCGAGCAGAACCATCGCAGGGGGAGATCCGCCAAACTGGAGGAAAACACTCGACAGTTCAGGGAATCGTCATCCCCCCAGACCGACAT
Source organism: Persea americana (assembly GCA_029852735.1). Lineage (NCBI taxonomy): Eukaryota > Viridiplantae > Streptophyta > Magnoliopsida > Laurales > Lauraceae > Persea > Persea americana. Next base: position 60,481,710 of record CM056816.1, on the reverse strand, counting down.
CCTTTGGATGTAATGCCGGAGGTGGGCAGCAGGATCCGAGGTTCCGTCATATAGGGTGAACCTTGGGACGCTGAACTTCTCGGGGAGCGTGTATCTTCTTATCTCCCTAGAGAAAGGAGACGCGCCAGTATCTTCAGCCTCAAAGGTGGCATACTGGTCTCGGTCGGGACCAGTAGCTTCCATATTCTGGCGGATAGTCTGTTTCACCTGCTGGTCGATCCACCTCTTCAGCTCAGCGTCTTCCAGCCCTTGGCGTTGCTTCTTTGGCTCTTCGTGTATGTGGCTGCTGCTCGAGCCTTCTTCTCTTTGGTCCCGGTCACGCCTCTTACTGTTGAGGACGTGCCTCAGGTCTGGTCCGTGGCCCGGACGCCTGGGCGGCGGGCTCTGATCCTTCTTGCCTTCGAGCTGTCGCGTGAGCCGTTCAATAAGCTCGCGCTGCTCCTGGATGAGGAGGTTTTGTGCCTTGATTTCCTCCCGGCGGGGGTCTTCGTCGTGCTCAAGGCTGGCCTGATGATGAGACTGCGATCTAGCCCGGGCTGACTTCTCGTGCGGCTTGGTGACCGACTTTTCGCCCTGCACCGTCCGCCTATGGCTATGGTGGGGTTGTTCTGGAGGTGGAACGTCGCGAAGGGAGGGCATGGTCACTCCCCTGGACTGCGACACAGTTTGTACAGTGGGAGACCTCCCCCCAGACCTCCTCTGTTGAGGGGGTGGAGGTGGAAGATTCTGCGCCAATGTAGGCTGTACGGACAATGCCTTGCCCTTGGAGGGTCCTTCGCCGTTTCTGGTTTTCGGAGGCATGGCGTTTGCAAGCTTTTTGTTCAGGATTCCCACAGACGGCGCCAAACTGTAGGCGGTAAAAACGACACCTACTTAGATTAGGATGAGATTGAGGTTAAACTCCTTAGGACGGGAAATGCTGAACTCCAATAACCTGAAAGGGAAGGAGAAAGACTTGGGTCAGAGGCCCTGGCTGCCGTGAGCCGAAGGCACTCCGATGCCTGAGTTAGCTCAGAGAAAACTAAACAGGAGGAGGAAGAGAGGAATGAGAGCTTGTGTAATGTTGAGAGTAGTGGGCTGTGTATTGCGTAGTGCGTACCTCTCATGGGGCTGATCCCATGCATATATAGGCGAGTGTTCCTCGTTCATTCTCTCTGTGAGTGGGGGTAGGTGAGGTGAGGTCCCATCGCTCCATACCCTGACAGGCAGCAGTAGGTGGAGCGGACAACACCCCTACCTCACTTTCCACGCCTTCAGCCGGCTGGCGTACAGGGATGATAAAGCACACCTCTTATCACCATAAATGAGCAATCCTATCGCCATAAATGACCGCCCATATCTGTCAGGGCGCGCCGTATTTCCAGAAGGTAGATGGCGGCCCATTCTGACTCTAGGAGGAGAATGGCGGCCCACTCTAACTCTAATGCTGTGGCTGGGGGTGCTGTGGCCTGGGACCAAGGATAGCTTGGCCGTGGCGCGCCTTTGCACCGGACTGGCACTCATACCGAGCTGCCGAACTGCGGTGCTGACCTCGCAAGCTAGACTGCTCTACCGAGCTGCCAAGGTATTGACCGAACTGCCGAGCTGACGATCTTCTACCACAGAAGCTGAGGAGCTCGGCGAGTTTAGCCGTGATCATTGCTTAACTTTGTCATTACGGTGTTTTACCCACACAATAAGAATTAATGGTCAATTCTTCTCCATCAAAGGATTATAAGAAGAGGTAATGAGTGAAGGATATGAGAGAAGGAGCGAAAAGGTGCAGATGTAGATAATATCTTGATTCTCTTAGGTTGTGAATTACTAGTTGATGGCATATTATTCATTTCTCATTTGAAGGGGAGATTATTTGATGGTCCTTTTTTAAATTTTCACTTTGGCATCTTCATTTTCTAGTCACTTAACAAAATACAATCTTCTATATAAATACAAGTACATGAAACAAACATGCTCATGTGGGATTCCTTGATATTCAATTTTCTTTTGAGGGGGGTTATTTGATGGTCCTTTCTTGAATACTCACATTTGAGTCTTCGTTTTTAACCACTTACATAAATAATTACATGATTAACATGCTCTTGTGGGGGATTCCTAGATATTCAAATTAAAGTGGGTTAGTGAAAAGAAGAGCAAAGATAAGATGAAACCAATTTTCTCAGATTTAATTCGCTAGTGACTAAGGTAAAGGGTGGGAAATCTTTTTCCATCAATAAAGGAAATTAGTATGTTATGATGTGATTAGGCTGTCATGATATCGTATTATCTCGATAGTCATTAGATAATCTGAATGAAATTTTAAAGGGAATTAATTTTCTAATAAATGGAGACGAAGGGCACAAATCTACGCCTGGAAAAAGAGAAAAAAAAACACTGCTAGGGTGGTGAAAGTGAAACTTTATATTACATTATACATACATTTTTTTAGGTCGATTCAGGGCAAGGAATGTCCAGACTATTCAAACCTCTTTCCTATGTGCTCTTCTTTTCTCCATATCACGTTAATATATTTCAATATTATATGCATTGCTTCTGTTCCCTTTTTCGTATTTTCACTTAGCACGCACTGGAGTTTGAAATTATATATACACTTTTTTGTTCCATATGCCTTGTGAACATGTGCCTTAAAATTCTCTAAGTCCAAGTTTGCAACATGAAAGTTCACTTCTTGTAATATAATATATACTTGTCCTTCTTCTACGAAATTTCGTACTTCCCATACATGGATTATATATATATTTATATCCTTTGCATAGTATAGTATAATAAAATATTGTAGATTGTATCAAAACAGGCTGGTGGTGCACTTGTCCACCTGAATCTGTTGTTGAACCCCTCTATAATACGGTTTCCTTTGATGAATCTTGAAACCCAAAATCAGGCATGCCTTTTTAAATACTGATTTTCACAATTAGCATATTTAATATAATTTTAGATGTAAAGATATGTGTAAGTTAAACTCGATTTTTGAAAATTACCTTTAAAAGTTTTCTCATCATCATCAGCTTTAATCCCATCTATATTGGGGGCTGCTACATGAATTCTAATTAATGATATTAAGTACGGCATTATATGAATTCTTTCAAAGTTATATAACAAATTTACCACAAAATAGCCATATAATATGTGTTTTATTCATATACCCTTATACTTTGTTTATAGAACGAATTCATTTAAAAATTCGAGTATTAATCCATATCTTTGATTAGATAAGGCACATGATACATGATTGTGAGAAACTTGTAAGTACATGTATATAATAAGCGTATATTATACATGAACTGCACAACAATATGTGCTACCTCAAATATGCGGATTGGAAATGATGGATGCTGTAGGGGCCCTCGATTGGATTGATAATGTCCCAGGATGGTGGTTGTTATTCCAAATAATGAGACGTGGGGTAATTTAACATTGGTAGCCATCCTCTTAACTGATGGCTGATGGCTGTTTCCTTCTTTATTTTGTTTGCTTCTTTATTATAACTTCTTTTTCTAACCCCAGAAAAAAAAAATGATAGAGTTGTTGAATGATTTTACATTGGCGGGTGAAATTGCCACATCCATTTAAGATGTATCATCTAGCAACCGATTGAATGGCCAGAATTGTAGTTTTTGGGCCTTGATTCATAGTTCCAGTAGAACTTTCTGATGTAAATGGACCAGTGAGGATTAAACTACGGCCCGAGAATGTAAAATTTTAAGTTTGACCCAACCCAATTAAGAATTGAACAGGCCGGAGCCCATGTCTTACCAACATTTATAATTATTTATGCAATTATGGATACCTAAAACTTGATTTACCTTACACAAATCCAGTGTTGGACACTGCTGAGTCGACTTGCACTTGGTCGCTGACTCAGCTAGGGTCGATACAAGATTCCTACAACTTTCATAGGTCACATTAAATCCTAAGAAAGTTGGGAGTCTTAACCCCCACCCCCCCCCCCCCCCCCCCCCCCCCCCCCCCGGGTCCCTTCACTCTTTACCTCCTTAATAATTGTTTGATAAAACATCCTTTACCATAAACATTCTAGGAATTTAACAAGAAGTAGGCAATTGATGTCAAAAGGTCACATGAGGTGTTTCGCATTCATTTTTAGCATTGCTTTCTACATAACCTGATAACTAAGTCGAAATTTATGAGGAAGCACAAAATATCTTATTTAATATTGGTAAGGGGTGTATCATGTATGGTCAGGTTAGGTATGAATATGTTGAGTTGAGATGAATGATCTGCAGGTTGAGTCCCCAACCCACACCACATCCCAACCAAGACCTGATGAGGATCATAATATTGTTTTTTTCTTTTGCTATTACATGTTGTCTACCTTTATGAATTAAATATTGTGGACTCATGTAAAGCGATTCCACACTTTGTAATATTGAAAAAAATTCCACACATCAAAGCAAAAATATCTGTCTAAATTGGTCAATATAGTACGGCAGAAGGGATTGTGCAGGGGTTAGATGAATCATGCGGGTCAATCCCAAACTGACCCATTTAATGGTGTGAGTCAGATTTGAGCTTGGCGGGTCAGATCAGATGTGTGTTGGATTAGCAATTCAAGTTTTACCACCCCCTAATAGTTTGCGCTTGGCCTGATCATAAGGTGTCCTGATGACCTTGATGTAATTGGATTAATAGTATGGACCCTGCTTGATGGATTAAGTACAAGGGCCAAGACCGGGTGGGTTAATCTGACCCAGTGACATCCTTAAAACTTGTGGTCCAGCTATCTGCCACAAAAAGCATCATTTTGTAATTTGAAAACATAACTCATTCCTTAACAAAGAAAAAAAAAATATTTCAAAAAAAAAAAAAAAAAAAAAAACCAACATGACTCTTTCTCACACGCGCATAGGGTTAAAATTTAAGAGAATCTCTTTTGTATGGAATCTTGGGAAACTTCCTTTTCTAAACGCCCATGTTCCAAATTCAATCAAGATTGTAACCAATGAACATGGGCAGCTATGGTTGTGTTGCACAAGGAAGGTGTATTAAATAAGGTGAGAAACTACATGGAATTCAGAGGGCGCCTCACATCCATAAAGCCACCACTACTGCTCTCTTTGCTTACCTCACTTGTAGAGTTCCTCCCACTTTACTGTTTCTCCTTTGAACCAGAAGACAATATAAATAAAGAAGACCTCAACCACTACCATATAAAGTTTCTCCAATCAGTAACTTGCCCATTTGATGTGTTCTACAGTTGGACTGCACGTTCAATTCCCATAGAGACATAGTGCTACTTTGCCAAGAAAATATCTCGTTCTATTCTCTATGGTATGTGGGCTTATTAGGGATGTATAGTGTATACGGGTAGGGTTTGGGATAGGTCCGAGAATATGATGACCCGATTAATTGTTGGCCTAGGATTTAGATTTACATACCAACCCAGGGCAGTTATTACTTACATATAAATAAATATATATATATATATATATGAAAAATGCTCCTATGAGAATTACTCAATTTTAGAAGCACCATTTGCACCTATTAAATTGAGTGGGCTGTGCGTGGACAAGTTCTCACCCTCCATTTTCCATTTGTAATGAATTGGAGGACACCCCCATTTGAATTTTTTTCTGAACTACAACTGTTAAAGATGTCCACGCCTATGGTCATCATCCAGGCCCTTAATTCGTGATATAAAAGCATAATTAAATTCTGATTAAGAGGTCATTTGGATCTGGACAAAAGCAAGTGGAGAAAACCACCCACAACATAATGTGAGTTTTCATTAAATCTTTCTTCTTCTCCCTTGCCTCATTAATCTCTTGATCTCTTTGAGCTTCTTAAAAGCCATTGAATTGAAAGACCCAGCAGAGGTGGCCCTAAAGGTCCATCCCTGCCCATTGTCAGTGCTTGTTCAAATCTTCCTGCTGGGTTAAATGATTTTCCCCCTCACAGAGAAAAGGGTATCCTAAAAACAATAAAAAGAAAGGCTTTGGCTAGAATAATATTGCTTTCTTACGAGGGCTTTGGTTGATATTGTAAGCCATCACTGTCATAAATTATAACTGCCCTCTCACTTTGGCAATGTCAAAGTTCCTTTGATACATGAGATGTACATGTGTATGGTCTCTTCTTTTCAATTGGTGCCACCAATACCTACTACTCCAATTATCAAATAAGAGTTAGGCAAAGGCAAAATACCAAAAGCATGAAAATAGTACCCGTTCCATCAGTAGCTCTTTTCTTCTTTCCGGCCATGAGGGAGCATCCATTTTCTTTGGTAATAGAAATGGTAAATGTGAAAAAGTATCTCCATTTCTTCACTGTTTACTTTGATACCAAGTTATCAGTGACTGTTTTTCTTACTAACTGCCAACTGATTATCCAGCGTTAAGTAGGTTAGTGGCCCACATCCCAAGAATCATACTGTCGGTACAAGCCTTGCAACAAAAGTGGCACTGTACATCTACCCTTTATCCAACATTCCTGATCAAACGGTAGGGTTCTCAAACAAGTACAGATCCCGAATCCTGTAAGGGCTTAACCTAGAAATGCCTGAATTAAAGCTATGGAACTCCGTAATAGGGTCTATCTATCGAAATCCGTATGCTCAAAATAAATGCCCTCTACTTACATGGGATATCTTAAAATTTTACATCAATCTAAGATCATTCCCCTGTTAGATTGACTCTTCAATGAAAAATGCAACAAGTTACTCCAATTGTGAAACAAACTCGGATTAACCTAAAATACAAGGATACCACATATAAATGGAGGACCTTTTGAATTGTTCAGATTTCAATAGGTGAATCTCACTATAGAGTTCTACTATTTTTAACTCAAAATCTCTCTAGGTTAAAGCCTCCTGAGCATCCGGAACCAGATGGTCTCGTCACATAAAAATGGTGATCCACAGCCGACCCATCATTAGCTTAAGATACATACTTGTGAAGCCTGATGTAGGCTGTACAATTTTTCATAAGAAACAAATTAATGGAATTTGGGAGACAATTGTAGCAACTTTACCAATAGTTGGGTGAATTCATAAACCATGGGCACGAAGTGGAATGAAAAAAAACTAAAAAGTGCCCCAAACTCCATAACCCAAACCAATTGAACCTCCAATTGCCTTTACAAAAAGGCTCCTCCGCCTGCTTTTAAGAAAGAAAAGTAGAGCATGTGATGATTCAGAGCAGCATATGGCCTCCTTTCCCCTCTATTTAAACCTGTCTAGTGCATTGCTCTATGTTCAGTCGGCTGTACATCTTCCTACTCTTCTCTCTATTCCTCCTCTGAAATCTTCATCCCAAAAAAAATCTCTCCAAAAGGCATCTCCCATTCCCTTCCAAAACCATCCAAGCAACTCAAAACCCTTCTCCAAATATCCACTAAAGTGACCCACAAAACCTATCTCCATAACCCTCCAAAACCCCCCAAGTGACCCACAAAATTCACCTCCAAAACTCTTATTAGACCACCCACAACCCCAAATTCCATAGACCATGGATGTCGTTGCACTAGAAAAGCTTCAAGCCATGAAAAGGTACAACAGGAAGAACCACTTTCTCCAAAGGCTAGTCCAATTCTCCCTCACTGCTTTTGTGCTTGGTCTATGTGTATCCAAGGGACTGGCCTCTCTATGTTCATTCATGAAGCTCTTCTTCTTGGGGTCCCTTCCAAACACTGGGGCTTTTGTGGTCGGTCCCAAGTGCTTGTTTGTGTTAGGTAACATGATAGTGATCTACCTAGTTCGCGAATCCAAGCTAGCAGGCTCATCCTCATCGGACTCTCCCACATCCGATGCGTATGATGAGTATGTGAAGCATTCCAGGGGCCTTATAAAGCTCTCTACCGTGGAAAGGAAAGAGAAATCGGAGGTCTCTTTGATTGAAGAGAACGTGGAGGTGATTACAGAAACTATAGTGGAAGATGAAGAGAAGAAAGGAAGAGAAGACAAGAACATGAAGAAAGGTGTGGTCGATTTGGATCGAGAAGAAGAGTTTGGATTGCCTGCTGATGAGTTGAATAAACGGGTTGAGAATTTCATTGCAAGGGTGAATGAACAGAGGAAGCTTGAAGCCAAAATGATGGTTTCAGTGGCTGAGAAAAAAAGGAAATGAAAAATCCCATGAAAGAACTAAGTAATAAAAAAAAGTACTTGTTCTAGGAGATGGAAAGTTGACCTTTTTATCGGTTTCGCTTCTTGTGTAGATCCATCTAACAGAAGTATTATTAAGAACATAATTTTCTCTGCTCAGTGTATATGAGATTGTGTAGACATAGAGGAAGTTCTCTCTGTCTCTGTACATTTAGAGCTTTGAAGAAGAGAGAAAATTTCATCAGTCTTTCCTAGCCAACTTCCTTTATTTTGTTTACACAGATGCCATGCATTGGCTAGCTATGTTTCTAGTACATGCACTTCTCAAATGACAGCGTTCTCAGTTATTGATTTAGTAAGCAACTAGGTTGTAATTGTAACAAAAACAACCATAGTAGTGGTAACAATAATAATTTGTTAATTGGGACTTGCTATTTAAAATAACTAATAATAGGAGAAGATAAGTATGGACCTTAAAGTATACTAGCAAAATTACCAGTGCTTGGCATGGATATGGCAAATATTGCAATTTAAATATTCATATATAAAAAACTCATAGCTTTTTTCGAAAGAAAGCGAAAGAAAAAAAAAAATATGAGCAAGTATATATACAATCGAGGAATTGGTATCATAGAATGAAAAAAATGAGAATTAGAGTAGAATGAGAATGATGGAGTTTGAGATTGAAATAAAGTCTTTGAGAAATAAAAGAGAAGAAAAGAAAAGTGGAGATCAGTTTTGAGTGGTTATGATAAAGAGATAAAGAAGGTGGTTGATGTAACTTCCGGTCAAAATTAAATCCAAAACCTCCTAGCCTAATATATTACAATACGGACACTAATTAAAAGTAAAATACAAGAAATGATACAATAGATTATAAAATTACGGAAGATACAATGGTAAATGAAATTACGTGGAAGAGTAAAACTTAAAAGGCTCATGCGAGGAATAGAATGTGCTCACTACTATAACCTTAAAATTATGGGCTACAGTCATGTTATCTGTTGCTGCTGATATTAAAAATAAAGGGAAAGAAATAAAAAAAAAAAAGAAGAAGAAGAAGAAGAAGAAAGAGCTTGATCCTTGAGGGCTCCACAAAAGACATGAGTGGATAGAGATTATGGGGCCCAATTTCTTCAACTGAAGCCTTGTGATCAATTTCTCTCTTATGGGGCCCAGTACTGGACATCACTTTGACGAAAGTGCTATTTCCAATGACTGGGAGAAGAAATTGAAAAAGGGTGTGATTGGTCTCACACCACACTCAAGTTGGGTCTACTCGTTGAGGAAAAGATTCAATTATGTTAAGCTTTGACATATGGGTGTCGGGTTCCAGATTATTCTGATAACCTGTGTAAGTTCCTTGCCCACGAAGTAAAGTTGGTAAAGTGCTTTTCTAGGGTGGGGAAGAGACCATCGCTCATAGACAAAAAGTGCTGCGAAGGAAACTGTAAAATGATTCACTTGAGTTCTTGACTAGATCATGACCATACATGTGGCAAGGGCACTCTAGATGGGTATGATCTCAGAGTCCATGAAGTGGGTCACAGTGTCACACTATGGAGTGTCGACCAAACGTTAACTCCAGTTTAAGATGGGATGTCAATAAAATATCCCCACTAGGGATTCTTCTCTCTCTCTCTCTCTCTCTCTCTCTCTCTATCTATCTATCTATATATATATATATATATGATTAGTTAGGTGAAGGTCCGAATCAACAGATTCGGTCCAGTTAGTAATAAATCTGGGCCAAACCCAGGTCCATACTTTTGTAACCTTGTACAGTTGTAAACATGGGTGCCCAATGGCCGGGATGGCCTAGGCCCAAAGACGGGCAGATTGGGCTCATCCTTCTTTGGGCCATCCTGGATATATATATTTCTGGCCCATTTAATTTTTGGGCTGGACTTGCATTAAGTGATAGAAAGCCCAAAGCCCAACCCATCCTGGCAGTCAGCTTGGCTCGAATAACGAGTGGATGATGATGATGATTGATGTATAATAATGTTTTATAAATAATAAGAGGGGCTCCTTTGCTTATTGTAAGCTAAAGCACACGTGGGGTGGGGCTCACCTACAATCTCATCTCTGCCTATGTCACCGGAGCCAATTTGATATTAATGAGGATTATATTCGGGATTAAACTTTAATCTTTCTTATACCCTTAAAATTGATTCAAATGGTCGTCCATTTGAATCAATTTTGCTCATGTAAAATATTTGACTTACATAATAACAGTAATGTGTGTGTGTTTTTTCACAGGTATTCGATGAACCGATGTCAATCTAACTATTTGATTGTTTAGCGGAAACTCAATTATGAGCAAATGCATTGGTGTGGTTCTTAACTATTTGATCCGTATTCGTATATGATGATAATAATTTGCTTACAAGTGATCTTATCCACAATTGTTGATCATATATGAAAGATCCCTTGTTTCGTAAAAACATTCAATCCACAATCGTCAATTGTGTAAAATATCTTTCTTGATCTTCTCATTTCAATAAAGCAATTGAGATGGTGCATGAGGTGGCATAAGGTTTTTCAATAAAAGCAATAGATAAGTTCTTAGGAGCATATTTGCTCTTTAAATATGCCTGCTAAGTGGCAGAAGATGTCAACCTACTTATTTCTACAAGAAGAGAAACCCAATTACTATGTAGGTAAAAAATTTTCGTCATAATTTGAACCCATTTTTAGGGTCTGGCTTTAGTGAAGGCATTATTAGGAAGGTCTCTCATGCATTACATCAATAGTAGAACCCATCATCTCCGGCTGCCTCACTAATAGTAGAATTCAAATCATTGTAGCCATCCGAATTTCTGTGTACTCATCACCATACCACCTTACACCGAAGCAACCCGTGAGCCAAATACCCTGCATCTCTTCTAGGGGTGTAAAAAAAAAAATCAAACAACTGTCTAACCGAACCGAACCGAACCGCGGTTAATAATCGTGTTTTATGGTTCGGTTACGGTTACGGTTTTTGAAATTGAAAAACCGCGCTTCACGGTTCGGTTACGGTTTTTGTCTCGACTCACGGTTATTAACCGAACCATTAACCGCGGTTCTGTTAACCGTGTTCCCAAAATACTCGGTTAACCGAACCAGTTCGCTAATAAGAAAAAAGCCTCAGGGCCTGAATGAAAATTTTTTTTATAGTAACATATTATGCCATTCTTTAGTTATGGTTTTTTTTTTTTTTTTTTTTTTTTTTTTTTTTTTTTTATCCACAGTAAGTTTGATTGGTAAATGACAAAATTTTTACAAATTTTTTTAAGTGATAATTAACCGTAACCGAACCGTTAACCGCGGTTCGGTTTTTAATGCCTTTTCACGATTCGGTTATGATTACGGTTTTTAAAAACCAAAAACCATAAAACACGGTTCAAATTAATTATTTTCTCAAAAACCGTTGTTAACCGTCTATCCTTACCTTCCTCGTATTTTCCAAACCGACACTATACGTCTCATCAATGCGTTGTCATCTTCATTCAAAATGGTGATCGATCCAATGCATTTGAATTTCTGTTTTTCTTCTAAAGTTATAAATATGTATGGTTAATGTTTGGTGATCCTTGACGTGCAATGACTTGGATCTATGGATAGTGGGCCCAGCCCGTCATAGGAATTGAAGCAAATTATCAATGCAATCCCAGCACTTTCTCACATTTTCATTGACACAGTTGAGTAGAAACAACCTACCTATTCAGGAATTGATCCACCGGCAATTGTGTGAAATAAGTGCCAAACCCCACACTGAGTGTGGCCCAGCCAAGATCCTCCTCCTATCTAACAAAAAAAAACAGAAGACCCTCATTGTTGGCATCTATAACATGGGACCCACGTGTGATTACAGGTAGGTGAGCCCTATTTGGCTTTTCTACCATATCTCGTTCGTCCACTCATTCAATCTCTCTTTGATCCCTAAGTCAATCTATTCCTTAAACAAGTGATGAGGATAGACTTAAGTCGCTCATCCTCATCCAAATATGGTATGAAGTAAATGTTTCTTTCCGCTATAAAGGGTAATATAGACGATGTAAAAATTACCTAAGAAATCATAGGTTTGAGAAAGATATAGAATCTCTCTTTTGGAAAACTTCTATTGAGATTTGATCAATGCTGATTGAACCATCCATCTCTTCTAGTTACAAGAGGAAGTTAATCTCTACTAGAGGAGTGTACTAGAGGAAGTTGATCTCCACTTAGTCCATATCTGATCTTCATTTCATTTCCAATTAATGCTTTTCCGTTGCCACAGTCTGAACACTTCTCCCACGTTTGACACGTTAAATCGCTCAGGCTACAGAATAGCCCAGGGTCGAGGGTAGGTTTGAAAAGGGGTATCTCATTCTCCAATTATTTGGAAGTTTCGACCCGAAAAAATCGAATCTCAAACCTATTTTTGGTTCCGATTTATAAATGGGTTTGAGTCTGAAACCCAATTTAAGTTTTGATAGATAAACGGGTCCGGTTCTGAGTCTTTACAGTTTCCGACCCATGGACTCGGGACCCGACATATGAGTCTTTGATATTACAAACTATACTTCAAAATAATTTTTTTAAAGACATTTTTATGTATAATACTGAAGGTAGTAGACTTGATGTATTTTTATAAGTTGAATGATATACTTTAAGGAAAAAAATAAAAATCAAGAGAATGCAGCACCAGTTTTGAAATTAAATCTAGTCCTCTAGGTGGACTTGATTCGAGAACCGGATTCGGGTTTTTCTATTGGAAACGGGTATGAAACCAACAAAACAAGTTTCGAGTGAAAATCGGATCCGAAACCAAAATCGTTATTTAGAAACAGGTTCGGGTTCAGGTCCATTATAATTCCAACCAGAAATGGTTCTGTTTGCAACCCTAGACAAGGGAGGCAATTTTTTCTCCAAAGAGAGATTTTAGGAATGGATATGGCATTTTAATTTTTTGCTATTTTTCCTCTCCTCAAATTTTTTTGTTTTTTATAAAGACTAGTAACAAACGAACGTGCTAAGCTTGGGCCCAGAAAAAATATATTAAGGCTGGATACATATTAGTAGAAAGAAAATAAATTTAAAAGAAAAATGCTATTATTTATCATTCTTAAAATTCTATATCTCAAAATATGAAAGTGAAAGAAATTATGAAGTAAACTTACACATGAAAGAATACAAGGAGAAAAATTAGGTAGGTTATTCAAATCTAAATTCAATTCAATCAAAGCCTACAAGAAAATTCAAATTTTAAAAGAGAAACATGGGGTGCTCTCTTGCACGTTTAAAAAAAAATGGAGAGATGGAATTCTAAATGTGTCGGAGAGAAAAGAGAACGAGGAATTCTGAATTTGTAGTGATATAGAATGGGTCCCAATGTTACATGGCAATCATTGCTCAAGCCATTGTGTAGAGTGAATTGGCAGTCATCACTCACACCAGATCGATTCATTCCACATCCAAATCACGTTCATTGCACAGTCAATACATGATCTAAATTCATTTGTAAGTTGTAAGATATTTTCCCTCTATTAATCCACTAAGTTTTCCCCATTTACCACCAGGCATCACAAGAGTCGCGTAAATTCAAATCATCCATTTACGAGCTGCATGTGCTGGATAAAGAGAGAGCAGATCAGTAAGGTAGAAATTGATTAAGAGAGATTTTATTGTTGGACAGATTGGGATGTAGGATTATGAGAAAAAGGGGGAGAGGTTAGTGAAAGATTTGTAAGATTTTAATGATGGTTGGAGTAGAGTCTAGCTCTATTTGAAAACTAAATAAGGAGAGATAAGGACATTTAAATGATTTAATTAAATTTAGAAAAAGTTGTTTGAATTTGAATGTGATGTGATAAGATGGGATAAATCTGGAGAGGTACGGGTCCAAAAGCTATTTTTTGAAAAGGAGAGCTCTATGTGTGCTGATGTGGCAAAAGCAATCCTATTACTTATATATATATATATATATATATATATATTCCAGCTAAGGGTGTAAGACCCGAGTATGCCTGGGTAATCCTTTGAGTGTTCCTATGAGCCAAGAAATGAAAATTCACAGGAGTGCTTTGGTTAGCATCGTGAGGCTTTGTCCAAATTCCACATCGAATATATCTTAGTCTTGACCCTGGCTAATAATGTGCGACCTTGTCTTAACCCCGCATAAGGCCTTTTAAAACCATGTGACAAGATTGAATTGAAATCCCGTGAGCCAAAGCGGACAATGTCATGTGGACAGCGGACACATGTCCTTGCAAAGTTGCTCAGTCGCTGAAAGACTCCCATATGCGAGGTGATAGAAACTTGCACATGCGAGGGGTGAATAACCCTCACATATGAGGTAATAAGAACTCACACATACAAAGAGGCTTCACTTGCACATAGTAATAGGGTCTCGCACATGCAATGACTTGGCGGTTCTTTCCAAAAGAAAAAAGGTAGAGGTTTTTTTTTTTTTTTTGGTAAGCCTTTCGAGTAGAGTTTGATGGGGCTCTTAGTGGAGCCACCTATGAGGTGAAAACTGGTCTGAAATGCAAATCATCTATGGCCGATCTATTGGGTGCGGCACTTAGAAATAATTTAAACCTTACAAAAGAAATGCCTATCCTTTATGAAAAGTTTAATTACTCTATGATATCGGCCCATGTCAAATTAGTTTATATGAAATATATCTAAATTATTTATAAGTTTTTTTCAGAGTGTCCGAAAATTATTGATGTAAAGATGGGTCATATGTAGGGGTGTTTATGGTCTGAGTTGGACTGAGTTGAGTAATATCTAGGGCAGCCAAAATCTCAAACCATATGCCAAGGCTCCGCCCAGCCCTACTCAGGTCGTAAGTTCCTAGCCCATGCCTAGACCGTCTAAAAAATCTTATGTCAGAGCCCAAACCGCGGCTCAGTTGTTGTGGATGTTGTGTGTGAGAGAGATTGTAAGTTTGAGGCCCCTTTCTGGCAAGAAATCTCATTTTTGCTTAAATTGTGTCTCTCATTTGGGTCGAGCTGGGCTTCGGGCTTTTTACTAATGAATCCAAGCCTAGCTCATACATTAAACTGACTCGAATTTTAAGCTTAAGCCCAGCCCAAGTGCTAAGAAAAAAGGCTTAAGCCTGGCCCATGAGTACCCCCAGTCATATGAGTGAGAAATTTGATGGGCACTATAAACTACACGAAAATGTCAAAAAAAAATTTCAATGATTTTGACGTTTCATTAGTGGGTTACTTGTAAAACTTTATGTGAATTATTATTCTCTCTTCATTTTTCCAGCCTCTAATATGTAGATAACAATCGGGCCTTACAATAATTAGTAGGCCACAAAACCATTTTCTATGAGAAATCTCGCTCAAATATGATGTAGGCCTACCGTTAGATCAATCTTTGCAAAATGTTTTTATTTTTATTATGTTAATCTAAGTGTTCTAAAAGTTACTTTGGAACACGATTATAGAAAATGCATCATGTTTTAAATGGGTTAGATTTTTCACAAGTAGGTCCACCAATATTACTGGTTGATCATCTTTGCCCCCTTGCAAAAACACTATTCGTTGTGCCAATGGCCGTACATGTGTGTGTGGATCACGATTAGATGCACTCGAAGCCATATCTATAGGAATCATGTGGCCCACTACTATGTGGGCGTGCATGTCAAATTAAGCAATTGACTTGGTGCCAAGGTTATCTCCCAATGAAAGCTTTAATATGTAGAGTCTTGATTGTGAATAAAACTAGAGCATCTCAAGAGATGTGAGACTATTAGGTGGAGAAGACTTCCACAAAAGATGTGACTTCTACAAAAGGTGTATCACATAATTGGATATGATGCATTAGCACTTGCGTAAGAAATAACATACCAACCTAAAAGCTTAAGTATATAGGTGGAAGGCCCAAACAGGTATATGAAGCCATATCAAACACATGGCTTAGGCAATGTATGATGTCCCAACACTCCCCCTTACGTGCAGGCTCTACAAGACGAACCTGCTATGTGGGCCACACAAGAAAAGGGGTGCTCATGAGCCGAGCTTGGATAAATAATTAGGGCCCGTTTAATAATTGGGCCAAACTTGGACTAAGTAATAGAAAGCCCAAAGCCGGGCCCGTATAATAAATGCATGTAATTTAATTTAATTAGTCCAAACAAATGATCAAATGCCCACAAAAGTGATAAAAATCACGGTTCTATCCAACTCGGTTAATAAAATGGTCAGGCTCAGGACTAATATTTCTGGCTCGTGCTGGGCTTAGGCAGTGTTTCTAAAGCCGGGTCGGTCCTGGTGAACACCCCTACACAAGAACGATGAGATAGAAACCTGATTTGATACCATGTAAGAAATCATGTACCAACCAAAAAGCTTAAACTGACAGGTGGAAGGTCTAAACAGGTATATGAAGCTCTATCAAACGTATGACTTAAGCGATGTGGGGATGTTGAATGTCCCAACAGCTTGAAGACCGCACCTGCCAAGCCCATGGGGTTGCTCTTTGGAGGAAGCCCACTTTGAGTGGGTCCATCGAAATGACAAACAAGGGAGACATTACAACGAAAATATTTGGACGTAGAAAACAGACCTAACTCCAAATTTTAGGTCTTTAAAACTTAATTACTATGACTATATATTGTGCAAAACTTAATGACAATTACGAAGCAAAAGGGAATTTGTTAGCACGCGTTGCCGTGTGGCTGTGGAAAACAGGTTCCGTAAAAACTATTTCTGCAATTCACAAAAAATTATTTTCATCCCATCAAAAACAAGTTTCTTCTCCTTTTTCTCACAAAAAAGTGGCTCATCAAACGTGAAACTTTTGGCATTGCTGAAAAAACGTTTTCACTTATTAGTAGAAAAGCCTACGCACCAACCCTTCGTATTAAGAGTATGGAGAGGATTCGATTCATCATTAGTAAGCTCTTATTACACAAAGAAGGGTAAAAAATAGGCGTGGTAAAAAATTTAGCATAGTCATTGTATTCTACTTTTAGTTTTATCACCATGTTTCAATGTGGTCCCATTGAAGAGTTTTAACAAGTTTGAAACTCACGTCTGTTACTTAAGCCTTGTACCAAAGAAAAAAGTCCCACCGAATTTTCGTCTGATGTGGTGTGTTTTCTAGGTGGAAAAAGGACCACGAAACTTGCTACATTGTATACATCGCTTTCCTTGTTCTTCCAAGTCACTTTACAAAACTTCGCCACCAAGGTTCCTCTTTGTTTTATCTTATTATTTTGGCAACAGGAAAAAATATTCCCTGCTGCCAAACAATCATTGGTCAACATAACATGGACAATTATTGTTCTCCTTTCTTTCTCCCTCGAAATGCTCACTCAAGTGACCATTCTTTTACATGTGGGGTGATCTAAATCGTACATCTTGTGGGCCACACTATTGATTGACCACATCATTATCTTCAACAAACGGGGCCCCAAATATTGTTTGAGAGAATTTTTCTTTTGAGGGTCGGTCTAAAAATGAATGCGAGTCAAGGTCAGGAATTCATGTTTGTTTGAATTATAGTGTTTGTGTTTTTGCTGGAATTTTATAAATTTATGTAAGGAGAATTTTTAAATTCTCAGACACAGTGGAATTTCTGGATATTCAGGTTGTCTGTGAATTCAAAAATTTCTATCAGAAATTTAATGTTCTTTTGGTGGAATTCCCAGTATTCAAGACAGTCAGAGTTTTCAAATGCTAAAAAAGTGGAGTTCCAAAATGCTAACCCCTCTAAGAGCATTTCAAAATTCTAGAAACTCCAAAATGTTTGGTTGGAACTTCGGCACCCAACTGTGAACCCTCCTACCAACAATAAAGTGGGCCCCATATTCACAATTATAAAAATTGTACCAATGCAATTCCTATCAAGATGGGTCCATGTTCAAATTTCTAAAATTGGGCCCCACATTTCCGTTTCTAAAAGATGGGCTCATGTACCATATACCTGAGGTGGGTCTACATTATAATTCTTACAGTTGGGTCCCAAGTTTACAACCGCAAAAGGTGGGTCCCATGTATTATAATGCATAAGATGTGTAATTCCATTCTAGAATTTATGTAGCAATGAAACATAAGTTTTATGAAATTTAGAAATTTAGAAATTCTCAGACAATAATTCAGAAGAAAATGAAACGTAAAATTCAGAAATAACAAAATTTAGTGGCATTTTAGAATTCCGACATTTGGAATTCCCAGACAACCTTCAGACATAAATTCTAGGAATTCTAGTAAAGAAACGGGCCCTTAAACTTGAGCATCCAGGAATTCTATCAAAATACAAAAGGAGTGGAATTCCTGAAATCCCAAAGGTCAAAATAGACCTTTCATGTGGCTAGAATCCAGAAATGCTAATGAGGAAATATGGAATTCAGGAATTCCAGGTGACAACCTGTCACATCATGTCCAGAAATTCCTGGACATGGTGAATTCCTAGCACAAATTCCACTAAAGAAATAGGGCAATAGGCTCACATCTGATCCAAGCTTAACATGGGTCATGAAGTCCCGGCGTGGGCCCATCCAACCTTAAAGGTTTGAGGCTTAAACCATCCATTTAGTGAATTGGGCTGGGCCAGGCTAGGCTTTTTTTTGTTTCCATCATCTATTCAGGCTATCTATCACTTGTTTTTCAAGCCATTAAACTATAACCAATACTTATTCAGATCAGGTGGGGCCCGGCAGGACTTTGGGTTTTCTATCAGTTAATTCAAGCTTGGTCCAAGTATTAAATAAGCCCAGAACTTATATCTAGGCCTAGCTCAAGTACTAAGACGTAAGGTCTGTACAAGCCTGCTGATCCCGAGCTGGCCCGAGCCATGTGGAGCTCTAGGCATATCTAATCATCCCAATTTTTGTATTTCTGGTGCTTTAAAGTTTGACAATTTTAGTTCTTTTAGGTCGAGCATAAACTCTCAAATGAAAATATTGAATGTTATTAGGGGTCAATATGTTGTGTGGAATTGAATTTGCAGGAATTTTAAGAAATGCATTATTAGAAGTAGCTAATACTAAAGAGATACAGGTGATTAGAGATAAAATGGCCTTTGAAAAATTGCTTTCTTTAATAGGAAATAAACTAAAGAGTGGTAAAAAATGAATAAACCGACGATTGCCCTAATAAATCAAATCCTAGTAAAATAGTTGCCGCTGGAACTTTCCTCTTTAGTGATCATTTGTATGTGGTATTCATTTTTCCATAAATCCGTAGGATTTCAATTCTATACAATAGTTCTTGACCATCCAACGCTATAGTAAGGGATTGAACCTCCGTCATTTCTGTACGGAGAGAGGTGCGTCAGTGACCCAGCAATGGATTAGCCACCATTTCATTTTGACGGTAGCCTGTGGGAAGGGATTCTCTTCCACATGAATTCCTTCTATTGTGCATTGCTGTTTTGTTCCATATATGTCAGGAATTGAAAATCTCGCGCCACACAGGCTCACAGTAGATGAGAGTGCGCATAGGATATCACAGCCTAATATAGAGGTCTTTCCATGGGGAACCGGGCTCGACCAGGATCTTCCCTGTCGTGTCCCATCAAATAAACTCTCTGCATAATCAAATTATTTTTACCTTAAAAGTAGCACACAAGAATCCCAGAATGAGCTATAGCCAAACACTACAGCTATTTAGCAAAGAGGAGCGGGCATACATGTTATTGGGTCCTTTTTATTAGCTATGTACCAAAATCAGATAGCGACTTAGTTGGCATCTCACTTCGACTCATGTATGGTAAGTAGATTCACAGAGGATTTCAATTTCAACCACCTGTTTCCTGGTCTCTGTAACCAATTTTTGTTAGATAGCCAATCACCAGGGCCCCTTTTTTTCTAGCGGGCACAAACGTGGAGATGATTATTATCGAAAAAGGAAATCGACATAATGGTGCAGATAGGTGAAGTTGCATTTAGTTGGTGGATCAGCTGGGAGGGAAAAAAAAGTAATAGAATCCCAAATCTTCAAGAAATTCTACAGAAAGAGCTCATATACACTCAGAAGAATTGGTTCCTTTATGATTGTTAAAACAAATCTACTAGAAATCACACACACAAAAAAAAAAAGAAGCCTCTGTTTCCAACTTATTTTCATTCAATTCTACTTTTCATGGGGTTTTGGTTTCCTTTCCTTGTTTCCAACCACAACATTCCATCATTTGGACTTCAAGCCTCCTTTGCTTATGCACCCTCTGAATGAGATCTTCAGACCTTCTGTTCAGTTCATCAGCAGGCAATTCTTGCTCTTCTTTTCCTCCCACATCCACTGCTCCCTTGTCTTCTTCTTCTTCTTCTTCTTGTTCTGCTTGGGTTTCTTCTTCTTCTTGTTCTGCTGCTTCTTTTCGTTCTTCTTCTAGTTCTTGTTCTTCTTCCTTATCTTTTTTATCTTCCTCCACAACTAGTCCAATCATCTCCACACTTTCTTCAACTAAAGAGACCTCCAGTTTCCTTTCCTCTTTCTCTTCATTGGTAGACGGCCTTCTAGGACGCCGGCTAAATTTCACATACTCTTCTTGAAATTCAGGTGTTGGCGAGGACGGTGGCGATGTGAAAAGCTTGGATTCATGGGCGAGGAAGATCACAATCATGTTACATAGTATGAAAAGGCACTTGGGACCAACCAGAGAGGCCCCAATATTTGGGAGAGAGACACAGATGAAATACTTCAGTGCCCGAAAGAGAGAGGGAAAGGCCTCGGACAAAAACAAACCAAATACATAAGCCGTTAGACAGTATTGAAAGAGGTTTTGGACGAACCGAGCTCTCTTGTACTTCCTCATGGCTCGATGCTTCTCTTTCTTTATGAGATCCATGGAAAATGGAAATAGAGCTCTTGGGTGACTTTGGTGGGTTTTGGAGATGTGTTTCTTTGGTGGGGCGTTAGAGAAGGGTGTGGTGGTGGTGACTCTGGTGTATTTGAGAGTTGGGTTTGTGGGTTTCTTTGGTGGGGGTGTTGGAGATGGTTATGGAGGAGAAAGAATAAGAGAAAAACTTCAAATGATTTTCCGAGGACTGAACATAGAGCAATGCACTAGACAGGGTTAAATAGGCAATGGAAAGTGGCATATCGTGGTGGGGTTAGTCACATGCTATACTTTAACTTTTTTATATTGATATAATGAGGTAGCTTTTCTGAGAAAGGCAGTGGAGACTGGAGCGGGGGCTTTGATTGGTGTTGGAGTTCTTAGGCACTTGCCGTCCTATGCTTACCACACTTGCTCGTGGTTTTGAATTGGTCCAACTACAACCACTTTCCATGGCATGCAACAAATGCAGTACCCTAATAAGAGAATTGTTGTACTACCCAAAGTGAATATTTACCCTTTGATAGTGGACTGAAAAAAAAGACCAGCAGCTTTGCTTGCCACCATATAATCCTAAGATGCAGGTGCAATGAGCTTCTAGAAGAGAAATGGTCTTGTGAGTTGTGATCACATAACATGTGTGTGGGGACAACATTTATTTGATCAAGCTCACTCATTTTACATGTCTCTATGTAAAATTTTCCTTAAGTTCTGAATAATATGCACTGTTGAACTGAGTATCTTATAAAATATAGTTATGCATTCTACACATAATTAATCTAATGGTGAATGACATTTTGTTTGGATCAGAATTTCATCCATTTCCTAAATAGGTGATTTGTAATATGATCATCTTTTAGCATGCATGGCTGGAACCCATACTTTTTTTTCTTTTTGGTTGAGACCCCACACAAGTTGAACAAATAAATGTCGTCATATGAGGACCGTAATTGACATATCAGTGCAATCTACTGCAGTTTCCTTTTCCTTTTACTGATGAACAGCATAATATTATAGAAAAATAAAAGATTTAAGAAACTTTGATTCTCGGGCTTTCTGGGATGAGACTAAAAAAGTTGCTCAGTTTAGATCTGAGAATCTATAAGAAGAACCGATTCTCAGTTTGGAAGTGGGAATTTTCAAAAAAAAGAACTGATTCCTTATATTAATTAAAAAAATATGTCATGTGACCCACTTATGATGAAATCCAAGGCCACCACATGCACCAACTTCTCTAGGGATTTTCACTTGCCCCAATTTGACATTGATCAAATTAATATAAACCATTGAATTCGACAATGAGACGAAAGAATGAAGCACTAGGATTGATTGGGACAATTATAGTACATAACCCCAAACCTTTAAAAGAAATGTATTTAAAATAAAATACAGATTCTTAGATTGAAAACTCCAAGTAAACTTAGGGTTGGAAATTCCAATTAATCTTAGGCTTCTTTATTAGTCCTACCATCCACCGCTCCCATTATTTCCCACATGTATGTATACTAGGAGAATATTCTTTTGAGCGACATTGCATTGGCTACAATAATGGGTGAGATCCAATGTGAGGCCCATTTTAATCCCACCCCTACTGAATTTCCACTGGACCAATTTCTCATCAAGACTGTTCTCACCAATGGATTGACCCATGAGAAATTTGACCATTGAGTCTTGGTTGATCATATCTTCATCATCGTAGATCATTCATGCTTGAGATTTGGTAGGCCTCTTTACAAACACACCCTTCCATCCCCAACTACCCTCCTAGGTGGCCTCAGTAGGTTCTCACAGATTATTTCTGTGTGTGTGTGTGTGAATCTTATGGGATGACTGGGACATTTTAAGCTTAGAATTGTCTGACCTTGGGTCCCACCTTAACCTTCTCACAAATTTGAGACTCATCCGAGTTGTGTAATCCTTCTAATTGATTATACAGATTATGGCAACCATCCAACTTTATCTATTTAGTATTTAGACAATTTTGCAGCCGTCGAAATAGTATCTCTCTCCCTTAATCAAATGGTTCTCAATTTTTTTTATGCGCATTAAGTGATAGAACATATATGGTAATATTCTACAAGGAACAATTCCCCTTTTCAAAATAAGAAGCTTTTTATATAGGACCATGGTGGAGCTACATGTTGGTGAGGGTCAACCAAAAATTTTCTCAAATAAGTCATCCCAAGGGAAGGAAGGTGATGGGTAGAGTTACATGTTGATTAGCTCGACCAATTTTTTTTTTCCAATCAGATCATCCTAGCCTTGGATTCAGGTGCCTTAATGTTCCATTCCTTAGATCAAGTGAGTTCTTCATTTTGAGATCCTTCATGTTATAGTAAATTGATGATCAACGTCAAATTAAAATGAGTGCCAATTCACGTAGGGATTGGTGAATGTAAAGGATTGGCATCATCATAGTTAAAGCCCATTAAGTGAATGTATAATTAAAGAGAATCAGTCCTGTAAGAACATTCTTTACGGTCCGCACAGTGTAGAACGCTTACTAGGGCCCACCTTATGACCCATCCAAATAGACCACACATGCACAATTCTCTTATAGGCGCACAATCCTCATACAATCCCATGAATTTGTATGAATTCGAATGAACTGGACCGTTGAATTGGGGGTCAATTTTTGTTATTCGATATAAAGCTGTTAAACTTGTAGACAATTGATGAAGGGGTTTGAGATTTTAGATTGACTTCAAATTTGATACTTAGTTTGGACCCACTTGTATCTTTTGATCCCCTTTTGTCCCATGACCAATGAAGTCCCAAGGTGAGCCCCATTAGGCGCCCCACAGTGTAAGCTTGTAAGGACAGTCCTCTGGTTCTCATAATTTATAGGGTCGGCAGAGGGATTAGATGGCACATGCATGGATTAGAAATGTCAATACCAAAAGCAGTTCTGTCGCCATGTTTAGCATCCTACCTTGAATAATAATATTTCAGGCCACTAGAATATACAAATGTATCCTTTGTGCGATGCAGTTGTGCAAAGAGATGTGGATCGAGGGCTCTCAGATCAGATAAAAGAATTGCCATTTGCAACATAACTTTTCTTATGAAATGGCTTAAAGCTGTTAAATATGAAGAGATTAATGAAGTCGGAAGGATATGGTGTATCTGGATATCCCCAAATATTATATCATCAAATCACATCCAACGGTTCTTAGCCATTTGGCAGAAAGCAAACGAAAAGAGTCTTTATATCGCAGCTATAGTTTACAAGTGCATTCCAAAGGGGAGATAATGTAACATTTTTAATAGCAATTTTGTCTTGAAATGGACTTCATCGGAACTGTCTTTGTTCACTTAAACTGCTTGCTTACTGTGAGCACTTGATTTGTTGACCTGGCCATTTCTACATAATGAGATCCATGCGGAGAACTAACATAGGATGTAAAATCACACGCCTAAGTAGCTCTCGTGTGGTTTCGGACAATAATTTTGAGCAGTTTGGATTTTAGATGTGAGCCTAATTTATAGGGTGGGACGGGATTTAAAACATGGGAACAAAGAATCAAGATCCAGTCAGTGGGCATGGTCCTGTTGGAAGACTACTTTTACATTCATCAAGGTCTTAAAAATTTTAATCTGAGCATTTTTTTATGGAACTGGAAGTAAATTAAAGATTAAAGGCAAAGATCTACAAGTAGAGGTGAAAATAGGACAGGTTTTGTATGACATTAGAGTGGGCCGGAGTAAATTTGTATCTGCCCCGATGGTTTTCTGAATTGGTATATGTGTGTGGTATAACCAGATCACAACTTTAACCGTTGTGGCTTCCTTGGACCTTTTGCTACAGATTTTCTCCTACTCCCTTTAATTTTGAGAAAACATTAGATAACTAGTAATTCTAAGAATTGGTATTTCTACAAATAGTTAAAAACGAAGAATTAATGGTAAATAAAAAAAAACCTTAAAATAACCCCCCCTTTAATAGAAATTGGATAAAGAGAAGATCGGAAACGAAAACCCCACCTTTTACATTCTTATCCTGTACCGTTAGATTGAATTTGAGAAAAAAGATCTATGGTTAATAAACCATCAAATTTTAGCCACTTAAATCGAGAGCTAGGATAATTTGATGGAGCTGATTATTTACATGATTGTTATCCATAAAGAAGCATTTCCATCCATTCTACCCCCAATGAGAATGCATCCAAGTGGGCCCCACGAGTTGGACTGCAGATTCACAACATGTCGTCTACTCAAAGGAGAATATTATCCCCGCTGATAGAGTTTCAATACACGTACACATAGCTTATACAAACATATAGGTTCCTTCCCCAACTTTTTATTTAATTCAAAGCTTTGATTTAAACACAAATTAAAGTAGGTTATATAGAAAGAATATTAAAGTGGTGATGAGTAAAGGATATAAGGTGGAGAAGTACATAAGAACCTCACTTTCTTAAGAAATAATTTGAGTAAGAATTGCTTAGCATTTCTTTGAATCTGATAAATAACAAATAAAGGAGCCTAGACCCACAAGATAAATATATTTTGTACAGGCCCTTCACTTGCCTCTTTAATATTTATTGTATAATACACCCTTTAATTGCTAAGCAAGAAACCGGCATTTGTTATTATGAAAATGCAATAACGATATTGAATTTATCTTTTTTTCTTATTTTTTTTTAACCTGTGATATCTCCAGCCTAACCCAGCTTAAGAACCTTTGGCATTGAGCCTGAGAAAACTTGATTCAGAACAGCCGAGAACTAATCTTTATGAGTATTTGTAAACCTTCCTATCCATATGAATTAGATAAAACTATAGGAGGTAGCCAATGAAGATAGGTGTTGAACGCAAGACCTCTTCACTTCTTTAGACAGAGTCTTTAGCTAATTGAGCTACCACTAATTGGTTAATTTATCTCATTTTGTGTCTTTCTTGTTAAAAATCCACAAATCTCTAAAATCTAAGAAGATATTTATCACAATGATTGTAAAAGGAGGCAGAGATGGCTTGGTGGGTATCTGTGAATGAATATTCGATGATGTTTCAGACCCTCTTTCGTCCTTCCAATGCTTTCTGTGCCACAATAGCTGCCCTTGTTGATTACGTGCAAGGTTGATTGTATCTGCTTATGCTTTTGAAAAGGAAGTACCCCAAAATTCAAAAGCAGGTTGCCCAATATCCCATTTCAGAGAGAGAGATAGCCCTTCATCAGTTGTCCCATCATATTTCGATCGTACTAACCTCACGCAGTGCAGAACCATAACTACCAGAAACAACTTGTTAATACAGAGGTTCTTTTCCAAATATCAGCTAGTTCTGAAATTGTTAGTAGATAACCTTTTACTTGCATTGAATTGAATTTCAAGTTCAGGGTAAAATGGGTTGTAAAATGGGAATATCATCGAGGAGAAGTAGATGGAATCTTAACTTTCTTAGGATTCACAATGGTTGGATATTCATTTTTCATCTCTTGATTCATATTCCATAAATAAGAAGATCATTTTATCACCATTTTTTTTCTCCGGCTGGCTTTGTTTCTTCAATTTAACCCATAAATCAAAAGGGAGATTAGGAGTCCTATTTCTTAGAATTGAGATGAGGGTGTTTGTTTTAATGCCCATAATGGGTCATTTGAGAGGTGAAGAGTGAAACACCTCATTTGTAATATGTTTAATTTATTCAGATTCTATTCTATGAGGGATCTCCACTTAAGGAAATAGTATTATTTGTGGATGATATAAGTCAAATTTGTTACTTTTAAAAATCTATGTAAAATTGAAAAGAAAAACCCACTATTATTATTTTTAGGATGTTTTAAATGTAAATCAAATCCAATGTTGGGGGCTAGAAATTTCCATCGGTCAAGATGTGGGGTGAACCATCTCACATGAGCCGGGGAAGCACGAAAAATGGTAATAGGAAGAGCCAATCAGTCCAGGAAAAGTGTGAGGAGTAGTGATATTTGTATGTCACACCTTTTGCAAGGATAGTGCATTATATAATGGTTCAATGATAGGAGAGATTAGAAGAACTTTAAAAGCGTGCATATTTGAAAATGCCTAGCACGTGAAAGCTATATTGATATAGCAAAAGTAAGACAATTAGAGAATGTGAAACATGGAGTGCAGCTCAGCCAAAAGTGAAACATGGTTTGTAGCTCAACCTGCTTAAGTTGGACACTGCCAAACAGAGTTCAAAAGGAGATTAAACGCATTAACACAACTTACACTAGAGATCTCTCTTTTTAAGTGGTATTGTTCTCTGTCCCTAAGCCACCGGGGTGGGGTGAGAACACTCTCCCAACCACTAAGCTATCCCTTGATTATGTGATCTAACTCAATTATGGAAATGGTTGAAGCGATTTAATTTTCATTTTTCACTTTATCATATATCAGATGTCCAAGAACGACCTTGCAAGACTAATATTTGGTACCCTCCTAGTTCACAATCAATATGTATCTTGTTGGATCGATAGACTCCATCAAGATGACATTAGTGTTGACTAAAAATACTTACCACCATCATCATTATAATCTTATTGCATGATTGGATGTCATAATTAAAGATAGCATTATAATGCATATGCTACTAGAGAAATTTGCAGATCACGCAATCTTTGGTACATAATGGTAAAATTACACCTCTGTATCTGTCTGTGGTCATGCACAACTCACTACTCACTGCATGTACCCTTGTGAAGGGAAGAATACACAAGAAAGTAATAGCGAAAAAAGAAAAAAAAAAGAAAAAAAAACTAAAAGCAGCAGAGATAGACAACTTCATTATTTGGTGTAGCGGATTGAAGCATGAAAAAGAATAGATTAGGAAGAAGATTGTCATCCTCAACCTGATATCAACACCTTGACTCCACAAGAATGATATAGGAAACCCTAAACGAAAATGCAATTCATATTATTCCTTAAAAAAACAAGCATTCCATCACTTTTATAGAGTCAAGAAATGTAACGCCCCAATTCCGAATACAGAAGATAACGCTAAGGTACCTGAAGTTGGCGCGCTACTTTCCGGGAAAACCGAGAACTTCCAAGATCGTAGTCCGCAGTGAGGTCAAATTTTAAAATTTTTTAAACAACATCATAATCAACAAATTGAAATGCGGAAGCAGAATAAAAGATAGCGGCAGCAATAGTATCATGAATATATATATCAGATGTAAAAGTGCGGAAGCCTGATAATAATCTCAAAGTGTGAATATCAAAGTGTTTATACAAAACCATGCTAACTACCCATCTCACTACAAATACTCTCAAACCCCAAAAATAACAATCTGCACTCAACCCTCTTGTGCAGGCTCTCCATCCTTCGACTCGACTACTTGGTCAGCCGGTCCCCATCCATAGTCCCTAACTACGGGCGCCTCGATGATCGCGTCACCCGCGAGATCATAATCTGGACCTAAGCACTAAAGATGGGTCAGATCTAAAGATCTGGCAAGGCACCATATGCAAATAGCACAAGATGTATACACAAAGAGAGTAATGACAGGTACATAATTATATAAGTAAACAAGGTACATAATCTAGGCAGTTGAGCAGTAATAGCAGTTTAGAATCAGAAATGTAAGGTACACTAATCTATACAGACAACAAGGAGCACATTCACACAAGCTAAATACACCGCGGGATATTATGTCGCGGCCCTCCTGTACTGTAAACGTCACGTACCATAAACAGTTTGCAGTAGGGAAAGGGTAATAACCATGCAAGGGATGACGGCCTTGATAATAATCATAATATATAATATACATAACACCGAACACACCCCTTTATCTCACCGATCACATCCCTTTATTAGATTAGCTCGGACTTGGTATCATACTGTCCGTCCAACCACAGCTCATCATGATAGCTCTAAGTAACCAAAACGTAGCTCCTACCAGAGATGATCAGTCAACTAGTTGAGCTTAGAACAACTGAGTGAATGTTTAGTGCCGACTCAGAACTAAGTACGGGTCTGTGTCTGTCTAGGCTTATCTTGCATGAGTAATGTCCTAACCAAGTCTCTAAGAGGTTAAGATACAATCATGGAACACAATCTAATATCCAAGTCCAAGTCCAACATCATTGGATCCACTCCAAGGCTCACAACCGTGGCCTGAGGCAATACAAGTACCATACCATGTCCATTCCATAAGTAATCACCCTATGCTCATACACAATGAGCTAACTGACCATTTATCCTGAACCTCTTCATACTATGGTTTCACATCCCCAACCTTAAGTTGTATGAGAGCCCGCCTAGACACAGACATGGGTCAATTATCCCCAAATACAACATAGAGTCACATCTAAGGAATCCTAAGTTCAGGTCCTACAATTCCTATTAATTAATAAGGTAAGACAATAACAAGGACAAGAGAGAAGAATAACACAAGAGTCCTCAAAACATGGAATCAAATGGAAATAGACAAAAAGACCAATCCTAGGTAGTGGTTCACTCTTGGTTCAGGCCTCATCACATGATTGGATCCCCAACTGTAGCCTCAGGTGTCCAAAATGGTAAACCTGGTGCTCCTGAAGTTGTAGACACCATGGGCTATAGTTAAGGTTCGAGTCAATGATGATTCGAATCCTAAACCCACAATTGGTGGACCCCACGAATCAAGGCTGAGCCATGCAATTGATTCGTGTGTGACACACTTGATGGAAGGTCATTTGGATGGTTAATGGGCCCACATGTGATCAAACATCACAATTATTGAAGTCTGGGAATCTGCCTGTTCACAGCTTGCTCGATCGACATCACACCCTAGGATGTCGACCGGGTGAACTGGACACCCTGGGAGGTCAACATCCTATAGTGTCCCTGGTCGACATCATGGCCGTGATGTCGACCGGGTTCATTGAAACCCGGTGTCAAGCACCTGAGGGGTTCTACATGAAAACCAATGTATCCGGTTGACATCATGGCCGTGATGTCAACCGGGTATACTGCATTTCTGCTCTTTTCTGAAAATCCAGGTTTCAGCTATCTTTTGTGTTTTCCTGTGTGCCACGTCGACCGAGACAGGGTTCGGTTGACCGGGTACACTGTCTGTGCACAGTTTCAGGAAATAATTGAGACTTGTGTTTTCAGGCATTTTAGTGTGCCTGGTCGATCGAGACATGGTCCAGTCAACCGGGTACACGCAATTTGCAGAATTCCAAATTTTTGGGATTTTTTCCCTTTTCAATCCAAATTTCATCCAATCCCTTCCAAACCTTCTCCATTCATCACATTCACAAGAATAAACATAAAAACTCTTCAATCATCACCATCCACCATCCAACCCATTAACCCATCCGGGCCATTGATCTTCCAAATGGAGAAACCCATCCATCAATGGCCATTTTCACCATGAAAACAAGCTCAAGAGAGAATCTAAACATGTATTATCATCTACTCAAACTACAATTATAGAGACAAGAAAGAAAAGCGTGCATCTAATGAAATTGCATAACGTACTTGCCTTAGAGAAGAAGAAAGGGAAATTGAAGTGAGAGAGAAGATCCAATAAGGTGATAGTTGCAAATGGAGAGAGTCTCTAGCCTCCTTGTGCTGGGATTTGGGGGAATTAGGGTTGCTTGGGGAAGAAGTTAGGTTAATTGAGAGAAATGAGAGGCACTTAGGGTTTGGGAAATGTTGCAATAGTTTATGTTTTATAATTTAGGGTTTTAGGCTAATTACCTAAAGGGTATTTTGGTTCTAAATGGAATTGAAATTGGACCATGGGCATTTGGGTAATTAGGCAGGGTTCTAGAATGTTCCACTCTCAAGCCCTCCTATTAGTGCTAATGAAAGCCAAATCCTAATCTAATCCAAATCTAATACAAATTAAATAAAAGTTATATCTAGAACTTAGGAATATTAGAACTATACTACTAATTCCCTATTAATTAGCATATTAAAATTAGAAAGTACCTTATTAATTATTATTTAAATTAAACTGAGGGCCCACCAGGGGTGGGGCCTCACAAGAAACCCTAATTAATTACCCGAAATAGCAAACTTACTAAAAATAGTAAAATGTGAAAAATTATATCAAAGGCCCTTGACCATTCCTAAATAACTTCTTAAGACCCTTCACAAAGACTCAAACTCAAACAGACTAAAAAAAAAATCCCCTCTAACATAAGCAAAACAACAACTTACTATAAATATTAAGTTTTGAGATTCGAAACGGCGTATTTGGACTTTGATGACTCTGACCATAGCCGGCTTTGTCTAGGGCGTAAACCTCATCGATAACTTCGAAACGCATGGTTATGAGCCCCGTGACAATACCAGGATCAAAAGTTATAGCCATTTGAAGTCGACACTATAGATTTAACATTCCGACTTGACTTCTTGCGATCTTCTTGTTTAAGAAATTCTTCTCTGACTTATTCTACGTCATTATTGTACCCAATTGCATTTTATTTAGGGCTGCCTTGTGAATTTTGATTGCCAATTTACCTTTTATTAGACGACTTAAAATTAGTCGTGCCTTTGATCCTTCATAACTTAGGTTTATAAGCTTTGCAATTTCACAATCTATAATGCAGCTCTTGGCTATTTCATTCATATCTTCCACAACACATCTCCACCCTTTGTGGTAGAATTACGAAATTTTTCTTTGGGGGTTTTGGGGGTGGGTGGGTGGGGTGTTTGAGAAAATGAAGGGGACCAAATGTAAAATAAAAAATACCACGGATTTTTAAATAGTTTTTTAAAGGAGTCATGGCTACCCTCAGCCCCCATTGATTCAACCTCTGCCCTCCCACCCTCTCACCCATCTCCCATTGTCTTCTTCCCTTCCTTTCCTACTTCCTCTGACTATCATAAACGTTCAGATATTGTTCAGGAACTACTAATGGCGTCCCTCTTTACATTTGTTCAGGAACTACTACTGGCGTCCCTCTTTACATCTGCCCAAACCATCTTAAGAAACATCCTCTGATTATGTTGTTATTGAATCTACCAGTACTTTCCTACTATGTACTCATTCCTAAGCCCATCCTTTTCTTGTAATTTAATACATTTATCTTTCATTATGTACCCCAAAGCCCAACCACATCTATTTAGCTTCATCTCATTTCTTTATTGTACAATATTTACTTTCCTTTAACAAGTCCAAAATGGTCATTAAATTGAAGGCACAGTTGATGATCACATTCCACTAGCTTTCTCTACTCTATTGAAAGTACTATAAAATTGCAGATCACTTATAGAAAATATTCTAAACAATGTTGGATATGTTATGAGAAGGAAGTTCATTAGACTAGATTTCAGTGTGGGCGGGCTTCATATAGATGAATAAATTTTTTTTACCAAACAAAACCCAGGTCCTCCAATGCTCATTCACAGTAATGACACCTTTTGATACGTTGTAATCGGAAGATGGTTTATTAGTCAAAATTTGGGCCTCGGCCCATCAAAGTAGCTAATCCATATGTTTTTTAATTTATTGGTTTTCTTACCTTTTCCACCCACACATAGTTTTGATGCTCCAAGAAGGCTAGGCCCATCATAAACCAAGGGCGTTTCAAGTGCCCAGCTTACAAATCCTGATCCTGTGGCCATGCCTCCTTTCTCTGCTTATCCAGTCTTTTTGACATATAGTTCAGGCCCACATTCATAACCCAGTGGCCCGACTGCTTACATTTAACCAAACAGCATATGGAAAGTGGACTCTGACCTTGTGGAAATATTTTTTTTTCTATAAGACCTGGGGTATGGGCTTAAGTTTTAGCTTGGAGCCTTAGGGCTAATTGAAGAGCCCTATAACTTGATCAACATAGGAATAGGTAGTCCTGAGAGGTCTATTGCAGTGTTTAAGATTAGCTAAACCATTCAACAGATCCTCCACAGCAGAAAACTACAGATAAATCCTCAGCCAGGACCCAGAACATCTGAGTCATAGGAAGAGAACAGAACTGGGTCATGTAGACAGCTCATGTCCAGGTCCAAAATCCCAAGTCAAAATCCATGGGGCCCAAAAATTAGCCATGGGCCCAACTCAAACCTGTAGTCATTACTTGAGCGAAGCTGAGACAAGAACCAATTTCCTCAAACTCAGATAACTCAGCTTTGATTCGAAATGTCCAGCTCAACCTCCACTCATGTATATTTAGTGCTCAACTTTAGCTCAAGCTTGGCTCAAGAAGCACTTAACTAAAGCTCACACAATTCTCGCGGAGCTAATTAAGCTCATTTCAGAAGTTGAAAGTTTTATTTGAGACACATATTGAGCTAAAGCTTTAGCCCTTGCTTGGGCCTAAATATGAGAATGAGTTTGGACTTGAGCTAAGCTTAGTTTCGCTTTAACGAGCTGTGACAGGAACTAGAACAAGAAAGAACAAAATGTTCACATTCTCATTTGTAAACACTGACATCAGCTCAACAATTTCAATGCATGTTAAAGTTCACCAACCCTGAAAATTAAGAAAAAAACACTATACATTTATCAAATTATAAATTGTAACGTACTATAACAAAAGGTCTCATGAAAGACTATGCTCATGTTAGCATTTAACAAGTCTGGAGCAAATGTGTTGTGGGTTGGGAATTTCTAGTCTCTGTAGCTCTTTGTTTTGGGTCTCTGGAATCTTTTACGGTTGTGTTTGGTTTGTTTCTGTATTTCGTGGAAAGAATTTTGTCTCTTACCCCAACAAGAAAAACATTTAACAAGTTACTGTCATTCAAAACCGACATCTCAACATTGAAACTTCATAGGGTTTGAAATATTTTATGGGGTTTATTTTTATTGTTTTTTCCAATACTTAGGTGATGATGAGATCTTCAATTCTTTCATCTCTAATTATCAGGTTAATTATACTTTTCAGCTCCTGGGTAGAGATATATTCTACTAAGAGGCGACTCACGGCTAGGGTTGTACTTTTACCCAATCAAGCGGGTATGAAAAATTTTGGATCTTTAGCGAAGTTTGGATCTAAATCTAGATCCATGGATATAGGATTCAGGATTGTTCCAATTTGAAATACAATCCCCTTTTGTTTCGACCCGAAGATCCAGATCTAATTGAGGCGAATCAGACGATTATATTTACATATTAAATATATATATAAATTTTAAAAGCATACTAACTTGAGTTATATTCGTATTTGTGTGAACTCTAATCATATTCCCTTTAATAACCCCAACTTTATATTTAGAAGGAAAAATAATTTAAACCTCTTTTACCCAATTATACTAATTCACTCCACATTTGTTTCGAATTCAAATCTGTAGAACCATATCTGGTTTTTCAAAAGCACATGCCAAATCCTAATGCACACACATTTATTTGTCGACTGGTGTCCTAATACACCCACATTTGTTTTCAATTCGGATATTATCCGTATCCACTGTCCTAAGTTTATATTAGATCGAATACAACATCCGAATAAAATTATAGGTTCTACACGGGATCTCAAATTCTTAAATTCAAATGCAACATATAGGTCATGTATTAGATCTCAGATCCAAAAACAACTCAGCATACAAGGCTATGCCCCGTACTTGACCCGATGCATCCCCACACATTATTAAATTTCTTTAGCTAATCATTCCTACCAAAACTTTAAGGCGTTAGTAGAGGCAGCGCCTCAGGTGGAACCCGACAGGCGCACTTTTGACGACACTTTTTTTTTTTTTTTACACCGAGTCATTCCTCCTAGGATTTGAACTCACGACCGGTTGACTCTGATACTATATTAAATTTATTTAACTAACCATTCCTACCAAAACCTGAAGGCGTTAGTAGAGGCATCGGAAATACTTTTCAATACACACCACCACGCTCAATCTTGACTTAGATTACTTTCAATTTTGACCTTTTTATTGAGTATTTGTAAAGAGCTAAAATTGTGCTCTTTCCCTTTTCTATTCACTACTCATGCAAATTTTTATTTTATCAAAAAATGTAAACTAACTAGATGAAGCGCGGACCCTAACCACGTGAGCCATGCCCATATGACTAGCACCTATTATTATGCTAGTACAAATTTATTGTGCATGAAGAGTCAAGATCCCATCTCCCACCTCTTCTGTGGAGCCATTTGCCGTTTTGACCCAGAATGTATTCCATGCATACAAATTGGCCCAATAATCCAGCTGGTATATATATAGAGGGGTATCTAAACCCTACAAAATTAATAGACCCAATAATCCATACCTGCCCCATTAAAAAAAAAAAAAAAAAAGCCAAGCAATCATATTCAAGGCCCATTGACATTGGTAGAACACTCAACATAGAAAAGATGAAAACCACAACAGGACCTCAGTGGACCACACAACTCAAATGGCAAGTAGTGTGACCCACCGACCATGACAAAGCAGATCATGACTAATAGCCGACTACCAATTGCTAAACGCTTTTGTTGCAACTTGCATAACTAAAAAGAGTCCGTCACTATAATGAGAGACGAATTTTCTCCTGTGCAGTCATCATCATTTAGCTCCTCCTTTCATTTCATTCCACATGTACAATCCACAATTCACACAAGCACCATAAGAACCACTTCAATGAAATCCCATCAATACATGAAGAAGAAGAGACCACTTGGCCTAAACATAAAAGCAGAGTTTGAACATAACCAGTCCTAACAAACCCACATTTCCCTTTTCATTTCCTTTCACAGAGGCAAAAGCCAAACACCAAATTTACATACATGAGAGAAAGAGACCCTCGTCAGTAGTCCTAATGCCCTCCCTGCAATTGCCAAACGCATGTATCAATATTCCATGAAAAGAACCACAACAACCCACATGAACAAAATCCAATCAATAGCCAAGAAGGTTAATAACAGGGATTCCAAACAATTAAATGGGTTAGTCATTTGATCAATTCAAAGAACAGGGAGTGGGACCCGAAATGACCCCACCACACTGAAGATCGAACAAATGAGTCCCACCTCTCAATCAACTAGCTTTCTTTCCCTTGGGCGAACCATGCAAGAATTGATCTTTCCCTCTGCCACTGTATCTCCTCAGCAGCCGCTCCCTCACAAACTTCTCGTATATGAACGCCGCCCCCTTGAACTGTGGAAGCACCAGCCACGCTACAAAAGCCACCTTCAACGGATACCATATGGGTACCCTTCCAACCGAAAAAAAAAAAAACACATTAAAGTTAGGCCTTCAATCTAACATGATTCAAACACACATCCCAGTTTTAGAAAAGAAAGAAAACACAAGGGTATATTTCCAGACTTTCAGTTCATTACCACTTCAACCAAGGTTGTATCATCATCTCCATGAGGGTCAGAAATGAATATAGGATCCAATAAGCTAGCCACTGCTCATCATCAAGCTTAGAAGGGCTTTCAATCGCTTGAACCGATGCATACCTGCAACCAATCCGATTACCCCACATAAAAAATAAAGAAATTCTATGACTGATTCAAAACCAGACAAGGGATTCTCCTTACAAGGGATATAGAAGCATCACAGTAGGCCTGCACGTAGAACAAAGACAAACACATGAGCAAATTCATGACATAGTAGTAAGAAAAGAACAAAACGAGAGATGGGTTTCTTAGATATACCCCGATAATGCATAGAGATAGTTGAGAAATGCGTAGAAATGGCCCATTTTCTATAGCTCTTGGTCTGTTAGATTACAGAGAGTCACCAAGGTTTGGAAGGTGATTAAGAAACTAGAAGTGAAAATAAGATAAGCAGAAGAACTGGCTGCTTTGGAATAGAGCAGAGATGGAGTTGGAGAACATGCTGATAGGTGTCCTTATAAACAAGGACAGATGGGAAGATCAAAGACGGTATCTGATTCTGCCTTCAACATGGGGTCCTAGGTTTAGAAGTGACCAGATCAGAGGTGTGAATAGTTTATTTGGATGTGGGTGGGTCTAAAGGTGTTGACAGATCTCCAAGTTTGGCTGATGGGATGTTGTTAATGCTTTGTCCTGTGCACAAGACATGTGTGCGCGTCTTGTGTAAGAAGAGTCGGTGACATGTGTCATTAGATGGGGAGACTTCTTTGAGATTGAGTAAAATGGGGGCCTGCCTCCAAAGTTGTGAATTATTTTACTTTGGGTGCACACCAGGGTAGTGTGAGGAACCTAACAATCACCCATCACTGGTATTTTGGATTTTAGTACTCGGGTAGGGCTTGGATTTAAGTTTTTAGCTGGTTTTCAGCTTTGTTTAAGTGATTAAAAACCCAAAGGCCTATCCAAATAAGTAACACCTCCAAATAGAGGGCAATGATGAGATATTGGCAGACCCAAAGTTTGTAGAATATTTTTGATAGATTTGTTGGGATGCACCTTGTTTTGATTAAATTAGGGCATGCCTTTTTTAAATGAATAAGGGTTTTACCCTCATTAGCAATGCACCTACATAAGTTGTCTTCTTCCACATGAACTGGTTTGTAATGAAGTCAGTCTTTCTTACTAATCAATGAAATTAAGCACCATCATCTTTCCACATTTGTTGTATTACTAACCCAAACAAGTGATTAGAAAGCCCAAGAGATTGAAAGGAAGCTTGGCCCGACTCACCAGCTGGGTGGCTAGATGGGGGCTTCGGCTTTTCATATTTTAGGAAGGCTAGGCTCGGGCTAGACACTTTTAAGGCCCCTGTTGGTCTTGGGTCAGATATAGGCTTGTATTTCTAGAGGCAAGTTGGGCCTAGATGTGCCTAAGCACAGCCCAGCCTGGCCCATGAACAGACCCTTAAATGGTGGTGAGATGAGGTGGCGTTTACCTCTTAGGGTGTCTCGTGGTTCTCTTTATTCTCTAAGGTGAGAAATTACCACTATGAAGTGTTGGATTTTTTCTTGAGTTTTTCTATGTAAGCTTTTGAGCTGCTTCTTTTAATATCGGTTCCCATTAGTGACAAGAGTGGAACTCCGCTATAAGCCCACCACTTGAAATTCTCATAATAGCTCAAAATCAATGCCTTTTCTTTTATGGGTTCTCACCAAATTTTACTTCAATCTGAGTTGGTCTCACCTTATATTAAGCATATGATTAATAATATAATTAATATATTCTTACACTTCCTTTTTTTTTTTTTTTTTTGTTGCTACAATAGAGATTCAACTAAATCCACATCCACTTGTGCACCATGTCTCAAGCAGCCAAGCCATACAGCTTGGGACTCCTATACATAAGTAATCATATGGGCCTATCACATTATTAATCATAAGCCCACTTTTATGATGCAATCCAACTCTTATAGGACTTCCTATTATAAAGGTAGGGCGTTCATTTTGATTCCTTCCTTACCAGGAAGTGCGATGATTCCCTGATACAATGCGGACCATATTTCTAGGCTAGTGTAGGCCATCATTAATTTAAGAAACAATTTAGCACTCCAGCAACTAGAACTCCCTTATATCTCATTGTGCAATAAGGAGAGCAATTTTCACAGGCAGACTTTCTTGCATATGGATGGTGACACTGTCAAAGTCGGCACCATGAAATTTAGAAAATCTTGCATAAAAATAATGCCTAAATATTATTGTTGTCTCTATTATGTTGTTAATATTGTTGTTGGAAATCAAAGTTATTTTTATTGTTGTTCCCAATGTATTATCACTAATGCCGATGATGATAGCAAAGAAGAATTCAATGAAATTCAACAATTGAATCTTGAGGCATTAGAAAAGCTGAAAAGTATGTGATAGTTGCCTTAAGCCTGTCGGTTGGAAAAAGATAAAACTGGGTTGATTGCAGTGGAGACAAATAAGTTAGCTGACATAGATGAACAAGTTGGTACTGCCTTTGTGGGACCTGCAAGTATGTTGATCTATGTGGGGTTCTTCACTTCTTTTTTTTGGGTGTGTGTAAAAGAAATGTGTGAGATGATACACTCAATCTCAATATATCATAAGTCAGAATCATGTATTTGAGAACTGAGACCCACCCTTAATAAGGGCAAGCTCCAAAATCTCAACCGCTGAAATGAGAGATCATGAGCTTAAAGGCCTGCTCACTGTTCTATTAACAACTAAACTTTTTTTTTCTTTTTGGTAAAGAAGATAGTTCGTTAAAAGAGAAAGAAAACACCAGCAGGTAGGAATATACACGGATCGGATTGGTGCGGATTAGGTCAAATCTATCACCATTCTGTTACCTATAGATTTGAAATATGTCACCAATCTATGGCTGTTAAAAACCGAACCGATTGGATCCGTGGAGGACCGGATCGAATCGGTTTAATCCGTTCAATTCATTGAATCTAATGTTAAAGAAAAATTGAAGAGCATGCTCTCAAGTCTAGGGTGAAATTTGGTCTAGGGTTTCATTTGTTATACTTATATGTAATAGTGAATTACATTTTGACCCCTGAAGCTTTTTCTTCTTTTATATTTAGACCTCTTAACTTATATTTAGACCCTTTAAGTTTTTTTATTTATATTTAATGTCAACGGATCAGAACAGATCCGCGGATTGAAGGTAAAATCCGTTGCTAACGGATTACAAGATTTTCAATCCGTTTACCTTCGGTTCGGTTAAAAATCCACGGATCGGATCGGTTTTACAAATCAACATGTTTTTTGTGAACCCCTACTGGCAGGTTATAACAAGGACAATGACAGAATAAACTTAGCCCCCTAACCTGATGATCGTGGAAGACCTCTCCCAACCTATATCCTGTCTAGTAGAATAACAAAACTTAGCGAGTTTATGAGCATTCCCATTTAGAATTATGGGAATATACTCAAAGACTACATAACGGAATAAAGAAGTCAAAACTTTAATGTCTTCAATAATGAAACTAATTGACCAATCCCAATCTCCTTTAAGAGCACGCACCACTTCTTTAACATCCATCAAAACTTGATCTTGTCAAAGTCATTCTTTATTGCCTTTTCCAATGCAGCTAAAACCGCCCTTGCTTCGGCCTCTTTTGGAGAGGCAACTTCAAGTCCTTGTATAGCACCTGCATCCGCAACAATACCATTTAAAACCATAACAAAACCAAATGAGGTGATTTCATCCTTAGCCTTATATGCTGCATCTGAGAAGACCATAATATCTTATGCGTTAGTGATCACTATAGGGTCCACACCACGCACCCCCTTTTCTCGAAAGGATTGGTTCCTATTGATGTATGTGGGGTGTTGAAGCATCTCATGAACTAGTCCAATAATCTTTGAGGGGTTTAACGAATGGCCTCTGTGGAGGAAGTCATTCCTAGCCTTTCATATGGCCCACCACATGAAAAGAATCCACATTTTCAATAGATCGTCCCCTAGAGGAAGATTCAAATGGCCTTGCTTGCACATTTCATTCCATGCCATTTCACTAGTTGCAATGGGCATAGCAGATCAAATTGAAAGCCCCACTGAAACCGAACCAAGTTGCCCTGGCATAATAGCATAGCATGAGAGCATGTCCAACTGAACTCTCCTCTTTTTCTCATATAGGGCATTTATCATCAATTGAATTAATCTTTGATTTAATAATGGCTCTAACTGGAATAGCATTTTTTATACACTTTCATCCAAACATTAGAACTCTTTGAGAAAAAGAGAATCTCCATAGAGCTTTCCGATTAACAAACGGATTGGGATTAACTTAATTTCAATTGAAGATTAGTCAATAAGCTGATTTCGTAACAAGCTGGCCATTCTTTGAATAAGGCTAAACCCTGTCATCCTTACAAAAACTGTTTGAACAGATAAAAGATAGACATTTTCTTTTCTGTTCCGTTTTTGGGCAACACGATTACAATCTCAATAGTTCACTTCTTCCGTTTCTCATTTTATAACTTTAATCTGACAAGCATTAGCTCTAAATTTTTTAGGACTACAAACTTGCAGCAAAACTTTAGAAGCTGTGGGCTCAAATCTAAAGCACGCCAATGAAATGCATAGTCTGAAAAAAGTTAGAGCTAATGCAAGTTAATTCTGTTTTTTATTTCGAGGAGGATGAATAGCTAAATTTAGCTCCTCCTGGAATCAGGATATTGTCTGGGGCAGGGACTTGATGGCTTAAGGGGCTGCGTGTTTTGTTTTCTCCTTTGGTGTTTTGTTCTTTTGGCTTTGCTTTCATGATAGTTCCTTACTGGGGAAAAAAAAAGAAAGAAAAAACTTGCAGAGATGCGAGAGCGAGGTCTCAGTATTTAAGGTGGGTGGGCCTCATACTATCTAATGATTGTTGCCATGTAATTAAGGGCCTTAAAATTTTTAAATGCCCATGCAATTATATCACTTTTTGAACTTTAGGTCCTTTAAATAGATATCTTGGTCATCAAATTTCACCAATACAGCTCAAATGCCTGAATCGGCATGCAATATGAACCCTTCTTATCTTTTGCACAGGCTAAAGAATTTCTTTTCTTAATGTTGAAGGAAAGAATCCAAATGGTGCCCATTGGGAACCTACTTTGATGGTTGATTTTGTTCTCTTTGCCCCATGCATTTTTTCCAAAATCACTTTGTTTAGGACGCATATGGATAGTCTCTCTTTCCCTCTTTTAAAGTTTCTTTTGTTTTAGTTATCTAACTATTTCCAGGTTGACTGTGAATCATTGCGGACTATGATGTTTTCTGCAATTTGTGCGGATTTGGTGTGTCGGGTTGTTCATGGGTCGAGTCAGACCAGGCACAAGCCTGTCCAAACTCAGAAATTTCAGTTATTGGGCTTAAGATTAAGGATTGGATCAGCCCACCCGCCTGCAGGTCAGGTCTAGTTCCAGGCCATTTGTAGATATTTAATTCTCCATGTTAACTATGCAGCCTGGGGGTGCCCCTTTAAGAATATATAGGCCCAGGCCGACCCTGTTTAACTCTGGGCCAAGAAATAGGTTGGCCTAGCCTGAAGCTTAAAAGACACCGCTCAAAGCCTAATGTGGACTGAGCTCAGTTGGATTTAGGATTACCCGGGCCATGAGCAAACCCATAGGATTATGTATTTGTCTTTTTTCCCCCTATATCTGCCCCATTGATATATTTACCTTCTTATAAAACTAAGGCAGTCAACGTGGCACGTTGGTGGAGTCCATTGGCCCACCAAATAAAAGAGATCGGTAGAATTGGGATTTAATTTTTATCTTGGTACTGAAATGATATCAAGAAGTTAGCTTTGACTTTTGATTATGTTGAATTTTATTTTATTCTTAGATATTTTAACTCATCAGCTCATTCATTGGCTAAACTGTGACTCTCTAGTAATCATGATATAGACAATGAATGGGCTTTGTCATTTTTAGGGGCAGGTATCTATATGTTCTTAAGGGCCAGTTTTGTAACTCTACTAATAGAGTCAAATAAAGTAAAAATGATTTTGCAGAAAGAATAAAATATAAGTGGGTTATTATGGTGTTTTGTTTTTAGTTATTTGTTATGAAATCCTTTTGACTTTTTGTATGGAAAAAGTGATTTTTTTTTTTTTTAATTTTAGTCGATAAAGGTAGTTGCTTTTTTGACTTTTTGTTAGAAAAGATGGAGGGAGTTTTGAATAAAGTGTATTTGATGTAACATATTGTCCGAAAAATGGAGATTTACTTGACTTTTGTTTTGTAGGATCATCTTTGAGTCTCGCTTTTGTTTTGGTGATTTTTTGCTTTTGAATGAGATTTCTCATTTTTACCAAAAATAAAAAAAGAAATGGCTTGGGCAGCCTAGCCAATAGTATTCAGCCCTTACACATGTATTTTGCAAGTAGACGAGGCCCGAGCCTAACTTTTTAGGCTCACTTACTAGACCTGAGCCCAAATATTATACCCATTAAGTACGCGGACTGGGCTTGGTCAAAGTTAGACCTAACTACCCCTTTTATACCCAATAAGTAAGCGGGCTGAGGGGTTCTCATGTTTGGGTGGAAATGCATTACCATTGCAATCTAGGTTCATAAATTCCTTTCTGACAGAGCACTTGTTAATGACGTGTAGGAAATCGTGTGGCCCGTATGCCACCGGTCCCGCATCAGATCAAACAGGGCTGATGCCAACAGAGAATACAATCTCATTTAATATAAGATTTGATCTGATCCCACTAATAAGACTCTCAATAAGATTAGTGGATGTGGGTTTCTTGGCAAGAAGTCTCTAGTAATTGTGACTTTTTGGGATTTGTCTATATAAGATTAGGGAGCCCTAGCATTGTGTATTATTCCATCCATTGTAAAGACAAAGAGGCAAAGAAATCCATAGAGCTTTCCAATCGCCAGAATGCACATAGATCTCCGGTCATGTGTCTGAATCTCCATATCCGAATCCATCAATTGGTATAACGAAGTCACGGTTCAGATCGGAGTAGATCTGAGGTTTTCTCCGGACCCAAGCCTCCTTTGTGTTTCTCTGCAACTAGTGGGAAAGGAAGAACCCGGGTTGCTGTGTTCTTGTTGGGCACATAATTCGCAACGGGAAAAGCAGCAGGGAGAAAGCAAAAGGCAACTGTTTATTCTTGTTTTTATTTTTTGCTACTATCCCTCGTGCTGCGTGCATCATTGAAGAGAAGGGAAGAGAAGCCAGCACCCTTTTCAATTCGTTTCCTTTCATCTCGCCTCGGTTTTGGCACGTACTTCATTTCTCGGGACGCGTGCGTCATTGGCAGCAGTTTGGGCTAAAGCG
Organism: Persea americana; assembly: GCA_029852735.1. Lineage (NCBI taxonomy): Eukaryota > Viridiplantae > Streptophyta > Magnoliopsida > Laurales > Lauraceae > Persea > Persea americana. The sequence goes on along the minus strand of CM056816.1, from coordinate 60,438,401 downwards.
ACCCGACCCGACCCAATGGAAACAGGCCCACACCAGCAAGCTCTGGTACAGCGTGCTGACGCAGGAGGGGGTGATCATCTATCGTCAAAAACTTCTTACTGCGATATCTTGAGCATCTGCACTCCGATCGACGAACCGTTTAGTTCTGTGGAATCCTTGCAAGCAGATCGATGCAGCAGCAGCAAGAGGAAGATGATCCAGCGGTTCAGAAAAAAGGGTAATTTTTCTCATTTAACAATAAGTGATATCTGAACCTCATTTTACAATTCAGTAGTAATTATGTCTTCCAAATTAGTGTTGCATGATCTTGCTAAGGCTAATATTTTTAATGGTAAGAACTTAGCCATAAGGAAGCGCCGGATGGACGCATAGCTACATTTTGACCGATTGACATATGTGATTGAATCCGATTCGATCTCCAAGCCCGCTGATGATGCCCCTAAGGACGATCATGATGTGTATGAACAATGAGTATTTGATAATAAATCAGCGATGCATCTTCTGATCGGATTCATATCCAGTGATTTGTTAAAGCAATTTGAGCACTTTAACACTGCTAAAGAAATCTATGATTATGCTATGGATAAATATGATGAAACCTCCAAATCTCACTTTATAGAGGCATTCAGCGCATATGTTAACTATAAGATGCCAAAGGGATCATCCATAAGGGATCACATGGATCAAATGGCGGTCCGATATAGTAATCTCGCAGCCTTAGGGAAGGAAATGGACGAAGATTTTCAAATCGTGTGCTTGCTGATGAGTCTTCTACCTTCATGGGAGAATGTGTCTCAGACCCTTAACCTCCAAAAGGGTGTAACCCTCAGTGAGGTTGGAGCTAAATTGCTTGTTGAAGGACAAAGGCAGGCTGCCCGCGGTGTAACACCAACTAACTCCGTCATGATTGCTAAAACTAATAATAATAACGGTGCGTTAACCGTCGACATGAAAAATAAAAGGAAATTCAAAGGCAATCGAAAACGGAAAGGGCCTAAGAATGGTGTTTGCTTTAATTGCGGGAAGCTTGGACACTTTAGTTCTCAATGCAGAAAGAAAAAGGGTGAGAGTAGCCAGCAATGTAAAGTGACCAAAGAACATGATGATTATGTTGAGATGGTCACAGAGTCCATGATGGTGGACACCAATGATAAAAGTTGGTGGATTGACTCAGGAGCCACCAGGCACATATCAAAAACCAAGGTTGGATTTGTCGAATTTAAAGAGATGAAACCGGGAGATCAAAGTATTTACATGGGGAATGAAACATTATATGATGTATTAGGTGTAGTGAAAGTCAAAATTCTCTTACAAATAATCCCTATATCTCCGATGTTTTCTTTGCTCTTGCTATGAAGAGGAGCATCATCTCTGTGAGCCAGTTGACTATGAATGGATTCAAAAACAGGTTTAAAGATAAGGAGGTTATAATTGGCGTGCGTGGTCAAGTTTTAGTCAAAGATTTTTTTTTTCTGATAAATTGTATTTGCTGGACACTCTTAATGATGAAATAAAATCCAGTTCTCATTATTCTGTGTGTGTGAATGTGTGCGTTGATGGTTTGGCAATGTTATGGCATATGAGATTAGGGCACATTAACAAAAACAAAATAATTAGAATGGTTAGGGATGGACTCTTACCATATTTAGGTAAAGTGGAGTACCCTATGTGTGAACCATATTTAAGTGGAAAAATAGTCAAAAGACCATTTCCAAAAGGAACTAGAAGTTTAGAAATCTTGGCCATAATTCATTCTGATATTTGTGGACCATTGAATGTCCAAAATAGAACGGGGGATGACTATTTTATCACATTTATTGATGACTACAGCAGATGTGGTTATGTGCACCTAATTAAACACAAACATGAGGCCTTAAAAATGTTTCAAATATATGCTGCTGAGGTCCAAAATCAAAAGGGCAAGAAAATAAAACGGATTAGATCCGATAGTGGGGTGAATACACCTCAGAACTGTTTAAAGAATATTGTGCGCGTGAGAGAATCATTCATGAATATTCGATTCCATAGACCCCACAACAAAATAGCGTGGTTGAGAGGAGGAATAAGACCTTAATGGATATGGTAAGGTCAATGATCAGCCACGCGAGACTTCCTCTGTATTTGTGGGGAGAAGCATTAAACACGACACAATATATTTTGAATAGAATACCCTCCAAAAGTGTGCCCAAGACCCCGAATGAATTATAGGCTGGTGCCAAACCAAAATTAGAACATGTGAGAGTTTGGAGCTGTCCTGTACATGTCCTGCTACCACCACCGAAAAGATATAAACTGCAAGTAAAAATGAAGAAAAATTGTTCTTTCGTTAGCTACCCATTACATTCTAAAGGATATCGTGTGTATGATCACGAAAATAGGATGATCATGGAATGTCGACATGTGTTTTTCCTTGGGGATCCGATGGTCAGTCCTAGTATAGAACCACAGTGTGTAGAATTATTTGAAATCTCTAAGGGCAAAGGGGTTCAAGTAAGTCGAGGTTCCGACGAAGAGGACGTTGGACCTAGAGTTTCTGGCCAGGGCCCACTTGAGGTGATTGAACAACCCGATGAGCCAATTGGCAGGCCGCTTCGGGCGAGGAAACAACCGGCATATCTATATGATTATTGCAGGTTATTGGAAACCGTGCAAGATTTGGATAGAACTCTTACTCTTAAGCGATCAAAGCGCAGGATGTACAGTATTGGTTAGAGGCTATGGGAGAGGAGATAGAATCAATTGAAAAGAACCAAGTATGGCAATTGGTTGATCTTTTAAAAGATCGGAAAGCCATTGGATGTAAATGAGTTCTTAGAAAGAACCTAAAGTCGGACGGATCCTTAGATAAATATAAAGCACGATTAGTAGCTAAGGGATTCACACAAGTGGAAGGAATAGATTACGAGGAGACGTTTTCTCCGGTCGTAAAATTCCAATCCCTACGAACCTTGGCAGCATTGGTAGCATGTCATGACCTTGAATTGCACCAGATGGATGTGAAAACCGCATTCTTGGATGGCGAATTAAAAGAAGAAATTTATATGAAACAACCCGAGGGGTTTGTGGTGCAAGGTCACGAGAACGAAGTGTACAAACTTAATAGGGCATTATATGGATTAAAACAAGCCTCGAGACAATGGAATAGAAAATTTCACCAGGCCATAGGTGAAATAGGATTTGTCCCCAATAATGCAGACATATGTTTCTATATTAAACGTAGTGGGAGTAGTTACTTATATTTGTCATTATATGTGGATGACATTTTGATCACTGGTGATCAATTGGAAGCTGTAAATGAAATCAAACAGTGGTTAAAGTCAAGATTCGATATGAAAGACAGGGGTGAGGCAGAGTATGTCATTGGCATTGAAATAACTCGTGATCGTCCGAATAGGCTATTAACTTTATCACAGGGATCCTATTTGGAAACTGTGTTGAAACGGTTTGATATGGCTATGTGTAAACTAATTGACACTCCCATCTGTAAGAGCATAAAATTGTCAAGCGATCGGAACCCACAAACGAGCAAGATAAGGAAGTGATGAGAATGAAACCTTATGCTCAAATTGTGGGCAGCATCATGTATGCGATGCTATGTACGAGACCAGACTTGCATTCACCGTGGGTCTCGTAAGCAAATTCCTAAGTAACTCAGGATTACAGCATTGGTATGCAGTTAAGAGGATTCTACGGTACATCAAAGGAACAATGAATCTTCGCCTATGTTATCAAGGTGAAGTCCTGGAACTGCGCGGCTACTTAGATGCAGATTGGGCCGGTGATTTAGACCATAAAAAGTCAACAACTGGCTATGTGTTTACCCTTGGAGGAGGTGCAGTTTCTTGGGGTAGCAAGAAATAGACCTCTACGCCTATGTCAATAGCCGAAGCAGAATATATAGCATGCAGTATAGCAGTCTAGGAGGCTCTTTGGTTAAAATATTTTCTAACTGATTTGGAGATAATCGGAGAAAAAAAGCCTGTCCCAATGAACGTAGATAGCACATCTGCTATATTCGTGGTGAATGAGTAGAAGTTTAACAGCCGATCAAAACATGTTGAGATAAAGTATCACTTTATTAGAGAGAATGCTGAAATGAATGATATAGAAATTTTTTATATGCCTTCAGAGGAATTGATGGCTGATGCTCTCACCAAGGCTTTGCTAGCAGAGGTTTTTGCAAGGCATGTGATGCATATGGGACTAAGATATGTTTGATGTACATGACATTCGTGCCAAGTGAGAGATTGTAGGAAATCATGTGGCCCGCATGACACGGGTCCCAGGTCAGATCAAGCAGGGCTGATGCCAACAGAGAATACAATCTCACTTAATATAAGACTTGATCTGGTCCCACTAATAAGACTCTCAATAAGATTAGTAGATGTAGGTTTCTTGGCGAAGAAGTCTATAGTAAGTGTGACTCTTTGGGACTTGTCTATATAACATAAAGGAGCCTTAGGGTTGTGTATTATTCCATCCATTGGAGAGACAAAAGGCGAAGAGATCCGCAGAGCTTCCCAATCGCCGGAGCGCATATAGATCTCCGGCCACGTGTCGGAGTCTCCGCATCCGAATCCATCATGATGCTTATTACCCCATGTGTAGTAAGGAAGAAGAGTCGATTATTCATGCATTATTTCTATGTGAGTATGCTAGGGCACTTGGCTTGGATCTAAATTGGGCTGTTTATCTCATAACACTTCTTTTAACTCAATTTTTGAAAGGTGGAAAAATAATATGGAAACAAGCAAACTCTACAAAGCCAAATTTTAATATTCATTCAAAAGTTCGGATTTTGGCTTTATAGTGGGCTCTATTGGAAGGTAGAAATGATCTCATTTTTAGAGGAAAGGGGATTCACCCTGTAAGTACTCTAAATTTTGCTAAAAGTATTATCATGCCAATCCCTTATCTGTTAAAGCAGTAGAATCTGGAAAAGATACTCGACACTATGATATAACTTTTAGACTAAAGGATGGATTTGTTGTTATTTTTCCTGATGCTGCTATTCATAAAATCGATGGTAAAGCTTGCTTCGGCTTTGCCATTTGGTTTAATGGATCTTTTGTGATTGCTACAGGCTCATTGGATGGGTCAAAAGTCTCTTCCTCCAAAGAAGCTGAGGTGAGGGCCATTTTATTGGCCTTAAGTGAAGCTAAGATGAGGGGTTTTCCAAAAGTCCACCTTTTATCCGATGCTCTTGAAGTTGTTCCGGCAATTAACGGGAACCCGGACTAGTCTATTGACCCAATTGTGCAAGATATATAATCTTTAGCGACATCTTTTGAACTCTTTTAAATTTCTCATATTCCTAGAGTGTTGAATCTGGTATTCATATCATAAAATAATACGTGAAATATGGTGATGAAAATTAAATTGAAAGTCTTTTGTTGTAATATGTAATGTAGAATGTAATAGTTTATATTTATGCAACCCATGCATCTTATATGTTAGGTCTTGCAAACATGGTTTAAAATCTCGGCTGATACCGGTTCATATCGGCCGATATGAACCGGTATCAGCCGATACCGCGACGATATTTTGCCGCTATACCGAGTCAGGCCGATATGGTCAAAATATCCCCAAAATATCGGTTCATCTCGGCCGATATGGTCAAAATATCGGTTTTACCGATATCTCACCGATATCTCGGCCGATATTTTGAAAACATTGGCCGAGATGGACTGCGATGGAAAAATGGTAAAAGAAAGTAACTTTTTGTAACTTTTTCTCTATTCTCCAATTTTCTTCTCCTCTCCCGTCATCTCCTTAGAGGAACCATGTCTCCATAACTTATTCTCCCATATTTTCCAAATTCCAAAACTATTTTTTGAATAAATCATTTTATTTAGCAAGAGAAAATCAAGTACTTAACTACCTTATTTTTACTATTATGTGTTTTTTATTTTTTATTTTTAGATAAAGCATAAAAATGAATGAAAAGATCATTTGCATGTCATTTTTTGGTTTGTGCTGTGTTCTTCACTTAGATCTACACACTTTTATGCTAGATCTACTTATAAATATGATTTTGGGTGTAGAAAAATGATGCTTTTTAAATCTTCTACTTTAAAAAAAAAAATTGTTGGAGTATTTATGCTACTAAATAGTAAATACTAATAGCTTATTAATAGTGTATAGATAATTTTTATATTATCTTTGTTTTCTTATATTTTATACTAATAAATTGATTATGAGCATCAATAATTGTTGCATTATATGAAATACTGGAGAAGACAACGAACTGCGATACAGACAGGGCTCATAACTTAAGGTGACCGAGATTTCTATTTATTGTTGTTAATAATGGAAAAAAAATATTGTTTTCCACCATTTTCTAATATTCTGGATTTTTTGGATATTTTTGCGATTTTTTTTTATTAAAAAAAAATTCACACCGCGACGACCGCGACAGACCGATATCTGTGATCGATATTGATATCATATCGGTTTTTCGGCCCGACCGAAACCGCAACCAATACCGCGATTTTAAATCATGCTTGCAAAGGATGCTGATACATGCAAATAATACACGAATATGTGTAACATGCATATATATAAGAAGGCTCTATGTTCGAGAGCCTTAATATGAAGTCCCATTTGTTAGTTTTTAGAAAAAAAGATTCTTCTATTAAAAGATTTGATATAAAATGATATTCACACAAAAAAAAAAAAAAAACCTAAATAGACTGGAAATATGATATAATATAATAAATTTGAAAAGATGTATTTAGAAACAATATATAATTCTGTTGACTAGAAAATTTAAAATACACATGGTTCTTTTTTTTTTTCTGTTCTTTTTTTTTTGTGTGTGTGTCAAACTGGTTTTGAGTTTTTTATTTAACAGAAATCGCATACTGGTCTATATGACTTGGCCAACATTCGGGTAAGTGTACAATTCAACTCAACACAGTGAAAAATCACTGACCCAGGTGTTGATCGGTCAAATGAAGTTCTAATTCCTGCAGTCTCAAGGGCCAGGCTACCTGACCCAATCAAAGCCCGGCCCACATGGATCTGGATATGAGTTGAGATTTAAGGCCTTTGGGCCATAACTAGGGCTAATTTTGTGGCCCTATAGGAACAGTTCGGCCCAGTAACTATTTTGAAACACCCGGCCTGGCCCGACATATTTAGAATTTACAGTAGTGGACGTAGACATAGGATTTGCAAATGGTTACATATTTGGAATAGACAGTAGACGTATAAATAGGTTTTGCAAATGGCTTGGGCTGCACTTTCAAACCTTTGGGTAAATCCGGGCCTGAATATTAGTCCAATAAGCATATGGATGACCTTTAGATAAGATTCAATCTGGCCCAACCCAGCCCATAAACGGGCCCTTACTTATTTATCTAGACAAATATTTTTCCGAGTCAGAAATTGGTATGTGTTGGCAATCCCTCTCCCCGTTTTTGTGTTTGACCTTCTACTCCCACCATATTAGGGACAAAGTAGATAAGCAGGTGAGCGACACCCAAATCTACAATTCTCTCTCTCTCTCTCTCTCTCTCTCTCTCTCTCTCTCTCTCTCTAAAGTCTCAATCACCAACATAATAGACAATAAGAACAAGCACTTGTGTGTATTTGCTATTAACCATTATTATAGCCTCAATGACCATGAATTCTCACCATTCATGATTCAACTCTGTACAATTGCGTGTAGGCTAATGACAAAGCGCTCCATTACTTCCCCCACGCCTTAAAAGTAGTTCAACGGCAACACATTAATCTTTTCTTCTCAATCTCTTCTTCCCTCCTTTTCCTACCTTATACCTTATATTTGTTCATCTGTATCACAACCAATATGGGGTGTTTGCTTCCACAAAAATCTGTTGTAATTCACTTCCTGCTGCTCTTGCTACTGACTTGCACCCAGTAGCATTTCATTATCTCTCTACAAAATTAGAAGCCAAATCTATATCAGGACCACTTTCTTTTAGTCTTTTTTTTTTTTTTTTTTCTTTTGGGTTCCTGCAAATTGGATGATACAACAATGGCGGGCGTGAACGACGCTAGATTATATCTAACAAGAAGCAGCCTGTGGAAGCCAGAGTCTATAGAAGTCTTTGGAGTTTGGAAGACGGGAGATGATATTTGCAGTAGAAAGAGAGAAGTAAGAAGTCTGTGTGTGAGGGGGAGTAGCAGTTATCAGAGTGTTGATAGGATCAATGGTAATGTGACTGGTATTAATGGAACTGTGGCTCCATCCGTGGGAAAAAGTAATGGATGGAAGAATGAAAAAAGTGGGCCGACTCACAACTCTATGCTTGGGAGATTTGTGGAGGATCGGTTTGTTTTTAGGCAGACTTTTGTTATCAGGTCGTATGAAATTGGACCAGACAAAACTGCAACCATGGAAACTATTATGAATCTTCTTCAGGTATGTGTTCATTCTCCCCATTTTGACTCTCTTCTTTCCATGACTTTATAATAATGCCTTGCTGACGACACGATGAACATGGTAATGGCTAATGCAGGAGACTGCACTGAACCACGTCATGAGCAGCGGCCTTGCCGGTGATGGTTTTGGTGCGACCCATGAGATGAGTTTAAGGAAGCTGATCTGGGTTGTCACTCGGATAAACATACAGGTGGAGAAATACAGTTGCTGGTATGCTACCTGCCTACACCCCCACTCTTTTGTTGCCTTCCACATTAAATTATCTGCATAGAAGACGCTTTTCTCTAGTTTTGTTGATATGCTGAGTCCGATTAATCAAAAATTATAAAAACAAGCAACAATCTCCTTACTGGGATCACACAGAAACCAAAAGGGGCCTGAATGTTGCTCTTCAAGGGTGTCCATTTAGGAACAAAAACTCCCAACCAATTGCCATCTGGTGAAATTAGCTCCATTCATATTTACTGGTCCATACTTGGAAGTGTTCGGATCTGGTGAAATGCTTTTGGTGGTTTGATCCATTAGTCATCAAACTTAGGAGAGGTTTTCTTCTTATTAGATGAACTAAATAATTTTCTGCAGGACTACTCATTTTCCAAGAGGATACTTCTCTCTTGCACAGTTTTCTACAGTAAATGGCCAATCATAGAAAAAAATTTCTTTGCTCACCACACATTCAAACTACTCGTTAGGTGGCATCTGTTCTATGCTTCCTCGTTAGCCACCCAACTCCCAAATGGTCCACCAGTTTTTGACGAAATCACTTTCCAATGTAGCTTTAGAAAAAAAAAAAACACACTTTAAAATGCCCTTATGTGAATCATAGCTTTCAACCTAAACTTGCCTAGTATACAAATTTCATATTCCATGAAAATATTAAGGGCCCGTCTCTCTGCATAAAATACATAGGAATTGGACACAGAAATTCATGGTGAAATAAGCTCTACCAAAGGATTATTGAAGAGCTGAGGGTCTGGAATATGGGCAAGGGTTGAAGGATGTAAGGTGGAGATGCAGATGGTAATGGCTGGGTATTCATTTCCAATCTTCCCCAGATTCAATTTCCATTAAAGGAAAGGCTATTTTATCGTCATTTTTGGATATTCACCTTTGGTTCTTCACTATCAACAACTTGGAGAAATACAGTCCTAGGTATTCAAATCCATCAAACAAACAGTCCATAGTAAAAGAGAAGAATTGTACCTAAATCATGTGCCATGACACAATCAGTATCAGTATCAGCAATCTTAAATAGAAAAGGAAATTATCAAGGACAGAATTTCTTCCTCTTATAAAATATATATATATTTATATGATTATGACTAGAAATTAGACTGTAACTTATACAGTATGCATATGATATCCATAAATAACTAGATCACTGGCTCTGTTTCCTACCAGCTATCATATTTGGTTTGATAACCTTATTCATAATATGCTATCGGTTCAATATAATAAACAACTCCTACACATGCTCATTAGATATTAGATGACTAGCGGCACAAATCATAAACTTGTTACAAATGAGAACAGAGAATAATGTTCACAGCATTTGAAGCATAAAGCATCCACCAAACCTCAGGCATCAAATCAGGGTATTTCAACTTTCAAACGTTCATCGAGACTAAAATAGAAGTCACCCCAAAAAGGTCACAAGGAATTAGGTCATACATTTTTTGCTTTCATTGTTCTCTACATAATGTTGTGCCAATCAAAAAGATGGCTGTGATGTTCATCAAGATTGATCAAGCTTCACTCCAAACTGATGTGGTGATGTGATAGGGGTGATGTGGTAGAGATTGATACATGGGTTGCAGCATCTGGAAAAAATGGTATGCGCAGGGACTGGATAATCCGGGATTATAGCACTCAACAGATCATAACAAGAGCCACCAGGTGCTAAAACATCCAAATAAGAGTAGGGAGTTCGCAATTTCCTTTCAATTTACCTATTTCTATATTCCGTGCAGCACTTGGGTTATTATGAACAGAGAGACCAGAAGGTTGTCCAAGATACCTGAACAGGTCAGGGAAGAGGTGAAACCCTTCTATCTTGACAGAACAGTAATAAAGAACACAAATGACAGCAACAAAATAGACAGGCTCAGTGAAGAAACTGCAGAGAGCATCAGATCAGGTTTAGCTGTAAGTGTAATTGTTGAATCAATAAAAATTCTTTTCTTTTGTCAGTTAATATATAAGAATAGTCTTTTGAAAGTTATCCGTTACTATTACTGTTCATTATTACTAGTACACTGTTGTTGTTCTTGTTTCACTATTCCTGAGTATCGATCAATAAAAACTTAAATCTAATACAACTCACCAACTGCTATCACAATTCAACATATACTATAAGAAAACAAAATACCAAAAAGTGGCCTGGCAACCTTGCTATACTTTCCATGAGCTTTACTGAAGGTCAAAAACTAAAATACATGGCCAGGTCATGCCACTAGTCTCACCTTTATAGTCTAAACTAAAATCAAAACCTATCATACCTGTATACTTGTATGCCAAGTGTACCCATATCCATGGGATACAATACCAATTATGATACTAAATACCACATGAACACTTGCTAGGCCAATTATTTCATAAGTATAACCGATGTTCTTACTTTCAAAGAATGTAATTACTCTCAAGTTGCAAACCAATACACCCAAAATACCTAGGCGTTAGAGGTGCAGCAAATTAACTACTTAACACACTTAATTGAAGTTACTATTTCAGAAAAGAAAAAAACTACTTAATACACCCCCTCAGGCAAGACACCGCCTGAACTCGAAGCACGCGCCTACATAAAACACTTTCCTGGCACATGCGCGCACAAACAAGACACAGCATGGGGCCTTTTTTTGGCCTTCGCATATTTGAACCTAGACGTGTTGACTCTGATACCATCTCAAGTTGCTCACCAATACACCCAAAATGCCTAGGCATTAGAGGTGCGGCAAAGTAACTATTTAATAATAATATATTCATTCCACTGATACTTGCATATTCCCAGAGCACCCATTTCTGCAGAAAACAATACCACTTCTAATATTGAACTCTGCACGAATACTTGTAGGATACCACCATTTGCTAGATCATTGATGAAATAAAGTTCAATCAATGCTCTCATACTTTTCATGGAATGCAATATTAATAGTATATATTCATCCACTCTTCCATTCTTCATCGTAGCATTATCTCATCAATCTGGGTCAACTAATAATAACACTTTCATAGTTACAATAAAGTTAGAAATGTTTTTTTTTCTTTTTTTAAATGGTAAAACATAAGAGATATTTTAAAAAATACAAAAAATTGATACTCTGTATAAAAACAGGGAAGTTTCCCTAATTGAGATGAATCAATCCTACTGAGCTATAAGTCAATTTGTTTAAAACAAGATCCAATTTCCTAGTTTGAGTAGGTTTGATTTCTTAGCCCCTAAGTTTCTTTTATTATAAATATGGCATTGTAGAGATCAATGATCTCAGTTAATTGAGTTAATAAAATTTCCCTATTGTGGGTTTCATTGGAGAGTGTCTCCTTCATCGTGATTGTTCCTGTGGGAACCCTAATTGTGCTCTGGCACTTGCATCGTAACCCTAAGTTGCATCAATTGGTATCAAAGCCACACGATCCACACGATCGGTGTGATTACCCCTATCTTCCATCGCCAATGCATCACTATGGTTTTCATAAGAGTTTATATGAGCAAGGTGAAAGGTTGCACTAGGTCAGAAGGATTTCAAGAAGGCTAAAAGAAAATTTAGAGGGAAGTAAGAGATTTACAATTTCAATAGTTTAATGAATTTAGATCTTTAAGGAGATAGGAGTTCCATCCTCATTTTTCTTTTTTTTTTTCTTTTTTTTTTTTTTTTTGAGATTTCATAATCTATTTAGGCTTTGAGTTGTTCAAAGATCGTTTTTCTGAGTTGTTGATGGATTATTTATTTATTTATTTTGTGCAGTTGTTTGGGAGTAACCTTTGCTTGATGCAATAACATGTTACAGTTCAACATATCTATAAATATATAAATTAAAATTTGAAGAAATCAGGTCACCATGAACTGGAAGGTTTTATTTTTTATTTTTACTTATTTTCTAAATAAAATAACAATGCCAATGGTCGACCACAAGTCATGTTTTTAACATCGACAATATAGTTGGGAGGCAGTCACAAGTAGCTCACTTTTTGTTTTTTTAATGTAATCAGCCAAGATGGAGCGACATGGACGTCAACCAGCATGTAAATAATGTAAAGTACATTGGATGGATTTTAGAGGTAAGTCTCACCAACTAGATGAGATTCACTGAATAAGTGGTATAATGAAATCAAATGGTATGTCACAACATTAATAAAGAGAAATGAGTTAAGACTCATACCTTTCTTAGATTCATGCACCCGTCTTTCTTTTTCCACTATTTGAATTAGAAAGATTGCAATGTGCAGTATATATCAGATACAATAGGTGTATAGTATATTATGTGCATCAATTCATCAAAACTCACAGGAATAAATTATCCAAATTGTAACAGATTATGGGAACATGGTCTATCTGAAATATTCAGTATAGAGGTAGCAGAGGCAATATTTTTAGAAATTTCAGCAGAAAAAAAGTATTGAAGAACTCTCATTTCTCGCCTCAAATATCAATCACTAAATCTCAAGCAAAAAAACAAAATACATTAATCAACAAAAGGATACAAGGGTCAACAACCCCTTATTTATGTTGGTTAGGCATTCCACCTCATAAACGGGATAAGGGTTCGAGCTCTCGTCAGCCCCTCTGATACCTTAACATGTCAGTATGCACCCAACCTTAAAAAAGAAGTATACAACAAGACACACATGTACTTTTTTAGATTTGCTTCCATGCTTTTTAACTGCTATCACTTTACACATCAATTGCAGAGTGTACCAATGAACGTGTTAGAGGACTACAATCTCACAAGTATGACGCTGGAATACCGACGTGAATGCCGGCAGTCCCATCTGCTCGAGTCCTTGACCAGTATGAAGGAAGCAGAGGTTGAGACCAATCTTGTCATTGCAAGTTCATGCAGAGCAGATTTGGGAAGCACACACCTGCTTCGCATGCAAGAAGACAGAGCAGAGATAGTTCGAGCAAGAGCAGAATGGAGATTAAAGGGAAAAAACAAATGATGCATCTGAATGGGCCTATTTTTTGTAAATAAGTCCAATTTTCTTCTCCATTCTCTATTGTTCTGTGCTTCTGTATTCTTTTTTTTCCCCTCGAGAGTTAAGACCATAAACTTCATGTTTTCTTGTATACTGTTTTCCATGTATACGTTATTAGCACACATTTGAGCAGCTCAACCTTCAAGCCTATTATTATCAAGAACTTCAAGATTTCAGAATATTTATTTAAAAGCAAAAAGTCCTCCCATGGCCAGAATCAGCGTATTTAGCATCTATGCAAAATAATATAGAACATTTTGTGGGGAGAAATACAGAAAAACATATTCAATAATCAGTACATAAATTGTCTTTGATCTTCAATCCAAGGAAAAAGATTACGCACATTAGGGCCAGGGTTTAATGATCCCATAATTTGAGTGGCGGCACAACACAACCGTGGACAGGACTGGACAGGACTTTTAAGGAAAAACTGAACAGGATGGAATGTTCTACCATTTAGCTTTCTTTACATTGGATATGAAGCTGTATGTATTTATCCCCCTGTGAGTTGCTAATGATTGGCAAGTATTAGCTTATTGAGCTTTTGAGACATAATCTATCTAGGATGGGGCCCATAAGACCAGCCGATCAAAGTCTGAATGATGGCCCCAATACACATCACATGAGGCAAGGCCAAAAGAGAAAATCCAAATACTTTGTTAGGTCAAGGATAGTATAATTCTTTTGTTAACCTCTACGGGATTATTTAGTTATTGGCTAAATAAGAAAGGGAAGCAATCCATGGTCAACATCAAAAGAACCAACTTCTATCATTTAATAGGAAAAAAAACTACTAAGGCATACAACATACAGTACAGATACGAAGACAATAGCCGCAGACTTGGGAACTCAAAAACCAACAGACAGTGGCAGTATCAATACAATTGTACTATAGGGGGTCTCAAATGCAGGTAGGTAAGACCTGCAGGTTAGAATCAATAGATATTGGAAGATTCCGAAGAGGATCATGTTAAAGAAGTGACTAGAGCAATAGAATTTCTCCTAGCATCCTATGAAAGAATCACAAAAATATATTACTCTCCAAACACAATAAGACTAAACCTCTACGGCACAAAAATGCAGGATTGAAAATGATTAAAGTACAACAGCAGCCTTCTCCTGGGAAATTAGTGGAACAGGATTGGCTATCAAAGGTTCATAATGATCAGCTCCAGCACCGCACCAACCTGCATGTGCAAAAAGATTCCAAGTAAAAAAAAAAAAAAAAAATCATAAATAAACAACATAATTTACTAAGATCGTTAGTAGCAAATATGAAAATACAAACAATACTCCAATGGCAGCAATAATACAAGAAATCAGGAATGACAAGCAACTCTGGTTGAAACTCCCAATGCCTGAAAAGCGACGGACCAGAAATTATGGGCACCTGAACCTCAGGAAATGTACAATCACTTTTTCTTTTTGTTTTGTTTTTGAATAGTTACTTTCATTAGAAAAGCAAGCAGTACAGGAGGAGCATACTGACATGCTAGAAGGAAATGAACAATCACCTTAGCAATAAGTTTTGTACTTCCTTAATAATGATCAACTCAATACATGTTGGTCATGTGGTGCAGTGACTAGGAGATACACATGTGAAATGATGGTCACCATGTTCACCATGTAAGTGGGATGCCCAAGTATCTATCATAGATTGGAAGATCCAAGGTATTAACTTGTCACCCCATTTTGTAGATGCAGAACCCATTCCTCGATTCCTTGTTCACTAGAAACATTACAATTCTCTATAACAGTGAAGCAGTCAAGGTTGGTAACTTGTCGCCCCATTTTGACCATTGCTTCCCCTCCTTAACCTTGTACTAGTAGACTGCCAAACAAAGGGTTGCATTTTGTTGAAGATACAAAGGGTTAGAATTTCCAGTCCAGTCATATTTACAACTCTTTTAGACTTTGTGGCATGTAAAAAGTTTCAAATGGTTTCCGCCAATTTACTAAAAGATACTTCCACCTATTTATCAATGGAGGGGAAGAGAGTGGTGAGATTATCTTCAGGGAAAAGCATGGTGAAAGATGAAATTGTCCTGAAAATGGCACATCCAAATTCTGATCACCAGTGCACATAGGGGTATATAAACAGGCCGAGCTTGGCCAAGCTCAAGCTCGATCTTGACTACCTGAACTAGAGCTCAGCTCAAGACAGAATCAAGCTTAAGGAACCAAGCTCAAGCTCATCATAAATAAGCCAACCTCAAGCCTAAGCTTGGGAGTCAGGATCGGCTGGTCTTCCTCAAACCTACATATAAATGTACATTAATGAGCCTAGCTTGGTCTTGTATTTGTGCTTAGGCTCATATAAAATGTTAATCATGCAGAGCTTGAACCAAGCCCTTAATTGAGCCAAGCTCAGGAACCAGCTCAACTAATCTCAATTGGGCTCCGCCTCAACTTTGATCATAAATTAATAGAGTTGAGCTAGCTTGGCTTGGCTCAGCTGTGCTCAGCTCGAGCTTAACTCAAAAGCTAATAGAGTTGAGCTCAAGCACAGCTCACTAGCTCACAAGTTGATCTTGAGGTAGAGCCTGTTTAGCTCAAGATTGGCTCGAGGGCTTGGTTCAAGATCACCATGATTAACATTTTATATGAGCCCAAGCACAAATACAAGACCAAGGTGAGCTCATTTTTTATTTTTTTTATAACTACCAAGCTGAGCTCATTAATATACATTTATGTATGTTTGAGGAAGAGACAAGCTCAATAACATTCAACTCAAGATAAGTGGTATTCTTTTTGCAATAACTTATTCGCGCGTCAAAAGATTGTCTATTACAAGGATTCATGCCTGCCCGCACGCACGCTCGCCCACACGCACACACAAAAACCCATAAACCACAAACCCACCAACAAGAAAAAAGTAAATTAAAAATAAAATAAATTTCTCTTCCTAACGTGCACAAACAGGTACATATAAAAAACTTCACTTCTCTGAGTTTCAATGATTAAGCTGTGATTGAACTGAAATGAGAATCATTAACCGCCAGCACATGATGCTAAATGCAACAATTATAATCCTATTATAGATATTTACACAACACAAATAGTAGTTTAGTATGTTTATAAATGCTCATTTACCTGTTCCTTTCATGAAAAGGAAAAAAGGAGCTTCATTAATTTGCCCCCGTGGACAATGAGGAAGAAAGAACACGCAATTATCTTCATCAACCATTGCATCTGATCCATGAGCTTGAACCTGAAACATGATTGAGGCAATAAGTGAGAGTTTAGGTAACATTTAAATTCTGAAACATTCAGTCTCTCTTTCACAAGCATTTAGAAACTTGACAAGGATTTCTAGTCTGCTAAAAAGTACAAAGTATTTAATGAGGCAGTGGAAACTCAAGATGATTTGTCAATTCAATGTTCTTGAAAATGTTGAAAATACTTGGGAAAACAGAGGCACGTGTACCTCCCAACTTATGGTAAAATGGTATCCAATCCAGTAGCAGATTAAGTCTACAGAAGAGCAATCCTCCTAAAAGGATTACTTGTTAAAGCGAAATAGCATGCTCATTAATTTTCCTGTCTCTCATAAATTATACAGTATTGTTGTGAATAGAACATGTGAGCCCATTCCGCAAAAGTTGCGGCCCATGGTACAGTGATCAAGACTGTATTGATCCAGCGGGACCCACCATGAGAAGCAGATGCCTCGGATCATTTTTAAATTTAAAAAAAAAAAAAAAAAAAAAAAAAACAGATCATCAATCAAAACTTAGGCTGACCAACTGAGATAAATAGAAGTGATGCAATCAATGAGGCAAAACCTTAGGCTGGCCAACTGAGATAAATAGAAGTAATGCAATCTCTGAGGCATTCCAATCGCAAACAACTTTTGCATATTTCCTCAATTGCAAAAGGCCTATTCACCATACCCTAGCCCCACTTGCAGAAATAAGTGCATTATGATGGTGTACAGATTCTGACGCACAAGGATTGTGTCACTTCTCACTAGAATTGTTTCAAGTGATGGAGGACATAACAAAAGCATAAACTTTAATTTCAAAACATGCTTCTAAAAGTCTATTTTGTCTGTGTAACACATTATGCATTAAAAGTTATGTGTCTAACATCTAAGATCATCTCAAAATAACAAAGAGCAAAATCAAAGAATTTAGAAGGCATGATATAGACTGTGTCAGCACATCATAAACATCTCACCACATAAATCTCTCGCTTGAATTCGGTTGCCAAACTCTCTATTGCTATGTCATCACCAAAGGCTGCAGCATGACCTTCTCTATTCTCGTCCACCGACAATAAACCATCCTCGGTATATTGCAAAGTGATAATGTCATATTCATCTGCTGGTGAACCAGAGATAGACATGTATTTCACCCAACTTGGACCATCATCCACGGAAATGCATCTCTCCTTGTAGATAGACTCCGCAGCCATTTCCCTTCAAACATAAATTAGAAATGAACATATATGATTGCTTAACAAATACAATGTGCATACTTCAAATTTTCAAGTGTACCAGCCACAAATTTGAGACATTCTACAAACATGAATATGCATTGGCAATTAGGATTCCTCATTTGTGTGCATTCTTATGTGTAGTATATTCTAATTAAGGAAGATGTCTTATCAACAAGAAATAACTCATCCATTCCAAATATAACTCATTAACAAAATTTGTCCATAAAGATATACAATTTTCTTAGGCTTCTTTTTTGCAGAAGTGGAGTCTAGAGTTCATTAATCCAAGATGTTAATACCTTAGCCACTCCATTTAATGTGAACTGTTGTTTCATCATTCAAAAAAAAAAATGTAAACAATTGTTTGAACTATGCACATTATGGGCTGTACAGGAAACCACCCAGGTGGAAGAATCCTAATTCCTAACCATTCAATATGTAACCAGCTACTAAATGGAATACAATGAAAGGGAAACAACCGTTCACATTTTTTTTTTAAACCAATATAGACAACTCTGAAATGAGGCAGGAAAACATCAAACAAATCAACTTACTTTGCTGAAAGAACACATTTTGGTCTAAAATTTTAATAAAAGAGACAGGGTTTATAGTACTTCAATTGTACTATGCAACTCATTAATCGGTGGCAAGCGAGAAGAAGCTAAATACAGGGTATCGGAAAAAATCATGAAAAGCACCATTAAACAAAAGGAAGAAAACCTCATTTGTAGCACAGCTTTCTTAGCAAGGCTGTACCAGAAAGCATGAGACAAAATGACTAGAAGATGGGAGAACTCTTGCACCATTTTTTTGCCTAAAAACCCACACATATTACTGAAGACAAAGCATCTCGCCTATGTATTTCTGTTGGTTTTTAGTTCAAAATGTTATAAGTTATATTCTTGGGGTATGTAGCTCACACTATTCTCTATTAAATAAAAGGAGAAAATTAGAAAGAAAATGCAATCGCATTCAGTTACTCACAAAGAAGCAAGTGAGGCGGAGGAAAAGGAAGTAACAGCCTAGTACAATGCTTTCCCATTTCCACTGTGACAAACATCACAATCACAATTGCTCAATCAAGTGGAGGGAATCCACGTGCAAACTAGATTCTCCAGGGAATCAATCCACTTATGGTTCAGTGGTAAGGCATAGATAATAAGGATCACATCCACCATTGTTGCTGTGTTTATTAGGTACTTCTACAGTGTGTGTGAGTGCGTGCATTAGTATTCACCACACAAGTAAAAATTGCTTACTCAAACATGAAAAACTTTTTTTTTCTGCGATTGAAGTTTGATTATTGACATGTAGAAATGTGTAGGGATGCTAAAATGTGTGTTATGTGTTAATTTTACTCCTTACTAACATTTTTCACTTCCATTATTATAAAACTTTGGTACACCTTTTGTCAACACACTCTTTGTTGATTGATGGCTCCTTAATACCACACACATGCCTCTTAATTGAAGTGATATTTGGCCACTTAGAACAAAGGTCTGCAACATGAGTAGGTCTGATCAAGCAAAGGTGGCCTGCCCCCATACAAGCTAAATTGCTAAACTAGATGGTACAATCCAAATACAACATCATAAAATACAACAATGCACAATCCAAATAGCACTCAGCATTTCTAGGTTTCTCCTCTTCTTTTCTTTTCATTCTTCTTACTTTTTCAATGGGATCAAGACAAGCCCTAAACAACTAATTCAATCATCAAACCCTAATTCGTCCAAAATTCCACAAATAATTCCACTAGAAGAAAAGCAACAAAACCCTAGAACAGAAAAACCCTCACCTCTGCAACCCAATCCCCACAAGCTCCTCGATCGCCCGATCCAACGCCTCCCGATCCTCCTTCCTCGCCAGCAGCTTCACCTCTTGCACCACATGTATCCCCCAACCCACCTTCAGATCCGGCGAATACAGGTGCCGGATCGTCTCGTCGATCCGATCCCTTTCCACGCCACCCGATCCCAGATCCGCCAAGAACCTCGCCACTGTCCGCTTCCTCAGCTCCCTCGCGCCGACCTTCGACCCCATCGCCTTCGTCGCCGCCGTGAACAAGCAGTTCCCGTCCGCCTCCACATCTCCGCCGTGCGACAGGCGGAAGATCGCCGACATCGCCGGCGGGGACCCGTCAGGGGTTTTCCAGAAGACTCCCTTCGAGGCGAGCTTCTGCAGATACTGCCTCTGCTGGGGCTCCAGGCCCGTTACGGCGTCCCAGGAGGACCGATCGGCGGTTTCGGTTGGAGATATCGGGTCTTGGGGCCATTTCGGAAGTATCGGAGACGAGGTTTGTAGCGTTTCGGCCACTGCAGAGGAGTCGCAGAGGAGCTTTCCCATCTTTCTTCTTGCTTTCTCCGCCGGAGACTGCAGAGAGGCAGGCAGTGGGGAGAGAGAGGGGGACGAAATGACCGTTAAGATTAACGGATATAGTGACGGAGGTAAACGTCTACACGTGGCGTTTCGTGGTACGTGGAAGAGCGTTTCTAGGGCATTGCAGTTTACTAACGTGCGCATTCAGGACAGATTCAGTATCTGGAGCAATTGGTGGAGGGAAGTCGTCCCAATTGAACTTCCCGGCAAAATACCGGGATATTTTCAAGCATAGATGTGTATATTCTTAACAGAATAAATTAAAGAAAAACAAAAATTCCAATGGAGGGTGTCTCTCAATCCTTTTACAGAAACTAATCCCCACGGGTCTAGAAAGAGTTGAATAAATCCCCTGCATCCTCCAAGTGGAAGTACAATTTTGAACCATCTATTCTCAACCTCTAACAACAAACGCAAACCTTATTTTTAGACCAACCGAACTACTCTTAAAGTTAAACAAATAAATAAATTTAAATTGTAAACAATAAATAAAAGGAATTTTAACTATATGACCATCTTTAAACTTTCTTTTTTCGTAAGACAATCTTTAAATTTAATATTGTATATATTTTTAATTAGATTTTCTTTTTAGAATTGCTCATATAATTTACGATGTTATATCACATGGCCTAGAATATCATGATAGGATGTCGTATTTGGAGATACATACAATGGTGCAAGGCGGCATCAAATCAGTACCCCTATAGAGAATACTTTAAATTAAATTTTGACGAAAAAATCTTAGATTTAAGGATGGCTATAGCGGCAATATTTCAAACTAAATATAAGATGCTACTAGCAACTATTTTTTATTTATTTATTTTCTAAACTTTGTCTATTTTATCTCGATATTTTTTAAAATGACGCGAGAGTTAGAAGTAAAATTCCATTTCGTGAAATATAGATGCCGTATTTTGAGATTATCGCCGATATTTGTGAGAACGTCGCTGCTTGCCAGCTGGCACTAGCATGAGGTTCAGAAGCGCAGTTGGCCTGTGGAGAGTTATGATAGTCCGCGAGTCTACGATTCTTGTGGCTCAGATTGGAAAAACAATGCGAGTGTAGGCTATATGCTGGAATGACATATGAGATCAGAGTAAGCATGCGCATGTGTGGCCGTATGGGGCAAGGGCTTGTGGTCCCATTGTTTTGTGATCTCAGCCTTGAAGCAGTGGATGGTGTTTGGCTGTTGGGATACACGTTCAGGAAATTTCAAGGGCCCCACTCCATAGAAGCATTGTAGAAATCAACAAGATCCATATCCGTCCATTTTATGTTGGTGATGCCAGAAATATCATTAGTACGATAGTTCTCAATATGATTTAGGTGGGCCATGGTTGAATAGGCACCATCTATTTTCTTTTGCTGTAGATGTGGGTCAGTTGCTGGATGAGACACAAAAGGACTATCAAATATCAATCAGGGCTTAGAACCTTTGCAAGTTTTACCATCTGATAAGGTGGGTCAAACCATGAATGAAATTTTTTTTTTTTTTTTTTTTTTCACACAAGGAAAAGTTCTTGGAGATCCAATGTATATAAAAAGGACCAATTTCTAACTGGACCTTCTTCTCTCCAAGTGCACCAACTACTACGTGTTTGATTGGTGAAATGGTCCTATTATTCACATGGGATGCATCTAATTGTGGGCTTTAATTGAGGGTTTAGGAACTCCTTGTCCATAGGCTGGGAAAGCCTTCTTATGGAGAGGCCTGGAACATTAGATCCGACCTAATCACATCAAAGCATAGCAAGGACTAAATAAGCTTGTGTGGACCAGCCTCATCACATCCAAAACCATGCTTCAATCAGGTGCTCTTCGTATTCCTCTACTCCTCTACCTTCTCCGGTGCTCTTTGTAATCCTCCTCTCTCCCTTCCATGGAAAGGATTTCAAAGGTTTGGGTCAGGGACTCTTTTATCTCCCCATCCCATCCCACAATTAACCACACTCTCCCCCATTTTCCTTTCAACCCAAATCTAGTGCGTAATGCCATTTATTTAATACCTTAGAGCAATCATTATTTCCATTTAAAGCATTTTATTATAAATCATCGTCATTTTGGAAACAGCAAAGAGATAGAATATCACACGAATTTCCATCTATGGCCTCATTTCCATAGGGGTGCTCGTGGGCTTGGCCAATCCCAGCCAGATCCGGGCCCAACCTGCTTTGGACCAAGCTTGGATATGTAATTAGGACCCACTTAATAATTGGATCAAGCTTGGATTAAACGATATAAAGCCCAAACCCAACCCATGTAATTAGAGGTGCGGCAAAATGTTACCCAACCCGATAACCCGATCAGGTTTTGACCCGTCAAACTCGGCCCGCGGAATATACTGGTTGGTCATGGGTTAGGATTTCCTAAAAACGGGTCGGCTTAGGGTTGGCCCGGCTGACTCGGCAATTGAACAGTTCGAAAGTCCAAAAATATTAAAACTTGTTGCCGTTTTAATTAGTTTGTCATTTAATTAGTTTACATTGGTTGTTTATAAACATTTAAATAAAAGAGTTAGCTGGTGTAGTGGTGGAGATGTTGCTAGAAATGCAAAGGGTCGTGGATTTGAATCTTTCGAATCATCTTTTTTTAGGGTGGGAGGAAAACAAACCGAGTTAAATAGGTCATATTGGGCCCAACTTAACCTTACTCACATTTTATGCGGATTAGCCGACTCAAAATAATATGGGTGTGGGTTGCAATCTTGCAACCCATTTAAAAAAACAAGTCTGTCACGGGCGAGAGCCCAAAAGGTGGACCCACATTCATCCCCGCCCGAATTAAGCCTAACCCCTCCCATTTGCCAGCCCTACATTTAAGAAATGCATGTAATTTAGTTCAATTAGTCAAAAAAATTAATAAAAGCCCAGTTTGGCCGGCCCGATTGATTAAATGGGTGGACTTAAGCCTGACTTTTACGGCTTCTGTAGGGCTTGGGCTTGGGCCAGGCCTAAGCCAGTGTTTCTAAAGTCGGTCCAGACTTGGATATGCCTTAGCCTAGCCCATGAACACCCCCATATTTTCAAGCAATTGAACAAGATCCAATTCACATCTCACAATTAGAAAAAGAAAAAAAAATCTCCTTTTCCAAGATCACCTTGATGGGCAAATTCATCTAAATCTGCAAGAGTACCAAAGTAAAAGGAATAAGATCATGTTTCATAAAATTCTCCTCTCTACAATCTTCCTCTTCTCCCTCTTATTGATTTTGTTTCGAGATGTTACGATTCAAGGATAGGCGTAGGGATGGCAACGGGGTGGATCGGGGACAGAATTGGGATGCCCCGCCCCCGCCCTTCAGGGTAATTGATATGCCCCATTCCCCGCCCAGCCATACCCCGATTGCCCCGCGGGTACTCTGCCCCTCAATTATAAAAATTTTAAAGTGCAAGACTTAGGATTCGAACTTGGGTAGGGGAGAAACTAGAGGTTTGCCTTACAAGTAGACCAAACTTCATTTCTTGTAATGTTTTACCTTATTTAAAATATATTCATATATTCAAGATTGTTACACACACACATATATATACACATATACATATACACACACACACACACACACACACATATATATATATATATGTTCATATATATATATATATAAACATAACCCTTTATATATTATATACATTAACATATACATATATATAAATATAAACTTATTTAATGGCGGGGCAGGACATGGGGCGAGGAAAGAGTAAACCCATCCCCGCCCCGCCCCGACTTCAAGGCACAATTTTTTTTTCCCGTCCCCGCCCCACCTAATGATCGGGGCGGAGAAAACCCGCGCGGGGCGGGGCGAAGAGGAATTGCCACCCCTAGATGGGCGGGAGAGTCGTTAGTGGGGGTTTTCTGATCTAAGTTTTGAATAAACGAATTTCTTTGTCCTTGAAGTCTATCACACTTCGCTAAAACCTCAAGAAACGGTACATATGAGGACTAGAAATTGTGGATATCTACCGTTTGTGTCGTGTTTTGTATCTGCATTGTTAGGTTGATTTTCTTTTCCCTGATTTGTATGATTCTCTCCTTTAGTCTCCTCTTTGGTATTCCTACTACAGGTCTTTGGGAGAGGAAAGAAGGGGTGAAGTTTTCATGGTAGTATTTTTTGGTCTTCTCATCCCTACACTCCTTTCAATTGTGGGCAGTGGCGGGCCCAAGAATTTTATGTAGGTGGGGCGGACAATGGTCAATTGAAAATATCAAAATCAACACCAACTAGCAATAATCTCAACTTATTGCATGGCTTAAATATATAATTTTTTATTTTTATTTTTATTTTTATTTTTTTGGCAAATAAAGTATAAAGAACTCATATCCTATTATTACCACTCAATTCCTACACAATTTTTTTAACTATAATAGGCATCTTCTCAAGGAAGCCTTTTATTCAAATTAGTGGGATGAGAATTAAATTAGCAATCATATGACCATAATAAAAAAGGACTACAGAAAACTCCAAAGATGTATGTGGTGTGCGTTTATAAGAGCTAGCAGCTCTGTTTGGGTGTAAAAATAGTGGCATATATTTTCAAGAAGAAAAACACAAATTAGAGATTCAATTCATCGATCCCATATGGAAGAAGGCATTTTATGCCCATATTTATTTGATCCAAAGGTAGAAATCTCATCACTATCCCTTATTGTATATAGAGAGAGTGGTGCTCTTGGTGAATCCAAATGAGGAGTAAGAAAGAGAAGAGAGAATCATAGAAGAAAATGCAATTTGAGAGAAGAAAGAGTGCTGATATTTGGGTCGTGATATTATGTAGAAGCCAGGCAGGTCGAACTTGAAGTGGAAGAAGGAGAACAATT
The DNA here is from genome assembly GCA_029852735.1 of Persea americana. Classification (NCBI taxonomy): domain Eukaryota; kingdom Viridiplantae; phylum Streptophyta; class Magnoliopsida; order Laurales; family Lauraceae; genus Persea; species Persea americana. The sequence continues at coordinate 60,413,163 of CM056816.1, read as the reverse complement.
GAGTGAAAGGTTGTTGAGGTTTTTCATTTTCAGAGTAGGATCATTCTCAGCACAACTAACTTCAAAAACATGTTTTTGTGCATGTGAGCCCCGCTTTAATATGTTTTAATTATGGTTGGAAAACTCTTTAAATTGATTCTTATCTCTCCCGAGTCATCTCATTTTGACGAAGGACCGAGTAAAAAATAAGGGAGACTTAGCTAAATCATCTTATTTTAATGAGTTATTTGCATTTCGAACCATTTAATAAGCATATTTAATTTTAAACAATTAAAGTTTATTTACATTTAATTATGCCTAAGGTTTGGAGTCAATAATTTAAAAATGGTGGCTGAAATGTAATTTGAAACTTATAAGAGGGCTTCTATTGGCACCTGGAAAACTTATTTCCCCGCAGCACAAAATAATTTTTTTCCCCTAAACTACCCCTCCCTCCCTTCGGTCTCTTCTTCTCTCCCACCCTCTCCCCCTCCCTAGTCGCTGGCGGTGAGGGAGAACGGCCGGCAGCCCTCAAACCGGTGAGGATAGTGTTTGATACACAATCTAGGGTGTTTTCATGGCAATAGAAGCGTCTGCAGAAATCAAGGAGATCCAAGCCATCCATTTTGTTTTTGTGATGCTGAAAATTTCATCATAGGGAGTTCTCAAAATGTATTATGTGGGCCTCTGTTGGAAATTAGGCACCGTCTATTTCCTGAGTTATACATGTTGGGCCAGTCTCTGGATGGGACACAAAAGGTCAATCCAATCATGGTTCCTAAACTAATTTTCAATCGAAACACCTTTGCATGTTTTGCCACATTCCACACAAGGGAAAGTTCATGGAGATCCGTCAGATCCGTTTCAAGCTCGACCTTCACTTCAGGCTTTGACTACCATATATTTGATGTGGTGAAAAGTAGGGCGTGAGGCATCTAATTGTTCCAAACGATGGAAGAAGGTCAGGGAGGTAATCGATCAACCTTTTCAGAGTATTGGCATAATAGATCCAACCCAATCACATCAAATCCTACCCCTGACTAAATTAGCTTGTGTGGACCAATCTAATCACATCAAAACCTTGCCTCAATTTGCCTTCCGGGACTATAAAGGGACCCAAACCACATGCTTCCCATCCATCCAGCATATGGATCTGAAATTGCACAGATTCACATTTTTCATATCTTGGGGTGGCGAAATTTGACCTGAACAGTTGACCCAACCCGAATCCAACACACATAACCCACATAACTTGATCTGCTGTGTGCAGGCTATATTTCCTGAGTGATCCAGGCTTTCCTCCTGCCATGCGTAGGCTATCTTGTAAGGGGGTCCCACTCCCAGCCCCATGGGCTGGGTAAAAAAAAAAAAGATTTTTTTTTTCTTTTTTGCCATTAAGTACAGATTGATCATGGTTTAGGAAAACCTGGCTGGCATTTAAATGAATCTATGTTAGGGTTGACCAGAGTGATCCACACAACCCATCTAAATTGGTCAGTTGAGGGTCATCTGATATCTAAATCAATTTAAACAGTTTGGTAGTTTAATATTTTCGTGAATGAGCCAAGTTGGGTTTTTTTTTTTGGCTGGCAACCAAACTCAAAATAGTTTTATTTGAAATGGGTTGGGTTTAGCCATGGGCGGAGATAAATAAGTTGATATACAATGGATGTACGATGTGAAAAGTGTGTCAGGTTGGGTTGACCTACATCAAGTAGTGGATGGGGTTATGCAACTCCCTCGAGACCATGATAGTACTCGCAAGTGCAGATGGGAGCATAAAGTGGGCTTGGATCCATGATAGCACTCACAGATGGAGAAGGGAGCCCACATAAGAGGAAAGGTAGTAAGAAAGCATTTTGTGGTAATTTCTTAAACTAAAGCATTAATTAGTAATTAATTACTCTAGAGATTATACTTATATGTATGAGAGCATGTATAGTGTTCTTAGAGCAGCCAATTAGCTACTTTTTTTTTTTTTTAGAGTCGTATATTTCTGAATATATGAGGAATTGGTTTTCTTCCTTTGTTTTGTTTGTTTGTGTGTGGGAAAGGTGTGTTTCCTTTCATCTGTGAATTGGTTGAATATCATCTGGACAAAGCGAGGACATATATGCGTGTGACAGAGAGAGTATGGAGAGAGCCGAGTGGGAGTGAGAGAGTCTAACCGTATGCAGGTTGGCTTTTGTAACGTGACTCTGTGCAAAGCTAGTTTATGTTTTGTTTTGTTTTGGTAGAAAGCATAGAGCAAGTTACGTTGGTAGTGATTAAAGAGTGAGAATAGGCGATGGTACACATCACATGCATGCAGATCGAGTTGCGAGGGATTCTGATCGTAATGTGTTATCATCGGATATTCTTTTCGTTGGGCATGGGGTCCTCTATTTATTTGTAAATGGTTAGATGGCGAATGACAGATCTCCCCCTTGTTATTCTTTTTGTCATTGTCATGGCGCAGCAGTATTTCCAATCTGCCATGTACGAAGTTGCCAATTTACCTCCATTCTCGCCCAATGCTGACCCCGAGGCTGTGTGGTTCACTAGGAGTGCTACTTCAAAGTGTGACCCACATGTTCAAAATCTCAGCCGTTCTTCTCCAATAAGAACTGTGTGGTCGCACCCTACCCTATGATTGTTATTCAAATAAAATCATGTCAACAAACTATATATCTTAAATCATTAGGCAAATTTGTAATCATCCCGTAAATATTAAGGTGGGACTACCTCCTATTAATATCAACTTTAAGATGTCACTTAGACCAGCCGGGGTGTTTTTAATCCGAACTGCCTCGACTTTTAATAGATAGGCCCCCTTTGGACTTCCACACCTTCCAACACAGGATTTATACCATAACATTGTCCATTGTGAAGTAAACAAGTGATAAATCAACACAATCATAAATCAATAATTGCATTTTTTAATCAAATGGTCGGTTAGTATTACAAATCCTGATCATCGGATCAACTCCATCTAAGCCTAATGGCCAACAACTCTCAATCTCAACCGCCAATCCCAGAGAAGTGTAGCAAATCCATGGTAGTCTCTACCAGTACTGGATGCACCAAGACTCACAACAGAACTCTCTTGAAAACCTATATATGCAAGCTCTTCTTTCACAAACCATTCCACATTCCATTTCCTCTCTCTCTCTCTCTCTCTCTCTCTCTCTCTCTCTCTCTCTCTCTCTCTCTCTCTCATCATGCAGAAGATGAAATTGAGGCGAGAGAAGAAGAGGAAATCCAGACGACAGAAGAAGAAGAAGCTGGTGGAGATCTGGATCGAGCCCTTCCCCAGCGCCGACTGCTGGTATTCCTTTGGAGATAGAGAAAAGAAAACCCCATTGTACGACAACTACGTCGTCTCCATCTGCGACGACCACTCCATCTACCCCACCGTCGCCACTGGCTACCACTCCGACGCCATCATCGCCGACTGGGTCGCCGAGATCCAGCGCATCTTCCACGGCCACCGCTTCTTCCTCCTCGTTGGCGTCCGCCTTGACCGCCAACACAACAAGCTGAGCAGCTCCTCCTTCAACCGCCAACCCCAGCACAAGAAAAAGGACCCCGACGACCGCCCCTACACCGTCCTCACCCTCTGCGTCGGCTCCCACTGCATCGTCATCTTCATCGGGCCGGAGGACGAGAAGCTCCCAAAGCCATTCCGCTATTTCATGCAGAATCCGGGAGTTTTCTTTGTTGGGGTGGACATGGAAAAGAAGCGGAGGAAGCTGGCTAAGGACAGGGGGTTTCTTCTCCCTCAGGTATTGGATCTGTTGCCGTACGCCAAGAAATCGTTGGGGAAGAAGATTTCTCCGGGAGGGATGCACAATGTGGCGGAGGAGGTGCTGGGGGAGAAGTATGGAGTGGAGAAGCCGGAGATGGTAAGGGTTAGCAACTACGAATATGGGGATCTGACGAAGGAGCAGGTGAAATATGCCTGTATTGAAGCTTTTCTTGCGTTTGAGGTCGGTAAGAAGGTCCTGGCCTGAATAGATGCAATGACTTTTGCTTTGGTTGCAAATAAGGATGTGGGGTTTATGTTTCTGAGAAAATGAATCGCTGATGCTTCTGTTTTTAATGGTTGAGAATCGCTGCGGTTTCTTCCTTTATTAGGACATGTCTATTTGTTCTTCTTTCCTTCTTGGGTTAGGGTTTTAGAGTTGGTTCTATGCAGTTTATGCAGTGATGATGAAATGATTAGGGTCTGATGCAGTTCGTGCAGTTTCTATTTGTGGATTTGTTGAAAATAGTAATGTGAGTCCATACATTTTGTAAGTACCGAAGTCAACACGAACTTGCTAAGATGAATTCATAACTCTTTGGGAAAGACCTAATGCCCTGATACCTAAAAGGAACCGAGAGAAATAGAAGTCAAAGGCCCTGACTGTTAATTCAGCAATTGTGTTAAATGCATACTTTTCTGGGATTGACCTGTTACGTATGTATATAGGCAGAAGTCATATCAAAACTTTTTCTTGAGTAGAGGTAGTTGGTGGAGACTTGACCGCCTGATAAGGGCATCTTCTTTTTACTATCAGTCATCCACCCTATTTGACAACACGTCCTATAATGTGTTCGTACTTTTCATAAGCATGGTTATACTTGACTGACACCCAGTATTCGTACCGAGATCAAAAGTAACCATGAGAGGGATGCATCCTAACACCGTTGCTGAGACGCACGTATAGCTAGCACTGTTAGCGAGCTAAGAATAATCGGAACTGTTAAAGAGCTAACATTGCTGCCGAGCTGACACTATTGCTGAGCTGCACATGACCAGCACTGTTGCCAAACCCACACTATTGCCGGGCTGCATATGACCGAGACCAATACAAACCAAGCTAATACTATTACCGAAGCTAGCATAATATCGATACTGCGATATCCACACCCCACCCCCCCCCCCCCCCCCCCCCCCCCCCCCACCAAACCCACACTATTGTCGGGCTGCATATGACCGAGACCAATACAAACCAAGCTAATACTATTACCGAAGCTAGCTTGATATCGATAGTGCGATATCCACCCCCCACCCCCCACATTAATAAAATGTACAAATCCTGAAATGAAAAATGGGCAAATGTAATGTTTTCTTGTGAGTAGTCGGACGATGGTGCTTTTGGGTTTTCTTCCTTTTTGTAAAGTAGGCTTTTTTGGTGCTACGGAAAAGATTCTCCTAGATTCTATTTTGTATATTTTTTTTGTTAGAATGGTAATAGTCTAATTTTAAAACGGTTTCAACAATGGGTTCGAACTTCTAAGCAATAAGATAAAAGAAAAGGAAAGAAAAAAATCAAAATAGTTCTAACCAAGGCAACAAAAAAGAAAAAGAGCCCATTAATTTATTATTTTCCAAATGCTATGTAAGTAAAAAAGAAAAACCTATTTTATGGGCCGGTGGACTTTACTGAGCATATACTACTTTGACGGATTTCTATCGATACTCTGGTCATACATTTCTTGATGGACCCTCATATATTAAAAACCTTGTATCAGTGAGCCAACATTCAATCCAATTAGAGAGGGAACCACCATGATATTACTCATACCGAAGAAGGCTTTCCACAGCAGAGAACATAAATATATATATATATATATATATTATATATAGAGGCCCCCTATCCTCAGCTCAAGCTGAGGATAAGGGCATTAGCTCAGTGGCATGGGGCTCACCTGGGGACCCAATGGGAATAGGGACGGGGGGATTTGGGGGCCCTCCTCGGACCCTCTTCTCTACAAAAAAATCAACCCTAAAGATAATTTCTATCATCTCCATCTGGGACACAAAATTTTTACGGTGTACAATGCATTTGGATGGGTGTCACTCGATCCAACGGTCCAGTTTAATCGAACGGGGCCAAATAGTGGGCCCCAGCCTAGGCAACGGACAGCCCTCTCCCATCCGCTTGAGCTGAGGAGAGGGCTGGGCTTTATATATATATATAGAGAGAGAGAGAGAGAAGATGTTGCTTTTATATATATATATATCATTTGATAGTCCTCTTGTATATTCATACTAGTCCAAGGGTTCATTTTTCTACGCTCTTGATTCGGAGATTATGATCATTGATTAACGTTGGAACTTATGCCATATACAATCAACATTGGGCCAATCCTATTCAACAACCTACAATTCATATAGCCTGGAGGTAGCTGCAGTGGGCCCCACAAATGGGTTGGCTACTGCTAATAGCCCATCAGTTTGGACTTGATCACTCACCATTGTTTTTAAGCAATCATTATAGACAAATCAAGCCCAGCATGAATTTCAGAAGGGCCAGTCTGATTCCAAACTTCAACCAGGCCTAAGCAAACCTGAGCCTGATCTAATGTTCTTTATTTCTTAAAAGTGAGTGGGTTGGATTGGATCAGATTTTTTATGTTTGGATTGGGATGACGGCTGAGTTGAGGCCAAGTTGAGCTTGAGTGGGAATGAAGAATTTCTGATCCGGGCCCAATTTGAGCCCAACCAATCCCAACCATTGGTGGCGTTCTGGTTGGGCCTAACACTTGTTGCAAATCTATTTGCAAATGGACTTAGTACTATCCGGGTGAAGAGCCATGACTCCGCATTTCTGCCAGTGGCTTCACAGCTCTCACAATCAAACACCATATTCACGCTCCACCTTTCAAAAATAAAGGTCGACAAGTGTAAGAAATACAAACCAGAGCTTGGGTAGGGCGATCCCCGAACCAGCAAAGCCTGAATTGGCCAAAAATCTGATTATAATGGAACGCAAAGTTGTTGGCAACTTCTCTAATTTTGACCGAAGCTCGTCGAGAATCTTTGTGCGATCAGGTGTGATATATATCCTACAAACTTGCTGCGAATATTCTCAGATCTACTAAATTATCAAGCAAGGGTTAAGGGTTTTCATCTCCCTTATATAGAGCAGTATCTGAGAGTCATGACCACTCCTAGAATCTTACATCTCCTAACCAATGTAGAAGTTATTCCAAACCGGGAGTCTAAACCTGATCCAAACTCTACCACTCTACTACTAAGAGTTTCATCCTTATCACACTCTACCAAATTAAGACTTGTTAGAAGTTTCATCCGCAACACCGTCAAGCTCGATTTGGCGTGGGCCCCATGGAGTCGGCCCACACAATTTTCCAACAATAATAACCAAAGAAGCACTGACATTAACATATGGTGATCCTTCAGCGCTGTTCACGTAGATTGGGCTGACCTTTTTGGCATGAAATGGATGGTCAACAAGTCTATCATTTTAGGCCAGCTACATTAGGCCTGGATCAGGATCTATCTCTTGAAGAGACTTAATTGAAACAATGATGCCCAAGCACCATAGTTTCTTCTTGGCATGCAGATGGGCCACCCCAAGTAGTTATATCTTTCCAACTCATTTAGTTACAGGTCCCTACTTTTAGGAATGGATTTGAACATTAGCCTGGTAAAGAGTTCATGGGAAATTGGGTTACCAAATGAGGCATTTTGGTAGACATTGATGAGGGCCCAGCGTACAAATGAAAGCCCATTAACACCTTAGGTGGGTCGATTTGGGTCTGACCTGACAGGCTCATTCCACTTGCAAACATATTCGTAGTCACTGTTGGCTGTTGTCACCATTGCCTTTTGCCTATAACAAGTTTGCTGATAAGATGGAATGGACCAGTGATAGAAATTCCGAGCAAATAATTGGAAAAATCCAACCGACCAGTCAGTAATTTTATGACCCTCGGCCTGATGATAAGATAGATTCTCGCAACGGGCCCCACCGCGGCCGCATAGTCCGATTGAACGTGTTATTTGGATTTGATAAAATCATAATGGGGCCACTGAGAAAAGATGTCACAATGGGGCCATGACATGATCATCTGCTCTAATGTACCAGCGAGCCATGAAGGTTTGTCAAAGGACACAGGTGTGGTCCCGCTTGAGGTTGGATCCAGTAATTAAGGACTTGGACGTTGCATGGGCTGAGCCCAGATCCAGATTTACGGTCCACATCACTTTTCGTGCTTGACTCAGGCCTCACTCTGCAGGCTCGTTAGACTGCACTTGTTATGAAGATTGATACTGCAAAAGTGATAGTTTTTGTTGAATGATCACATGTGAAGCTGACTGAATTACGAAGGGCATGCAGCTGAGTTACCTTAGCGGCAGACTCACTGAGTTCAGCTCACTTGGTTATAACTGTTACAGGTGTCTCATTGTTAGTTATAACAACCAGAAGTCATTCAAATGTTACTATTGGTTTGTTTCAACAGAACTTCGGCTAATTCAAGATTAGTGGCCAAGCTGTAATTAATCTCATATCTCTCTGTTTTGTATAAATAGAGCTCTAGCATTCTGTAATCAGTTTCTTGTCTCTTTCATTCTGTCTGTAAGATGTTATTGATTTCAGTTTTCTCATTTTCACTTGATTTATGGGGGTGGTGGCCTAAGATGGGACCTAGCTATTGTAGATCGGGCGTATGGAGGGCTATTGCTTCAGTTGGAGATGAATCCAATATAAGGGGGGAAACCTTCCACAAAGGGTTGGGTTTTGTGGTGGGGGTTGGTAGAGGAGTCAGGTTCTGGTTGGATAGTTGGCTGGGGGTAGGACCTTTGTATAGTTTGTTTCCCAGGCTATTTAGATTAGCAATTAAGAATGATTATTCTGTCAGTGATTGTTTTGAGGTGATGAGTGGTTGTATTATATGGGAGGTCACTTTTAAGAATAGTCTACGGCAATTGGAGGGGAGCCAATACGAGGAGTTATTGAGTGTGCTTACTAACACATTTTTTTTGCAGGGACTCTATAGACTCTCGGATTTGGAAACATTCCATCTCCGGGGAGTTTTCAGCTAAATCGTTCTGCTTGGCCTTGGAGGGAACTCCCTCCCATAGAGCCCCTTCTTCCCTTGTGTGGTTAGGGCCGGTTCCTCTTAGAGTCGAGGCTTTTTGTTGGTTAGCAGTTGCAGAGAAAATTGCTACGGTGGACAATCTAAGGAGGAGATGGTTGTTTTCTATCAATTTATTAGATGTTTGTGTGATGTGTGGAAAGGAAGAGGAGTCGGTCAATCAACTTTTTCTTCACTGTGAGGTGGCGTCCTATGTTTGGAGCAACTTTATCGGGAGATGTGGTATTTCCTGGCATTGCCCGAAGAATATTATAGAGGTGGTCCAATCCTGGTTGGGAGGGAGCTTTGTGGGGTGCAATAGGGTGTTGTGGAGGATAATCTCATTTGCCATCTTCTGGTCTATTTGGAAGGAAATGAACAAAAGGATATTCAGGAGCTCTTCTTCCTCATTAGAAGTTTTGATATAAAAAATCGCGTTCGGAATTGCGAAATGAGCTTTAATTAGAAAGGAGTTCTTCGAATTTTCTTTTGATGATAATCTTTCAAATTGTGGAGCTTGCAAGGGATGTTACCGGCGTAAGGAGAGGAGATCTATTCCAAAGAGTCCCCCTCCTTATGGAATTTTAAAGTTTAATGTAGATGGTGCTTCAAGTGGTAAGCCGGGCCCAGTGGGGATTGGATGAGTGCTTCGCACTAGTAAGGGTGATGTCGTTCTTATGTTCTCGAAGCATGTTGGTGAGTGAGACTCTAATGAAGTGGAGGTGCTAGCAATTTTGGAAGGTCTTAGATTGTTCTCAGCAAGATATAGTGGTGCCCTTCAGTTAAAAAGTGATTCTTCAAATGCGATTACGTGGGTATCTAACCAAAAGTCTAACACGTGGAAATTTCAATTCCTGTTCAATGAAATTAGGAAGATTTCAGCTCGCATTAATGTCTCATTCAGTCGTGAGATTAGATCCACCAACTTAATAGCGGATGTGCTAGCAAAGCAAGGGGTGGATAGGTTAATTCCTTGGGTGGGTGTCATCTTGTAAGTGTAGTTGTGGCTGGTGATTCTCTCTTACACCTTCCAACTCCTCTTTTCTCTTAGTTTTGATGTATTCTTTTCTTCCCTCTTTTAATGAAATTTATGTTACTGTTTTAAAAAAAAAAAAACATTTTCACTTGATTTTCTTTGTGATTTAAGAGATTTGAGGATATCCTTCTTTATAGAGTTTAGGGTTAAATTAAAGAATTAAAAATGCGACTACGAACTTCATTTATCAATGAGCAATAACTTTATTCGCCTACATTTGGATTCCATATCTAATTATCTTCTCTCTATCTCTCCCAATCTGATTCAACTCTTTTGCTTTACTAATAAAATAATGTTATACTTTAAGATTAATATGTATAGTTCTTTTATTGCTCATTTCAAGAAGAAAACAATAACATATCATTTAGATCGGATGTAAATTTTGAGTTTGAAAACTTTTAACCAAAATAATCACTAAATTTATTAAAAAGAACATTTAGGCACTAATACCGATAAGACATAAATGACCCCCTAGAGTGGTTTTTTTTTTTTTTTGGGTACATGGAACTCCAAGAGTTTGATATACAATTATGAAAGCAAAAACAATAATATCTTGAATGTTACTGTACTACAAAAGAAAAATAATGTTTTTTTCTCAATAGTGTATGAGCTAAAAAATACTTGATATACAGATTGATGATATATAAGAAGGCCAAAAAACAAAAACTAGTCGATATGGAAATTGATTAACTAGGTGTCTATTTAATTTGCATAGAATACATAGGAATTAGTAGCTCCACTTAAAGCTTATTAAAGTGCAGAGGGATGAAGGATACGAGGTAAGGGGTGAAGGATACAACGTAGTATTATAGATGGGACCTTGACTTGCGATTTGAATTCTAAGGGTGATCGCTGGATATTAATTTCTAACATTGGCTTGATTCAATGAACAAGAGAAGGTCATTTAATGGTTGGTTTTAGATACTCGCCTTTGTTTCTTAATTTAAAACCATTTCTAGATATATACGGTCCTAGAAAGTCCATTGCCTGAGAAAAAAGGCCCTCTATGAACCTGAAAAATTGAATGTCATAGCAATCCTTTTTCCTAGAACTAGAAACCAAATGACCGCTGATATAATCATATTTCATGCATCTGACAAGGAGTGCAACTCAGGTAGGTCAGGTCGGGCATGACCCAATTAAAAATTGACCCTGATTCAATAAATGTCAACCTGAACTTGACCATAATCCACATTCCCTACTCAAACTCGATATTCAATATGCTCTGTAGAATTGCCAACTTGAACCGGATCAGAAATGGACCCAGGCCAGCTGGGTCCCAACCAAAACTCAAATTGGGTCCTAAGCCTCAAAAGAATTCCCAACTAGAATTGAGGGTTTTGGTTGAGTCACATCAGTCGGGTTTAGTTGGGCCCAGTGCAAGCTGTAACCCAACATGAGGTGTACAAATTGCGAAGCCATTTTATTTAATTTTTCTTTGACAAATGAATTGTCACATTGGTGGAAGATGGGTTCAAAATTCTTATGCAAGAGTGACCAAAGAAGAGCATCTTACATCACCATCTGAAGATTTAGTGTTGATTGGTGGGCCCCAAACCTTATCCATGTGGTTTCAATTGATAATGGCCCCCACCTTGAGATCAATTGAATGGACGTTGATAAGAGTCCTGCTCCCTAAATTTCTTTTGTTAAATCACGCTTTCCTGTAATAACAACTAAATACAAATTTAGATAACATTGTTTATGCCTCCAATCCGCTTATCCTAATGAGCTTTTGTTAGGGATTGGATGTTGCATGCGTTTGGATGTCACATAAGTCTTTGTCTTATTGAAAAAACCAAGCTTCATCCACTTAAATTGACACAAAAAAAGAAAAATAAAATCATAATTTATAACGAGAAAAGAGAAGATATCTCCATCTTCTTTTTATATCTAAGATAAGATAAGATCAGCATCAAACCCTCCACCTGTATAGAGTTAGGGCAAGAGGAATAAGTGGATCATCATCATCATCATCATCATCATAATCATCACTTTACGGATCTAGGACAGCGATGAGTGAAAACAAAGTATGATAAATATCATGGGGGTCCATTCTTTTAAAAAATAGCAATGCCCTCAAATAGCACAAATTGGATTCCAACAAGAAAAGTCCTCACCTATGGGACTCCCACATAAGGACCATGTGAGATTTTTAATTCATGCCGTCCGCAAAACAAGAATCGTTGGGCAAGTTTCTTTATCAGAATTTCTAACAAGAATTTGCAATATTGGAGGGTTTTTTTTTTTTTTTCGGACGTTATGTAACATCTTATCTACTAGCATTTGAAATTTCATATTTCTTTCCCCATAATTCCAAATTCCAATCATATAAAAGGGCTCAAATTACTTTTTGGAATTCTTAGAATGCTATTCTCTCTGCATTTGTTTAGAATTTCAAATGCTCCACCAAGAGGGGGGATTTGGAATTCCACCAAGGAGAATTTGAAATTCATCTGGACGTTATTTTTTGAATTCTGATAAAGAAACGAACCCTAATTTTCCTCAAAGACACCTCATTTTTAAGTTTCTATTATTGTTGGAGGTTACATTAGGCTAATGATTCATATAAAATGGAAAGGCATCACATTGAAGTATCCCCTAAAGAGAATGTATTCTTTGGATAATCTTGAGTAGAGGTATTCGAACGATGGGTTAGCAAGGTTTTGACCCAAGCTCTTCCCTCAATGGGGTGTAGTTTGTTTAGCCCATGGATTGGAGTTGAGCATATGATGGACTTGGTCTGTAAGTATAAAGCTAAATCAGTAAAAAGGTTGGGCTTGGACAAGCTTTGACCTGGCCCAACTAGATATAGTTTGGGATTAAGTATAGCACTAATAGCTTTCACATATCTTTCGTTCATAGCTTCTCAAATGATGTGATTAAGGATGATCATGTGGGCTCAAGCAGATTATCATACATTATTACAAAATTCAAAGACCCAACGGTGGCAATGGACTAAAAATTGGATAAATTTTGATAACCCAAGTTGAGCCCATTTTTATGAACGTAGCTCATCATGAGGTCCAAATCAGATGGGCTTTTAAAGTCCGGGGCGGAGTTTTCCGTTTAAGATTCTCAGTGCTTATCATTTCACTAATCATGTGGTTTGCTTAAACTATTTAATGAATTCCCAATTATGCTCAATGCTACATTGGCCACACACACACACACACACACACAATGTAATGTAACTATTCTATTATATCATTTATTGAAAACTACCACTATTATAAAGGCAAAAGAGGCTTTTTCAAGGCTTGCATTGTGTGGATGCCAAAGAGGTGAAGAGCAGATCCTCTATCGTGCCTTATACACGCTCACTATGAGTGGACCACTTACGGTGAACCATGTCAGACAAAACAGGTGCATCCGTCAATATTTTGAACTTCGTATTGAATACACGCTCGATATTTTGAACTTTGAATTGAATTGACTTTACGTGGCGTGAGCGGTCCACTCATGGTGACCGTGTATAAGGCACGATAGTAGATCTAGAATCAAAAGAGGTGATTCAAGTTATTAATAGAGTATATGGTTGAACTATAAAGACAATTGTTTGGGACATTAAATCCATAACTTCCAATTTTGAGCCTATGAGTGATAAATTTAGTCCTAGGTCTTTGAATAGGGCTGCTCATTTATTGGCAAAAATGAGCAACTCCTTTAACCAGAACTTTTATTTAGATAGGGATTCGGATGGCTAAGGGGAAGGGGGTTTCTTTAATATTATGACTTATGGGTGGTTTTGGATTTGTTTGTTGTCTTTGTGGAAAAAGTTTCAAATGTTTTATTAGGATAGGGATTTGATCAGCGGCCACATGGAGATGGTGGCTTTCTCAAATTCCTTGAGTTGAATAAATTTTTAGGGTTCAAAACATTTTTGTTTCAGTCTGGTAGCCTAGGCGCCTGTATGGAGCATCATTCCTGGGTTGAACATTATGCTTCAACTGAACATGGAAAGTGATGAGAATTTACTCTTCTAAGCATGAGTTGCAGTAAACTTGTCGTAATGTTATCTCGAAACCATATCCAGTTAATGTAGGGATGCTGATACTTTTCTTCTTTCGTACACATTAATTTGTAGTGATAAGACGCCGTAGAAATATTTAATCTTTAAAGGAATTCAAAGTGGGGGCACTAATTATTCCGTCTAGATCATGATGCAGTTAGAGTATTCCCAAGTAGTGATAGGCTTCATCATGCCAAGATAATACCCTGTAAAATTTGCAGCCTCAAATTTCACTTTTCAAACCAGCTTTTCAAATCAATGGTGCCAAAATAATCCCATCGTTTCTTTCTTTTTTGTCGGTTTTGGTGAATGGCAACAAATGGAGGGTAAATTATATTGAGCTGGTTGGATTTGACAATTGAGCCTCACCTATAAATTTACAGGACTGAATACATAGATGAGGAGGGCTCCAACTTTTTTTTTCTTTCTCTTTTTTGGGTACCCCAGCTAAGGGGGCTGGGACCCAAGAGAGCCAGCGTACTTGGAAAGAAGAACCCCACACCATTTGTAGGAGAACCCCCTGACATGGAAAGAGTTATACCTACATATTAATCCCTGGGTAACTAGGAGAGATGCAGGGTTGCACCCCAAATGAACCCCTTCTTCTTGAGGGCTCCATCTTATTAAATTAAATGCCTATCTAACTGTAGTTGTTGTTGTCCATTTTATAAAATTGAATGCCCATCTAATTGTAGTTGTTGTTGTAGAGAAAACTTCTGGTGAAGATTATATTAGAAAAGAGTAGTCTGTTCAAAGTTCAATCATAACTGAGAGATATCCCGGGAACTCTTTGGTTACTGGTTAAGTAATAGGAGAATAATTCTCCTCCTCTCATGAGGTTAGATCCAACGACTCTATGCCTAATGCATTAGCCAAGCAAGGGGTTGAGAGGGTGCCTCCTTTGGTGGGTGTAACTTTGTAGTTGGGGTGATGACTGGGTGTTTTTTTTGTAGTTGGGGTGGGTGTGATTTTGTAGTTGGGGTGAGAGTGGCACAATACTCTTGTAATTTCTCCCTCCCTTTTTCTCATTTGTTTTTATTGTTCCTTTGTTCTTGTTTCTCTTTTGATGAAATTGTTGTACCATTAAAAAAGATTAACATACGAAACCCTTGTTGAATATAAAACCCTACATCTCACATTGCCGAAATAATGCATTTTGGCAAGGCTTCATATATATACCTGTTTGGGCCTTCCACCTTTTCTAACCCAGTCGTGCAACATCTGACATGTTGATGAAGCTTACATCCTCCACCAAATACGATGGCGTTGTATATAAGTAGTACTTCATGGCCGAGGTCGATCAGGGTGAAAGTTTGTCTAAACCCAGCCCATTTAGTTATTAGGAAAAACCCATCGGCCCGAAAGTCAGAGCCAACCCTAGCCCATTTGGAAAGTATTGTGTGAAAACTATTTGGCTGGTCAATCTGGGTCTTTAGGCATATATAGCCTAAGGCCCAACCGATTAATTGGGCCAGAAAGTTAGGCCTGTGTCAGCCTGTAAGCCTAAAAACATAGCTCAAATACAGCCCTCACAGAATGGGCCTGGCCTGGCCAATGAGCGACCATATTGGGAATTGGCCATTAATCGGAAAGTGATTCCTAACACATTGATGTTAGTAATTTTAAAACTATTATTTAGAGTCATTATTTTCTTTTTAATCCTAACCTACTATGGTAAGCTGCTCCTTCTAACCAATTCTTTTAAGATACTGCTACCTTCCCTTACCAACAGAAGCTTCTAATTACCTGGGACTTCCATGTCAGTTTCCAGTTGAAACCTGTGTCTATTTCAAAACAAGGGTTTTCTGTAACATCCAATTTATTTTACCTCCCTTGAATCTACATTGATCCCAGTTTGATACAAATTCAACTAATAACCATCATTAGATCAACCCAAAAAAAATACACATAGGAAAATAATTAAATCTTAAAGCTTCAAAATTGAGTGTTGGAATTACTTGATCACAATGACACAACCAACCTATTATGAATCGCAAATGAGCAATAGGTAAGCCCAAACAGGAGAGGGCACTTTATAAAAAGTGCACCAGGGTTGACTAGAGAACACCCTTTCAAAACATAATAATATCAACTGGAACGTGGAGCTTATGCTTGGAAAATTTTAATCTTCTTCCATTGAACATTTGGAGATACTTTTTTGACATTGCTTGGAATTAAAGGAGATAAAAAATATTCATTCAGCAGATGAATGATGGATTAGAATTTGGATCCACTGTGCTAAAGGCACCAGCCACCAACGCATTGAAGGAAACAGATGTATCAAAATATATATATTCATTTTTGTTACATCATCTGGAGATCAGATGATGCAAGCGTACATAAATCACCTATCCTTTCAAGTATGTTCTGTTGCTGGTCAATTGATTCCATGTGGGAGTATTTTTTAATGGTCCTTTTACTGCTTATGTTGTTATAAAACTGATAGGCCAAAAAAGTAGATGTTCAGAAAACCATATAAGTCTCACCATTAATTATTCTACTGTACAAGCCACAGTGTCAATGTCAGATGCATTACATTGGTTAACATAGTTCTAATTAGATTGAGATTCTTCAAAACCATTTGAGTGAAAATCAAACATTAATGGAAAATTTTGATCGCCAAGATGTAAGCATCACCTTTAGTGAAAATATTCACCAACACACACTACGCACTGCACATCCAGACCTGCCTTTGGGCGAATCCAGATGAGCAGTGCCCTGATGAAAGTTTTCCTATTAGTTAGTACTTAAAATTTGTTTTTCTTCTATCCACGGGTCACTATCGCTGCTGCTGAAGAAAAGTCCAATAAAACCAGTAATGGAGAGCCCACAACTTGAATGATTTGAATCCCCTGAAGAAGAATCCCACGTGTGCAATGAATGTCAATGAAGGTGGTAGTGTTTGAATTCATCATAAGTAGGGCCACATGAAAGTTAATATATTAAAAACATATGAAAAAAAGATATTTTTCCTTTGGAACTTTGTGGGCACAGTTGCAAATTTGGTGCTTTCAAAACTATCAATAACACTGTGTTTGGGGAGGAGGTAAAATGAGGGAAAGAAAAAAAAAAGAGGGGAAAATGGAGGAAATGTTGAAATTAAGGGTGTTTAAGAGGTGGGGAGGAAAAGTGGTAGAGGCGAATTTGAGGGTAAAATAAGAGTGGGGCCCACTCCAAAATTTTACCTTTAAAACTGGGGAAAGAGGAATGCAAATTGGGAAAAAAAAGAGCAAATTACTAAACTGCCCTCCCCTGAATTTGAAGCTTTTACAAAATAAGACTAAAATGATAATTATTTCTCTACCTTTTTTCCTTAATTTTTTTACTAACACAGATAAAAAGCAAAAAAACCCTCACCTACGCTTCATTTTTTTTTTCCCCTCAAATTTTTCCCCCTCCCCCTCCCCCTCCCCCTCCCCGTCCCCGTCCCCGTCCCCGTCCCCAGCATGATTTGGTGATTTCTACATAACCCAACGAACTCCACAATTCGATTCCAATCATTACTCGAAAGAAATCCTCTTTCGCCCAACTACCTCTTTTATTATAGACTGGTGGTGGAGCATTGCAAACCATCTTTTTGTCTATTTTCAATTGAAACAGGCAGATGGGATTATCGGTGGGCCCACTGATTTGGTGATGTAGTTGGAACCACCAATTTGTTAGAATTTAAATCGTGAGGATAATGATAAAACTGGTGATATTCCATTGAAGAAAAAATGATTATTTAATTGTCCGTTGCAGATTTTTTTTCACAAGAGCACATTTGTGCAGTCAGAGGTAAAAATTGAATCCACATCGAATCCCTGACAAGGATAATGATCCACCCTACAAAATCTCCTTCCAAAAAGTAATCCGTACTAAAGGTGAAGCTGAGTTAACTTCCTTTTGACATGCATGTTCTGCATGGTTGTGGGAATTGGATGGCAGTAAAAAGAGATTTGTGGATGGGTGAAAAGAAAGTGGTAAGGTTCTTGGTTTTGATTTTTAACCTTTTAGCAGAGATGTATGCAAGGAATACGAATCAATTTGGTGGGGCCCATCTGACTAGGAAAACATGGACGTATCACCACAAGTAGTACAATAACCATGTGACAGCCACCAGCTTAGTGCCAAGTGTTCCCCAACCAATCATGGCTGAATGCGTGTAAAGCTCCAAATCCCACGTGGTTACGTTCGCTTTTCTTTAGAAACGAGCGACCAGCTTGTTTGGTGTCCACCTGCATGAATCCAGATTCCAGTAACAAAGGCTACGGTGGTATGATTTACAATACAACCTGATCAATAGTCAATACTAATATAAGCACGTTGTTGTTTTAGGACCTTTGTTTTTTTCGTAAAGGTGGTTCTATATTGGCATTTGAAAGTGGATAGATCAGTGTCAAAAATCAAAATACAATATAGAGTATTTTTAGCATCACTATACGACGAGCAAATGAGCCCTTTTATCGAAGACTTTCTTACCATTTAACCCTTGTTTGATGTTTGTTTCTTAAATCAGTCATGGGACTTCATAAACTGGGACCATCATACATCCAAGATTGGTACCATTTTATGCGGTATCACATCTGCCATGTTCTCTTTGTTCCTTTGTTGTTTTAATAAGTCTTTTTTTTCTGCCGATCATAAATGATATTGCACAAAAAAATGATTATTTGTCAATTGCATTTGTCTTTATTGGATGCTAATCAAGTTGGTAAAACCTTCTTTTTTTGTCAAAATCCAGCCCAATTACATGAGTATATAAGGTCTCTTCTATGGTCAAAATTTCAAATTCACTGCATCCATTTCAAGTGCATTGGTCGGTTTTTGATTTTTTTGTACAATACAAATTAGCCATCGCTATTTTTTATTTTTATCAAATTTAGCGGGCTGAGATCTAAAATAAAAACCCACATATATATATATATATATATACACGCGAAAATCAGCTCACCCTATCGATGAGCAAGTCGTAAAAAAGAAAGGAAGTGGGGCAGTCATATTCACATTCTAGAGAGTCAAGTAATAACCGACGCCCCCAAACCACTGGGATAAGGACCATCCGTGTTTTAGATGTGGCTTGATTAAGTGAACATGTTCCACTTGTTCCTAGGCAGTATCTCAACCATTTGCATGCGGACCATGTGTCACGCAGGGGCCATGTCACGATCGATAAGTTCCCGATTCAAGTTCCCAAGTTAGACAGTGCCAGCAGTAGCGAGTAGCAACACAAATCAGACAAGGTAATAAAAAACACCCGCGAATGAAATGTTTTTTCAGGGAAAGTAATAGTCAAAGCACGGTAGCTTCTGCTAGTCACGTGGGCAGAGATCCATTCGGGCCAACCCATCACATGCATGTGTAACTGTTGATAGATACTGCACGATGACCCAAATCTGGCGGCGTTTGAAGATAAAGAATATGAGATGGAGGCATGAGCTGCGGAAAATATTGCAGAACTGATGGGACACTTACTGCATGCCTGAAAGGGGAGAGAAATAGGTTTTATTATTATAATAGGGTTTCCTTGTCATATTTAATAAGGAATTTCATCGGAAAATACTAATTAGGTTCCGTTACACCAATGACCAAACCAGTTCTATTGTTCGTTTTTCGTAAACTTTTTTACATTCTTTTAGTGGGGAGTATTTTTATACATATTTTTCTTACTCTACGGTGAGGAACACTTTTTTTTTTGAAAATTTTTGAGTATAAAATAAAATTCTAAATGCATAGGATGAGGTACACTTGTACTTTAAAATTTTCAAAAAAGAAAAGTGTTCCTCATCTTATAATGAGGGAAGTATGGATAAGAATACTCTCCTTTTCTAATAGGGTTTTTATTGACTATTAATTCCACTATTAAGGGTTAAGTAAGACCCTGCGTTCACCCAGTTCATATATATTAGAACTTAGAAGTCCGAATTTCTTTCTTGTTTGTTTCCTTCCTCTTCCTTAGCATTGGTTGCGACTCCACATCAGTTGTTAGACGCATTCACAGTGGTTTCTAGCACTCCTCTATCGATGCATTGTGGTCCCCTCCAATGCCCCCTTTGTCGAAATTATATTTTATAAAAACCAATTTTTTTCATTTTTGTTTGTTATCTTATGGTTAGTTGGGATGTGCCCTTGCCATTTCTATTGCTATATCGTCTTTCTTCTTGCTACATACCTACTATCCACTTGAGAATGAGAATCTAAAATGGAGATTTGCCCTGATTGTGTACCATAACTGTAAGAAATAAAAAAGCCCAAAAAATGGTTGAAACCCTTCTAGGAAAACAATGGGCATAGAGCTAAAAGAGAGGGACATCATGCTTGCAGTTTTACATGGTTCTCAAACAGATTTGCCATGACTTTCATCCACCGTGACTTTGGGAATCGATCTGAACAGGCCGAACTCAATATTTGTTGCATTTTTGTTTGAAGTTGTCTCGAGTTTTTTCATTTGGTTTTTATTTATTTATTTAAGATCTGAAATACTGATACTAACTATATACAGTCATTGGTATGAAAGCCATGGCCAAGTAAGGGTTTTAATTAATCTGAATAGTGGAGAACAAGTCGAGCAATGTCGTCTTTTTTGAAGAACGGAAAATGATTGATGAGTTTCATGCATTTATAAGCGTACGCTGTAGGGTCGATAGAGACCCATAACATTACCAATAAAGGTTGATTGAAATGTTACAAACAAAATAAATGGGAGTTCTGTGAAGGTTAAGATGAACCACAAGGTCTCAATCGACCCTTGACATTGCCAATACAGGTCGATAAGGACCCTAGTAGAGAATGTTTGAAAAATTACGAAACACGGACAATATTACTGTTTTGGCGCAAGGGCATTTAAGATTACATTTTCGGTTTGTTGGTCACCTAATCTATTTTTTTCAATAAATTCCCCTATTTTATACTATACTTTTTTTTTATTTTTACAATATCATAAAATTATATTGCGACGTTGTGAAATTTTATTACTTTATATTTTTTTGATAACGAAGGATGTCCTAGCCCTTTGGGCTGGACAAATCCCTAGGGGCCCAAGGAAAGCCGGATAAATTTTCCATGATTCCCAGTATGGTAGCGCAGTTTTAAACCTTCAACCTCTAGGAGTAAATTGTAGTCCTAGGCCAATTAAGTAATCCCTGGAGTTTTGTGAAATCTTATTAAATGATTGAAAATGGGCATTGAAATACAATGAAAATTAAATGGTATTCATTGAGTTTTATTAGATGGTTTATGTGATATGATCACATAATTCAATAAGGTTTTTGTGATGTCATAGGAAAGTTTTGCATTATAGCAAAAATGATGCAATATGGAGTACTGTGGAAAAAGTTCTATACATTGCTCACGGATAAAACATTTGGCACATTTAAATGTTAGCGTCCTCGATCCTAGCAGACCGAGAGCTTTTGTTAGAATAATTTCCCCAGTTGAAAATTCTCGAGGTTATTGAAATAATTATAATTCTTTATTTGATTGGATTTAGGTGGTTTGTATTTATTGAGATGGCAAAGTAAAAGGTCACTTGTTCCT
This sequence comes from Persea americana, assembly GCA_029852735.1. Taxonomy (NCBI): domain Eukaryota; kingdom Viridiplantae; phylum Streptophyta; class Magnoliopsida; order Laurales; family Lauraceae; genus Persea; species Persea americana. The sequence continues at coordinate 60,391,771 of CM056816.1, read as the reverse complement.
AGAATTCTCTTAATTTTGTTTACTTTAGAAGCGTTCTCTTAATTTTGGATTTCATAATACTCTTTTGTCATAGTATTTTAGAAATTTCTGCTTTGGTGGCAACATTTGAAATTCTCTAAATGCCCAAATTTTGCATGCAACCACTTATATCCGGCGCCCTAAGGAAGAGAAAAAAACCTTATTGTCAATTCAATATAATAGAATCCCTTAGCAAAATGGGTAAACAAAAGACAAAAAAAGAGATAAAAGATATCTTCAATTGCAGTAATGCCACCACAACTTTAAAAAAGTTCAACTTTTAGAAAATAATATGGTTACATATCACGGTAGAAACTGCCTCTTGCTTTAATGGTAAGAGTTGTATACATGTCCTAACTTGTCTATCTTAGGTTTAAATTTGGGGAGGCACCTTTCCTCACTGAAGGGCCATGCTACCTCACCCGAGGTTTTTTTCCGTCGCAGAAGGGCTACAGTCCTAACTCTCTGAGCTGGATAAAAATGAAAATCAAAGTAAATATGATTAGCCCCTAAGTCAGTGATTAAAAAAGGACAAAGCATTTGGCTTACGCAACGCAAATGAGGTTGTTTGTAAATATTAGACAATGGAGTGGTCATATATGATCTTCTTTGTGACGAAATATATAGAGTACTTAGATATTACGAATCTAGCCCTCGATCAGGGTGAAGAAGATAAAATCGCGGGAGGCAGATTCCTCGGAACTAGAGAAAAGAAGAGAAAAGAAAGAACACTGGAGAAAGAGACACCTCGTGAGAGAAAAGAAATTACGGAAAGCGGATCTTACGCCGAGGAGAAGTAGATTAACAAATAGACCTCTAAAAGTCCAGAATGAGTGAAAAGCCTCTGGCACAGGTGCCACACTCATGTGGAGAGAAGGATTTCCTCTGGAGAATCCGAAACGTGTCCAGATTGATTATTGACAAGAAACTGTATGTCCACGTTGTGGCCAACTTGTGGATGGGAGAGCCTTTTGTGGGTCCTCTTATTCCTGTAGTAGACATGGCACGAACGATTCCGAAGAAAGTGTGTGTTTCTTTTCTCAAGTTCAGGAGTACTGAAAGTGGCGAGTAGGAATGTATGATGGATACAATTTGTCGTTGATATTTTGGAGAGGGAGAGGGAGAGGGAGAGGGAGAGGGGGAATAGAGTATACATCTTTCTGGGAACAAGGACAGGGTTTTCATCACTTCCAAAATATTTTGGATACAATTTGTCGTTGATATTTTGGAGAGGAAGAGGGGGAATAGAGTATACATCTTTCTGGGAACAAGGACAGGGTTTTCATCACTTCCAAAATATTTACACCCACTGGATTCATCATTTCAAGGAAAAGTGAGGAGAATATGAGGACGGGGTTTTGGTTTTTTTCACAAGGGGAGTAACACTCGTAACTATTTATCTCAAATGAAATTTACGAAATAACCCACCTTCTCAGCTGTCTTTTCTGAGTTACTGTTACCATTTCTTTAATTCTAGCAGTCCACATTGAAGCAATCCAATAATTCTCATGTCCTTGTACAAAACCTTTTCGCTTGTGGTGACTTCCATCGTGATCATGCATCTAATTGGGTTTTAATAAGAAGAGGAGACTTGATTATATATATTTATATAAAATCCGAGGGAATCTACATATAAAAAAAAAAAAAAAAAAAAAAAAACCCCATAAGACGCCATGGTTAAGAAGAGGACCCAGTAGGACTTCGGAAACAGAAGGGGGTCCTCTTGTTGCTTTCCATAGTCCAGGGAGGCCAGAGGACCCAAAATTAAAAACTCGGTCTTTTCTTCATCGTTTATTCTTGTTGTGGTTTCTTGAGCCGAGCTCCTACAATTTTCACCCCAATCCCTATGAAATGCTTTTGACTGTGGTTTTTTTTCTCTTTAGTGGAAGGAAACAAAAGTTTCTTCTCGCTTTGGTAGAAAGGAATATGGTGAAAAAATAAAAAAACAAATAGAATTTTGTATAATATCCCGCTGCCCTGGGATAATGCATGATGTGATATCCTACTGAATATCGCACGATTAAAAGTAAAATTGTCAATTTTAGTGCATCTTTTATTGTAAGAATCATTGTTACGGGAATTATCTAAATTTTGACAATTTTGAGGCAATTGTGAAATATTTTTTTTTTATCAGTAACAAAAACATCTATTCGATAAAAAATGAGATTTCAATGAGGGAAGAAAAGTTACAAAAGTATTGTACCCTCTCCCACCAAAAACAAACAAAAGACACCACCTAAAATTTATATAATCATACCCTTCCAAGGAGAAGACCTCTGGACCCCTTGCTTAACTCAAGCATCAGCCATAGAGTTAGCCGATCTAGCGACTTGATGAAAGGTAACGTTAAAACATGTAGATAAAGACCAGATTTCATTGAATAGGAATTGAAAATTTCAATGTTTGACATTCTTTTTAGATGTCCAAGCAATCGCATTAGAATAGTCACTTTCCACAATGAGATCTCCAAGGATATTCCTATAAAAGCACCGAAGAGCCTCCAAAATGGCTAACATATCAGCTTCGCTAGAATTACAAACACCCACATGTGTTGAAAGCATAAAAATAATATCACCCTTGCTATTGCAATTGCTAACGAAACTAGGAGACCGTCAAATGTAAGTACAGTCGCATGGTAAATATCCCTAACTGGAAACTAGGAATGACAGTCAATGATCGAAGTCACGTAATTTGCCATTCGGCCCCAACCTAGCTTGCTTTATCTCGAGTGAGTTGAATAAGGTAAAATACTTCCCTACATAAGTCTGCAAGGTATCTTCACAAAATCTGAATTTTTATGGTATCAAACAAATACAATATCACATCCAACTCATATGATATTATATTTGTTGTATTTGTTTCCATGCATGGGACGTCCTGCGTGTATCAAGGGGCCAGATGCGGTTTTTTGGTTTCACTCATCCATTTCCTAGAGTCGGATCTTATTTAAACCTGTACACATCCCTGATAGATGTCACAAATTATACGCTGGACTAAGAGAATTTTAGAAGATATGAAGCACTTGATGGTATACATTAATTTCACCATCATCACACTAACAGTCGCATTGATTTAGGTTGGAAATTTGATAGTCCAGACTCACCTTCTGTGGTGCACAATCTGAATTCCAGATAATGATTAATGCAAACAATAATGGCCATTTTTTGCCCTTTGGGTTGCCAGGACACCTTGGGCCAGAAAGTTGTTTGGAATCAACTCTTGCCTAAGAAGATAAAAGAGTAAAATATGCTTCCAACAAGTCCGTAGATTGATACATATATCCTCTGACACCATTTTCTTATCTGGTCAACCTGAATTTAAAAGTCAATGAAAATGACATAGTATGGCTAGCAGGATATTAATCATTATCTGCATGGGTATTGGAATAATTAAAATTTCAAATCAAATGGGATGATATCATATAATTATAAAAGCCTCATTCCAAATAAAACAACTATATAAATATTAAAGACACAATTATTGAAGACTAAAACTAGAAACCTATGAACCCTAAAAACTAGAAACCTAGTCCGTGTCAATATTTAGGGGGCAGAATCGTGTCTACAGTTGACGTGGTCATAAGAGCCCTACAGGCAGATGGTAGATTTTTAAGGCTTTCCCAGTTCTTTTGTTATTGTTAAAAATATAGTTGAATAACATAGAGGTATCGAGTACATCTATGTAGATTTGATTTAGAGTCATCAAACCTAACATTTATCCTGCAATGCTTTGGGTACTCAAACTTCTTTAGCCCGGGCCGAATAACCATTGGGACCATTAGACAGTCCGAACCCAGTTGTGGATTTGGAATGGGACAAACTTTAGGTCACTGTTGCGTCCTCTGACAAACCATGGGTGCAATTAAACAAAACCCAAAATTTCTTTTAAAAAGCATCCAATAGTCTGTCTCTTAGTCTAAAAAGATCAACTTAGTCCATTAAAAAACACCCATAATTTTCTAGAAATAGGCCAGATGTTATTCTAAAAAGATCTACTTAGTCTTGATTGTAGAATTTCAAAGTTTAAAAGTTGGATCAGTTTTTTGTGATTCAATCCAACGGTGAATTGCAATTAGATCAATCTCCAGGGCCAATTCTGGAAGGATGTTTATGGCCTTTTAGTGAGCCCCATTTTAGCAAATTGGTATGGTTTTTTTTTTTTTTTTTTCTAATTCTTTTAAAAATCTTCAATTTATAACTTCAATGACAATTGAGAGGTGATATTACCCTGATGAATTCAACAACTATTAGAAAATTAACCAGAAAGACTTCAGATGATCCTTCTATTACAGGGCACCTTAACCTTGGTGGGTTGGAGATGCCAAATGAATACATTGCATGTACTGCATTGACAATTGTACCAAAAAGTTACTTCTATCAGACGCAATTGTATTCATATGATGCCAAATGAAAAACAAGTGGGGGTTTGTACGTTGTCAATTTCAGACCATTCCTGTCCCATAAATACACTGAACCTGCTGCTATCTCACATGAACACTACTTCAATTAAGAATCCATCTTGTCGACAAAACACATTTAACATTTGATGGTCAGTCTTTACATGTGCTTAAAACAAACGATTATAGTGTCACGTGGGGCCAAGGAAGGATAAGATCGGTGGAGAAAATGAGAAGGGAGAAAGAGGGAAGATGGTGGGAAGAAGAGAAATTGAAAAGAAAGCATAGCAATAAACATGGCTGCCCGCCATTGGGCTGATGATGGAGAAGAAGTCAGGAGAAACCGAAAGAAAATGAATGGAAGGCTTACAACTGTTTTAAAAAACTACGTAGTATTTGGTTCCTTGCAATAGATTTACAAAGTAATGGAATGGAGAGTGAAATGAGTTTAAAATGGAATGAGGATAAAATAGTAATTTTCATTCTAACGTTTAGTTTTACTTAAAAATCAATCTCGTAATAGAATTTTTATTTTTCCTCTAGCGTTAGGTACACTGGAATGATATCCAAAATGGAATAAAATTTCTATAAAACTAGCTAAAATACAGTTGTTAAAAAATTTTATTTTTAAAAATTTTCTTATTTCAAGCTAACCAAAAAATATAATTATTTACCTATTTTGATAAATTATCATTAAAACAACAACAAAATAACACATCTAAAACATCATTCACAATAGCTTAAATATCATCGAAACATCTAAATTACACATTACTAAACTTAAACATCAATTAAATTAGCTAAATAAAGTAATTAAGTTAACATTCATCCATAAATTTAAAAATAATATCCACATTTTGATATGATAAAAGGGCATTTTAGTCTCAAAGAAAGATTATAAAAAAATGGAATGACCATTCCTCTATCTTTCCAGTTCAATGGTGATTTCACTGTACAAAGGAATGATGATTTTAAAACTAACGGTCATTCCACCACTTTTTTGCGAACCAAATTTGAAAATGATCATTTTATTGGAATAATCATTCCATGACTGTTCTATTCCGATCTCCATTATGACAAACCAAACGTTACCTATGTTTTCCACCACAGTTAATAAGGTTCCATTGACAATATTCCTGTGTCAAAAATTGTGAACATTTTAGCCGTTTTTATTCAAGTCAGTTGAATTGATATTTGAATTCACTTCAGCTTGATGTCATAGTGCAACAAAAAAGAATTTAGAATATTAAGTATCCCACCACCCTCTTGTTGGATGCAGGCCAAAAGGCCATTGAATACAAATATGTAACGTTTGAAATCAGTCAGAACTCAAAACCCATCTTTACCATTGGTTTGTACCCGATTCAACAGGTTTCACTGGGTTTGACCTTTTTCAGGTTTCGAAATGGCACCAGTGAAATGGCTCAAGCCAGCTTTTGGACACTTGCACAGGATGCTAGGCCCCAGTGTTTTGGGTGGTACAAGGCGGAGGGCTAATAAAATCAATGTAATTTTGTGGTCCAGAGATTCAACATTAAATGAGACCATTATTATGGTCTCAGCGCCCCCTCGGAGTGGGGACTACCAATCCTGGCCAAATGCAAAGCTTGAAAGTGGAGAATTATGGTCCCTTTGTTTTACGTACTTCGAAGTGAAAGCACCAGACACCAAATTGACCTCGTTACCTCTTTAGTCTTCTTTTTGGCTGACGCTACAAAATGGGACAGTTCTCTTGCATTTTATCCATTCAGTTATGGGGTGCAAGCAAAGATGTCTTCCAATTGGTAAGCTCGGTGGTGCTTATGCGAGTCTCTTGTGCTCCATATGGGAGTCAATTGCCCTGCCCCCTTACCATTTGGTGGGGACGATATTAGTATTTTTATTAGCTAATTCATAAGTTGGACAAAACGCTATTGTAGTTGTATCGTCGAAAGAGAGAGACCGGGTGAATCTCCTAGGCCCAATCAATCGGAATCTCTGTCCGATTGATCGAACAGTCGAAGCGCCTCAATTATTTGGGTAATTCGATCGATCGGACGGGCACAAGCTATACGGAAAGTCTCCTAAACTTAATAGGAATTGTTTCATTTTAAGACTATGTTTCTCACTTTGAGTCTACTTTGAGTCTTATTTGTGTTCTAACTAGAAGGCACAAATTTGTGACTGTAAATAGGGTGTTGCTCTCAACCCTAAAGTATGGGTGTATGTATTGAAGATTAGATACACTACATCTCTCATTAATCTGAGTAGGAGATATCTTAGAAAGAGATTTATTCTCTAAAGCCATTTAGATATTGTTCTAAAAGGCCGCTCTAAAAGGTTGTTGTTACTTCCACTTTCTTGTATAAGATAACTCATCTTGATTAGTAAGGTGCAAGGAGATCAAATAAAGAGAACAACGCACGGTGGATGTCGCGTGAATGGATCTTGTATAAGAACAACTACGGTCCTTAGGTCGATGTACAGACTGAGGCAAATGAGCTATGAGTATATCTTATATATGTTCGTGAACTCTTCATTTCTGGTTCTTGGTTTTTCACCGTGGATAGGGTTTCCATACTAAATATTGTGTCTGCTTTCTTATGGTGTGTAATTAATAGATAGCAAATTCTATTCTATTGATTGGTTAAAATAGAAATAGTATCCAATCAAGTAGCCTATAAAAACATTCAGACAATCTCCTTCTAGTTCACTTATTTGCAAAACCCACCTATGTTGATTACAAGAACAAAATATTGTAAACTAAAATCAAGTTTAACAACCTTATAATGGCACATTTGTGAAAAGCTAAAAGTTTATTTTGCATTATAGTAATTTTTTTTTTTGTGTGTTAAAGAGGGAAAAACATATAAAAAACGGACTACAGAGAAATCCAAAAAAAAAAAAAAAAAACTCAACACACCAAACCAGACAACTAGCCTACAACAATGAGTGGGTCTACCTGCACACTACATTTTTCTCTCAACATACTGCATTTAAAAATAAAAAATAAAAAAATCCTAAACTACCCCTCTCCCTCTCCTCCCGTCTCTCTCCCCTCCCTGCTTCCTGCTCCGTGCTCCCTCCTCCCGTCTCTCTTCCTCTCCCTATCTCTCCCGCTCTCTTCCTCTCCCTATCTGTATCCCCCACAAGCCGCTGCGCCAACCAATGTCCCCGCCCTCTCCTTCTCCCTTTCCCCATCTCATCCTTTCCGGCAACCTCATCCCTCTTCCCATTTCCTCCTTCCTCTACCTCTCTCTTCCTCTCTCCCCCTCACTCATTCTCTTGTACAAAGGTTAATCAAATATCATACCATTAATTTTCACCATTTTTAGTGTGTTTCTGCATTTTGCTCATTAGCTTCCGTGGGACGAAACACATCGAGTTTGTTCGGCTACACAGGGTCAAACATTTTTTATTTGTTCGGTCCCGTGTGGCCGAACGAATTAGGGAGGGGTAGTTTAAAAAATTTTTATTTTTTTATTTTTAAATGCAGTATGTGAGAGCAAAATATAGTGTGCAGATAGACCCACTCAACAACAATTATCCTTTAGAAAAGTAGAAAAAGCAACTTTTTTTTTTTTTCATTTCCCTAGAAAATTGTCAGACCCAATAACTCAAGGAATGTGGAGAGCTTATCTGCAAATCTTGGTTTACTCATGGCCACATAACGTGTCCTAAGCAGTATAAAAGTGAAAGAATGATCTTGTCTTAATGAGCAAAAGTGCTGAGCTTGAGATGGGCCGAAGTGAACCAAGTTGACCGGGCTAAACATGAGATGAGCCATCTGTTGAATTCTTCAAATCTATCGTTGCACATTCAATTCCCTCATTCGTACCAATATGTATATATATATTTTGGACACATAGTTGACATGGAGCCAGTCACTTCATCGCCAGTTTTCAGTTTGCTCAGCTTTCTCATTGCCAATGATACTCTTTAGATATCACCATCTCACAAGACTTGTACAATCACCACTGCACACAGAGTGCGACAAATGATGTCTGTGATCCTGTAAGAAAAGGCCTTCACAGGTAAATAATGACGTATGTACCTGGACTGAAACGGGCTAGTGCTTGACATTTGATTTCTGTAATGTGTAGGATTCCTTGAGCTGCGTCCTTTAGCTTTGAACTTTATTTTGGATTCTCTGTTTTTTTTTTTTTTTTGGGTTAAAAGCTCTAGTTTTCACTAATCAAGGGCAACAAAAAAACTGCAATGGATAAATTCAAGATCCCTGCTCGATTTAGCAGACAATGACTTCACATCCCTATTCATTTCATATTTTTCTTTACCACTTCCTAAATTGGTGCTAGAAGCAAATAAATGGATACTCAATTCGGAATTAATTGTACTAAAAACCACAAGGACATATAGCAACATATATAAATTGATTCATATTATTATTATTTAGCTTTTCCGAATAGGCATGATCCTTGATGCTCCACCTTCCATGAAGTCAGAGGCAACATGTTCAATCAAACACTAGTCCATGATATGAACAGTCCTTGGTATCATTTTGGTCTCAATGTACTCAATTCGAATTCATTTAGGGCCTGTTTATTTCATGAGATTGAACATCTAAGACAATATTTTTATAACTGGTACAAAATGAAGAACCACATGTGACTATCAAAAAATGACTATCTAATAACCCCTCTTTAAATGGAGATTTTGGAAAATGGGAAATGAATACACAGCTATATCATCCAACTAATTCAATATCTAAGGAAAGTCGAGGTTCTATTTACATCTGCACCTCATTATTTAAGAATGCCTATCAAATAACATCACCTCAATTGAAACTTTAGGAAAGATGATAAATGAATACCAGCCACCACCCTATTAATTCAATACCCAGGAAAGCCAAGGTCCTAATCACATTGCCACCTCAAATCCTTCCACTCTCACCAAATTATTAATCCTTGCACAAGGAATTCATATGTATTTTATGCAAACAAACAAGCCATTGACTAAAATGGTTACACATATTAAGAGGATCACTGAAGATTTTTTCAGCTCATGTAAATTACTCAATTTTCCCCTTAAAAGTGTACACCACCAATTCATAATGAGAAGAAAGGACAGGGTCCAAAAGTAACGCCTTCTTCATGGGAATGGTAACCTGGTTTTGGAACTCTTAAGTATCGTTTGGGAAGGAGGGAAAATGACAGAAAGAATAAAAAAGAGAAAAAAATGGAGGGAATGTTGAAATTGAAGGTGTTTGGCAAGGGGGGAGAGAAAGTGGAGGAAAATTTGAGGGTACAATTAGTGTAGAGCCTACCCCAAAATTTTTCCTTCAAAACCGGAAAAAAATGAGGCAAAGAGAAGATTTTTTTACAAATCTAAATTTGACGCTCATCAAACTTTTATTCTACAGTGAAAGAATGATGTCTTTTAATAAATTTGAGGGCAATAAACGAAGGGGCTATGATAATCCTTATTAGAGCTGATATTTTGCATACACTAGGTCTCATTGAGACCTTTCCATCCACTACATCCCCATGATTGCCACAGCTTTAAGTGGGCCCCACAAAGTTATCTCTCATGGTTTGTCTATAGAAGACGACAATTGGGTTTTCGTTCTAATTCACAATCATGTTGGGTTTCGATCTATTGTGATAAACTTTTCAGGTACGGGTCTTCATTCAGACCCAATTGAGTCCATTGCCTGAATAATCGAGTACCAGATATTTTTTCATTTTTTGCGTGTGTAATTGGGTTTCAGCCTGAATAATCGAGTACCAGATATTTTTTTCATTTTTTCCGTGTGTAATTGGGCTTCAGCCCAATTACATAACAATGAGCCTGTTTCATCTAACTACAGGACCCACAGAGAAATGGGATGTTGACTAATTTGGGCCTGTAGTCAGATTTGAATGTAGTTTGTGTATTGATAATATGTAAGAACTGGTCAAATCTGATGTCCCGTCTTTTTTACTATTTAAGTAAGAAGAGATAAAATTAATTTTTTCTCCCATCCCCTCCAATAAATAGTTGCAGCGTACAGCACGGACTATCTGATGCCTGCTACAGACCACCCAAAGTTTACTGAACAGTAAAGAAAGAACATTCTAGCAGCAGCGTTTTATTTTTACCAATTGACAAAAAAGAGAGAAAATATAGAAAATGATCAAAATTTGAGAATATGTAAACCGCAGAGAGCGGACCTTGATTTTGTAGGGAAAAAGTGGGTGGTACATAACATACAATTCTTTTAAAAAGAAGTATAGTTCTGACTTAATGACGTGTAAAACACGGCACGTACCTGCAGTGGCGTCCCAACAGAAAATAGAGAAAGCGGCAAATACAGAAGACGACAGTACAATGATTCTCTAAATACAACCCCCCAGCTAACTGCTAGAAATTTATACATAACCCCTTTGTATCTTTCACCCACACCTGCCTCGCTCACTCTTTTACTAAGAAACTGCTCTGCTAAATCTCAAAATCTCAGCAGACCACCTTTGTTGATCATTGATGAAGATATTATATTTTCATTGTCCCAGATTCACCGGGATCTAACCTCTTTTTAACTTGATTTGAGGGACTAGCGTGAACCGAAGGACCATGGAGCTCCGGATAATCTAAAGATAAGAAACTGTCATCCTTTTCATCTACTGTTATAAAAGATAGCCACTAGCTGCAGCTCCAGAGGGTCGATTGAGACTTCTAGAGCTAATAAGGCAGCTAATTAATTACAATTAAAAAAAAAAACCAGTTGTTATGTGTCAAAATTCCCCTGTGAGAATTTCATACTCTACCCACCAAAAAAGGAAAATAAAAAAATCTTGACACATTCACAATTTTAACATAAAAGAAAATAGGAGATTTTACTAAAAATAAATACATTTATATCTAGTGCAGACTAAAAAAAAAAAAAAAAGCACTGAAATCACTTTATCGACTAAAAAAACTGCATTTCCAATTACACAAACCCTAATATTAGTTATTTATATATAAATGAAAGAAAGAGAAAAGATTACACTCTGAAATTCTACACTTTACCCGAGGAGAAGGAGATATGCAAGATACATAGACGAGGGAAATGCGAGAATTCCACCCATTTCCTTATTTTCCCCATTTTCTTTTTTTTTTTTTTTTACATGACCGAACATGCATTTGGATTCTCATCGCTGAAAATCTGGGGTGCATACACCGGCTCCATCATGTATTTGTTGGGTTGATTGTAGTAGTAGTAATACTCGTTCTTCTTCATTTCTACCTTGGATTGCTCTTCTCCTCCTTCCTTCTTCTCCTCTCCTTCCTTCTTCTCCTCTTTCTTATCCTCTTTCTTCTCCTCTCCCTCTTTTTTCTCTTCTTTCTTCTCGTCCTTCTTCTCTTCTCCCTCTTTCTTCTCAGGCTCTTGTTTCACGATCACCGCATGCTTTCCAGTTCTCTTGTACACGTACTCCACCAGCTTGTTTGGGTCAAAAACTCCCTTCACGGCGACCTGAGAACTTTTAAGATCCGGATCCGCAGACTGCACGCCTGGAATTAAATGGATCCAATGGACTTTTCAAATTTCACGAGAAATAAGGGATTTTGGCGAGATCTCAGGGTCTGTTTGTGTAAAAAGTTCATGAAAAATGTTTTCAAGCTTATCATTTTTCTGCAGTCTTTGCAGAAAAGCAGATTCAGAATCTAACCACTTTTCTTCTATAGTGGCCTCAGTCTCAGACTCTCAGCAGAAATACATTTCACCGTAGAAATTAAAAAAAAAAAAAAAAATGTTTTACCACGCCAAACAGCAGAAACTGGAAGGTAGGAAACGCAAGAAAGTCACTGTGAAAATAAGATTTTCATGGGAAAAATCGCTACCAAGTATGGGCGCTTCCGTATCACAAATACTGAGCTTGTTTTCTCGGCCGCATAAAATCAGAGGAAAATTTTGCTTTTATTGTGTGTTTAAGAAATAACCTTGGAAAGTTGTCGCATCAAAATCAAAAGAAAATCGAGTCACCCCTCATAATTGAAAACAAGAGAGTTTTTCCTCTGAATCGTGGAATCCTCGCGCCATGAAAAGGCGATAGTGCCTATTTTCTGCGGAAAATAAAAAAGGTCGACTCTCCGGTTCAGCTTCAGCTTTTATAGAAATTGTGGAGAAAAGCATTCACATGCATAAAACGAAAACACCGGAAACTGCTTGCAGGGATTACGGAAAATCAGTCTCCAATTATTTTCATTTTCCATGGAAAGTTATCCAAACAAACACACACTTACCACACCCTTCACTTGCTCGCTTTCGAAGAAATGGAATCCGGTTCGGAAAGGAAAATACGAATCGGAAGAAAATCTCAGGAGGTTTTGATGAGGTTTAACTCTACCTTTCATTCGCTGGATTCTCTTCTTTATTTCCATCGAGCAAGCTTCGCAATGCATATGAACTTTCAGAGTCGCAATGATTACCTGAGGCTATAAATAAGAAACAAGCAGCAGAAAATGAAATCATAGAATCTAGATTTCGAGATTTGAAAAGAAAAATCGTGACGTCCACATATGAAAAGAGAGAAGAGGGGGAAAAAAAAACCTCTTCTTTCTTCTCTTCCTGTTTCGGTTTTTCCTTCTCTTCCTCTGCTTTTTTCGGATCTTCTGGAGGCGGTTTGGGAAGCTCAGTGAGAAGCTCGACCTTCCTATGACTCTTCCTTTGGATCCGCTCCTGAACCTTCAACGGATCCGCAGTTTTCCCCTTCACAATGACCTTGTGCGCCTTGCAATCCGTAATCACATCTACCACTCCTGAAGAAAACAAGAGAAGAATGATTCAGAGAGAGAGAGAGAGAGAGAGAGAGAGAGAGAGAGAGAGAGAGAATCAAAGAGGAGATTCCGATTTCCAAAACCCTAACCTGCGAATCCACGCAGAGATCGCTTCACCTTCTTCGCACAAGCTTCACAATGCATGTAGACTCTGTATTCGAACTCTTCAGGAGGCGGAGGAGGAGGAGCTTCCTTTTCCTCCTTCTTCTCCTCCTTGGCTTCCTCGCCTGCTTTCTCTTCCTTCTTCTCCTCCTCTTTCTTCGCTTCCTCTGGCTTCTTCGCTTCTTCCTCCTTCTTCTCTTCCGGTTTCTTCTCTTCCTGCAAAAACAAACAAAAGAATCAACGAAAGAGAAAGTAACAGAGTGAGAAATTAGGGTTTTCGGAGGCCTTTGATTTGGTTACCTCTCCCATTTCCTTCTTCTTGGAGTTGCAGAGACAGAGAGATAGCTCGAGAGAACGAACGCAGTCTGTGAAGAGATAGAAATGTGGAGGGATCTGAAGGCTAAAATTTCTATCTGCAATTTAAGCTTTTTTTCCTCGGCCGTTGGATCTGCGCGACGTGCCATCTGCTGTACAGGCACGTGCGAAAGGGTGGGTGGTGTGAGTCGGGGCGATACAGATGGATGTGTAGTGTCTCAGTGCTACACGACTTTGGGGTCATCTCAGCCGCTGGTTCTCAAATCAGTTACAAAACGAAATAATGCGCAGAATCTTCTACAAGGTGAGTTTGTTATATTGGCCTCTACGCTCTGGTTGTGGGCCCCAATGCGATCTGCACCATCCATACATCGGGTAAGATGAAGAAATCGTGATGTAGTAGCATTGTACAGATAGTTAAGCTGTCGATGGTGTTTTTAGATTGTTTTTCCTATTTCAGTTATGCCACGTCATCCTGTATAAATTTGGCTTGTTCATTTCTGGTAGGATACGTCGATTTTAGGATTTCATACCCGAGATACACTCCTATTTTCGGCAAAGGTCATTTATAAATAATCACATGCATTATCAATATAATAAATACAATTACAAAGAGAGTAAGTAACAGCCTTATTTGACCGTTGCATGAACTACGTACGTATCATGGCTGGATTGCTTTTCTGCCATTGTTATTTCTTGTGTTGTGTTGTAAAATCAAGCACTATGTTTGATTAGGTTATGGTACTGTTTTGTATCATTGAATAAGAGAAAAATTGTTGGCTGGTTGGATCACCTCTCTTTTAACAGGTGGTTGATGGGTCGCTTGATGGTGTTAGGTTGTTACATGGTTTTCCGAATGTGAAAATAGAGATATATAGCTAATTTTAACTCTCTAACTGCAATTAGTGATACCTTTAAACATGAAGGCTCTGGATCTTTCTTCGGGCTCCGAAATCTCTATTAGTGTCTCATCAATAGAAATATTAAGATGCTAACACTATTCAAACATGAGCGTGTTGACGTCGTATGTATCATTTAATTGATGAGTGCTAACATATTCCTACCATATATAAGAGAAGACAAGTTGAAGAGGTAGGACCCCTCTTGATGTGTTACGCTAATGCTTCGACTGTACAATGGTCCTCCTTGTCTAAAAAAGGCGATATATTAGCTACTATACCACACTATTCATAAATTGCGCACGGTGAATATCAATGGATTGATTACGTATTAAAATGCCTCTAAACCAAATTGCACAAAAGCAATTGGATGAAGTGGTCCCTTCCTTGCCGTTGTGTTAATGTCTCGTGTTGATGCTTTGGGCCTGCTGGTTATGTATAATTGATTACATAGGAATTATAGGACTTTTATTTCTTAATTTAATTAAAACAAACGTAATGAATGTGAAATATTTTTTAAATGAGTATCAAATTATCTACTCATTAAATTAATGAAAAATGAATCAAAAAGAGAAAAGAAATGAATACCCAGCAACCACCTTTATTTAAAAATAAAAAATAATAAAAAAGAGCAAGGGTTTCATCTTATATTGCTCCCTAATATCCTTTACATCACATCTCATGCCCCATAATCATATTGCTTGTTATAATGCTCAGAAATCCACATAGGAGAAACTGCTGCCATTGTGGGACCCTCTCTTTTGCAGTGCTCTTGATGTGGCACACTGATGGTTTGAGTGTCACACATGATCTCGCATAGCTTTTCTGTCATGAAAATCACAACCTCACTTAGAGAGTGCCATGCTAATGCTAAGAGGTGAGGTCTGAGTGTGTGACACATGATCCGTTCAATCTCAAAACAGATCGTGGTGAGGTGTGTGACGCATGATCCTCCAGCTCTCAAAACAGAAATATGCTAATTATAATGGAGGTTAACAATCTTCCAACCATATTATTAGCTTCAATTACAATTAATGCCATCAATAAAAATGAGAAAAAAAGGTACTACTTTGATTTATTTATTTATAGGTATGTAGTAACTCTAATTTTATTTAAATTAGTATGATGTATATACCATTGATCATATGCAAATGCATCTCCAAACCACATAGTAGTAAAACAGTCGCCTAGTTGGGATCTCTCTCTTCTATAGCTGGGTGTATTTGATGTGCCAAGTTAATGCTTGAGTGCGATAAATGATCCTCCATGTCCCAAAATAGTGATATACTAGTCAATTCGAAGGAGTAACTCATGCTACATTAAAATCAGCATTGTGTATATTGTTGGAACAACTATGCATACACGCATCTGTAAACTACATAGAGAAGAAAGGTTGGCGAGGTGTGACCCCTCTTTTGGGGTGTATTGAGTGTGTCACCGTGATTCTTTAAGGTGACACATTACCCTGCATGTCTCAAAGAAGAAACTTACTCCTTGTTAGCTGTATTTGCAATAGGTACCATCCACAAGAATAAGAACAGCGTACTGCTTGTTTTTCCATGCACTGACAGTAAAATAAAGGTTACTTTGATCAGTATGTTGTGTTCCCTTGCATTGGTCGTGAATGAACATATCTGTAAACCACAAAAGAGAAATATTGGGGACGAGGGACTCCTCTTTTTTTAGGTGTGCTTTGAGTGCCATGTTGATGTTTGGAATTGCACTCAAGATCCAAAGTCTCAAAACAGAGATGTCAATAAAGATCACACAGTGGCAATATTTACAATTATTTCCCTCAATAAACATTAGAAAAAAGTACTACTTGATTTAAGTATGCATGTGCAGGTGCTCTATGATGTTGGAGAATGAGAGTGAGATACCAAGTGCACTAAGAAAAGGGGAAGAGAGCCTGTTGTGGCAGCAGGCTCTGGAGAAGATAAGGGAAAGTTGTAGAGAGTTTCGGGGGCTTCTATTCTTGTGGCCTTTTGTCTCTCCTTTCTAAATATGTTCTAGTTGCCTTAAATAAATAAATAAATAAACAAACAAAGGGAGAGCTGCAAGAGTGTTTTTAAGGTATAGATTCTACTTTTGGATCTACTAGCTAACTTTAAGGTTCACACTAAGGTCAAAAGTTTCGAACCCAAAGATCGAGCCATCCCAATAAGAGTTTAGGATTGTCTCTCATTCTCTCTTTGATGAATTTCATCTCATTCCATTTTAAGACGTGGAAGTCAGTGTCTTCTTTGCCCATTGGCGTAGTTAGTGAAAAACCATGCAAATCTTTCTCTCTGTAGGTGGAATTGTTTTTCCCTTGTTCGATTTGTTTTTTTCATTTTCTCCAGGAATGTGTGCTTCTACTTGATTATTCATTTTCATCTAGAATTTCTAATTGTTTGGTGCTAAACGATAATTATAGGGAAGAAAATCATGGACTATTCCAAGATCTTATATTAGATAGTTTGAGGCATCATTCCATTTTTGTCTTCTTTGGATAACCCAGCCAAGGGGCATGGAACCCGTGAGAGAGACTCATGACTGGTAATGGGGAGATAATAGTTACTCATGTGGTGAGGATACGAGGTCCGTTAACGCGTGGACACAAGCCTATATTGGTTATTCTCTTAAAACCAATAATTTAAAAAGTAAGTTTCATGAGGCACCTGAGTGTGGCTTTTCAAATTATTCTAAATTTTATATTTTTAAAATATTTTTGTGCTCTTTGAATGAGTTGTTTCTTTTGAGTTATTCATAACTGGATATGGCCAATTTCCAAGAGTTACTTTCAAATCTATCAATTTAAGTCATTCACAAAAAAACTAATCTAGTATACCAAAAATAAAAAAGATTATAGGGTTTTCTCTATTATAGGTATTTTCTGATTTTTAAATGCAATTTCATTTTTTCTAATTTTAATGTGCAGACTTTAAATCAAAGTTGGGCATTATGTCATTAGGTCGGAATTTTATCAAAACTATTTACATGTGGAAAGTCATTGTCTTTAACAAAGCATCTTAAGTGACGTGTCTTGCTCCATTTTTTTAGCTTTCTTATTTAATTTCTCACATTCACTTTTATTTATTAATTATTTACTTTTTAGATGATACGTTTTTCATAAGTAATTTTCTTAACAACCTATTTATAGTGAATCAAAGATCGAGCCTTGGACGCTAAGATGAATTACTTGTACGAGATATCCATCCATCCATCCACCCACCCGGGTTAAGCTATCATTTGATGTTCACAGATAGCCTATTTCACTGGCCCGCCTTGCCTCCATGGTTCAACAGGCTCATACATTGCTGCGTATTGTAAAATTCCAAACATAAGAGAAAAAGTTGATGATCTGTGAGGCATGGCTAAGGCCAATCAATGTGAAAGATGACAGGCTTGAAACAGTCCTGGTCCACCGTCCCCACACATTCCTTACTGCATGGCTGCACCTCCACTGCCCTTCTTGGTTTTCACGTTTCCTATCTCGTTCTATCCTCGAATCATTTCACCTTCCTGTTCAAGTTTTACTGAATTCGAGTTCTTTTCATTGTCTAAGACTCTGGCTCTAATAACCTCGACCCTCACTTGACACAGGTGAGCTAAGAAGTACGGAGCTGTGAAGTGGGACCATACATCCGAAGAATAAAAATGATTTGTTGGGTACGGGGGTTCGCAACGAAAACTTTGCAGACTTAAAAATTCTAATAAATTATGGCATATTTTATGTACTAGATTACAATATAAATGTTAAATATGATATATTAGTGGGTAAAGGAGTATTTTTAGATGAGCTCGCTGACTCAGTATTTTTTTTTTTCGGGTAGAATGTTGGACTCAGTTGAGCCCTCAACAAGCAATTGCGTTGGAAATGATGGGAGAATGTTCTCCTACAAGCCCACTCCATATTGTTATTATATAGTTAGGCTCTTGTGGGGCCAGCTAATAAAAAACCCTTTTTATGGATATGGGGGAACCAAAAATTCAGCCCCACCAGATTATCCTATCCATGATTTTGCCGGTCATAAAGTTTAAATGACGTCTTCTTGATTATTTTTAGATTCAGTCCAACGCTGACTGATGGATCAATGTGTGTAAAATTGAGCTTAATTCTAGGTTATGAAATGGCCAGCATATCAATTGGGCTGCACTAATCAAAGGTGGGCTAGTTGATACCATGGAGGCCGATTGGACATGCAATCCATTCATAGGAAAGCATTTTCACGAAATGATGATTAGTAGCTAGAGTTCTCTCCAGGTGTGTCCTTATGGTAACTAGATAATCAAGGCTCACTCACTTATTAAGCTTAACTCGAGCTTGAGATGTATGATTTGAACAGGCGGCCTGGATTTGCCGGGCTGAATCTTGCCCATCAGGGCCAATCCATGCAAAAACCAGATCCTTCAATGATCTATAAGGGCTGCCAAAACTATATACACTTGGGACCCAAAACTATAACTTCATCTTCCAACTGTAATCATATTTGGGCCGACCACCAACATGAATTAATTGTTTTGAGCTTGTGAGATAGAAATTTTCGCAGGTTAAAATTCTGTGTTTTACACGGAATGTATTTTAGAGCTTGTGAGATAGAAATTTTGCCCTATGCTAAATCAAGAAGAGGAATATATTATAATGGTGACCCCTCTCAATAAAGGGTAATTTGGCTCTGAATTAGTTAAAGAAAGAAAGTGTAATTTGGCTTGTGACCACTTTCTTTATTAGAAAATGCAAGTGATTTGCATGAGTTTGGATGTGCCAAAAATAGGGAATATATCTGCAAAGTTGAAAGGGAAATAATGAAAAGAAAGCTACGAAAAGCCTGCCTTCCCCAGTCCCCCCCACATGCATTGCATTTACCACTGTCTCTCTCCCATCTCTAAAGCGACAGCATGGTTCTGTTCTGAGAAAACATTGCTGCCCAGAAGCAGACTGTAGCATGGACCACACCCAGCCCAGTTTTGCAAATTGGCAAAATGTCTGCAGCATTCTGGCATTTTAGGACAAGTTTGATGCTGAAACTTTGGCGGAGTTATTTATGCTGTTCAGGAAATTTTAAACTTCTATGGGACAATGCGGACGGAATTCCTCATCTGATTATTGTAGCTCATTGAGGGCTGTTTGTTTGTATATACTTAGGGATTGATTACATAGGATAAATCGTAAAACCTTAAAGCTAAAACCGTGGCTGAAAATCATATGATAACCATAATGCTAATTCAGATCAGAACCTTCGCTTATTCCTTTGCCCTGTTTGTTTGATTGGTATTGAATTCCTAAGATTAAGGTTGATGAAGGATCTGCAAGGGTGCCATCAAAGCATCTCTCTCCTTTGACGGAAATGATTACGCAAGTCGCCTTAGTAAAACAATTATGAAAATGTATTTTTCTTATATGTTAGAAAAGTATTTTTACTGCTTCTACTTATGTCTTGAAGTTTTGGTAGGAATGGTTAGTGTAGGAAATTAAATATGGTATTAGACTCAATTGGTCATGAGTATGAATCCAATGATAAAGGACTCGTTGATGAAATATGCGTGTTGCAAAATGCATACCACAAATTTCCACCAAAAGAGGGAATGTTAAAAAAATATTTCTTACTACAGCCTTGAGATATGGTAGGATTAGTTACAAAGAAAGTTAAATATGAAATCAAAGTCAACCCTCTTGAGTTTGATGTTTGAAGTACGCGGGCCTCGTCGATATGTATTCAAAAACTTTTGATCCACTTGATGCAAGAATCAATTATTCATAAGGCCAAGAACCTAAGCCCAAGATTTAAAACCCTAATATCATACATTAAGATCAAACACCCATCAAGAAGATAGATAAATGAACAACAAGCATAACTAGATCTACTAATTCAAATGGATAATAGATCAATAACTTAGAAGCTTGGTTGTATTCTAATCGACAACTTGATCTCTACAAAAACTCTTTTCGCAAACTTTTGATCTCCCTTACCTTTGTGTTCTTCAACGCTATGACCCTCTTAGAGAACTTCTAAAGGAGAATGGTGAGATCCTCAACTAGAAGAAAACTCTAGATCTCTAGTAGGAAACCAGATGAGAGAGAGAGGAACTTGAGATATATAATTGTTTAGTAGAGATCTCTAACTCTTACCTCTTATTTATAGTTTATGGCACACCTCCTCTTACACCAAGATTAGAAGTCTTACTTCATTCTTAGTAAGCAACCTACTCTTCATTTGCTTAAGAGTTCTAATGAGATTAGTAACCTTCTCGTATGAGAGCTAGCTAGCATGGGACCACTAGGGGTTTCTTAAAGTCTGGCTCCAACTAGGAATCTAGACCCCACATCTCATGTGAAATCCGAACACACAGTTAATTATAAATAAGTCCACTAATTACAGGCAAGCACTCTAGTCTTAAGAAATAATTACAATGAGATCCTAAAATTTTCAATTACTACAAATAGGCCTCTCCATCAAATATATTCATATATCTATTGGAATAAATCTATCAAACCAAATTGAATCCATCTTTTATTTTCTTTGTGACCCAATTAATCACAGTAATCATCAGTACCATCCAATTAACTCTTAATTGAGATTGATGCGTACTCACTAATGATAAAGTTCATTAATTGGCACAAGAAGATATTTATGAGTATATATTACATATTAAGAATTATATGTTCCCACAGCGTCACTACCACGTACCCAAGATATTGAGGTGTTGACCTACAGTTGGCCTCACTCTTTGACGACTCAAACTAAATATATAGTAGAAATTTGAGTCCATTAATCTCTCAAAATTAAGAGACTATTGTTTAGGAACTAGAAGAGCAGCCCTTCAATCAAAAATAGACTTGTACAAGCTGCTACTCACGGTTCTTCAGTATATCCAATGTACCAATACAATGATCAAGAGTCTTACACTCTGATGATCGAGACATATCACACTATGATCAAGAGTCTTACACTCTGATAATCGAGACATATCACACTATCTCATAGTAATCATGGTGCTACAACTTTATCAAATGGGATGCCTAATCTCATCGATGCATGTGAATCAACTTAAGTATAAGATTTGTGATTCATGTCTCCTGTATCTAGATCCCATCCAAACACATGGATCACATCTAATATACTTGTAAGATTCGATTCATCTCATGAACCATCATGTCATTTTGTATTGGTCATGTGCAAACAAGAATAAAATATCATTCATCTCATCAATAAAGCATGAAAATATAATTTAATTAATAAAACAAATCAATTTCTTCGGATCATCCACTGGATTGAGGTCATACAATCTAACATT
Organism: Persea americana; assembly: GCA_029852735.1. Lineage (NCBI taxonomy): Eukaryota > Viridiplantae > Streptophyta > Magnoliopsida > Laurales > Lauraceae > Persea > Persea americana. The sequence goes on along the minus strand of CM056816.1, from coordinate 60,370,027 downwards.
TAAATCTCAGGAGAAATAACTCAACACTGAAATGTGCATCGTCCGAATTACAGCTAAGGGTGTGTCTAGGATTGTCAATCTCTATCATACTTTATCAATATAATTTTTAGAATTGACAAATAACTAATTTAGTACTCTGTCAACAAAACCACTTTATGCTAAATTGAATACGAAATAGGCAAACCGGCCCTTGGGCTATATCCTCAATGATTGATGTTAGATCAGTTGGGCTTCATACTTTACTCATATAAACCATTTTATCTCCTTTAGTCTATCCTCATTGATCGTAATGAGATCAGGTGGGCCTGGCAGGACGGCCACACTTCTAAAAGAGTCCACTGGGACAAAAACATGTCCATGTTCCAGTCTGTTAGTTACACGCTCGGGTCAAGTCCATGGCCTGAAGGTTAGGTCGAGCCCCAAGGCCTTAGAGTTCGGTGAGGCCTATAGCTTAGTTAGTCCTTTTCAATTACCAATCTAGAAAATCAGTCCTGATGGAGCCATGTACTTAAAATGCTCAAATCCAATAATATGTGGGCCTGGCTAGGACTGAGCCCAGCACAACACAACAGATTGCCAAGTGCATTAATATAGGCCGTCCATAAGAACAGCTCCTTACCTGAGTGATAAGGAGTATCAATTCTTACCTGGCCGCCCGGAGTTCGAGCCCCAGGTACGGCGCTTCTTCCTGTTTGTGTAGGCTCTTTTCCCACTTGCGTGGACTTTCTTCTCGTTTGTGCGAGCCTCCTTCCCACTTGAGTGCGCTACCTTTCCATGTATTTGCGGGCTCTCTCTTGGGTCACAGTCCCCCTTGGCTGGGGTACCCAAAAAATAAAAAATCTGGGCCGTCCATGATTAGCCATTGTTAAAAGTGCATGTTGAATGATATATGCACAAAAAATTAAGTTTGCGACCCTTGTAGGCCAAACCAACTTTTCCATGGGAGGAATAAGTGAACAAACACCAGGCAATTGACAGGAAAAAAAAACCTGCCTCTAGAGAATCTTATTTTATTTGTTGGGGTTTTGTTTAGAAGAGAGAAGTGATTGCCATATTCAGGAGATATTTTCTCTCATCAAGATGGGAGAAAAACCCTTTTTCTAGTAAAATTATTTATTTATTATTAAAATGGCATTTCACCATTATGGAAGTTTCCAAAAGTATTTTCCCTTAATGTTCTCCTGTTTAGATGCAAACATAGTAAAAATTCGCGAGTAGAATATAGTAAATCCCTAAAAGATAATTCTATTTTTCTACTTGTAAAGCTCATTTAGATGTAGAGAAAATATGGGGAGAAAGAAAGTGGAGGAAACTGTAGAGTATAAATTTGAACTATAGACAAGTTCCTTGACTTAAATCTTTCCACCTTTTTCTCATATTTGAACAGACATTTGGATTTCTTCTTCTTTCTCCACCTAGTGGAAATCCCCCCACCATTTTTCCATCATCCATGGAGGCAATTGATAACTATATTAGTGGAGTGTTTTCACAACTTGGTTTGGTTTAATAAATAGTCCATAAGTAGAGAGATATAACTCGTTTTGCAGAATCCATGACATCTTAGGCCGGGCCTCAAAAGTTCCATTGGGGCAACCCAACCCTAAGGACTCACTTCTAAAATTCTAACGGCTGAAAACTAACCTCACCAGGTATTTGAATTCACTTTCATTGAAGTTGGGTTCATTTTTAAGGTCTCTTTCAATAGAGTTTGGTTCGTATTTAAATTGATCTATATGATTTGTCTCCATTTAATTTTTTTGTTAGAAAACATTTTTAACATGAGACGTATATATAGCAGCGCATTAAACTTAGACTTCACTTGGAATGAAATTTGGCCCAAATATATATATCATTACATGAGGGACAGTGTATAATGCAATTAGGGTTTTAGAGGGGAAAGTGGAGACCCACTAATAAATTAATTGAGTTGCCTTGGCTCTGATAATTCTCTGAGAATTGGCCTCTGAAGGATCTGAATTCCTCGTGACATTATAAAAACTTCCAATTCCAACAGAGTCTGCAGCATTTTCCATATATGCGGTGTTAAGTAATCACTCATTTGTTGACTTCACATGTGTAAATGCCTCCCCATCCCTTGTTTTCCCTTGTGCTCCCAGTCCCACCACTCCCTGCTGATTCTCTATGTCTAACCCCCCACCAAAACGCCTTACCATCATTTTACCATCCATGCCTGTTATTACCAAAATGCACAATGATTATATCCCAAACTCGCATCTTTTTCAAGAGAAATAATTTTAAGTTGATGCCTAGAAACTTTGAGTGCTGGTAGGTGTGTTGACCCAGGTGGGACCCACTTTAGCTTCTTATCACACCCTCCACTATGAACAGGCCGTACCAGTCTAAATTTTGCTTCAATAACTGTGATATACTCCATTAATTCGAAAGAGATTAAATTAACATTTAATATCATTTTTAATGTAATGATAACTCAATCGTGTAATATAAATAACTTTGATCAATCAAAAGTGAGTCCCATGCGTAGGAAAATGTAGACATAGCCAGATGGATGTCTCATTCTCACCCCCACTGCCCAAAGTTCTATCCATGTATGTTGTTGTATATTATGGAATACACACACATAGGGCCTCTGCAAGAAAATTCTGTTAAAGAGGATCGTAGAGTCCCACCAAGAAAATTTCATGATTCCATTGGCAAGAAGTCCTCCAATTGAAAGCCACATTGTGTATGTCAGAGAGAGAGCTGAGTTAGATCGGGCTAGAGAGATGACTTTCAAGGGGGTCAAAATGCTTTAGATAGTCTTTTCACAAATTCTAGCCTCGAATGCATTAATCAAGTGTGAGTCCTTGCTTTGACACTGTCCCATATTCTACGGTATATACCCTTGTAATTAATGGCCTTTGGGAGCATAGTGGGAACACCTTTCCATGGTTACCCCCTTTATTACAGTGTGTGAGGATGGAAAATTGCAAGGTGGAGGGGGTTTCTTAAATTGGGCTCTCATTCCTGTTTGGTTTGAATGATTATAAAAATTATTAATGCACGTCTGTCGAGTTGGTTTGTTACCTCTGATTTATAGTAACTTTTGTTTCCTTCTGCCCAAGGTATACTTTTTTTGAAACTGTATGTAATTCATTGAGAAACAAGAGTAGCTAAGGTGGAGCATTTCTATTGTCTGGTGCATGATCTGGACATTTTACCCATTTGACAGTTGAACTTGGGTGGGTAAGTTGCTGACGCTTTGTCAAGTGTCCAAATAATTTTTCTCTTTTTGGGATTTAATTTTTTTAAATAGATCAATGTGAATAATATATAGGGTTGTAGATGGGGCCACATTCAACCTTAATCTGGATCTAGTTAGGCAGGCCTCAACTTGCATTTGGGTCCTAGAGTCCTTGTCCAAATCCACATTTTAAAGTGCAAATTATTGAGTCAAGGTCTAGGGTCTTAATTAAGCCCGTTTGTTTTACATAATACATATATACATGCATGCATGTATTTGATAAATAAAACAAATATTAGCATATTTACTATTCACAAAGTACAAAATGCAGATTTTAAGATTCTTTATTTATCAAATGCCCTTGCATCGTTAAATGAAAACCTAACTTGATCAATCCTAGATAGACAAAATGGGGATTTTCTTAATGTTGCTGTGTGTATTTAATTTACACACTTAATAGGGAATCGAGATTAATTAGGGTGAGAGAAGTAGACCTCGGGTGAGGTAGACGACCCTCTGGTGAGTGAAGGTGATTGATCGCCTAGATTAGAACCCTTGACAGCCTTGTAAGAACTAATACCTCTTACTACTAGTATAAGATGTCGTTTTTTTGTTTGCATCAATACTTCTAATTTTACAAGCTGTAATTTTGAAAAGTATTGTATATTTATCTTTTTGACTATGAGTGTTCCAAACCAATCAAGAGGTGGTCCCTTTTACTAATCTAGTTTTATGGACAATAATTCGCTTTACAGCCAAATATATCACATGAAAGATCACTCTGAATTCTTTTCTTCCTTTTTTTAATGAAATATTTGTTACTGTTTTCAAAAAAAGAGAGATCATTCTGAATTTTATAATAATTATGTGCAGTTCATTGAAATGATTAAAACACTAATCTCCAATTTATTAAAAACTCATCTCCGATTGTAGTGAATTTTATAGGAGTTCTTCAACCGTTTTATCTTAACACTCCTCCCACAAAAAGGATACTGCTCAAAGAAAAGATAGGCATATGGTTAATAATGCTCAGTGAAAATTATTGCCTTCTTCTATTGTTACAAAATTTTTCTCTGGGCTTAAGTGGGTGTTTTAAAATCATGATTAGATCTACTTGATAGGAATGGGTTGCAGGGAATCAAAACCTCAAACATATGTATAAAGTAAATGTTTTATATGTATATATTATATAGAAGAAACTAGGATCCTATAAAGAGAATGTACTTTTTCAACTTTAAAATGGTTAGATGCTACCTACGTCTTTATATATATATCGTAATGGAGACAAAGTGGATGGGAGTTTAAGGTACCCACAACTTGTCTGGTTTGTTAGCTTTTCATGCCTCTGCATCCAAATGCTAATACATACTATTATAACTTGACCTTCGAAATCCGATGATGCGTTTGACTGTCAAAAGGGCGTCCCATCTGTAACAAATACAAATGTGAAATGATCTTGATTATATGTGCTTCTGTCTATTAATAAATGATGAAAAATAAAGTTTTTTTGTCGATTTCCATCATTTTTTTACTCAAGAAACGAAACTAATAACGTGTTAAGTTTTTCATCAATCCAAGAGTAGATCCCATACTAAGTTCCTACCACTTAGGATTGCAATTTGTTCGACTTTAACTCAAATGTGATATGATCGTGACTTGAAGCCCGTCGAAATCATGATTATATGTGCTTCTGTCAATTAATAAATGGAAGGAAAACAAAGCTTTTTGTTGATTTAACTTCCTTTAGCTTTCTCAACAAATAAAGTTTTTTTTTTTTGGTAGAACTCAACAAACAAAGTTAATAATGTATTAAGTTGTTGATTAATCCAACAGTAAACCCCTTACCACTTTCGTCCCACTTACACTTAGGATCCTGTCATTGCAAATTAGACTTGTTCGACTTTAATAACTTGATTCTCAAGGTTGAAAACTCAATCTCGGTGCTCCCAACTCAAAATGACTTATCTCCGTAAGTCAACATCGTCACTAGGCAGAGTCATTTTTTCTCATTGAGATTGTTTTTAAAATACTTAGAAATATATTTGATATTCACATGTATTCATGATAATTAATCTAGAAGGAATTTATATATTTAAAAATAAAAAACAAGTAGTAAAAAAGAAAAAAAAACTGACAACATTTTCTCATATATACTGAGTCACCTTTAGATTTTACTCGAGCCTCAACCAAAATCAGGTGACTCGGCCAAATTCCAAGTCAACTTATCGTATTTTCCAACCCTTCGAAATCCATCCTATTAAGTGGACTCGCTCCGACTCAAGGGAGCCAAAATGAGTGTCAAAACCATGCATGTTCAATAGAAATAGAAATAGTGGCAAATGAGATTTTGAGGAACTCTAGATGGGCCCACCAAGTAGACAGGCCACATGATTTATGGTACAATTCCACTTGTGAAGTGGGAATCGAGATATTCAGACTTTTTTAAGAGACCATGGTTGGAACTTGGAATGTAACTATTAAATAATGCAAGTGGACCATATTATGTATTAGACAATACCTTTAGCATATGTATATATCCTCCGTACCTTGTAATGTATTTTTATATGCTTTCCACATATATCATTTTCACTTCATGACCTTAATATAATTTTCTTTTTGGGAAATGTTTCTACGGTCCTAATGTCATAAATTAAATAAAAATATGCCCCTCCCCTATTTTAATGGTTCAGCCTTCGAGCATACCATTCATTGCCGGAAATTGGCCCTTTGATTAATCTATATCGTAAGAAAATACGTGCATTGTTTGATTATTCTAAATGGTGGTATTACTTCCTTTCGCATAGGAAATCAACATTGTACTTATCAATGAAAATCAGTTCATCTTTTCTCTTTGGAATGAGCTAAATATTTTGCACCAAATGACGAAAAGAAAGGGCAAAGGAATAAGAATCATTTTCCTCTCTATCACTGATTCCCCTCGCTTCACAATTACAGATTTGTTTGCACTAAAATGCATAGGAGTTCAATATATCAGATTTTTTAGGGTTTCATATAAGGCCTATGTTTCCACATGCTTTTATTTTGCTACCGTATATGAATTTGCTAGAAAAATGTATGCATTACAAACCCCAAATTTCTGTACTTTGGCCTATCCAGGCTGCTTCAAACACTTCCTCTTTGCTACTTTGCAAATTCGATGGGTCATCATTAAAATAAGATGAAAATCTTAGATTCTCATTAATGCATGATTAGGCTCAACGTGTTCTAAATTATGATTAGACACTGGAAAGAATAAGAAGCCCAATGTGATTTAATTACCATATTGTTTCATTCCTAACTGATAAAATATGAAAAAGTCCGTTTCATTTTTTATCTCAAAAAAGAAAATCTTCCGTATAATGCCCGCTTATATGAAATCGTCCCATTTGCAATCCTAAACATGCTGTGCAGAAACTAGTTCTTGATCTTCTACACACAAATAACAATTAAAATAATAAACAAATATTGCATACACCATCCCAACATTGGATTCCCATGTGACATCCACTGAGCTATATATAGATAAGTGTAACTCTACAACGTGAGAATAGATGTTGGACAAGACATCATTATTATCACTAACCAACCCACACAATACTCCTTTTAACGAAAACAAAAGGCCCATGGAACAGTACCCCTATCACAAATAAGACAAAATTCATACACCCACCTACCTTTACACCTATAAGAGAATGAGAGATCCAACCATCATTACAATAGAGAAGGAAGGAGAGCTGAGAGATCCTTTCTCTTCTTATGGAATTCCCAACATTATGAAATCCCACATGGAAGACAATCTCATCCTAGCCCCCTTTTATTCTCAGAAAAGAGAGAACTGAAGGTATGCAGCAATTGGAGCCCCACCCCCACTTGAATTATAGAAACTATTTTAGATGGTGGTGGACCAATCACAGGGTGTAATCTTCATTCAGAAAGTTTTTCATATTTTTGCAGTCAAAGTCATAGTAATACCAAAGTTATTGATGGAAGACCAGATGATATGTCCATGTTGCATAAAGTGAGTGAAGGGAACTATGCATGGTTTGGGTCTTATTTCAACATTTCAGATCAAATAATTCATTGACTAGCTACACTCACTTTTATCTAATGGGTGTGGATCCAGATCTAATAAGACAATTAAGGTGGGCCTGGGCCTGAACTCTGGATCCAACAGGCCAGACCCAGATCTGTGTTTAAAGCCTGACTAAAGCTCAATAGACTCTTCTAGACCGGTTTGTATTTCATATCATACCATATTATACCATACAAATATATAAAAATGAAATAACATTAATGTATAAATATAAAAGCGATATAGAAAAGGGTTTTTTTTATATTCTCAGATTCTTTTTACTTTTGAATTTGGGCTTTGCCTGGAAGTTTGGATCTGGGTACAAACTCAGTAAAAAAATATATGGATTCAAGAATGCCCTTTTATCACACGCGTGGACTTGGGTCCCAGAATTATGGCTAGTGTTGGACCCGGGTCTGGACTTGAACTTCATGGACGCTGCTCTGGACTGTTTTTTTTTCAACCTAATATAACCCATTGAGACAGTGGCAACCTCTCTCATTCAAACTGAGAATTTGGGGTATGTCCTTAAATCTAGTTCCAGGCTCGATTTGTAGAGTGTGGGTTTCGTTTGCCAAAAATAAAAAAGGGTGTGGGCTTCGGTAGAAACTAATAGACTGATAAACTATCTAGTTAGGATAGGGTCCATGTCCAAGTACCTGAATGTATTTTAAGACTCTCTACTACTGGGCTTGGGCCTCGTATAAAAAGCTTAAATAACTAGGCAGAATTAACATTGGGCTCATTAACTTGAATACTTGATGAGACAGAGACATAGTAAGAAGTTAGTTTGGGCCTGACTAACAACAGAGTTAGGGTTCGGATCCACAATAATAATAATAATAATAAAAAGGGAGCTTTGGGTGTGAGCCAGGGGTGTTCGTGGTCCAGGACGCTGGGCTAAGGCATATCCAGGCCCGGGCAGACTTTAGAAACACTGGTCCAGGCCCAGACCAAGCCCGACATGGCCCGTAAAAATCAGGCCCGAGGCAGTCCATTTAATCAATTAGGCCGGGCTAAACTGGGCTTTTTATCACTTCTATGGGCATTTGAGCAGTTGTTTGGATTAATTAAATTAAATTACATGATTCCTTACCCGGGCTGGGCCCACCCAGGATTTGGGCTTTCTACTACTTAATCCAAGCCCTGCCCGATTATTAAATGGGCTTTATTAGTTATCCAGGCCGACCCAAATGGGATGGGCTCATAACGGGCTCGGGCTGGCCCGGCCCTCGATCACCCCAGTGTTAGGTCTGACGCCATGCTTTTTTTTAGCGACAGTGACACCATGCTTGGAACTTAGAAAGTCGTTTGCAGGCCAATGAGCTTGGGCCAGATACAAAAAGAAGCTCATTTTCTACTAAAAGGCCCAGTCTTGGACAGACCCTGGCTATTTTTGTTAAACATGCTTGAACTTCATTCTGGGCCATACCCCATGGGCCCGAGAAGTCTTCCCAAGCACAATCCAAAGATACTTCTAAGTCAAGCTAGCTAGCCCAACAAGAATTTCTCCATCCTTCATCCATCATCTGAAACCCCCTTGTATATGTATGAGTGAAACTTGGTTCTTGCCAAGCCCAAACCCTAATGTCCTGTCCCACCTGAAAATGAAATTCAGGCTGGACATTTTGGGATCAGGTCTTGGCTCAGCCCGAACTTCTTTCAGGCACTATTGAAAATCAGAACAGGCTCGGGTCCAGCCTTTTGGTCCCAAATTACACATATATTATAGACTTATAATATCATCCGTGCCTAGACATGGATTTAGAATTTGGCTCAAGCTTACCCAGATGCAAGTCGGGGTAGGGTTGGACTTTAAAATGAGCCAATTAGGGGTAGCAATGGGCCAGGTTGGGTCTAAAGAGACCCAGATAAGGACCACTGATTAGTGGTGGACCGGTGGTGAGTGGTCTGTCCGGACCATTGGGTTGAGCATTGTGCTCGGCCTGTATAGGCTCAATCCAAACGCAATATAGAAGTTATAAGGGTCAACTGAAGCCTACATTACCAGGTTGAGTTCAGGTTGTAGTAAGACTGGAACTCTAAATTACCAGGTCAGGTAAGTGGGTCAGGTCAATGATAGCCCTCCCCGCCTTGGGTAGCATGAGTACCCAAACTGAACCAGAGTACTCCTGGTAAATGGGTTGGTAATCTCAACCCAAACCCACTCCAAGAGTAGGAAGGATCATCTGAAACCCTAAATCAAAACACTTGGTTTTGGTCTGGCTGCAGGCCATGGTAGAAGGATTTGAATTGGGTTTGGTCAGTAAATCACCTTTCAAGTATGGAGCGAACCCAGACCTGACCCTCTTACAAATTGGGTTGGAAATGCAACCCAAACCATGTCCCAAAATAAATAAGAAAATTGATCAACTTGGCTATTCAATTACAAGTCGGGTCAAGTTTATATTTGATCAACTTGACTATTCAATTAACTATATATGCAAAACTTTCAACAAGTAGGAAGGGCCCGCCGGAGACCTCTAAAATCCTAAATTTGCCTGTATTGTTGTGTCTGATTTTTATTTTATTTTTAATGAAAGTCCTCTCCTTTACGAAAAAAGAAAAAAGAATACTTACAAGTCGGGTTTCGATAGGCTTGGATTGGTAGGCACGGTTAGAAAGTGACTGGTCTAATTTCATGTAAGGATTGATCCCTAGCTAGCTACAATCAGAGCTTTATTGCCAACCGCCACCACAAATTATAAATGTTTAAAAATTAAATGTTCATTTGGTCCCTGGTACTTAAATCCGAGGTTGAGTATTAATTGAGATTGTTTTGGGCCAGTGAATTTTCTTTTTTTTCTCGATCGTTTTGAACGATGGGCGATTAATGTCAAACAAGGATGACTCTGGGGATTCAATTCGATCATAGATGGACCCCATTGCACATCTTAGAAATGGGATTTCCTATTCAAAAAGCCAAAAACAAGTTTTTCAAGTTTTATTTTTACAAAAATATGCATTTATAAACTGTCATTGTTTTTTTTATGTATAATTACTAATAGAGAACTCGCCACATTTGATGTGGCATGGGAGTTTTGAAAACAACAAAACTGACTTGTATGGGGCCCACTTTTGATTGAACCGAGCTATCCTTTTCATAGGCCATCGGCAAATAGGTTGTGTCCCAAATTTCACTCCATTTGAAATAATGTAACCACTCTTAAATTCACCAAATTCATGAGAAATGAAATTGGATATGAAGTTAAATATCATTTTATACACATTGATATATCCAAACGTGTATATCAAATTCAGCTGTAGTGAAATCTGGGCCTTACATGTTCACTTGAGGCCTATGTGATGTAATTAACTTTGATCAAGCAAAGATGCCCCCATTAGTGGATGCAAGTTGCCTAGGCCACCTCTTTTGGAAATGCCAACCAATCACAAATAGAACCTCTAATATTGACTTCAGCCCAACTTTTAGGTCAATCAATTTTAGTGGGGCCACCAGTAGATTTTTCCCATATATACATACACGGAAATATCTCCTATGAATTTTCTTAAGATGGTAGAGAAAAAATGCCATTAATAAACGGATCTAATACAGGTAAGAGTGAGATGGCTGTGGGTGCCAATAAAAGAATAGTCAGAGTTTGTCAGCTGAAAAAGGTTGGCCCACTAACATTATAGGTGTGGACACTAAAGGCTGGTCCTTTATCGAAATTTATACTAGAATTTGAGAGGTTATGATTTTTTTAGATATGATGTGATATTTTGTCATCGAGCATTTGAAATGCTGTGTTTCTTTCATTAGATTTCAAATTCCAACCACAGAAAAGACTTTTTAGAATTCCACTCTCTATATCATTTGTTGGAATTTCAAATCTTCCATAAAAAAGAGGGATTTGGAATTCCACCTAAGAGGACAACTTTTGGAGAATTTGAAATTCTCCCATGCATGAATTCTTGAAATTCTGATAAAGAAACGGGCCCTTAAGTGTACTTTGGCCCATTAGATGGTCCCAAAAGCATTGCGACAAATATTGTTGTTAGGAAATTACATATATGGTATAGAGTTGGGTTCCGTTTCATTGAAAAAGGAAGATATTATTTGCTCCTATTAATATTTACCAACTATTTAAATATTTTTTTTCTTTTCTCATTTCAAGGAAGCAATTGAAGGGGTGCATTAGCTGGCAAGATATTTTTTACAAGTGGCGAATATTGATAGAATGAATTAGTACGAAACAAGGGATCTGGATCCATATGATTCAGTCACCATTGGCTTTCTTTCTCATGATTGTAGATCCTCTAAGAGTAAGCAATTCGTGGGCTGGAGCCAACCTAATCTGTTGTCACATATTTTCTTATATTTATGGTGTTATTAGGGCCAGGCCTAGTTTTGGTCTAATGGCTTAATGGGCTTTGCCTAGCATGTTTATTTTTCCTCTTGATCCAATGTCATCAACAAAGCAGCACAAAACTTTCCAAGCTAGCTTGAGCCAGCCCTAATTTCTGGTCATATGAACTTCATTCAATCATGAATATTAGTTTTTTGGATGCTACTTTGGATGGGCCAAGGCCCAAGGCTGCATTAAAATGCAATTCGGGCTGGTTTGTTCACTATTGATTGAAACATAGGTATGCATTTGGAAGCCAGACTGGATTGGCTTAAGCTTGGCTAGAGCAAGCTTCAAGTGCCTGTGCACATACTAGTACTAATGGGCCGGAGCTTGTCAAAGCATATCCCATTAATGATCAGACCCAAATTTAGCCCAAGTGCCCTAAAATAAAGACTTGGACCAGCCCATTTGCACAATATACAAAGTCCTTTGTGCAAAATATATCAGGCCATAGATGGGCCTTTAACCATGTAGGAAGGCCTGACTCTTCAATCCATCAAGCCAAAAGGTTAGGGCCCTGCATGTCCATCTAAAGGGCCTAAAAATAGCACCCAATGCATACCGAGCTTTTGTCGGGTTTGGGCCGGGTCCTTACCCAGCTTTGAGCTTTTTGAAAAGCCTCCTCGAGAACCCATTTTTCATGGAAAGGGTCGTCCTAAAAAAAAAAAAAAAATTCTGTTGTTTGGTGCATCTGTTATTACATTGAGAATAAAGTCAGATGGATTCAGCTTTCGTTCTTTTCATGATATTATGATACAAGAAAAGCTGCCTTGAAAAGCTTTTACTCACTCTCTTCAATGCCTCGTTTATATGACACCAACAAAGCCTGTGTAGCATTAAAAACAGCCCCACTCCCCACACCTGTCTCCTATCTCCCTTGTCTCTGCCACTACCATAAATACTACAAGAAAGTTTTCATGAATTTAATAGGTATGGGTTTTTTTTCAAATTTGATGTTTTGTACGATAAGAATTGGCTGTGCATATTATATTTCATTGTAATTAGACTAGGTTGGTTTGATTCGGATCTACACTTGGGCTCCGTCACTCTAGTAAACAATTTTTTACCATCCTTGAATGGTGGGAAAGGCTAATGGCTAGGAACAATTGATCGATGCGTAATGGCCAGGCTTAATATCACTTGGTGGGTTCTATTGAAGGCTAGGAACAATTCCATCCATTAAGGGGTCCATCAAAACCACTCATATATCTTCAAGGATAGAAATAACATCCCTTCCAATACAATTTACTGTATCCGTCAAATACATTCCATCTCTCATCCCTCTATTTGAAAGATAAAACTTTAGTATTCAAGAATGTTGATTTTATTCCTTCAAGAAGAGTGAGTTCCGATTTCTCTACTTTCTTTGATGGATCCTTTGTTTGTGCGGAGGCAAATTTCTCAAAAGAAGTTAAAGTGAAATCGATCCTCTTTGCTCTAAGTAATTTTATAGAGAGAAATTTGATAAAAATCTAATTTTTTTTTATATACTCTAGAGGTCATGGATACCATCAACAGTAAGCGAGATTGGTCTATCTATCCTCTCTATCCTGACTGATATTGTACACATTATTAAGTCTTTGCTTTTTGTTAAATTTATTCATATTCCTAGGTTAGAACTTAGAAGGTTTATCTTGAATTCTTTCCAGGGTGCCTGATATATTTCTTCTTTCTCTCTTTTTTTAATAAATCCTTTTTATAAATGAAGAAAAAACAAGTGTTTGTTTTTCAAACTAAAGGCCCAGATAGGTGCTGAGGTAAGACGATGTAGACGAGTCATCAAAGTCAATCCAGCCTATCGACAGCAAGCCATCCCTATATAAGTGCCATTCAATGCATTCATGTGAGAACTTCAAATGCCCAACTGCCCCACCCACCCAGGACTCACTGATTGGACCCTAGTCCAAATTCCCATTAAATTCCTATATAGCCAACGGTCTTCCTCCCCACACTCTCACAGCCACTATTAAATCAAACCAGACCTGCCTCTTCTTCCTCATACCAAAAAAAAAAAAAAAAAATCCCAAATACCTGAACAAGAGAATGATAAGGATGATACCCAAATCTCTCTTCCTCTCCTTTCTCTTCTTCTCTTCCATTCTGGGTCTTACCTCTTCTGATACTATTGAACAACAGTGCAGCAGTGCTCTTACCAAGGTGATGGATTGCTTGCAGTACTCAACGGGGAAGGCTGCGACGCCAACGGAGGCGTGCTGCACTTCGACGAAGGAGATGAGGAAGGATGATCCAGTTTGCCTCTGCTTTTTCATTCAACAGACTTATAAGGGTGTGCCCACAATCAAGCAGCTTGGTGTGAAGGTTGATAGGCTCTTGCTGCTCCCAACTGCTTGCAAGCTCACTAACTCTAGTGTTGCAGACTGTCCTAGTAACTCTCTCTCTCTCTCTCTCTCTCTCTCTCTCTCTCTCTCTCTCTCTCTCTCTCTCTCTAGTTTAGTGCATGCATCGTTTATTGCCATAAAATCATGAGCCTTTGAAAAAGCAAAACTCCTCATCAGGGACTCTGATCAGTGATCCGAACCGTTGCATATGATGAACCTTGATGTGCATGGGGACCTTTTAAAACTATCTTGGATGAGAAGATAGATGACTGTTAGATCGGGATATACGGTGGCTGATGTTAACCAGGGGTGTTTCTGATCTTTCAGTCACTGATGGCTTGAATGATGACTATGCGAACAAACATGTGGTCCATCAGATCAATGGAAAATTACAAGCCAAAGCCATGAGATGGACTTGTTTGAAAAATATTTTATTTTCAAGGTCCATCTCATAGCCTCATTTCCCACAAATAGAAACATTCAGTTATGTTATTTGTGTTGCAAAATGTAACCCTATCCGTTAACCTAGCTAAGTCTTATTTGACCCCCCTAACCCAGCCTGCATCTCATACGGGTTAATTTTGGCTCAGTAAATCTGACCCACAGTAAAATGGATCCAGTTAGGATCAAGTTAGAGCTGCCTACATAATCCGTCTGACCTACATGGTGCACAACTTTCCACCATATATATATATATATATATATATATAAAACGGGGGTATTCTTATGCATCTGGTGAGGGATGCTTTCATAAATGTAATTTTTTAAGTATAAAATTACTTTTCACTTTTGTACTTGAAAAATCTCATTTATGGTGGGATGAAGGTAGAAGGGCGTATTTTTATGCATTCATCCCTCACCATTCTTACACATCCATCCATCGACATTAAAATTCTTATTCTTATATATAATAAACTTCACACAAAATCTATGACATTTAACTAAAAAAGTTGCAATAGGACCTCGTATCTTTGGTGTATAAGACTCTACTCTACTTCCCTTTGGGGACATTTATGTGCATCCCTCTTTTACCATATGGTGAGGGAGCCCACCTAGAGCTCCACTAATCAGGTGACTTGGGGGGATGGAAAGAGAGATCTTGGATGGAGCCCACCTAGAGCTCCATATATCAAGTTTAGAGACATCTTGGATGGATGGTTCGGATGGATCACAAAATCGGTCCGTTTCTCTTGAGAGATTTTCTCCTTCGGAAGTGCATATCAAATCAACTTTGTGTATCCCCATCTTTAGTGTCTGAGCGCCTACTCTGTATCAACAGAAGTAATTGATTCTTACAAGTAGTATTTAATGCAGATGCCCATAGGAGAAAATTTCAAATCAAGAATTTTCTTTGACGAGTATGTCTGCATGAGATTTTTTGTGTGAGAATCATACCCCGCTTTAGTTTTGAAGGTCCCACTTTGCATTAAGAAATGAGATTGATTTTCATATATAGTATTTAGTGCGGACATTCGCGGGAGAAAATTTCATATCAAGAGATTTTCTCCTGCGGACGTCCGCACGAGACTTTTTGTGTGAAAATCATTTCCCGACTATAGTGCTAAAGGGACTAATTTGTAGGTGGGGTTTATTTTCACGCATAGTTTTCAGTGTGGACATCATAGGAGGAAATTTTTCCACTAGAGATTTTCTCCTATTTCACTATGAGACTTCAAATTAGTAGATCACAGCTTCTCTTAACAAAGTCCTCACTCTTTCTCCAAGGAAAAATAAGCCGTCACTCTTCATCCCTGTCTTAACCTACATCCATTTTCCCTACTCCCACTCTTTCTCAATCCTCATTCATGATCCGAGGATTGGGGTTACAAACTTCCACAAACAAAGATGGTGGAGGGAGGATCTTAATGAGAGCATGGTGAGATCTACTATCATAGTAGGGATCTGGGTCTTCCTCTCCTACCTATTATGATATGTACAAGTACATCCTAGACAATAAGAAGTACAAGTAGATCTTCTTCGCCACTTTTCTTCATCTTCTTCCTCTTGTATCTTCCTCTTTCTTTCTATGTAATTTTAATGTGGGATGGGTATCCTGCGGTGCAGGTTGAGTTTCTCTAACCTATTTTAAAAACGGGTCACATATAGGCTGAACTTCAACTTGTAGTTGCTACCCCTGTTCAATGGACTTGATTTTTCAGAGTTTCTTTTTTCTAGTGCTTTGTCCTTAAAGCTATCTTGAATATGATAGAGCCGTGGAACCCCATAAACAATGTTGCAAATATTTTTATCAACAAGAGATGATATTGGTATATTTTTTAATTTATGAATTTCCAGGATAATATTGGCAAAATATCATTTAAGATTAAATATGAAGTATAAAAATAATAGATTTTTATATAAAAGTCATTACAACACACCTATAATATTCTTAATCAAATTAGGAAAAAAGATCATTGCATGAATGGTGTTGCATGGTATTGGATGCCAACCACATCCATACATGCATCTACATAAAATCTAAATGATAATGGGTCTTCTCATTATAATTGCATGTCTAATTCAAGGCAATTAAATATCACCCACATTGAAATCTTATCCTTTTGTCGGCTTGAATTAGAAATTATTTGGTGAGGGACACTTACATCTAGAAAAGTGCATGGGGCATTGTGCAAAACCTTAAATTCATTTCCCTTTAAATAAGTGGAACCTTGCAACGACACTGCCTCCACACTCTCTTCACTCCTGAGTCCTGACTCTAAGAGAACCAGAGAGGCAAAGGAGGGGAGGACTGGAAGGTGCAATGTCATCTGTTGAGCATGGAGAATAGCCGGACTACATGAAATTCTCCTCAAATTTTGGACAAAGAGAAATATAATGAGTTTTAAGTTTCAAAAGGGAGCAAAATGATTTTTTTATTTTAAAAAATGCATCCTAATCTTTTCTATGAAAGACAATTGACATTTACAACTAATCAAGTCGGGCTTGTGCTAGTAGATATTTTATCTAAGTAGTGTTTTCTTTTTGCGAATTCCGCATGATAGTGGTGCAGGATTTTCAATCTCTGCCTTTCATTCAGAGGATCTCACTTTATGAACGGCGGGGATTGAAAATCCCGCACCGCCCTTATGCGGGAGTCATACAAGAGAAAACATGAGGAGGAGTGTGGTTTGTTTAAGGTTCCCTCTCATGCTTCCTGTAAGTGGTTCAATTGCATGACTACAATCAATGCTTGATTTCTACCTCACTGTCTTTACTCATCTAAATAACTTGAAGTATATAGAAGACAATAGAGGGCATTTTGTGAGAGCCAAAATTCACTTCCCTCCTTTTTTTCTAAAGTGAAAATCTACTCTGTTTCTAAGATATGCTCGAGCCTACAAGTTTCTCTAGAGTCCCACCACTGTGAAATATGAATGGCTCAAGAAAAATGTCTCTCTTGTCGAGACATTTTTCCAAGATAAGGCAAAAATTCAATTTAATATGCTTTGCGCCCGTGTTAACTCTGATAAAAAAACAACCAATTTTTGCTTTTTTTTTCTTCATTGTTTTTAATAGCATTAGCAGCTTTAAACACATGAGATAATCAATGTAGATATTTTGTGAAATTCATAATCATAAAATGTCATCTGCTTTTTTCTGAATGTGTTAAAAGCTGTGGAAGCTATTTTATAAAATGTCACAATATCATCGCAATAAATTCAAAATATAACAATACTTGCAACATTGCTGTTGATGTCCCATTTTTTTCCCTTAAAACGGCTTATAGCTTCCTTCTGTTGAGCCTACAAGGAATCAGAATTCCAGATGCATCAGTAATGGGGGTGTTTTCTGGACCTGGGCCCAGTCCATTGCCTGCCTCAAACGGGTCATCCCCTTTGACCACCCCATCGGCGTCCAAATTGTTATGTGGAATTTGTTCATACAAGCGCTAATCCACCCTATTTTTTTATTTCTTGCATCAGGGTCCACCCAACGTCAGTGGCACTCCTAGTTTGAGATTTACCCATCCCTAGATTGTACTATAAAATGCACTTATAAAACCACTAATTGCTTTAGACTGCATAGGTATTCATGGTCAAATGAACTCCAACAAAGAAATATTAAAGCAGTGAAGTGTGAATGATATGAGGTAATGGGGTGAAGGGTACAAAGAGGTAGGACCTTGACTTTCTAAGGAGTTGGGTTACTAGAGTGATGGTTGGGTATTCATTTTCCATCTTTCCTTATTTCACTTTCTACTAAAGAATAGGTTATTTCACTGTCATGTTTTCTATTTTTATCTTAATCTTCATTTTTAACCACAAAGTATGTAGCTTACCGCTGGCCGTAAACTTGTTCCACAACCCCATCAAAAGCATCCCATGTTTTTTTTCCCCTTTTTCTTTGTTTGTAAAATTGGTGTGGTGGTCCATGGACTGATACTTCAATTTGAGGACTAGGCGTCAATCCTTGGCAAATAATGTGAGCCTAAGGTGCCTTCTCCCATAGTTAGAATTGGAAGAGGCCTGAAGAGGACGGCCCAGAAAGCTAGCCTACTTTGTGCTGGACTTGGGCTTACCTTATTACTCCAATGGCTGGACCATGGCCTGAGATTCTGGCAGGTGTCAAGTCTAACACTTACCCTGCCTCCCTTCGAATGAGTACAGGTTGACTAACAAATATCAACACGAGCAGGCCTGTCTCTTATGCCCATGGACTGGATCAGGGCCAAATTGTAGGTCACAAATTAAACTGAACGAGCTGGGAATGGGCAAGATTGGGCTGCGCTGGCCCATACTTAGCTTTAGCTGTCAACTTTTAACATGTTTGTGTCTATCTGCAAATGGTGCTTGAGGTCTGGTAACCATGGTTTTTGGGCCACTGGACATCCAAGCTGGGTCACCAGATGGAAATTTTGCTCATCTGTTTGGATAACCACATCCCACGTGAGGAGCTTACTAGGGAAAGAGCCCCTCGATGTCAAGGGATATGGAGTACACTCATTGCAAGCTTGGTTTGAACTAGGATGTTCGTGGGCAGCTGGTCCATCCTACTTTGTATTGGATTGGGCTCAAAATACTGGCCCATGCGTAGTGTCTGGGCTCTAAATGTTAGTTGATTATCATGCTATGTGAATAATGTGTGCAGTTAATAAGTATAAAAATTAAATTGTGTGTATTAGGAAAAGAATTTTGAGTAGTTGCTATAGGAGGAAAAAATTTTTTAAGAAATATCGTTTGGGATAGTTTATTGTGTCCATATTATATGCAAGAAACGGCCCTATAAGATGAATTAAATGGTTAAAGATTGAAGGAATGAAGAGATGAATTGGATGAAGTAATGAGAAAATACATGAATTTTGTTTATGACTATTAGGGTCTCAATTGGTCCATCATGATGGAATTTAGTTCTATTGTACCTACTCTGTACTAACATGAATTTGGTTTTCTACAGAGCTTCTAAACTTGTCTCCCACTTCCCCAGACTATGCCATCTTCACCAATGCAACCAATTCACCATCAGCAGGTAAATCTTAATACTCAACTCTCTTGCTCTCAATCATGTTTATTTTAATAGACTCTTGAAGGATTTCTCTCTCTTTAACTCCATTTTCTACATGCTTGGTTGCAGTGACAACGAACCCCAGCAGTGACACTTCAGCCAAGGATTCCGCATCCCATGGGTCCATGCCCAGGTCTCATTTTGGCGTCATCTCTGTGATGGTCGCTGTCTTTTTCTCTATGCTTTCTATCAGGCCATGACCCCTGAACCCTAGCATGTCCTGATACACTGGGATTTGCAGTTAGGTTGGTGAAATTTGTCTCTGGATTAAGCTCGAGGACTTTGATGGTGCACATTTATGTGTGCTTGTTTTTGCTTTGACGTTTGGAAGAAAAGTTTGTCATTTTTGGAGTTTCCTTCAGGTGGGCCGCATATCACAAAATGAGGTGCTGTCAGAAACTTTTGCTCATTTTGTGCAGTTTATATAGTGGTTGAGTTTTTTAAATTATGGCTTATTTTTACAGTTTGGTAGTAGAACATTTTGAGTATACTCCAGTTCTATAGGACATGGCTGAGATGATAGTTATAATGATAATGAGGATGATGATATGATGATGATAAAATATTGAGTCCTAAAGTTGGGGAGTAGGGAACAAATTGGGTGGGGTCAGACCCAAATGAACATGGCCAGCCCACTTGAAAGTAATTTGGACTGGGGTTATTCTTGCTTAGAGCCCAAGTGGGATTTGGGGTAGGTACCCGAATCGCATATGTACTACACTTCTTTCATATGGAGCCAATTAACAAAACCCATACATGAATGAGAAACTAAGCTTTCACTTCGTAGAAGAACGTATTTGGTCTTTTCCTCCTGATAAATAGCAATTTGCCCACTGCAGTGTAGCATGGGCAACAGAGGTTATGGGATACAAGTGGGGGCCACTTGGGAAGCCCATTGATCACAATGTGGATGTATGAAAAACACCCACCCTCGATGGGATTTGACTAGAAGAGCGTTCTTAGTAATGATGATGGCTATTGCCTATTGGTCGAAGTAAGGTTGTAAAATTCGTGACTCTCCGGCTCAACTCGGTCAATGCAAAAAAATTGACTTGGATTGAGTCTATGTGGAGACACGGGAGAGTCGTGTGTCTTTTAAAATAATTTTAAAAATATTTTAAAATAGATGTTGTTACTTATAAAATATAAATGCATATTTATTTACATGTATTTATGATAATCAATTCAAATTATAAAATTTATAATGCAAGAAAAATAGAATAATCAGGAAAATAAAAGAAAGAGAGTCAATAGTCAATTTGGAGAGTTTTCCAATAATGGATTGTAGACTGCCGATGATTTATCAATGTAAAGAAAGGGTGATTCAATTGGGCGGTGGATATTGCTCAAATAAGAGTTAAATTCGGGACACTTGCAATTACCTACAAGTTGAATTACATAAAAGTTGAATGTAGCTAAGATGAGACGAGGTAAAAGTAAGAATGGAGAAATAGAAGTTATGTAAACCCAACATAGTTATAAGTTATAAACAACGCTTTGATGATGATTATGAGCAATTCCCAATGTTATGTGAGTGTTAATGGTTGGAGGCTTGGATAAAAAAAAAATTTGGTACCCCAGCTATAGGGGGTACCATAGGGGACTGGGACTTCCCTCGGCTGAGGTTAAAAAGCCCTTAAGTGAAGTGAAGGAGCCCTTGGGTGGGGGAAGTAGATTTTAAATGAGGTGACAAAGCCCTCTGTTAAGGAAAGGTGCATGCTCAAGGTTTGATCTCTAGGCAGCTAGGTCAAAACTCTGCCTATTACCAAGGTAAGAGGCCATTCTCAAACACATATTCGGCCCCATGTTCATTTTGAATGCTCTGAGTTATATGAGTGAGTCAACTCATCTGAGCAGTTCGGGTGCCAAGCGAATTTTTTTATACTACTCAATTGTGACCATAATCAGCCCCGTGGCTCTTTTGACTGATTGGAACCATGTGGCTCGTTCAAACTGATAATCTTCTTTAATAAAGTCGAAATGTTTTTTCAGCCTACAGACTCAAAATGAATGCTGTGTATGCTGGTTTAGTTTTGCAACATCTAATCTATTATTATCCTAAGAAATCACCAACCTTGAAACCATTCTCAAAAAATCCAGAGCCAATTCGGCATCCAGTTCGGATTTGAAAGCATTCGTCATGCAAAATGCCCAGTATCAAACAACCAAACAGGGAAAGTCAGTATAATTTCCATCTTTACCACAGATTTCTCTCATTCCACACACACTCTGTAAATGTGAAAACTAGTTCTCAGCCAACCCTGAGTGCCACGTTCTGCTTCTTGGCCTGAGCAAGCTTAAAAACCTTACCGAGCCATTCAAGTGGACACAGTTTAATCTCAACCTGTGCAGTGGATAGTAGTAAACCCTGACCTGGTCAAAGACAGCTTAGACCACCAAAATTGACAGAAAATCCTGGCTGAACCGGTATGAGCCAGTGGTTTAAACCAAACTGTCTCATGATCTCATCGAGCTTTTCAGGCTCCGGTTGGAAACTCAAGACATACTTCATTCATGGTCCAACCCATGGATGGTTCAGGGGCAAGGAATGCCACTTTCATTGAGACAGCCAGGGGTAGGTTTCTGTTAGCTATCGAGGAAAACTCCCATCTTATAGATAATGTCCAATGCAAGATAAGACCCACATCATCAACAAACATTCTGGATCACCTGTCCATGGGCTCTAGCTCATCCGGCCCGCCTTCAAAAACTATACACATCCTGATGCACCAGTGCCTTATAAGTTCTCTTGTGGGCCCAGTCCACCATTGATAGCTTGTCCACATCATTAGACATATATAACAAGTATGAAAAAAGGGTAGGTCAAGTAGTGTTTCATCATGGCAAGATAAGTGGGTTCTAGTGATTATGCTGTGCACACCTGCATTGCATCATTGGATTGTGCAATCAATTACTTTCATTTCTTCTTTCTCCTTTGTTTGGTGTCCATGTACCTTCCACACTCATTACCACTGCAACTTCATCCATTCCAATCTTTATTATTATATATCTACCATCTACCATCTACCACAGGTCAGTCAGGTCATAGAGTGCCTGAAGATTGTTTTTTCCCATCATATATTAAATAATTTTTGTGTCTAAAAGATAAAATTTAGTGTAGGTGTGAGACTAGTTCTAATCCCATGGCCTAGCTTATTGGGGTGGGTGGAACCTACACCTTGCATATTTTATACACTTGTATAGAAAAAATTAATGTAGGTGAGACCACCAAACTAGAGAGAGCCCTTGCTTAAAAGCACTCCCCAAAATTTGTTACTATGATATCTGTCTTGGCTTACACTTTACAGAGGCCCTCCTTGGTCATTCTACCAGCTTACAGGCATACCACATCTTACCTGAAAAATGATAAAACTGAGAAATGTGTTTTCTAAGAAAATGGGTTTCATGGATTTTAGAATTTGACCTAATAGCCTAATAAAGAAAACAAAAGGATATTAAAAATGGCACCGAAAGCTCACAATTCCCAGTGTTAATTAGGTGACACATCACACGTAGTGTAAAAGTCACACTGTCATTTCAACGACACGTGGGGTTGTCAATTGCTAATCAGTTGACTGGCCTATATGGCTTCAGGGCCCCAACTCATTGTAGTATCAGCTCAATTTTCTATCAATAGTATGCTCCAGCAAGTTGGGGCTCTTAAATTAAAGTTCATATATTTATAGTGTGGCCCTAGGATGATGAACAAAAATGAGGTCTTATCCCATTGGCCATTTTCACCTACTTTGCATGGCTGTCATGGGAAATTTTAGTAGGAGACTGAAAATTTTACTATACCATTAATCTAGACTAGGCTCTTAATACCAAAACATATCAGGTTAAATGAGTTCCACCCTACTCCGGCCCAGATCCGCCTCATCAATTGGAACTTTTAGCTTTGAATGAGCCAACTTACACAGTACCATGATATTATCCCATTTTGTGTTAATATGTCTAATCATATCACTACTTCAATTGGGGCCCTAACACATATGTCCCAAGTCCAGCCCACTCACCAATTACACCAGACAAAAAGGCCTTGGCCCACCCTATAATCCTAAAAACTCAACCCACATCAAGTTCAGGCCTGAGTAGCCTGGCACATGTCCCACCTCCCTATGGTTGTTTTGATTGCATTGCTAAACTTCATTTGACTGAATCATATGGAAAGAGTACTGCTATTAGCTTTACTATTTTATTTTTTTTTAACTCTTCATGTGTATATAATAAAAGAAGAATCTGATCAATGAAGGGAGAATTTTCATGGGTCCCTCCCAGGTAGGCCTCGAGAGAACAGCCCAACTTTTGTGACTATTTTACACAAAAAACAGTGGAGCAGATTCAAGTGAAAAGAGGTTTTCATTCCACCCACCTCCTCTTTCTTTGAACGCCATCTCCCTAGAATAAGCAATGATTACACACCACATCCTCTTGGTTTTGTGAGAAATCTAATCATTAACCTGGCCCCTTCTTGGTCATCCTTTTGACGAGAGGGAAATTACCAGTCTGCCACGGTATTGGTTTGAATGCCATCTTATACTTTTTCTTAAATTTCCTTTCCAAAAAGTTGTACCATGTTCTCCAATTGAATCCAATTAACCTGTATCTGTTTAAATCACTTTTCAATCTCTCTTTATTCTGTACCTGGAGCACAGATTTGACATATCCAATTATTTCACCTTTGATATTGGTCTCAGCATTAGCTACTAAAGAATTTAGTTGTAAAAACAAATGCACTTAAAAGTTTTTAGTTTTTATGCTTAGAATTAGTGCAAGAATTGTCTATTTCACATTGATCACCTTTTTCTGTGGGGCTCATTTGTTTGCATAGGAATTCATGATTAAATGGACTCTAATAAAGTAAGATGTGAATCATATAAGGTGGAGATGTAAATAGAATGTAATTTTTCTAGAAATTGAATTGCTAGAGTGGTGGCTTAGTTTGTCTTTTTTTTCAACGTATTTTTCTTTTTGTGTTATATGCTCTCTCTCTCTCTCTCTCTCTCAAAAGCCCCTCACCAACACAACTGCAAATTAATCCTATTATTACTAAGCAGAACTAGCACGGCAAGGGAGGGGGCCATGGCCCCACTCTACATTTTGGAAAACCCCATATGTTATGGGAATTTTATGCTTCTTTTCCTGGTCCCATAAGAATTCTCTTTGTTTGTTTGTTTATGTAGCCCTCCAGAGGAGAATTTCCTTATTGTGCCACTATTCATGGTCGGTTTTGTGGATGGTGACATGCCAAATCACTTGGCCATTTTTTTTACTTTCACCTTTTTTTTTTCAATTTAATTACTTTCAAAAACGAAAAATCTTAATTTTTTTAGAAATTCATATACATCAAACAATGAGCCCTAAATGAAAAGCCATTTCATAAACATATATAATAATATTTAGAGATTTTCTTTGGATATCATAGTCAGATTATTATTTTATTTTTATTTTTTTGAAGAATAAAATCATTTTAAGTAATTAAAATAAGAAAATAAGTACAAAACAAATATAAAAGGGGTCAGCTCTCCTAAGCTCAAGCTTAGGATAAGGTAAGCTCAAGTGTATGGTGGGGCCCACCTGGGGACCCATATGGGGATGGGGGTGGGGGGATTTCAAGGACTCTCTAGGATCTTATTCTCTGCAAAAAATCAGTTCTAACCGTGATTTCCATCTTTTCCATATGGGCCCAAAAGTTTAATGGTCAATAGTCCATTATAATCGATATATAGTCAATCCAACGGTTTAGTAAATTTGGATCTAAACGAAAATTGGTGGACATGTGCAATTTAGAGGGTCCATGTGTTTGGTCCATTTGGATGAACCAAAGATGGACCCTACAAGCATGAGCTTACAAGATTTTCCCCTAAGTTTGAGCTTAGGAGAGCCTTGTTCAATATAAAATTATATTAAAACATTTCCACAGCATTTCTAAAAATCTCCCATTTCATATCTGAAAAATAAGCTGGTAAATGGTTGCCATGGCTAAGGTATGGATCCCACACCTAATGAGGGAAGCATTTGAGAGCCACATTGCGCTTGTTGGCCTGGTGGGACCGTGTTCATAAATGTATGGCCCACCAGATGGACACGTCTGATGTTTCACACGTGTGCACCGCCTGCGAAGGGGCCTCTTCTATGCCCCGCGACGAGCAAGGGCATTTTTGTCATTCTGGGCGAAGTTTGACGAAACGCAGCCATCGTGGCCAATCATGTCCCGGGCATGAAAGCGATTGGAGCAGAAAGCTTGGTAGAGATGGAATCACAGCCGTCGATACTGTCCGCAATCGTGAAAAAAAGTTTGATGGGGCATCCTTGACTGCATTTCGGTCGCACGTGTTAGAAAGGACACGGAATTTCCTGTACTTTTCTTCCCGCAGGGAATCAAAGAAAGCAGACAAATATTCCACAAATGCCTTTTTTATGCCCCTAATTTCCTAATTGCCCACCTTAAGTGGTGGAGTTACATCGATGCCATCCTAAACTATTGTGAGGAGAGGTTTTCTAGACCTTTCCTCATCTCCTGCAATATCAACTACTCACAACATAGGGCTAAGGGATCCGAAGGCTACAGATAGCCCTACCTCCTCCCTCAGTGCCAACCTAGTCATTCTAACCCTTTCATCAACTGCATATACTCTTTGAAAAATGAATCATCCATCCAACTATATAATCCATTCAAATGGGTGTAACAAAATATAACCGATGCAAGTTAGGAGGTCCATGAGTGCGGTACATCCAGGTCGATGTCCAAGTGGGCCCCACTATCGGGGTTGCGCCAAAGCAACAAAAAAAGAGGCGTGCAATGGATAATCTCCTAAGAATTGGTTTCTTTCTTGAGTTTTTTTTTAAATAATTAATTAGTTGTTCTTTTTTAACAATCATATATAATAAACTTATTCTTAAGAGTTTAAGAAAAGTATTTTATGAAGGCTCAAAAAATTAACTAAAATTATACAAGAGCAATAGTTGTTAGAGAATAGTGAATCAATCTTTTTTTAAATACGAAGAAAAATAGTTTAAAAGTCAAAGTTAGGAGGGAGTGAACATTATAATGATAACCTTCCATTATTTTGTTATAATATATAACCGAAGGTTGATGTGGGCTTCCATGAGAAACAAAATTGAAAGGTTACAGTTTTTTTAAAAACCTTCCACTCTAACATAAAATAGTTTTTGATATGAGGTTAAAAAGTCCGGACCAAAATGCAACAGCTTTCTAAAACACACACACATGCACATCTATGGGAGTGCTAAGACGCTCAGGCATTTTTGGGCATAAAAGACTACCCTTGATGGGCACACCAAGATGCAATAGAAGCAATTGGATTAGAAAATCTTGATGAGACCTATTTGTTTGCAAAATCTCAATTCCATATTTTTATTCTTAGAAGTATTTAAAAAAAGCTTATAAACTTTAATTATTTTTCAAAGCAATGAAAGAGGCGCCAGACTAATTATTTTAATCAATAAGCTTTAGTTATTTTAGACTAACATGCCTTAGAATTACATTGTTAATAACTTTTGTATTGTATTTTAATACAATCATCAATCATCTGAAAAAAATAAAACAAATATGAAACAACCGTGTATGGTAGCTCAGTTCATCTAAGACCACGGTTTGTATTACAAAATTGAGTATTCCAAACTGCACACCATATAAAAATCACATGAAATTTATCCGGCTACCCCTGGAGCCATGAAAAAAGGAAAAAAAAAAGAAAAAGGAAATGGGTCAAAACGGTGGAAAAGAATCAAAACCGTAAGAGAACAGCTTCTGATGGGGAATCGAATGAACGGAAAGGTTCCCGGAGGACGCCACGGAAGTCCTAATGGCATTTTAAGTAATTTTAGGGTTTCAAATGGGTAATTAAGACTGTATTGATTCAACAAATGAAAAACAGATTACGTGGAAGAAGGGGAGCGCGGGAGCCAGAAAGCTAGATGGAGAAAGAGGAAAAACTGACTACTCTGTGAGTCTGTCATAATCCTTCCTTTCTTGTGGAGAAAAACTCATCCCCACCAACGCCTAGAAGTAGTGGGTCATACAATCCTAAGAAACTCTCTTTAATAGGGTCTGATCATCGCCATGTGTAGAAATTGGTAGGGTCCTTGGTTTCCGTCTACGTGAAGCAATGGTTGAATAATTCGGTGGAAGGTTAAAAAGGATTTGGTGTTTGTCCTGAAGTTTGCAACAAATGAGTTGATCACCCTTTTGTGAAAAACAAAGAAGAAAAATCGAAACGAGAGGAGCAGTGCCAACTGCCAAGGACCTATGATATATTTTGAATAACATATTTTCTAAGAAATTTATTTATTTTTGAGATGTGGGTATTCTCAGGTCAACATTATTATTTATTAATCTCTCGTGCGGCGCATGCTGAGCCCACAATGTAGATTGGGCAAATCTAAGGTGGGTTCGAAGTTAAACACAAGACGTGGGAAGCAAACCCATTCCCCCAACTCGGAGGTGGATTCAAAAGACAAACTTGAAAGTTTATTTTATAGATATTTTATCTGGTATTTTATTTATCATTTTTTCAAAAGAATTCGATAACAACACATAATTTTAAGAATTATGGTGTTCAGAGGACATGGGTATGACTCATAGCTAATCTTCATGTACGTTTCCCAACACCACCTCTCA
This sequence comes from Persea americana, assembly GCA_029852735.1. NCBI lineage: Eukaryota > Viridiplantae > Streptophyta > Magnoliopsida > Laurales > Lauraceae > Persea > Persea americana. The sequence goes on along the minus strand of CM056816.1, from coordinate 60,341,916 downwards.
AATGTATAAAAAAAACTGCCAACCATTTGGAAATCACTATTTATTGGCGTTGAGCAAAACTTATCTCCAAATGCAAGCGGATCCAATTTCATTCAACAAAAATATGGTACAAAGTTAAAACGAATGCCAAATTCAATCATAGGAAATTGAGTAAATTAGCGAAAGGTCCCTCAACACGATCTTGTAAGGCCTTCAATCCAGCAACTTTTTCTCTAAGGCTTATAGTCCATTCAGCTTGACATATTTTGGTGAAAGGTCCCTAAATACGCTACATTGTACATTCTTATGACTAATTCACCATTTCAACTGTTTAGGTGTGAAGTTTTGAATTTTAAAATTTCAAATCTTCCATTCTCCCTCGTTTGTTCTCTCTCATTTTCTATTGTCCCAGAGAACCACTTCGGAAGAAGAAGACTGTCGATCATCGCCTGCCGCTGCACCATCTATAGATCGTTGATCTCTGCAGTATAGTTGTTTCACGTTCTGTCTCGGAACCCAGTTAAAGAGGAATCGCTGCCTAGGCTCTGCTGCACCATATGTAGTTGCCAATTGCAGAACTCGGTCTCATAGAATACCATTCCAGCGATTGCATGTCGATTGGACGGTGGACCACACAAATCGGCTGCCAATCGTTGCTCAGAGAAACATATCTAGAGGAAGAAGATAACTTGCAGAAGTTCCGGCCTATGGGGCGATCGTTGATCATAGACAGAGATACAGAAGGATCCAGACTCCAGTGGTTCTGGCCAGAGAAGACAAGGAAGCAAGAGAAGGCAACAGGGCTACCGTTTTGGTTTTGGTTCTGGTTGCATAACAAAATCGAGAAACATAGAATGTTCGCTGTCAGTCGCCTGAGAACCCATTGTAGAGATTGGAGGATCTAGAATCGCAGTGATTCATCTCTGGAGCTCTCACCCGTCGCCTGAGAAGTGAATCGGAGGACATCTCATACCAGGGCTGCCCATCGCCAAAAGGAGCAGAGTCGTTTCAGGCTTTGCCTCGGTCCATCGTCTATACTTTTCTCGGAATCCTGGCGAGAAGGAAGAACCCGTACTCTTCTTTGTCTGTTGAGATTGCAGAGAAATCAGTAATCATATTAGGTGTGACATTATTATGCAGTTCTTCTACCTCAAACCAATATCGACAACCACCTTTGATGATGATGATCTAATGTTGGAAATGCAAAAAAAAAAAAAAGGCATCTCATTTCCACCTATTTAGCCTTTTGGTTTCTTGGACTAGCTACATAGCATATTCAACTAGTCCAGGAAACATTTGTAGTTGCCTGAATAGAGGCCAAGAAGGAACCAAGGCAAGAAGGAAGAACCCATGCCCTGTCTTGGAACAGAGGTGAGGAAGAAGAAGAAATGCCCGGATTAAGGTCGGGTCAGTTTTGGTTTCAGGTAGGTTCCAGGTCAAGTTTAACCCGCTCAGCCCAGAAGCTCAACAACAGATGCCTAGTGGCATTTAGCTAGCATGATGACCGGAATCCACCGTCATCATTGACCTTACCGGAGAAGAAAGGCAGTAGGGCTCGGGGATTTTTCTGAGTTTTTGTGAAATTTATCTATGTTTTTGTGAAATTTATCTATATTTTTGTGAAATTTATCTGAGTTTTTGTAAAACTTATCTGAGTTTTTGTGAGATTTATCTGAGTTTTGGTGAAATTTATCTAAGTTTTTGTTAAAGTTATCTGTGTTTTTGTCAAGTTTATTTATGTTTTTGTCAAAGTTATTTTTGTTTTTGGCAAATTTATCTGAGTTTTTTTTTTTAAATTTATCTGAGTTTTTGGAAAATCTATCTGCGTTTTTTGGCAAATCTATTTATGTTTTTTTTAATTTTGTTTGTGTCTTTTGAAACTTATTTACATCTTTTCAAATTTTATTTGCTTTTTTTTATAAATAGATATAACTGAGTTTTGGAAAAAAATACTTGATTTTTTGGTAAATTTTTTAGAAATTTAGAAAATTAGTTTATCTTAGTTTTGTGAAATGTATTTGCGTTTTTTGAAATTTATTTACGATTTTAAATTTTATTTACGTCTTTTGAAATTTACTTTTACATTTTTTGTGTTTTATTTGGGTATTTTGAAATTTATTTGCGTCTTTTGGAATTTATTTACATTTTTTGAAAATCATTTGGATATTTTGAAATTTATTTGTGTCCTTTTAAATTTCTCTATATTCTTTTGAAATTTATTGCGTTTTTCGAAAATATTGCATTTTTTTAATTTTACTTGAGGTCTTTTGAAATTTATTTGTATTTTTTTATAATTTATTTGAAAATCTCATTAATGGAATTTCATTAATCGAGGCAAATTAAATGGTAGTTGACCATCATTAATGGCATATCCCACTAATCATGGGATATGATTTAAAGAAATGATAACTTGAACATTTTAGGTCTCTAAATTTGGAAAAATGACCTACTAAACTATGAAAAAAATTTGTAGATCTAAGACTATAAAATAAAATGTTCAAGGACCTCTTGCCAAAATGCCCTTAGAAAATGGAAACACTTCAGTTTTCAGAGTTTAATATAGATGCATTAGGTATAAATTTATAGTAAAATATTCTTCAAAGAGTTTAAGGCAATATATATATATATATAAGTGATTAAATGCATGTATTTGGAAATCTTGGATAAATGGTTTTTTGCATTGTTTCTTAATTACAGCTTTTCAAATTTACATGTTATAGTGTTGTCTTGAAACCCTTTTGTCCTTATTTTTTTTATCAATAATGTTTTATATTTTAATTCAAACATATTATTATGATGGAGGGGCTAACAATGCCCCATAGGGCCAGTCACTGAGCGGCTTACAGTTCAAAACATTGAAGCATGGGACCGGCCTTCCTATTGAAGATGGTGGATTCACAGGACTGCCGCTGCCACAGAATAGGGAAATGGAGGTAGACTCACACCGTAAAAAGGGTCAATAGACAGAAAGCCGCAGGAAAAAAAAAAAAGGGTGGGTAGAAGTAGAAAGAGAGAAAGTGAGTTGTTGTTGTTTGGAATGGAATGAAGGAATGAATGAAGTGAATGGAAAGAGAGAAAGTGGCGATGCTGAGACAATTAATCGGACAGATTCAAGAGTTCTTAGACCTCTACGCTCCTCCTCTCCCTCCTCTTTCTCCTCCTCTTCTTCCTCCTCCTCCTCCTCCTTCCTCTCCTTCTTCCAACCACACCCAAGGGTACGTTCGTAATTTCTCACCTCTCCTTCTCCTCTCTTCCTCTTCTTCTTCTTCTCCATTACTTACTTATACTGGCACTGCTTTCTGCTAACTAATTCAGATCTCTAGGTTTTCATTTCTCTCTGCAAATGCGATTTTCTCATATCACGGAATTTCATTTCAGATTCCCGCAATTCAATACGCACCTCTCTTTCTTTCTCATTAGCTTTCCACAATTTCTCTTTTTTCTTTCGCACATCATAAAAATCTGGAGATTGATTTTTTAGGTTTTCTTTCTTTCTTTCCTCCTTTTCATTTCCTATATGATGTGAAAATCTGATTATGTTTGTTTTTTTTTCATGTTGAGTTGATTAGGGCTTGTTTGGATGAGGAGGAAATGGAGATGGAGGAAGCTGCCCTTTGGACAGGCATCTTTCTGCCTCTCATCCAAACAGGACTTTATTAGATTTTGTTTATTTACTTTTCTTAGGCTGTTGGATTCTGTTGTTCCCATCTTTGCTTCTCGAGTTTCGATCACAGTGTAGTGCGGATTTGGTTTGTGTTTAAGAAACGCGTTTGTGCAGCATTTGATGTTGCAATAGCTGGTGGAATCGGCTTTCTTGATGAACTTATACTAGAAACCGATTTATGCAGCTAAAAACCCGATTTGACCTTTGTTTTGCTGCAACTCCCCTCATATATATACCCCCCTTTGCAGGGCAATGGCCCAAATTTCAGTCTAGAAGCAGGAGCGGTTTGTGCCTTTGGATGGCTGATGTGTGAAATTGTTGTTTATTCATTTGTTTTTATTTTTGATCTTTCCTCCGTGTATACAATTGTGATTGAAGTGAAAATTAGGTGATTTGTGTACAGAGGGGTTGGTCAAGGAAAGGTGGGTCCCAAAATAGTTAAATTGGATGATTAGCTGATGGAGATTGGTAAACAGGATCATATATCTGGACAAGATGTTGTTAAATTGTTGAACAATTAGGCCTGTTTAATGAACATTGGAGCTATTTAAATTTCAATAGGGGCATTTGCTTATCGCTCATTAATGAAATTCTAGGGTTTGGCCTGGCTGCTAGCTAGTCTAGATATTTGTTTTGAGCATGTTTACTTTTTCCTTCTTTAGCATGTTTACTTTTTCCTTCTTAGTCTACTATATTTGTGGTGGGTGGGTGTGGGGAAGGGGAGATGGTGGTGGCGGTTACAATAGAGAAACTTTCCTGCAATGTACAATCCAAGCTGTCAATTAGGATTCTTTGGACAAATATTGAAAGTAGAAACAAAATGCTTAATATTTGGAGTGAAAATGGATGTTAATTTGATGGCTGGGATCCTTCCATCTGTGGTTTTTCAGTAACTTTATCCATTTTCAGATGTATCAAGAGGGAGTTAAGATTCACCAACTGTACCGCCACATATGCTGACCCATGGATGGTTTACAATGTGACAGAGTGGCAGGGTTCTCCTTGTTCTTGTGATGTGTTTTTAATTGTTATTTAACAGTCTTTCCAATATGGTATTGAAATTTAATGTTTTCCCTACAGTTGAGATTTACATTTTTGGGAATTTTCTGCTGTTTGCATAGGAAAGTAAAGGGTGAATGGTCAATGATGGGTATATACAAGTGACAAGTAAGTATTCTCATTCTTGATAGGAAATAGTTCCCCATACTCCCCTATGAAAATTAGCTTAACCACATTTCGGAAAACCTGATGCTCATCACCATTTGTCTATGACCGTTGCCTTTCACTGTCCGCTTTTCAGCCCTCTACTTCCTTATGTAAACCATAAGAAAATACCACATATGTTCCATTTCTGGGAGGATCACCTTGGAAAATCCCAAGTTCTCACCGTGGAAAATCCCAAGTTCTTTCTCCTAAAGAACTCGTTTTTGTTAGAATATAAAGACTACTATGGATGTAAAATATCTATCATGCTTTAGGTTTTCCCTCATAAAGCAATATGCTTCGAAGGCAAGAAAAAAAAAAAAAACATACACACGCACACGCACACGCACAACTGAGTTGTTTTTCAAAAGTTTTCTGAGTTTAGTATTATAGGAACTCTCTCTTGATAAAACTCAGGGTTTTTAAGGAATTAGGAAAAAAAGAGAAAGAGTGTCTTAAAAAGAGTATTGATGATGTAGATTCAGTTGGCTTGAAGATCCAACGACAGCTCCACCAGCTAGGGTTGTCATCATTTGTTTTGCTAAAATGGGGCTAAATATTAGTTAGTAGTTTTAATGTTGGTTTTCTTATTCCTTTCTTACAAAAGAAGAATTGCGAGTGGCATTTGAGGATTGAAACTGAATATTTTAACATTTCAGTATGATGACTTTTTGGTAGAAGATTTTCCATTTTATTATGGTGAGGATTATTCTTCCCTTTTGCAAATTCTGTAAGATGAGAGAGAGAGAGAGAGATATGCAAAAGAAATATAAAACAAAGCGCATCGGAGATTAAGGTGTAAAATATCACTATATCTGTAACTGGCTTAGTATTGCTAATACCTATTGGGTGATTTCTATCGATGCCATTGATAGAGCAAGTACTGGTCAAAAGTTAACTAGTGAGTGTACCTATGGTGTACCTATGATACTGTTAACCAGTTTTTGTACGTACAATAGTGTAATTTTTTTTTTACCAGGGTAATTGTTGTATTAGTGAGGCACACAAAAGGAATGCATCATTATTGTCCGGTAAAGCCATTCAAAATAAAAAAAAAGAATTGGTAAAGACTAAAATCACATTTTTTTTAATCCGTAATTGTGAAATTCCATTCCAAGAGTTAATGAGACTATTTTTGTTTTCTTTTTTCCCCCTCATATGGTAACATGTTCCCTCATTAAGAAAAAATTGAAAATCAAATATACTCATCATCATCATCATCATAGCCTTCTCCCAGCTGAAATCAAATATACTAATAGTTCAAATTCCTGGTCAGGCATGGCACGAACACGGAAACAGCAAAATCGACAAACCACTATTATCTGATATGACTCACCCACAACATTCTGTTGAACATCTCTGCATTGGAAGCAGATAAACAACAAACTTTCTTATACTGGTGACCCATGATATGCCTTTTGTCCATGCTTTGGTAGCAGCAGCATGTGCTGTATCCATCTACTCTGGAATGTTCTATTATTATGCTAGTGATCCAAACCTGTAACCTAGTGTTATGACAATTGAGCACTTTCCAACTGTATAATGAATTCTTGTTAAGTTCTGTTACTCCTTTCCAATCAAATAGAAAGTAAGGTAACTAAATGTATACAACAGCATAAATTGAACCTTGACAGTTAAGATATCCAATTCTCTGTCTGTTTTCTAACTTTTGCTCTTATCTCTTCCTCCTTTGGATCCTTTACTGCAATGGAGCCAGAGAATTCCACTAAGATCTCCTCTTTTTCAATAAATAGACCATCACAAATACCTGCTGATCTTGGTTTGCATATGGCTGGCCTCTTCACGCTAACCTGCTGGTGGAGGAGACCATGATTTTATTTCTCGCCATAGGGAGCTCACCGTAATGACATGCTTTTGGGTTAAAAAAGGAAGAAGTCTATGAGTTTCTAATCAGAAAATTTCTTTCCTGATGGGGCCTGAGTTCGGGGCCTGAGTTCTCTACTCTCAGTCTAATACCTTCAGTAATTTCCTCCACAGTCTTCTTCATTTCGCTTCTCTCATTCTACTATCGGCTTTCCTTTCCAAATAGGCCATAAAATAGCAGCAAGCATAACCTCTATAGAGTTTTCCCCCTGTTGGGAAAAGGATCACAAACCAACCTTGACCACCTCTGCTAGTGAAGCCCTAGACCACCACCTCACTCCACCCAGCGACGTGAAATTATACCTATAAGGGTACCTGCTGGATCCAGTACAATATCTGTTGACAATATTCCAAACCATGTTGCAGATTTTCTTGAATCAAATACTTATGTCTTAACTATTCCTTGGACCAGCTGCCTTTAAGAGGACACGATTAAGAGCTTATAGCTGAAATATTTGTAGTTGGCAGGATTTCACTTGAGTTAAATACTCTTAGCAATTCCTCAGAAAATTGAGACAATTGTATTTGATAGGATTTTTCTTACTATTACCTATAAAAATAAATTTTTGATGAAGAATAAAATGTTTAAAATGTGTTAAAATCAATCCTTTGGATTATTGATGTTCTTGTGATGATTTTTACTTTTTATTTTATTGCTGTTATGTGCGATATTTGTGAAATTAGGTTTTGCGTTGTTTACATTTAATTGGATGAAGTTCTTTTATTTTGATTTGGTGTGCTTAAAAATGAAATTGTAATTACTGAAGAATTATTGAGGTAAAAAACAGTTTGCATTTACAAAGACCTACATTACATAGTTTGCACATTTCATTCATATTGTTCCTACTTTCTGAACCACCAACATGAATTGAGTATACTTGGTCTTTGATGTATGATTCATGTTGTCAAACATTTTTATCATGTATTTTATATTAAAAAAATGAGACTGTTAACATATGAAAGAAAATGTGACATTGACAATATCATTTGGTGACTACTTGTGTAATGACCCAAGATACAAACTGAATTTGTGGGTTAGGCATCAACACTCAGCCACGTCTGACATTGCCACTCATCCAATCAAATGTTGTGAATGAATCATGAGCCAATTGAGTTGAATTAGCAAGTCAAGGTAGAGTATATGGAGCCCAAGTTTGGTTGTTGATTAAAATTGAAAATTGCTTACTGTCACAGTATGATAGATTTCAATATTTTAGGCTCAAACATGATACACATTGAGGATGGTATTTAGAGGTTGTAATACAATGAGATGTAATAGGGTCTCCAACTCAATCAACAAGTTGTGAGAAAGAGGAGTTCTATTTATAAATATCTTTGAGTGGCTTGTTACAACTGTGCATCCGGTTTCCTGTCTGGGTGGAAACTGATATCTTGAATACATTGTTAGTTTCCTATCTAAGTGGAGGCTTCCCAAGGATAGTATATACAGTCTTCAGAGGGTTATATCTACATGTATAGTGAACAGGTGACCGTGTGATGATGAAGATCCATCTTCTTCTATATGCCCCCTCAAACTGGGCGGGGAGAAGGCTTGTGGCCTAGTTTGGATAGAGAACCACAAACTGGGAACATGGAAGAGCTTTGGTGAAAATGTTGGCGACTTGATTTTCTGATGAAATGAATCAAGTGACCAGCAATCCTGAGGCCATCTTCTCCGGAACAAAATGATAATCAATGTCAGTATGTTTGTACGGGCATGAAACACCAGATTGATGATGTGCCCAATTAGTAGGAAGGCCACCTTCAAGCCAACGCAATCAATCAAGGGTTCTACTCAAAGAGGAGGGACTTTTTAAATATTATTGATGAATAATTTTGAGAGTTTATGTTATGTCCTTAAATAGGCCTTTTAGGAATCCAAAGAAGGTAATTTCTTATTGCAGATGGATTTCCTTTCCTTTAAACAAAGCATTCATCAAAACTAGACTCTAATAAATTAAGAAAATTAAATCTAAGGGAAGTTATCCTTAGAAATACTATGAAAGGATACATTGATTTATTGCCTTATTGGGCCTTCTTGATTGCAACTAGACTGGCCCTGCACAATGGATCAGGGATTGGCCCATGAGTTGTGGGTTTGATATAGCCCATTTTTAGTGACCCATTCTGAGATAGCCTCTTTTTGGGCTTCATTGGTTCTCCTTGGCTTAGGGAGGAATCGTCCTCGAGCTCTATAGATCTCCCAAGTCGAAGATACACCATCAAACTTTTGAATGTCTTGTTGATCTTCATTATCTTCGCATGCCTTGGATATTTCACTTAATCTTTTACTAGACGTAGATTCAAGGCTTCACTTCTTTTGACGCAAAATTTTCCTTGGATGTGTGATTAGACGTAAATTTGATGCTTCAATTGATGAATTTGTAGCGTCATATTACAATCTTTGAGTATCCATCATTAATCCCCAAAGATAAAATTGATGTGGTGAACTTCAAGGACTGGATCTTCTTGTGAAACCACCCGAACAATGTAATTGTCCTTGATAATCCATATGGATCTGTAGGAACTCAGTAGATGAATTGGATGATTAGGCTTGTTGCTCACTAGATCCATGTCTTCAGCGTCCTCTTTTGCGTCTTCTTCCTTTGCCTCTATATTTTGATCAACACTGTCCATAGAAAGAAATTTGGGTGGTTGGGCCCTTTATCTTCTAGTTCTTCCTAAGTATGACCCTTTGTTGGATCTTTAGATGCTTCTTCATCTGATTCTATAGTGGAATCTTCTGTCCATTGATCTTAGTGTCTCCTGTCTTGGTTGTCAGCCCTTTTGATGTATTCATGACGTCTTCTAGTTCTTTATTATTTTGCCTTTTCTTTGACTCTTCTTGCATGCTATCCATAGTTCAAGATTCTTTTGCATTTTCATTTGACTTGGGCTTAACATTTTGAGAATTTTAAATTTTGCTTCAATAGGACATATCGACAGATCTTGTAAAGAGTCACTTTGGGGAAGATTCCCTTGATTGCAAATTGATATTGGAGATGATGCATGGACTCTTCTTTGCTGTCAGAACTTTTCGTCTTGAGATTACATTTGTCTCATGGGAGACCTTCAGTATATCCTCAACACAGAACACTTTCCTATATGCTTCTTGAATGATTTGGCAATTACTCGTATTTTTGCATATGTGGCCTATCTTAGACCTCTGATATAACTAGCTTTATCATTTGTCTTGCTCTCCTTTAAAGCTTATAAATAATGCAGTTCTTGAAATTGGCGGGCACATTCATCAACTGTCAACTTTTCTTGATTTAAACTAAGGACCTGCTCAAAACAGAACACATTCTCATAGTACCAATCTACATATTTGTATCGATACAGTATTATTTAACATGCATTCAAAGCTCTAATTTTCTTATACTGATTTGGATGCAACAAGGACATAAAAAATACAAGGCTTAGATGATGATGTAATATATATATATATATTTATATATATAAAATAGAGTAGTGGGTGATGTAGAAGAATTCATTGGATCATATCTTTGGATGTCTTCTGCACTGCTGGAAGTTGCTCATTGTCTAGCCATGAGGTTGCGGTTTCGCATTGCTTTACCTATCAAATTAAAAAGAAAAAAAAGGAAAGAAAAGAAGAGAAAATATCACCTAGCCAAGGCTGAGAGATTCATTTCTTGGAATCATTACTACAAGAAAGGAGGAAGATTTCATTGTATTCATAAAGGTGTCACATATTACATATGATGTCACATATTACATATAAATAACTGGGCCTGCACATAGAAGCATGACTTCAATGTTACTCTAATAATCAACCAATTCCCTAAACCCATATTTAGAAGTAAAGCAAAAAGGACAATTTAGAAGCATGACTAAGATTAATACTATTGCTTGAACTATGATTTATTCCATTAGTAAATGTACCATAATCTCTTTAATACTCTTCGTTACTCATCATAATTCCATAGATCTAGGCTAAGGCTCCTATTGGATAGGTAATTTAATAACCTTTAAACCCACCCAGTACATAAGATATATTCATCTATAATAATAACAAAACAACCACAAAATTCTACTTTAAACATCTCGAATTACAAGGTGCTTGTGTTTGAGTTGTGGGATCCATGGTTGACCCATGGAGTTATCCGTGGGTCCCTTTCATGTTTAAGATCATTATCCTCTATGGAGAGAAGATTTAAAAATTTCATCCACTTCTGCCTCATGTTTGTCCAGTTTCCGATTGCACCAACTCTGTAACACATCAATGTCTAGATTCACCATGGATTGCTGGATTATTAAAGATTCTCTTGAATTTCATGAGGGTTCTATCTTCAACAATGATTGTGGGACAGTTTCCTCTAAGACCAGATCCTTGTACCTTTTCCATGGAAGCTCAGAGGTAATAATCCGAACAACTCCTGCTCTCTCTAACATTTAACACTGATGGTTTTAATGTTCCTCTGTGATCAATTTCTTTTTTATTCTCATATTCTTTTTGTTGTTCTTCAACTACCATGGATGTAGAACATCTTGTATTGGTAGGAGCTCATATGATATCTTCTCCAGTACTAAATCTAACGAATTGGCTGGTGATTCATTCCTCTCTGGCTGTAGCTTTGAGTTCTCATTAGACACATTATTATTATTATTATTATTGTCAAAATCTTTCATAGGAATCTCATCCACTCATTCATTTGCAATTGAATCCATCCACCCTGAACGCACTTGTCCACGTTAATAATTTCTTCATTGACCTCTTCTGTCAGGAAGTCATGTGTCCTCCATCCTGTTGACTCTTCTATCTTCTTTAGAATCTCCATGACTTTCATCAGTTTAGAGTTATTTATGACTATAGTAAACAAAGGAGCACCTAACAATCTTCTCATCATTAAATACTAATCTATCATAGAGCTGCGGTCTTCCAAAAATGATATAGCTAACATTCGTTGGAATCACATGACACCATATAAATCCTCATAGTTGCCTATCCGAATGGAAACCAAATATGATCTGTAAGTGGGATAGAGGTATTATTCATACCAACATTCTATGATCGTTGATGCTTCTTAATTGGCAATGACAGTTTATCAATTACCTTACCTCATGACATAACGTCACTACTGATTCTTCCATCGATGATCAAGTCACACACATTATCTTTGCACGACACTCGTGAAATATATTGTCCTGCTGCGAATCTTCTGGCTCAGATAGTATTTTAATATCCATCATCCACATTTGGCAACCTTAGTGTAACCAGATGCTGATTGGTTGCTGCATTATTACAAGAGGGCTCTGATTTGTGGTACTGCTTGCTGGTCTTGGTTGTTTTTAATCCTTTTTTTTATGACATGACTCAAACCTGCAACCTCATGGTTGCAATGCTGAGCTCCTTCCAACTTTTATATGGGATTGGATCATGTTTCCAATTAGGTAGTCCATTTGGATTCACATTTCGTCAATTAGAGCTTTCCACCATATTGTGGCTTGGTCTAGGATTTTGAGGTGTATTGGCTCTTGTTCTTTCGAAATGATCTGTTCTGCCCCTTGGGAAATGTAAGATGTGCATCAACTGCATGTAAAATTCACCTTTTTGTTCTGTCTAACTATATTTCCTTGTAGGTTTGACCAGTGGGTAATGACTGAATTCTAAATCTGGTCATCTGAGGTCTGGATTCGGACAGTTTGAAGGTCTGCACTAATGAGGATTTAATTATGGACTGCTTGGCTGGTCCCAGACTGATTTTTAAGACCTTCCATTCACTTGAATTTGGATACAGTTTGGGAACAGGATATTGATGTGGACTCTGGTTTCAATTGCGGGTATAAGGTCGACTTTAGGTTTTCATGGGCCTATTTTTGGGCTAAATTGGGTGCTGTATATGGATGATTTCAGCTAAGGTTTCTGTCTATACTTGGGATCAAATATGGCTGAAACGTGGAGGTTGCTTAATGGCTGTTATGTGGACTATTAGGGACTCGTTTAAGGAATATAGCCTGGGGTATAAGACGAGCTTTAACAGGGGCTGAATGGAGGTGTTTTTAAGAGACTGAATAGGAACTGTTACAGAGATGGATGGGGCTGTGATAAGTTGTTGAATGTGGGAATTATGGGGCTGCTACATGCAGTTTGAGTGATTGTTAAAGGGGGCTCTAACAGTGGCTTTAGGCTCTACAAAAAAAAAGTGGCTTTAGGGGGGTTCCTAGGGCTTTAATTTGGGATGGATGTGATGTTGGTTCAGAGGACTGTTGTGTGGCAGGTGTGCATATCAGGGCTATACAGGGTTTCCATTGTGATTGTGTCTGGCTGGTCAAATAGGGAGAGAATTATCTGTTGTCAGCCTGATACTAGGAGCCGAAGCAGTGTTGGTTAATGCCTGTCAAACAGGGCCCATCTGGAGTTCAATGAGACCTGATTGAGGATAAACAAGAATAGTATGGGCTGTCAAGTTTGGCCATTTTTAGAGCTGTTTCAGTTTGTGTCTAATGGTAGGGTTTGTGGTGCACTTTACATAAGGAAAGGGATTGATTTAGGGCTGGTTTTATCCGCTAAGCATGGATTAAGAAGGAAGGCTGATTGGTAGATTTTTAGGCGGGGTTACAGCTGGTTTCAAGGCAGAGTAAGAGGGTTTTTTAGCTGCAGTATTGAGGAATCAGGTTGATCAGGGATGGTTTATGGGAATTTGGGGGCTGCTTTCAGGTCACTGTTTTGGGGAATTTTGGACAGAAATTTGGCCGGGTTTGGCTAATGGATTTGTGCAGATCTAGGGTTTGGTTAGTACAGGCTCTGTGGTGAATTGAAAGGGGGGGAAACTTAGAAGAAAAAAATGGGAAAATGGGAGGCGTGGTTAGTTGATGAAGTTTTAAGAACTGATTGATAATGGGAGACCTCATCAAATCTTATTCTAAACTGTTTCGATGCAATCCTGTGGAATTAGCACTTTGAATTTGAGATTCTTCTGCACAATAGGGTATAGCCATAGGAGTTGTCCATGTACACAAGACCTTGAATTTGCCATTGAGGTTTTTTCTTTTTTCTTTTTGGTCATCACAAAGAAGATGCATGGAGTTCCATGTCTATTTTTTTTTGGCTACTATTGAGCACTGGTGGGAGCACTACAGTGTACCTAGATACCCAAGAGCGTTCCCTGGGCAGCTATAAGTTTTGATGCTTCTTTGCCACTGGGTTATGAGGCATTTCTCAAGTTTCTTGTCATTTGGACATCACTTACTACATGAGATATGTCCACCTAATGAACACATCTACTCTAAACTTGTTGAAAAACATGGGGTTTATGTTTGAGTTGTGGGGACCAATCTTTTACCCAAGGATTCTGCATCATTAGGACCATATGGTTTACTGATTGAAAAATGGCTTTTGATGGGTGAAGTAGAGGTTGGTTGGTAGTCAGATCCTTGAACAACTTTTTATTTTTTATTTTTACAAGAACTTTTGATAAAACTTTCACAAAATAAAAAAAGAAGAATGTTTGATGCGATGGAGAAACAGCATTACAGTCGGAAATATTCAGAACTATGCAGTGTAATCTAGCTATCATATTTATGAGCCATACAATAAACCTTGCAGAGAAGTGTAGTGATGCCTGTGACAAGAATCATATACTTTAGAGAACCAATTCAGGTTATGCCAGGTGGATCTATTGCAAAATCCATTTTCCTATTGAGACCTGATGGAAAAGTTCACCATGTGGGAGAGAAGGCCTATGACTGGTAGAAAGTTAATTTAATGGACATTGAAAAAAATCCATTCCTAGTACTAGTAGATATATCAAAATTATGCAGGTGAGGGAAATCTGTGCCACGGGATTTACCCAGCTCCCCTTGGGCCCATAGAGATTATTGTGGCCCAAAGGGCTGGACACCCTCCGTTATAAAAAAATTAATAAAAAATGATTGAATTTCCAATTGGAGCTAGATTGCATCAAAGGTCCTCTTTGAGCTGTATCTATTCTCCTTAGTTATAATATACAACTCGATGGCAAATATGCAGGATGGAAGTTCCTTGGCTAATGTTGCCTGTAAACGATGCATTTAACCTTCTTCCTATTTTTGAGAGATAAATGATGTTGTAGCAGTTAGACAAGTCGACAGCTAAACAAGATAGAACTTTGTAGGAGGGCCTTTAAGTCAAATTGATTGAATAGTAACAAAATGCAGATAAGTATATAGGAAATGTATGTTTAGTGGACCAAAGAATTAAGAAAGATGAATTAGTATAACTGAAACCAGTCCATAGTGTGAGTGATATACTTTGATATATTATGGGAGCAACCGAGCAACTATAGAAAAAATCAAAGGGTTTGAGTTTGATAATGCAGACAAGATTAGCGCAGGGTAGATAAAATAGAGACAAGATAGTTGGTAGCTATTCGATCATTAAGTTCCATTTTGATTGTCCCTCATTTTATAATATGCAGACTGTTATATGGAGCTGTACATGGTGCAATGAAGAAATAACAATATGCTAAATTATATCGAGGTTGAGATGCATATGCCTAGATGGATGATGTCAATGACGATGATGATAACGACAATGAATGTTAGCATTATAAATTGATGGGATTTTATATGGTGATACCTCTGGTTGATTCCTCTTGCATCATTTTTTTCTTTTTATTTTGGTAATTTGATAATTGGTTCAGACAAATATCAAACTTTCCTTTTATTTTCTTCTTCTTTTTTTCTTCCTTTTTTCACATGATGTAGTATATGATGTCAATCAAGAGGAACTTATTTTAAAAAAATACTTAACCTGCAATATGGTGCCCATAGTGCCCATCTTTAAGTAGTCTGATCTGTTTATCTGGTGGGATACTTTATTGCCATGCCTAAGTTTCACTATCAAATGATCCTAGCTTATATGGTTGGGGGATTAGAACTACACGGTGCGGCTTCTTGTCCAAATCTAACAAGCAAAGTACTGCAGTTCAGACAATCTGGTGGATGGTTTAGGGACCATATACATCCATTATTGGAACCTTGTGAATTTACTGGATACCGATATGTGGACCCATTTATGCAGTTAATGGACCTGAGAAATGGTTTTGAAATGGCATTAGATGTCTGTCCTAGCATGGAACTTATTTCATATTTTGAAAGCCAAGGTACTTGAATTAACATGAAGCTAATCACTGGTTGTCTCTCATGCAGATGGTGTTTTCTTGATCTTGATAATGCCTCTGTAGATGATGGTTGCTGCAATCTTATGATGAGGAGTGGAAAGTCCAGTAGCTTGAAGATGGTAGAAGCGATCAAGTTCCCACCTGCCAAGAAATCCCGAAGAGAAAGGAACCGAGAAAAAATCCCCACTGCTGCTAATTCAAGTGAGATAATGGAACAACAGATTTGGAAAGAATTCCCTGAGGACCTTTTTGAAGCTGTCATTGCGAGACTCCCCATTGACGCATTTTTTCGATTTCGATCAGTGTGCCGGAAATGGAACTCCTTATTGTCCTCTCACAGTTTCTCTGAACAGTGTGCCGAAGTCCCACAGGCCCATCCCTGGTTCTACACCATCACCCATGAAAATGTAAACAGTGGAGCCATGTATGACCCTTTGCTGAATAAATGGCACCACCCAACCATTCCTGCTCTGCCTACCAAGACAATCATTCTCCCTGTGGCTTCAGCCGGTGGTCTTGTTTGCTTCTTAGATATTGGGCACCGGAACTTCTTCATCTGCAACCCTCTGACTCAATCCTTTAGAGAACTACCAGCAAGGTCAGTTCGGGTCTGGTCACGTGTGGCAGTGGGGATGACTTTAAATGGGAGTTCTGCCACCACTGGCTACAAGATCCTGTGGTTGGGATGTAATGGTGATTATGAGGTTTATGATTCAGTTAGAAACAGCTGGACCCGTCCAGGAAACATGCCTTCAAACATTAAGCTGCCGCTTCAATTGAACTTCCGCTCTCAAGCCGTGTCCATAGGTGGGATACTGTACTTCATGCGTGCTGAGCCTGATGGAATCATATCATATGACATGGCTAGTGGTGTTTGGAACCAGTATGTGATCCCTCCGCCTCCCCATCTGACGGACTACACACTCGCAGAGTCCAGGGGCCGGATCATTCTGGTGGGGTTGCTGACAAAGAATGCAGCCACATGCGTATGCATATGGGAACTGCAGAGGATGACTCTGTTGTGGAAGGAGGTTGACAGAATGCCAAACATATGGTGCTTGGAGTTTTACGGAAAGCACGTGCGAATGACATGCTTGGGTAACAAGGGATTGCTCATGCTGTCATTGAGGTCGAGGCAGATGAACCGTCTGGTCACCTATGATGTGTCGAGCCGGGTGTGGAGGAAAGTGCCAGGGTGTATGCTTCCACGTGGGAGGAAGCGGCAGTGGATCGCATGTGGTACAGCGTTCCATCCCTGCTTGACTGCTTTGGCCTGATTGCTTGCTTGCTCAACTGGGCATCAGCAATAAGGTATATGGGCTGCCGTTTCGCCCCCTTCTTTAATTTCTCTAGTGCAGATCATCTGTAATCATGTTGTGCAAATTTTGTTGCATGGTCTTTTGATATGATGGTATCTGTAAAACAGCAATGGTGATGGAGCCTTATCTATCCATTCCTCACTACTGCATTGAAAGAAGTTGATTGCAGAAGATCGAAGTTTAGAACTGAGTTCTACAATATATTCTTGTAAGAAACTCTCTATTTACATGCAAATTACGTTGTGCTAAGATTGGGATTTTAGAAAATATAAGCGGCTGTGTAGAGAAGCTAATATCTTGATGCATTGCTCCACTTCAAGTTGGCCCATGCACCGGATGGCAGGATGTGGTCTGAGTAGCGCGTGCTGTCATGGATAGATCACCGGGCAACAGGCTTTCTTTTGTCCTACAATGTTATGGTTCCAAAGTCCAGGATGCCCTGCTGCTCGAGGGTTAAAAAAGGAGTAAAAGAGACATCGACCTGAATATGGACAATTTCAACCATCTGTTTGTTTGTAGGTTGGTTACTAGTGGGAGGATGGTTGAGATAACCTGACCATCGAGATTTACCAGTGGGTGATCAATCCAGTTCTATTCATCTCCGCTGGTGAAGAAAGTTTAAAACAATATGGGATTGTTTTGTCAGGGGAAATCGGTGGCTAAATCCCATGTGGCCCGAAAATGCTAGGTTAAGTTAGTTTGCCATTATATTAGATTTAAAGAAACAGGAAAAGAGTTTAAAAATTGGGTCATCTACATCAAGAACACGGTCTAGTCTTGTGGCCCAAGTGTGCTGCTTTTCTACCCTACTTTTACAAGACCGTGAATTTATTTTGTGCTAAATCATACTCATGCTATTCTAGCGAACAACCAATTAACATTTATGGCAAACCATCTACACACGTGGGACCCTTTAAGTATATTGGATCCATTAAGTTTTCACCTCTTTAATATAACGAGACGAAGGAGTTAAAGGTATGGAATTGACCCAGACTTAATATAAAGGCCCATCAAAGACGTATCTTTCTATCCCCCAAGTTTGTCCCTCACCATATTGTGAGCGAAGGGTGCATATAAATGCCTTCAAAACTTGCTACATGGACCCATCCAAAATGTCTCTTTCTATTGGTGAGAAAAGGATGGACATGAATATCCCCGTCCTCCGATTGTTGCATTTTGCTTGGAGGGGCTCTAAATAATGGCAGAAACAGGAGGGAAACTCTATGAATACATACGACAATCATTGATAGCCTTCTTCATTTCCGGAAAATGAATAATTTGAGTTATCATCCAAAAGAGAGTGCAAAAGGCTAAAAAGCCCACCCCAAGAAAACAGAAAAAAAAAAGAAAAAAAGAAAAAAAAGAAGGGCTCAGCCCAGCAAGGAAAATAAACTAGAAATCCATATAGCTCGGACCAAACATCAGCCTAATGATTCCCACAGGTGTGTAAGGTAGCGTGCCTGTGTTTAAATCTCTAAGTAGCAAAAATAAATAAATAAATCAGCCTAATGCTTTCGTGCTGAACATTTCATGAAAAAGTTCAGCTAAAGTTCTGAATCCCACGAGGATATACAAAAAGCTAATTAACCACACCTGTTTGAAGAAAGAGTCATTTATAGCATAAAGAACATCTGCCACAACATTAAAATTTCCAGATCCAGTAGTCATACAGGATCTACTGGTCATTGCCAATTCATGGATTGAATGAGCATCATCATCATTGTTGTCATAAATTGAGAAGTGGTGTCTTATTGGCAAGGCAGATCAAATCGAATAGCAAAAATATTGTTGTAGCCAGATCTGCAATCAATTCTTTACAGGGACTTCACTTCTTCTGGCAGCATTTCACCCCATCAGAAGCAAAGGGAGACATACCTTGGTCATATTCCACGAATAGATAAACACGGACAGCACATACAATCGAGACTGCCATTCGATGGTATTGGTTCGATGATATAAGTAACAACGGCATTCATAATGCCAATCTATAGTCCAAACACCAACCAAAAGTTAAATTAGGTAAAATAGATGCGTGACTGCAAAATTTAAGCAAAAATATCCCAGAATATTGAAAAGATCTAAGAAGCTATCAAGGTACAATTTTAGCTGGTGTAACTAAATTATCTGACAAAATGAAAAAGGCAACATCTTCCGAGACTGGAAACAGCCAATATCTTCCAAAACTACAGTTTAATTAAAAAAAAAATCTCATTCTCTCCGCACTTCTGAAGACAACAGAATTTGACTTGACTGCTTCCACCATTTCTGAATCCTGCCTCTCCTGCATGGCTTCGCCTGCCAAGTACGAATAAGATGTCGTCATGTTTGATCATGGATACGCGGAGTGTAAATCTCGTATCAAAATTCTAAATGAATGGGCAACTACAACCACTAAATCATCATTTGGAAAAAAGAAAAAAAAAAGTAAGCTTTCAATTTGCAGCTTTTCACAAGTGTATAATAGGCATAACAACAACAGCCCTAGTTATGCTGTAGCTGTTGGTTTTTTTTTTTTTTTTTTTCGCATGACAACAACAGCACTAGTTAATTATTAAAAGATACCCATAGCCGCGTTGCCAACCAAGTTAGACAAGATATGCTACCACTGGAACAAGAAAAAGAACAAAGCAATATATGCTACTGAAAATCTTGAACTGCTTGCAACAATGGTACCTATTGATCCAGACAGGCAACATGGTGATTTGAAAAACTCGGCAAAGTCGCACCACCAGCCGGACCGGGGGGGGGGGGGGGGGGGGGGGGGGGGGGGTGGGGGGCGGGGCGGCGGGCGGGTGTTGTGCACTTTTTTACTCAGAAAATCCTCATTCCAAGGGTTTTTCCCGGGGAATGGCATTTTGGTTGTGCTAGTCAATTCAAGGTTGAAGGCACTACGTATCTAAAAGAGGGTTTTTGGATGCTCACCCACCCCTACACCTAACCAGACTCATTAATCATTAGTGCTACAACAAGATATCAATCCCCACATGGTTTTATGTGGAGAGGGAGGTGACTCATCACTAAGGATAGATATTGTGAAGAAATCATTTCTCGCCTAGATATGCACATCTGCATGAAGAAATCTTAAATTTCCATTCTCTTATATGCAAAATAAGATTTTGTTTAATTTTTATTATTTATTTGTTTAAAATGATAGGTTCGAAAGGATGTGGGAGTTAAATTGGTCATGATCTGTGTTTTTTGCCTAGATCTATACAATTACATAAAAAAATCAAGAAATTTCACTCTCATGAGCATGTAAAATTTATTTTATTATTTAATTGTTTAAACTGGTAATTTAGTAAGAATATGGAAGTTATGTAGTGCATAGATCTATAGTTTCTCACGATGGATTGTTTCGGTGACCTGTGCAGCACACTGTATTAATCTCATGATAGAGGATATTAGCAAAATGACACAGGTGACAGAGGTTCAAGACAAAAAAGGAGGGAAAGACGACAACGGGGTTGATTTATAACCACCACTTTACAACTGTCCTATGAAGATTCACACAAAACAGTGAGCCACTGATATAAGGGATAACAAGATTTGCAATGATTTATAGCCACCAGTTTACAACAGACCTATGAAGATTCACAGAGAAATGTGAGGTAATGAAACCAGGGATAACAAGATTTGCTATGATTTATAAACCACCAGTTTACAACTGACCTAAGAAGATTCACACAGAACTGTGTGAGCTACTGAAACAAGGGATAACAAGATTTTCTATAACATACATTATGTCCCTATAGAGTCTCAGCCGTTACAAGGTGGCTGTCATGCAAATGTTCTCATGCAAGGACTATATGCACTCTACTTTCATTAAGGACACTAAATACCCTCTAGAACAATTGGCAACCCTTCTAGTTATCAAAAAGGGTTTTAGAACAAGGCCAAGAAAATTACCTATTCAGTCGACCCACTAGTGAGTGTTGAAACTGGTTGACATTGATATATAGCCTAATATGGGTTATGTTTATGATAATATAGATTGGGCTAGGCTTTACATGAAACAAAAGATATCAAACAAAAAAAAAAAGAAAGATATGATGGATAATATAAGATGATGTGGAAAATTATTGAAAAAAGATGGAACAATCAAAAGATTTAACAAAATTTCTTGGTGCAACTCGGCAGACTCGGGCTGACTCACCGACTCGGGCCAGGTTTTTAATCACTAATTCCAAGGGATAGGCACACATGCAACTATCCTACCAATAGGAGATTTTCACAGTATGCAATGCTCACATACAAGTATTGAAATGTTGGGCTATTTCTCATTATCCTCCTTTAGTGATTTAGACCATATAGCCAGCAACAAGTCCATCTGTTTCAGACAATGGTGAATGAGTAGCCCTGGTCACCACACCCTGATGTGTAAAAGATGAGAAAAAAGGTCGCTTCCTAATGCTTCAAGGAAAGAAAATTAAACAGGTCTACCCCCAAAATAGTCAATTTCTTCCAGGTGGTAGGGCCATTGCCTCCATTCCCACCATTAATAGGCAATGAAATGCATATCACAATAAATTCTTGGTCACAATAAATAGATACATAAGAAGCCATCTGATGACACTGATATTATGACATTACATTCCATTTGGTTCACAAAAAGTAACCCGTCCCAAAGTAAGTGACAAAAACAGGGTAGAATGAAGGAACCACAATAGATACGTACAAGTGGTGCTCACCCTCCTCCAAACCACACTTAAAGGTATTGTACCTTATTCTTGAACTGATGCAATGAAACATGCACCGCCAGTATCTATAGACTAATCAATTTATGCACAAGTTCTCGAGAACTGCATAAGAGATTTTCAAGCATACTTCATCATTATGAAAGGGTCAATATAAGTCATCTGCGTGGATACTTCCATTCCAACACCAGCAATGAAAGTTTTTCTTTAATCTTAGTCACCACAATTCCAATCAACAGACAACTAAAATAATGTAATAAAAAACAACTACACATTCTAAGGAGAAAAAAAATTGAATTGATCAAATGGCTATAAATCATGATTGCCAAGAGACCAAATACCATTAATTTTGGATTGCTCCACATATATTAGACTAATGAGCAGAGTGCTACGGGCGATGGCATACAATTTTTTTTTTGTTTTGTTATGAAGTGATCTCACATCGTATACTGGCTCTTTCTGTGTGTATTGTAGAGATTAATATGCATGTGATTGGCTAAACCATAGTTTTTCAAACCAGGTGTGTTCACTAGGAACCAGGCCAGCCCAGCCCAGTTAATCTCGTCACGTACTGGCTGATGTTGGGTTTGAATCAGTCTACATGTTTCTCGGTTGAAACCTGATTGACTGATCCAGTAATTCCATTTATATACAATCGAAGCTTCAAGCAGTATGATGCGGAAAAAACGGATCTCTGGGGTTTCTTGTCGGAGAAAATTCTTCCAAGCCCAAATCGAAAGAACAGAAGAAGACGGATTGAGATGATTACCTAACCGGATCCGACGATGATATTGTTGATGGGGATAAAGACGAGCTTCACGAAAAACCCAACGAACCCCATCACAACGAATCCGATCGCCGTCCTGACGGCGACCTTGGTGAATTCTGCAAAGCAGAGAGAAAGATCGGTTTCAAAATCACAAGTAGAGAAAAAAATCGCCCACAAAGATTTCAAAGATCGGATCAAAAGAGAAGGAGATAGTCATAGATCGATCTTGTTCTTACCTTTCCGATCCGGTTTGTGGCATCTCTTCACAAGGCGCACGCTGTCCTTGGCGAACTCTCTCAAGGGATCAACAACTGAATCTACCGCATCCATATTTCAAATTCAATTCGAAGAGAAGGAGCAAAACCCTAGATCTGGATCTCGATGGAAACGAAGATGGCAAAGACAAGACTCTTTCCACGGTCAATGTTGGTTTTTATAGAGAGGCGTTTGGAATGGATCCTCAGTGCAGCTATTATACGCAATCGTGTAATTCTTTTGCTGCTCTTAACTCCAATCGTAGGGCCCACGTTGCGATCATCCGGATCGCTCAAGATGATGAATCCCATCCCTTTAAAATCACGTATCTTCAATTTTCAGCTCAAAATTAGCATAATTAAGAGTGGGTCCCACTATATATATATATGATTAAATGCCAGTGACGGCAACATAATTAACACCACGTGAAATGCTATCCATCTTGAACGGTCCGAATTTTCTCTTTTCTGAATGGACCCCAAGATGGAGTTAGTGGAAAAAGTACTATACGATTTTGTATTTTTATAAAAGAATTCGTTATAAATGGCTCCCAGCTCGTGGGGCCCACTTTTCTTCTTTTGTCCTAGTTACTCTGATGGTGGGCCTCATTGACATGGACCCCTTGCGTGGTGAGGCAATGATTTGTTCTATATTCATGTGTTTCTTTTAACCTGATGAATCCTACGACTCATGTATGACTTTCAGGCTTTTTACTAGGAAAAAAAAAATCACAGGCTTTTTAAGCAAAAATTTATAAAAAAATCTTGTGAATATGCATAGTGTCTCAATAGGCACGATTTTTTGAAAAAAGGGGTTTTTGTAAAAAAAGGTACACGAAAAGGTTCTAGTTTGCAAACCAGAAAATGAGTTCTCTCGTCAGATGGGATTTCTCAACAAAACAAAATGTAACACACTCCTCAATCAAATGATCTGACATCTAAAGATGGGCCTCATATCCTAATCCTTCAAGGTGTGTCCAATTGCCCTACCATTTGCGTGCAGTTCAGCAGTCAGATAAAGCCCAAAGCGTCAAAATCTTTTTTTTTGTTGGAGCCAGGTGGGCCATTAGTTAGAAAGCTTACGATCATCAAGGGTGGACCACTCAAGCTGGTTGTTCCACATGTCCATGAGAAATGATTTTACACTGCCCTCTTATTGGCCTAATCTGATATGATGGATCTGATCATGGAAATCCTTAATCATCGGCGCCTTATAGCAACCAATCCGGTTGGTCCAATCAGTGGGCCATCTCTTGCATGTGGTACATGAAAAAAAAAACAAGTGAAACGGGTCCAAAACTCAAATTCAACCCAGCTAAATCAGCACTCTCATCTTCATATACATGACCCACGTCCTTAGGCCAATGATCATATGTGCCCCACATGGAATGGCTATACCCCTTCCTTAAAATCGGACGTGTTGGATGTTTGTAGCAACCATTAATTCATCATATGTTTAAGCCTTAACTATCATTTCTTTATGGAAAAGAGCCAACTAAAAGTAACAGCAAACAGGAGATGTTTTTTTTACATATTTATTTGAAAGGAAAACTCATGTGGGTGACGACGTGGCACCATAATTAATATATATATATATATATCATGCATTCTAAAGGATGAGAAAGCAGATTGAAGGTATCATGGTTCTGGAGGGTTTTGATGAATTGAAGGGCTTGACGAAGTGGCAGACGGGAGACGTTTTCCCAATCAAACTTATAGGTCCATCAAATAAACTATGCTTATTGAATCCATCGGTCTAGATGGAAGTAAAAGTTCTTAGTTCTCACATAAAGGGCAACTAACTTGGATTCAATTATGCAAGGTGCATCTGAAAGTGTGTGCAGTATAGTACCTGTTTCTCATTCAGGGAGAAGTTTGGAATCAATATCCAAATCCATTATCATATAACACCCATGTATTTTACATGAACAAGATGTTTCAAGAGTCAAGTCTACAAAGCTTGGGCTACACTGCCATTTTGAGAGCCTGCAGCTCTTAATAATCATTTGACTATTTCAAAAGCAACACAACTGAGCGATTCCCACTGTTTGGAAAGCCCATTTACCATCTGAGGTAAAGAACTAATCTTCCGCCAATGGGAAGGTAAATAAGTTAATTTGATAAATGAGTGAACCAATCCCATAGGCCCTGTTTGGATCCTCAGAATTCTGTTGCACTGGACTTGGTTTACCTATAACTAATTATCTGTATCTCCCTTTACCTGCAAAGAACAAAACTGTCTCAGGTAACTTGAGTTATCCGAAGGCATTAACCCTCATTTACTTGTTAACTCAGTTACCTGCACTCATATTACAAAGCTCCAAATCCTGATTCCCAATTTCTGTACTTGGGGTCCCTTACTGTTGATCAATGCCATAAAATGTGATGAGCAACCCTGTGGTATGATAATCCTAAAAGAATTCCCAGATTGGAAGATTATAATTCTCTGTCCAGCAGCCAACAGAGAGAAGTTAAAGGAACATGTCAATACTTGAAGCAAGTCCTAAAAATTTTGCATTACAGGATCTCTGATATCATTTAAAAATCCAACTTAAGTTGGGCATCCGCAAACAGCCAGTTGAAAAAAGGGTGCCAATACTAGAAAAGAGTAAAAGATGAAAAGAACTGATCCTAGATTCTGTTTGTCGTATTTTTCTGAACATCCGCATTTACGGTGGAACCCATCAGTTCAAATTTCCAAATCACCGTGGCCAAATTTACAGCTTAGGAAGTGGACAAACACTCCCCTCTGCTCCCATACAAGGACATTTAATATGGTTTAATCATGATGACCACAGTAAAAGAAGATGGGATACATCTGGACTGTCCATCTGTTTGACCTACCGAAAAT
The DNA here is from genome assembly GCA_029852735.1 of Persea americana. NCBI lineage: Eukaryota > Viridiplantae > Streptophyta > Magnoliopsida > Laurales > Lauraceae > Persea > Persea americana. The sequence goes on along the minus strand of CM056816.1, from coordinate 60,316,177 downwards.
GGATCACACCCCAAAAATCACGTCAAACATCCTCAGTGTACAATCAATACAGAAGCCCTTTTTGCTCACTGATTCTGGAGTTCGGACTAGTTTTTAAGTGCCACTATATTTCAAGGAAAATAGATAATATGTTCCAGGAACATCCAATCAACGTGATTCTGGCTGTGTCCTATTCATGGTCAATCCCACTAGATGGACATGCCTAGATTATCTGAACCGTAGTCACATTGGCTTCACAATAGATGGACCAGGTAATGGACAGTAAAGGAAAAAGAAGAAAACAGAGCACAAGTTCAGCCTCACATATAAATCAAGAAAACTGAAAAAAGCAGCTACCCATTGAAACAAAAAACGAACCAACAGATGGTGCAGTGACATACAAAAACAAGCATTCAACTCGGTGTAACACTGTCAGTTTGCATTGAGTCATGCTTCTTATTTCGCTGAACAGACCGTGGGAGAAATGAGAAGCCACGAGCATGACGACGACCAAAGCTAACAGCAGAAGGTGAGGAGTCAGATGTGCTTAACTTCGATACAGCAGCCACAAGGTCATCAATCTTTCCTTCCACTTCCATCTCGACATCTTTTGACTCCTTAGAGTTGACTTGTTTACGCTGAGACTTTTGGCGTTGTTTCTTAGAGGGCTGTGACTTCTTGAAAAATTCAAATGATGTAGGGAACTTATGCTTATCTATGAGATGCTGTTGTCGACTTTTGTAGCTCTTCAGCTTCACCCCACAGCCCTCCACTAGACATTCGTACTTTCCAGATAAAGAGAGCGAAAATTTAGAGAGAGCACATGATGGTGGAAATCATTCTACACAAACACCAAGACATTTCTTGTTTTTCCTTCTTTATGCATCCAGTGGGCAATTTTCATCCGTTTAGCACCAAAATGATGAATGCAAGGAGAGAAGATAATTATCAATAAAGGAAATTTCTAGCACTTCAGCATGTTCTATCAATGTGCCTCTAAAAACTGAGGCTGGTGGGATGTATCTCCAAAATGACATTTCTACATTTCACATTGAACCTATAGAGTGTTCCATTTGTTGATATTAGGCGGTAAATATGGACAATAGGATACTGCCTACCGTTGTTCCCTATTTTAGTCTTGCCTAAAATGCATAGAAGAGAATGAAAACTGTAACCACTAACCATTCCACTAGAACCTCTGTTCTTTGCATGACTTAAGGTATATCTAAAAGCACATAAGGCTCGGATACACGCTTTTGTGAAGATAATATCACCAGGCCAAGTCAACTCATAATCCCAGTGTCACACGGAAACACTCTAGCCATATGTGCTGATAACAACATGTGGGAGAAAGGAAAAAGGCCGTATTTTCTGACAATTACTCATGAATCATGATGACCTCGTGCAGAAACGAAAAAAATAAGACCAGGTGTGGTTTCCAATATCCAAGAACTGTTAGACAAATGGTATAAAGATAACTATACATTTTGCCAAAATATTCAAATCTTGACCTATTTGATGGGTCAGGTTGACCCTGATAATCTCACAAACATGCGACCTGGATCTGGATTAGGACCCAGTTTTAAGGACCATTGGTACCAGATCTGAGTTCAGGATGTCGAATCATCAAATAAGGTTGGGGCCCAGGCTAGTCATCTTGTTCGATCCTGCATATTGTTATTTAATGTTTATTAAGATCATCATCGTCATCATTGGCTATCTTAATGCTTATTAAGGAGTATGAAATATGAGACAACCTTAGTAGAACATCATAAACAAATGGGTGTATACTGTATATTACTTGCGATCAGCTGGGGCAGCAGTGCATTTATGTATTGGGTGCATTAGTAAGACATGGATTGAAATCCATATCGAGCAAATTGGATCAGATCCCACTATCTAGGGATCAGATCCCACTATCTAGATGGGTCAAATAGAAAGCTAATCTAGTTTAGACTTTAGATCCTTAAATCTGAGAAAACAGTTTCTCTTCTCGGTTCGGTCTTAGGTTGACCCTGATCTGACCCATTTTAGAGACCAGACGAGCTGGTCTGTTTGTTTTTATCTTAAAATATATGTGCACGCTCGCATGCATGACCATACACTTTAATACAATAAAGCAACATAAAATAAAACACAGCATGCACACACCAAGTGTGTAAATGTATGAAAGTTAGACCTCATTACATATTCGCAGATAAGCATCCTGTCCGACAGGATTATTGGATTCAATGCATTCATAAACAAGATGGAAGCTAGAGTGTCCACATGCACTAAAATAGAATATGAACAATTGCACCAGAAACACACATGCACAAGCATCCTGTACATAAAGTTGGCAATACATGCTTCAAGAGGTTAAGAATTACCATAGCAAACCCACGTGCAACTTTTGCCTGAAAAAAAGAATCATGTGCTTCAGAGACATGTATGCTCAGCAAGCGCGAAGTTGGGTAGACTCTTGAGCACACAGAACAAGATGCAGTGTGTCGAGCATGGTAGTGATCTTCAAAATCATCCAAAGAATTCAGCTGTGCACCACAACCAACAATGGGGCAAGATACATTCCTGTCCATATAAAAATTATGTCTTTTCATATTCCAGAAGTAAGGAAAGAATAGTCAATTTCCAAGGAAAATCAAGAATATGATAAAGAGATCAAGCTTATCTTGGACAAGGATATAATCAATCTTGTCATGCCTTGAATAAGTAGAAGTGGGGCCATGTTCTGGTGATTCACATATGATGAACCTCACATTAAATTCACCTCAGAGGGACAGTCTTAAATTTTCAATTGATGGCATACAAGTAGATGACTCATATGTGAAATAGAGCATTGCCCACATTGGATATATAAATAGGCAAACTTTTCATAGTAAGGACCATCCAATTTGGGCTATTATTTAAGCATGACGTATCAAAACAGGTCCATGAGATAAGTTTCTGGATCACCAGCCATGGCCCACATGTGTAAACCCAGAGCCTGGAAATCGAATGATTTCTCTTAGACGAACAGAAAAGGCATTTCTATAAACCAACGTGGCATCAATTGAGTTGCAGTGAGTCCCTTACTCTTACAGGGAAAACCAAGGTCTGTGTCCCCTGGAGTACTAGTTAAATTGCCACAATGATATGATGTAACAGGCTCCAGTCTGCCTGAATTCAGTTTGTACTTGCTGGAAAACACTAAAAATATTATGGCTAGCATTTACTATAAGCGTTCTGCCAAGTTCCATCAGAATTCTTCTAGAAGATGATATAAAATCTATACATAGTTTGAGCATCGGGTACTTGTTTACCTATTCCTCATATACTTCAATGACCACCTGAAATTACCCCTTCTTGAGCAGGGTTTTAGAGGAGGAGAAAGAATTTGGAGAAAAACAGAGGAATGGTCATCCAACCCTCAATATGACAAGCCCTAACACTTTATTTATATTATTCACCATTTTCATAGATTACAAAAAGAAACCCTTTCTCACCAAAGTTTTTGACAATTACAAATTAGTCCATAATTATTAAAGAATTACAAATAAGCCCCTAGCAGATTCTCAATAGGGCATGGAGCTAATACCATGGCGGATGTCTTAGCCAAAAGTGGGTGAATAGGATTAATCCATTGGTAGCTTCTATTATGTCGTTTACTTTGGGCATAATGCTCTTATACCCATCTTTCTTTGTGGGAGGTCATTGTTTTTTGTGTATGGATATTTTGACTTCTTAATAAATCTTGCGTTTCTCCTGTAGGAGACCACCGTCCCCTCAAACTGGGCACTTCCAATTCTCATGCAATTCGTTTTCAATATATTGTAAACTTTATTAGAGCTATAAGTGGAGCAGATTAAGGCATGAAATTTCAATTAAATGAAGCAAATATAAAGCAGCTGATGAGACTTCCGGGAATAAATAAAAAGAAAAAAAAAAGGAACAACAGGATCAAGCCCCTGGAGAAAACTTTCAGAGAGATATTCAGCAACAATGTAAGGTCAATTGACCAATGGGTCTCACAGAGGCAACATCATTGGAGTATAGTGGGTCTCACAGAGGCAACATCGTGGATTTCTTGTGACTTCAAAGTGAAGTTCCCACAAGCTAGATTTGTCGTGCTAAGTAGTTCTTCAAATACAACATTATTCCAGATGAAGAAAGAGTGCAAGTGGCACCTTTTCATGTATAGAATAAGGCCACAGACGCAGATTGATGTGGAGTTCATCCATGCTGGGCGGAAGGCCAATTGTTTTACGGACGCTTTGGCCACATCAGGAGTGGACAGATCTTCTCCATTGCTCGTTCCTTCATGTAACTTGTTTTCTCTGTCCTTTATAGGTGGGATTGTTCTTCTCCATGGTCCTTTTATTTCATTGTTTTCGTTATTTTTCTGGTATAAAACTCTTATACCTTTGTAGCCCAATGTTTTCATTGGGTTTTTGTGTTTTCCTTCCTGATTTTAATGAAATATCTGTTCTTATAGATCAAAGAAAAGAAGGCTGTCAAATGGTTTCAATGGCTAAAAAACGTGGTTGAACCTCCGACTTGGGAGAAATTTACAATGGCACTGCGTTTTCAAGTTGGCAACCGAGTTTGACAACTTTGTCGGGTTTTATCCAAGTTGAAGCAAACTACGGTTGTCCAAGTTACATTTGAAACACAAAGTGTGGATGCTAGCCTATAACAATTTAAATTCATTATTGATAAATGAAACGTGCCAAATCTCGAAATTCTAGATTTATTGAACTGTATTTTCTATATTTTAGATTTTTTTTTGCTTTTTTTTTTTTTTTAGATGTTATTGGTCCTAGGGTGATTCAGTGCAGTCCCATGCAACTTGACCTCATTGATATGACTCAAGTGTTCCAGTCAACCGCAAGTCAATTTTTAAAACCTCGCTCTTCTTTTCTTCATTCTCTAAATATTAATCTAAATTTTTTTCAAATTGAAAACTATTGAGCTAATCCATTGGTCGCTCAATGGTTAGGCATCTCCCAATTCAAAGGAAAAACCATAGATCAATCCCCAGTTGTGTTGGTGAGGGACTTGGGTGGTTGTGGCCGGTGGGTGGAGGGGTGGGGTGGCGGCAGTGTTGTGTGACTGGGTGGGTGGGCACGTAAATATTTACTATGGAAAAAACAAAATGTTGAAAACTATTGGACCAAATCGACCTGTTGAAACAATCATATTCTGAAGTAAATGAAGTAGAATAAGTACGAAGTCATAACATTACCCATTTATAGCAAGAATCAAATGGGAAAACCATGGGGCTTTCGGCTTTTAGAGATGAAGTGCAGTGCAAGGATCAAATATGTTTTGAAGATTTTGAGAGGATTGGTGCACAAGTTGGAAGTAGGACTGCAACTTCCTTGTTGTTTTCATTACCAAAAAGAAAAAAAGATAAGGACCCAAACACAAGATCAACCAAAAAACCCATCAGAGATTCCAATTATTATAAAAAAAAAAAAAGGGATGAAAAGCCATAAGAAAAACCTTCACAGACACTATAATTGTAGAATTATGGACTAAAATGAAAAAAATTGTAAAAAATTATAAACATACCAGTTTTCTGCATCTTCCATGTAATGAATCTGATGCCTTTCATCTTCAGTTAAATCTAAAGCAACCTGAGCATAAAATAAAGAGAGACCTTGGTTACATTTTACTTATATAGGCAAACAGTGCTCAAGTCTTCAACAAACTATTGAATCTGACAATATCACCTAGTTTGAAAAGCACACACAAATGGCTAGTCATATATACCAAGAAACAATTAATCAGATTTTTAAGTCAACAAGGAAAAGGAACTGTGATATGAGCTAAATAATTTCTTGATGCATCTATATGTTGGCGAGTTCACAACTCAGGTGTGGGACCCATGATCATGTTTTTTTTATACAGCAGAACCACTTATCTTTCTTTCTTTCTTTCCTTTTTTTTTTTTTTTGTGCTTTTAATAAATAGCCATATTTTCTGTGTCGAATGATATCTAAATGACAGAAATTTGAATCCATTAGATTGGTCACTCAAATAGCTTTCCAAAGACAAGTTTGTGCAATTCTTACTGGCATTGACAAAGCTATGGCACATTTTTTTATGGTATGTAGTGCATTAGTGGTATTTTAGTGTCATGATCATATATTATGATGGAGAATTAGGAATTAGGAGCAACGCATCTTTTGTTAGCTTAGATGGTTAAGATTGTGTTTAGGTTAATCCATGGCTTCCTGGATTCGGTTTCGAGAAACCCCTGTTGAAGGAAATTTTGGAAGTGTGTTTTTACGGAGAGAGATTCAGCCATGAAACCATCACCTTGAAGAGGATTGCTAAACATAAGATATTGAAGACTCAGAGATACTTCACCTGGGCCCAAAACCAATCATTCCTTCTGGTGGGTTTCTAATGTTTATTCAATTTGGATCTCTTTCTCCTTGTTACTGCGATTCCAAGCCAAATGTTGTTTCTTACATTTTGGATCAGTAGTAGTAGACCTGAGTCTCTATAGAGTATCTGCAAGAATCTCAACCAGCGGAGTGTGTAAGATTTACTCACCAAGAGACTTTTAAACTGAATGTAAACAAGACCACCACATCTGTTATGACAATTCTACGCATCAGCTAGCATTTTGCAGCTTTTGCCTCTGTGTTTATTTTTCTATTGATATGTTCTGTACTGGATTAAAAAACTACCGCTTTCATGACATGGGTCATCAGCCAATCAAGCTACCTATAACCGCCAATTACATAAACTGAATACACAAGTAACCCATACATCTTTACAGGCCAAAATTTCTGCATTTCCTCTTATCAAACAGAGGCAGCTATAGAACCAGAGGTTGTAAAACATATACAGCAGAGCAAAAATCGCAATTTGGGGCGGTGCAATAGGCCATTGGGTCTATAGAAAAAACCCCAACCCGCATTCCAACAGATCCAATCTTCTGCCTTCCGCACCAAAATCGCAGCTTTTGCTCACCCGGATCGCAATTTATGCTTCTGTCACTAGAACACAATCATTTCCAGGAACAATCACATTCCGTAGAATCTGAGCAATGTAATCGCAGTACTTACACCATCACTTTGAAATCGAGAGAGAGAGAGAAAAAGAAAGAGAGGCTGAGACCTGTTTTGCGAGAAGTTCTCTTTCAAGATTTCCTGGAGCGAAAAAAGGGGCGTTGGGCTCGAATCGTCGACGAACTGCGACCCAGTACGGAAACCCTAATTCCCCTTCTCCTCCTGCATCGACCGCCATTGCTGCTGCTTCCTGCTCCTTTTACTAGAACCGTTTGATTTGAATGAATGGGAGAGAGAGAGAGAGAGAGATTGAGAAACGCTGCTCCGGTGCTCTGTAACGTTACGGATCGGTTCGTGCCGTTTAAAACGGGGATTCATGAATGAGGTATTGAGGTGTGCCCGCTTCCACTTAACTGTTACGCTTAGTCGAGCGACTAGGAAAGAACAGCTCTGGTGACTCACACGTGACAATTAAGCACGTGCGAGGGACACGTTTGATGATCTATAACCATGTGGGGCCGCGGAAATTCTTTCTCTTAGAAACTGAATTTTGATTGGGGAAAAAACCTCAATTCTGGCTTAAGGAAAAGCCAACATTAGCTTCTTCGGCCCATCTGTGAATGTGTCTCAAAAGGCACTTAAAATTTGAATGTATATTTTCAAATCATTTAAGTTTTATATTTTATATATTTTTAAAAAGATATTTATGTCTTTTAAATAATATGTGTCTCTTGGGCCCATTTGTGTGGATGCGACTCAATTTTAAGGGGTGCTTTCCAACTCTATAAATTAAGGTGATTTTCAAGTTTTTATATAGTATTCAAAATGAGCACAAGTGTAACATTTTCATAAACACATTGTTTAAGAGCATCTTCTTCTCATTTATTTTTACTTTGACTTTAAAAGAAATCTCATATTTCTTAATTCTCTTTAAAGTGTTGTAAAAGAATCTAGTCGGGTTTTCTAATAAGTTTTTGATTAATTTTGTGTATATGCTTTTCTATTATTATGAGATCATGGTATTGGTTAGTTTGGTATCTAGAACAATAATAGAATTTTTATTAAAATTCAAAATTTAACCCCTTTTTTAATTGTAGCGGATACACAGGTTAATACTTTTGGTAGTTTAATTGGGTGTGTGCCTTTTGGGTTATTGAATAAAATTAGTATTTCACACGGGCTAAACTAATTTTGGGTGTGCCTTAAACGTTTTATTAATTATTATTTATTATAGATATTAATTTTAACTTATCAATCAATTTATGTAGGACTTAACCGTGCATCACACAAGGCTTTGTCATTTTTATTGAATATTAATTGAGTGATTTCTATTCATTTTTCTGAGTTGATAATAAATTTAAATATTAACATTAATTATTATTTCATTTGGATGATAGTTAACTCTGCATTGCAGGGGCTTTCGTGCTAGTAAATTATAAAAGTTTCTTTTAGATCTCAAATGTACGTGTAAAGATTTCACCAATGTCATAGTCACAGTGGAACTTGTGAAATTCAGGGGTCCCACTTTTTCTGAGAGTCTTGATTAGTGCACCCATGGAGTTGCAAGAGAAAATTCTCCTTCAAATGTGAAACCAACTTCCTAGGTCTCTTCGCTGCTTTACTTTTTAGTGGTTTTTTAGTGGACTTCTTTCTGTTGGTGGAGAACTTCCTAGGTATCTTAGTTGCTTAGCATTTTATTGTCCTATATAATATTTTCTACAAAAAGAAAATTAATGATTTTAGGTAGTTGGACTGACAAGTAAAAGCCCAATGAAATTGTTTGTGAGATGAGAGGCAAGAATCATGTGTTCCAACCTCTTCTATAATAAATCAAAATCCTCTATATTAAAGATAATTTGTACATTTGTTTCTCTCTTTTTTTTTTTATAAAAAAAAATGTATATAACCAAACAAGATAATGGTAGATTGCATAAATTAAAGATTAGAAAATGAATAATGTTCTTCTCTATTGAATTTCACTTATTGTATAAAAGCACCCTAGGTTGTTTGCGTTTTACGCATTAAATAGAAAAATGAGTTTTGTATATATAGATTTATGTGAAACGCTTTACCATATTTGTCAAAAGACCATTTTCACATAAGTAAATAATTATATACAATGGGATTTTTTTTTCACAAATCTCTCAAAACCCATTAAGATTTAAGATATGAAAGTAAACATCTTAATACTTGTCATTAATATTAAGATATTAAATGGCTTGAATCATAATGTGGAAGCTTACAAAATTATTAAAAAATTTTGACGATGCACAACTATTACATATGTAAATAAGCACAAACAAAGAACCCAGGCTTGTTTGCTCTTTAACACATTGGATATGTAAATCGAATTGCTATAAGTGAAGGCCGCAGATGATTTGCTAAAATTTATGCCGCATGGATTTGTATGTCTACATTGTTCTAAAAGTGGCTTCATTCCTTCTTGAGAAAAATGCTTTCTTGTTTTTTCCTTACTTAAAGGAAAACTAGCATAAATTCTCCTTTTTAATATATGGAGAAGTAATACTAAATTTCGGAAACTGATGCTTGTGAGCAATTAAAGATTTTTGTTATAGAAGTGAAGAATTTTCATGTTATAATTGCAAAAAGTAGAGGCAAATTCAAGTATATTGTAGAAAGAAGATGCTTGGTAAAGGAAGAAAAGAATCAAGTTACATGTATGAATAGGGCATAATATCTCTCACTTGCAATGTAGTGAAAATATTTGTAGTAACATTTGGTATCTTGATAGTGGTTTTTTTTTTTTTTTTTTTTCATTTTTTTTGGCTGATCAGTAATAAAAACTTTTAAGAAAGGGAGAAGTAAAAACAAAAAAAGAAAGGAAAACAAATTAAGGGCCCGTTTGACAATTTACTAGGTTAGTAAAAGTAATGTAAAGCTTTCATTTTTCAGACAAGTCGTCACATCAAAAGTACACATCTTCAAAATTCCCTCGTTATCTAAAAAAGTAAAAAAGCAACTATCTTTCTACACTAATCAAAATTCCCTCGTTATCTAAAAAAGTAAAAAAGCAACTATCTTTCTACACTAAATGACAAAAAAAACTTACTTCTTACACAAAAAATCAAAAAAGATTTCCTACCAATCCACCAAATATAAAATACCATCATAACCCCCTCATATTTTAATCTCTCGTGATTTAATGCTTTACATTACATTTACTTTAGAGGATTTTACCAAATAAAATAGATTAGGTGACCCGTGGCCCCAAAAGATCATTTTAACTGACCCGGCACCAGATCAGTCATTTTGCCCGAAATGGTGTTTTTTTTAGCACTTTCTACTAGCGTCCGTAGGGATCTTAGGTGTGTAGCGTTAAGTGTCCTTAGGGACCCTGCCGTGTATACAAGGAAGAATAAGATAGGGCGCGGTTTCGTTGTCAACAAGTTTTTCTTTTTTCAAAAGCCTGGTCGTCCACGCCCAGCCAACTATGGTCTCCTCCATCAACCTCTTCGGCTGAGACTCCTCGCCCTCCAGACAAGTGTGGTCCCCTCCCACATCCTTTTTGTCAAAGGTATGTGCTTTTGGATGCTCCCCATTGGCATTTTCTGAGTCGTCTGTGATGTTATTATTGTCTAGGTTATGCCCTTATTGCGTCTGCATGCCTTTTGCTTTGGTTAATGTTTCCTCATGGCAGACATCCACTCTCCACTTGAGAATCGCCTCTCTAAAAAGGCTTATTTGTCTTCTTTGTGTAACATTACCCCTAATAGAAAGAAAAATGCCCTAAAAATGGCTTTAGCCCTTTCTGGAAGACAATGGGTAGAGAACCCTAGAGGTGGATTCTATTATTTCCGATTTTGAGTCGCTTGTCAAAGACAAATACATGATCTGGTTGCTAAAGACAAATGCATATTTAAATTAGGAATCACATGTGTAGTTGTTATACATTATTCCTATTGCTTTAATTGCAATCCATATAAGATAAAATAATATCTATCAGTTACAATATGATATCAAATCCCCGGATGTTCCTAAAGTGTATTTTTGGTAGTCTTTTCTTTTGGCATGCTACTCATGGTGTGGCAAGAAAAATACCATCACATTACTTTAATTCCACAGTTGCTATGCTGCTATGGAAGACAAAATGACCACTCTAGCACATTAGACTGGTTATATTCTTGGTATTGAATTCCTAGAATTTCATGGTAAATCAAGGAATTGAATACTAGAATATCATACCTAGTAAATCATATTCCAGGGAAGAGAGGTTCCCATCCACATCTACAACTTAAATCTTTTCTCCTTGCCTCTTTTTCATTAGTGTTTAAGGGGGATAGTATTTGATGGTCATTTTAAATCTTCACCTTTACTTCATTTTATTCAATTTAACAGGACATTGCCTACAATTCCTATGAATTCAATATAGATAAGGACAAGATGCCTTGAAGAATGAAAATTTTTTCCATAAATTATTAGAAACCAGCATAAATGTGAGCTTTTAAAATGATATAAATCTACTCATTCTTTGTTTCTTATTAAGTAGTCAGAAAATACTAAAAAGTTCATCATCAAATATTAGTAAGATACTCATCTTAGCTGGAAATTTGGCATAAGGAAGGGAATTGTAACAGTGTTTTTTTTTTTTTTCATTAATTTAACACCATTAGTTGATGGTCAAGCATATGCATTTTTTGCTTTCCCATGTCTGGACTACACAAACCTTTCACCTCCTGAGTGGCAAAATCACTTGCCCCTTGAAAAGAAATTGTCTATTTCTGTTGAGAAGTAATGAAGACTTTTGTACCATATCTTAGTGCCAGCCCCTCTACTTACAGACCATTATCTTGATGGTCCCCATGGTTTTGAAAGAAGGCAAGCTGTTAGAAGTCCATGATCTAATATGGAGCACAAGCATATGGATGGTCTAGAAACAACTATTCCTGGGCCTTGTTTATTCAGAATGGATGTACACACGCATCATGATTGTCAGATGCCTATAACTACTAAAGAGGTAAAGTGAACACCAACAATTAAAGTTGAAAAGTACTTCAGCAGCACTGAACTATCATGAGGAAAGGAAATCTCAGTATGTGAAATGCAGTTTGAGCTTTTTATTATCAATTGTTGTTGGGTTGGGACCACACCCACCACCTTTCTACTACTAATCTGTTCAATTACAGCTGTACAGTTGTGTTTCACTCTCACAAGACCAATTCCTTCACATTAAATATCTAGTATAATATTTCTCCAAATAAGGAGCCTGTTATAAGATTTCTCCAAATAGATTAGTAAACATATGGTTTGCCTTAACTGTCATAGTTTGCTTTACAAAAATGTGGGAACTAGCTATGAATATTCATATTGATATCCACCTGATATGATGTCTTTCAAGAAATTGATATGATAGCCATCTGCTCAAGGGAGATGTCTCCAAAGAGGTCAACTGACATCATGGGATACTTTATGGAAGAAAAAGAATGTCTATATTATCAAGACATCAAAAGGTGCATTTGTTTAGAAGGACAGAGAAATGGCTTTCATACCTCCCAAGGCTAAATATGATATAATATCATATTAAATATAGCTAATGACCCATCCTAAATTTTGTATCAGAAGCTTTTGGTCACTACATGTTATTTTTTTGCAAAAAATGGTTTCTATACCCAAGAAGACGGATGACTTCTGTGTGAAAAAATGTCTATATTCCCACAATCAGTGGAATGTCTCTCACCTAGTTCCAAGTTTCTTTCAAGTTGGAATTAAGATGTTCCAAATTAGAAAATCAGTTTGTTTAATATGCAATTCTTTATTTAATATTTAAAACTGAATTTAATATGCACTTCTTTCTTTAATATGCAATTAAATGTTGTGTTATATAGGTCTTCAAGCCTAGGCATGCCGTATCCAAGAAGCCTGCTTCGAAGAGTCCGGCGAAGAAAAAAAGCGAGGACGAATGCCACAGCCACAACCACTAAACATTGATGATTCTCCTTTGAATGCATCATCCCCCAGGAACCATTTTAAAGAACCCAAGTTGCATGATTAGTTTGTTTACATTACCCCATCCGATGAAGACGTTAGCAATGTACCAATCGAGGATCTCTTCTCCACTTCGCCTTGTCCTGAAGTATTCACAACTCCACCGCCGGTAGAGCAGCGATCCATTATGGTTACCTGTTCGCCTGCAACCATTGAGTCGCTTGTATGGAGGTTTAAACATTTACCTAAGATGCGAAAAGTTCTAGAGAAGTTAATGGGATTTCAGCATTTTATAACTCAGTTTGAATATGTCCTCTCGGAGCTGGATAAGGAGATACTAGATGGTTTCTACAAGTACTACAATTCAAGGTAGATATGCACGCTTTAACAGTTATTGAAAAGTACTATGATTCTATAAGTACCCTTACTGATATTCCAATTTGGATTACAAGAAGACAGAACTTGATGCCATATGCTCGATGGTCAAGAGTGACACACTATATTCATTATTGGATGAGGACACGCTGCTGGACACGAACGTTGTTGAAGTAAAGAACACGCTGCTGGACATGAATGTGTTCTTTTGGATGAAAATGATGTAAATAACTTGTTGTTTGGATGTAGTTTATTTGGATGTAATTTATTTGTTGAAGTTGAAGTTGATGTATGATGTAATGAACTTGTTATTTTATGTGAAAATGATGTAATGAAATTGTTGTTTGGGCTCAAGTTAATTATTTGTTGAAATTAAAGTTGATGCTTGATGTAATGAGGTAGTAATTGTAAACAAAAAATAGCCGCTGCTAATCCACTGTGATTTAAAAACAAATAAGGGTCGCTAGGGACTCATTGATCAGCATCTGTGTCCTTCTCAGCGTCCCTAGCGACCTATATTAGCTATAGACAAAGGTTACTAGGGACTCATTGAACATCATCTGTTTCCTTCCCAGCGTCCCTATGGACCTACATGAGTTATAGATAAGGTCGCTAGGGACTCATTGATCAGCATCTGGTTCCTTCCCAGCGTCCCTAGCGACTTATATCACTTATAAATATGGGTCCCTAGCGACCTTTACATATTAAAACCAAGTACATATCAGAAGTAGTTTTGATGGGCAGATAAGGTACATTCCAACTTAACTATATTCAAAGGGATACCCAACTTGAATTGGATTAATTCATTGGAAAAAAAAAAACGAAATGAGGGAAACTATTCATTAACAACAACCAAGAAGAAGCTAGATTTGTCATTAAATCTGGAACAACCGAAAATGTCATTGACATGTCATTACATTTCTTTTGGTTACATTGCTGTTCGTATACGTAATGAAGAACCCAAAAAAAAAAAAAAAAAAACATGTAAAACAAAATGTCATTTACATTTGTTGTTAATATACATGGACAAAACCCATCAAATTACATATGACATAAGACATCAAAAAACCAAAAACTGGTTCCTCTACTGAATAGCGGGAGGATTACGACAGGTCCCCCTATTGTGTCCCCTCTCTTTACAGTTGGAGCAGGTTACAATCCTTCTGACGCAGTTGCTGTCTTCCACCCAAATCCTATTCTTCTTTGGCGGGCCCGGCTGCTTACTTGCTAAGGGGGGAAGAATGCGTTCGCAAGAGTATGACTCCACTGTTTTCTATCACTGGTTACATGTAAAACCTCACTGTAGGTCATTTGATACATGGGCGTTTGGTACCAGTGCTCACAATAATCATATGGGTCAATATTCTGAACTTTCATTGTAGCCATAGCATGTGAGCATGGGATTCCCATTACTTCCCATCTGCGGCACGAGCATGATCTGCACTCGAGATTGACGACATCGACGTACACCAGCTCACTATACGTTATGGTTTTCCGGAGATGCCTCATCTTCTGTCTTCCACCAATTGAAAATCACCATCATATTATAATATTGCTAGGACATCAACATCCAAAGGAATACTGCAACATTAAAACATTTCATATTAATTGGTTAAATCAGTAATAACAAACATGCTTTAATGAACATATCCAATTTATAAGAGGAACATTTATTCAATACCACAAGTCCATTTGGACGTTGACTGGTAAGTAGGGTTATTCGTTGGTAGTGGTTCAAGTATTTCTGATAACATTGATTCGACTAATCTTGCTAATTTTACAACAAACCCGAGTGGTAATCAAAGGAAATTTCTATTTATCATATATGATTCTCTACGTTCTTTCTAGTCACATAACTCATTTCAAATGATGTTCTTTATGTTATCTACTAGTTTTTCTAAAACCCAAAATTCCAATGTATGTTGACATTTCTTTTGGTCCGTATTATTCTCACATCAATGTTAGTGAAAAATAAAAATATAAAAAATCCTATCAAAGATGTTTGCACGCCAATCTCTATCTTGGCTTGATGGTTAAAACATTTGGTTCGAGTCATTAGCTGTTGGGTTCAAGATCTACAGATATCAGTTACCATCAAAATCTTAGATTTATCACACAGTTGTCAGCAATCTGATTTGTCATTTCTTGAAAGGGCCTACTGGGTTTTTGATCAACGGCCGTAATAAAAATACAACATTTATTCTTCTTATCATGATAAAAGCATTTACATTGGAAAGAAAAAGGAAAACACAAACACTTTGATTTCAAATATCTATCTGTCTATTTTCTTATGTTGGGATGCTGTGGAGAAGAAGATGATGAGATGCATGCATAAATGGTCACATGCAACTAGGATTTATGAAAAGGGTTTATCAAAAGTAGAAAATCATGTTTTAGGGCAAAGTACAAACTTCACATTTCTATTGCTTTGACCCAACGAAGTATTATATGCACTTTAATGTTCACAAAAGAAAGGCATGTGGCTTTAATGGTCTTTAAGAGGTGGGAATGACCTATGGAGCACAACCTAGACAACAATCCAGCTCAGACGACTCTGGAAAAGGCCCGAGGGGAGCATCCAACAGCACATACCTTCGATAAAGGGGATGTGAGAGGGACCATAGTTGGTAGGAGGGCAAGGACCAGGAGTAGTAGACGAAGATGATGTTGGAGGGATCACAGTTGGACGGTTGGGTCGGAAGAAATGGGCGCAGACGAGGAAATAGGACTATATCGTCGACAATTCGTGTACATCGCAGGGTCCCTAGGGACCCTTAGCTTCATAAAACTAAGGTTCCTAGGGACGCTAGTAGAAAGTACTAAAAAAAAAAAACCATTTCAGGCAAAATGATTGATTTGGTGCTAGGTCGGTTAAAATTATCTTTTGGGGCCACTGGTCACCTAATCTATTTTATTTGGTAAAATCCTCTTTACTTTAATAGTAAATTGCCAAATTGGAAAGGAACAAGGGTACAAGAACATTGTATCCCATACTACATAATGAGCTCCTTCCAAGGAAACAACCACAATCTTTTGTTCTTGAATCGGGGGAAACCAGAGATTGATACCAAAACCTCTAGCTACGAAAGTGAGAGGAACAAGGATACAATGTTCTCCTTCCATGGAAACAACTACGGAGGGTTTTCAACCCCCTCCAACCTTTGGTTCCTGAAGAGGCGGAAACCAGAGATCGATACCAGAACCTCTAGCTCCGGAAGAGAGAAGAACATGGTCCTGACCACTCGACCAACCCCTTGTTTGGCTAGCTAATGATGAAAGATAACATTAATGCTTGAAGATAACCTGAACCTAATTGAAAGGAAACTGGAACTTCTAAGGATACACTCTGTGGTTTGATACACAAGTGATTGCATTAGAAGACTTGCTCCCACAATAAGAACTCCATTAAAATAAGAGCTTTCAAAATAGCATACACCTCTGCTTCATTCGAATCACAATCCAATATCTTGATAGTGGTTGTAATAGCCACATGATTAAAAATAGAGATGGATTTGCCAATCTTAACCATAAATCTGAAGTGAATATATTCAATCCAAAAATTCGTATATTTAACTTTCACCAAACTTGAGTCAAGCCACATACCCACTCCAAATTGAAAAATCCATTGCTAAAATTGCACCTAATAGGAGCGGGTCGGGGTGAATAACTCGTTTAACTAGACATATTTCTGTCACAGAGTCAACAATGAGTGAGAGCTTAAGGATAGATTTTGGCTTAGTTTCATATAAGTGTAACATCTATCACTTAGGTAGCGTTTGGTTCGTTGTAATGAAGGTTTGAATGGAATGGTCATTCCAACGGAATGATCATTACCGCGTTTGGTTCGTAAAAAAGTGGCGAAATGATCATTACCTCCGGAATCACCATTCCTTTATATAAAGGAATGGTTATTCCTCTAGGGAGGTAGAGGAATGGCCAATCCATTCATGCCTTAATTTTCCACATGACCAAAATGCCCCTGAAGACCATCCTAACCACCATCACTGACAAAGACCCAAATGCAGCTTCAGAAAGGAGCTGGTCCTTTGGCCGGAAGTCCAAGTCCGGCCATCTCCAGTCAAGCGTGTCATCCACATGGTCATCCGCCAAGCAGCTCTAGGCTTACCATCTTACAACCCAGTTTAGAATACATGTCCATAAGAGAGCTACCTGCAAATTGATCTCTTTCAAGCCCAAAACATACAATCAAGCGATGAACTTGAAGACCCAATTCAAGAAAACCGAGATTGATTCAAGCATGAACTGCAATAGAGAAAGTGAACTGATTTGGCTTCTCACCCATTTCAATCATCTGTTTAAATAGTCCCATTCCCATTTCAAATGATCCGCGACATATGTAGGCGGTGATCATCGAAGTCCAAGTCACAACATTCTTCTTGGACATTGTTTCAAACAGTAGGCAGGTGTGGTATAAATCACCACACCTAGAGTAGAAATTTAGCTCATTGTTTGCAGAGTATGTGTTAGAAATAGTCCCTGTGATTATCAACTTCGAGTGTATCATCTTACAAACCTGAATTGAATTCGATTCAGAATGCTTTTGTAATAGTAAAGAGACATTTTTTGGATCAACGGGTCCGGTGGTGATGAAACAAATTGAACGGTGCCGGAGAGAGAATTGCCGAAAACAGAGAACTGGGTGATGAAGCATTCCTATCTAGCATCCAATCCAATGGCATAGATTTCATTTCCAGTGTATGGTTAAATTACTTGAAAGCTGAAACCCCACTATTTCTTTAGAAAGAATGATTGTAATTCCTATGTAAGTTCAGTGTCAATACTACTACTAGTCTAAATTTCATAGAGAAGCAATGCCGGAAGCTTAAAACCTAAGGAAATTAGTAAAAGAACCTTGTGTTTATTCCATTTCGAGCATCATTCCAGCATACCAAACGCAAGAATAGGAATCACCATTCTATTACTGGACTGATTCTTCAGTAAAACTAAACGTTGGAATGAGAATCACCATTCATGCCTTATTTCATTTTAGACTAATTCCACTCTCCATTCCATTCCTGCCTAAAACCATTCCAGCGAACTAAACGCTACTTTAGGTTGTTCAATAGGTGGAATTGGGAATCATGGCCCATCGCGGCATGTTCTCTTTTTTTTTTTTTTCGACCTCAAAAATTAAAAAAAAATCTAGAATATTGGAAAGTATTAAAGAACAATATTTTTTTAGTATAACAAATTATAAATTAAAATTCCAGTCCCTCTAAGTCATAACATCATGTATCGCTATTAAAGTTCTAATTGATAAATATAGTAAGATATAATGTAAAATCGTTAAGCCCATCCTTATAATTCCTCAATCCATCAATTTTGCCCGTATCTACACTCCAACAACTCAAAAATAACCATCAGCCATTATTCATGAAAAACTTCATTCCAACTAGAGTTGTTCCACCTGTCGACTTCAGCATTACATATGATTAAAATCAATGTGAGTAGATATAGGACTTTAGGATATATGATGAGATCATCTATTGAAAATCTAAGTCATTCAAAATTAATGCTCCTTTTGAGCGCTCCTAACTAAATTTTACTCTAATATGAGATGGGCACACTTCATTATTGATCACTTAAAATTTGAACCTCTAAAAAGAATCCCCTCCCCATACTGTCCCTTGACAGGTTTCACTGTAATCTAACATAACGAACTTTTAAAATCAATTGGAAATTTGTAAAGTCTAGTGGGACCTATCTATTCAAATCTAAACCACTGAAAAGAAAAAAAAAAGCCCCCCATGTAGTCATCTTGACAGTGGGCTCACATTTTATTAGCCTAAATTTTGGCTATGGCCACATAAAAGGGGCAATTGATCTCGATCAATTTTGCCGTTGGCCCACATTTTGTTAGCCTAAAATATGGCGAGGGTCCACACAAGGACTTTTTTTTTTTTTTTCAAGAGCACTGTTTAGATTTTAAATGACTTAAGTGAGCACAGACACCACGTGGCCCCTAATTTTAAATTGTGTTTTGGTGGCCCAGCTCTGGTAAGATGAACAATTTCCTAATTTGGTGTCCTCTTCGTTCGAACTTAAAGAATGAGGTAGTTAAAAAAAAAAAACCCAATGCAAGAAGCATTCAGTTTTTGAGTAGGAAAAGGAAAGCAAGCAATCGGAACTTTCTATTTCCATTTCAATTTCCTTGGAAAGGAAACCAAGCATAGGAACTCTGTATTTGCAAACAACTACAAAGGAAAGAAAACCGTTGATGAATTTGGAAATAGAAAGTCTCTCTAAACTAAAAAGTATCTGATTGTTTCAGTTGTTATAAATACTCAACAATTCCAGCACTCCTATCTCTCACATTCTCCATTCATCACATTCCAGCTTCTTCTTCTAATTCCATCAACTCTTTTTTTCTTCTTCTTCCTGTGTTTCTTGTTCTAATTCTTCTTCTTCACATGGAGTGGGTTCCTTTCTATGATTTTTTTAACACCAAAGACACAGAAAAAGAGACGCAAGATAATGGATCTTCAAGTACTCCATATTTGTTGGGTTTTGTATTAATTCGAAGTGGGATTGGTGAGAGCCCAGAGTTGGATCTTCTTGGGCAATTGAAGCACCGGCTGGACAACCACCCTCGACAGGAGGAGGAGGATCACCACAAGCCACCAGTTTGGGATATTGTCAAGAGTCTAACAAGGAGCGACGTGGGTCAGCTGTGCAGGTTGGTGTTGCACCATGACCACGTCGCGACTTTCTTCCCCAATTGGGATCCTGTTAAGGTGGAGAGGATTGTAGATGAAGGGATGCGAGTTCAGGTGCTTATCAAAGATGTAGACACTAAATTCTCTTCTCATTGGGTGGTACTCCGCCGTTGGAAATCGAACAGATTATACGTGTTCCAATCTGGATGGAGCCGAGACTTCGTAGTCAGGAGGAAATTAAAGGAAGGAGATGAGATTGGATTGTGCTGGGACTCAAAGCAGTCGTGTTTCTTGTTTTCGGTTCTAAAGCGTGCTTAAAAGACCAGCCATTGCTTGCTGCCCTTAATTTCTCAGTAGTTTCTTGTTTCCGATATTCAGTTAGTGTTTTCATTCATGTAAACTCATATATCTTAGCTGCGAATACATGCATACAGAAGCTTTAATTGGTTTCTTGAAAATACATGCAAAAAGTGTTCACTTTTAAGCTCTTGTTTTGTTCTTTGATTCTTTATAATGAAGAGAAAGACATATTTGTCAGTTGTGAATGAATTCTATGGTTCTTGTCAAGAATAATGTTTATCGTATTAGATCGTCTTCAAATCTGTTGCTGGTTCGGGGTAGAATTTATTTGGATATTTGGACTTCGGATGAAATTGGAAAACATTGATGATTTGGAGTAGAGAAGATCGAAGAGATTACCCCCACAGAACTATTGCTTATAGTTTGCTTTCCTTAGCTTGCAATTGGCTATGGATTTGATCGTTGAGATTTCGCCCAAATATCCAAACTGTGCATCCTAAAACATCCTAGTTTCAGATGCTTTGTCTGGACAATTTACTTGTCATTATTATCTATGAAACTTTTTTCCTCTGTTTTTTTACCACATTTTCTCCTGAATGCAAATCTTTCATACATGCCTATTCATCTTTCCAAATTAAGTAACCCCTATAGTTAGTGAGGATTTAGAGAGATCACAGTCGATAAGATGATACTTGCAGTGTATGGGACCGACCTGAATGCATGCCCAAAATATGGTGATGAGTGGGATGTGAAGGTCGCATTGTGAATTAAGATTGGCCCCAAAATCAGTTTGGTTGGGATGACTACCATTTAGACATCATGAAATCAGTTGTTATAAGCATCAAAATACAACCAAAGAATAACAGACTGATTGGACAGTTTTAATTATTAATTTCATGCTCGAACAAATTTCAATAGATGAGAACCACATGATTGCCAATTATATCACCTTCAAGATGGAGAGGGGAACCAAAAACACTAAAAAAAACTACTATGAAAAAAAAAAGATGGACAGGGGAACTAGGTCAGGACAGAAATTTTTTGTAGGCTCTTGACAGCCATTTGAACAATGTTGGGGTGGGGGGACGTGGGGCAGTTGGGGTGGGGGGACATAAAAGGTCAGGGCCCTTCATATCCAGTGGTTCTGGTTCATAAAAGGTCAGGGCCCTTATCAAATGTACTTGAGGAGTTCTGCTAGATCATTCCATACTATCCATTGATTTATTATACTGAAGATGCTGATTGTGTTCATACTTTTCAAATGATGGTGCATTAGAGGGTGCACATTTGAGTCGCCTATCTTTAAAAAAAAAAAAAAAGTAATGATGGGATTTTACCTGTTAGTGGATGATTATAGCCATTGATTTCATGTTCCAAATGATCTCTACGTGATTACTAACAACAGATGGTAACCAAGTGACTTCTAGTTACACAGCACTTGCTTGGTAATAAAATTGGAGATCACTTGGCAATCATCTATTTCTGTTCGTAGTAAGTTCCAAAGAGGTAAGAAACAAGGTTCTCAATGAAATATTTCAAAATTTCTAAATCAGCATTACACTGCAGCTAACTGCTGTGAATTTGCTATAAAAGACTGCACAGTTTCCATTTTCATTCGTACAAATTGGTTATGTGAGCTGTGGATTCTGAGATGTTGAATGCATCGTTTTTCTTGGTTATGGAGTAATCGTTGAGTGGTTTGTCCAAAGGACTTGTGTAGATTCAACTTGGCCGGGCTTCGGCTCAGTCACTAGTTGAGTTTAAGCTAGAGCCCATTTTGCTGAAACTTGGCTCGAGTTCAAAAAAGCTCAATTGAGTTAATATTATAAATGAGGCCAGGGCCAATCTTGGCTCGTTGATGTACAAAACAATGTATAGGAAAGGTGTTGATCCCTGACCCAAGCTCAAACCCAGCTCATTGATAATGAGCCCAAGTAAAACCAACTCGACTTAAGGGATCATAGCCGAGCTCAAGCTTGAGCTTTGTTTAGAACCCTATAGTCATGCATTCAGGTGGCCCCACATCAAAGGCTCGCATCATGAACACCAATTTCAACAACTGACTCAGTCCCTCTTAATCACACAAATCATCCCAAATTCAAGTAGATTATGTTCTCTTTCCATTGATGTCTTACTATTTTCTATTGTATGCTTCACACAGATATGGGCCAAAATTGAATTGGAAAGTCGAACTAACATCTATACCACATACCCTGCGATTCATGGATGATAAACATGGATAATTTTTGTTTTCTTTTAGTTTTCTATATTTCGAAACACCCTTCCTTGTCGCCAACACACTCATCCCCTTCCTTGTTGCCAAGACACTCACGGTGGAGTAGTGTTGGCACCTTCGTTTCACACGCAAATGTTTACTTGCAATAAGATTGTTTGGACAAGCACGTGGAGCAGTCCATTTTTGCTGGCAATTGAGGATCTTCTTTCTTTCCAACTAGATTAGCACCTTGTTCTCCGACTACCCTCGATGATCACATCTCTAAATGATCCACCGGCTGGAATTATTGGAAAAGCATGCTCATGGTGGGACACGATGACATCCAACAAGTATGGCCCAGGAGTATGCAACATCTTCAAGATTGCACCCCTCAACTCGCTCTTCTGTCTGACGCTTGCTGCTGGGATATCGCAACGTGCCACAAACTTCAGAAAATCTGGAAATATCTTAGAATTCTTTGATGGGTGACCCAAATAAGTATCTCCCATCTTTCCCTCACAATTCCAATCTTCCCACTGCACTACCATACCCAAATGCTGGTTATTTAAGACCATGATCTTTACATTAAGCTCTTCCGCTGCTATTGTTGCAAGCTCTTGGATGTTCATCAAAAAGCTTCCATCACCGTCGATATCAACAAGAAGCAAGCCAGGAGAGGCGACTGCTGCACCAATTGCCGTGGGTAATCCAAAGCCCATTGCACCGAGCCCACTTGAAGTGATCAATTGGCGTGGGTTCTTGTAATTGTACCATTGTGCGGCCCACATTTGGTGCTGCCCAACACCAGTAGTTATGATGGCTTCAGAATTTGTTAGTTCATCCAATACTTGGATTGCATGCTGAGGAGGAATGGAGCCTCCAAAGCAAGTAAAACTCAATGGGAACCTCTTCTTCTGTGCTTTGAGCTCCTCTCCATGCCCAGAAGTCAAGGTCTAGCTTTCCAGCAGCCTTCATCTCCACCAACAAAGTGTTCAACCCTTGCAGTGTCATTTTCAGATCACCGCATATTTAGAAGTGAGGTCACTTGTTCTTCCCAATCTCTCTTGACTCGATGTCGACATGGATGATTTTTGCCCGGGTGGCAAAAGCTTCCAATTTCCCCGTCACGTGATCATAAAAGAGGACACCAAAGGCGAGCAACAGATCGGAATTATCCACAGCATAGTTAGCATATACAGGTCCATACATTCCAAGCATTCGTAGGGATAGCTCATGGGAAAATGGATATGCGCGGATACCCATCAAAGTGTGCTGGCAACAGGAATTCCAGTGTAGTCAACGAAGCGCCTGAGCTCGAGATGAGAGTTCAAGCACCCGCCACCTACATACAAAACAGGTTTTCCGGATTCAAACAGGAGGCATAGAATCTATTGTAGTTGGGATGTTTTGGGCAGTTCAGGGAGGCAAGAAATGGAGTAATTATGAGGCTCCATAGGTTGATCCCACTTGGGAACGATGAGCTGCTCCTGTACGTCTTTGGGGATGTCAATGACGACCGGCCTGGGCGACCTGAGGTGGCGAGGAAGAAGGCCTCATGGACTATTCGTGGGATGTTGTTTCCATCAAGAACGAGATAGTTGTGCTTGGTGATGGTGCAGGTGATCTCAACAATGGGCGTCTCCTGAAAGGAATGGGTGCCAATCATGTTGCGCAGAGAGAGGCCACGTACAGGTTGGTTGCACCAGGGCCTGAAGTGGCAATGCAGACTCCAGGGCAACCAGAGGAGCGAGCGTAGCCCTCTGCAGCAAAGATCTCTTCCTCCTCGTGGCGACAAAGGACGTTGGAGATGGTGTGGGAGCGGGAAAGGGAAAGTGCCAGGTGGATCTCCACTGAAGCACTGCCAGGGTAGGCGTTGAAGACATTGGCACCAGCCCACTCCAGTGCCTCAACAAGGACGTCTGCGGCTGGTCAAGACTCGAGCGAGAGGAGAAATGGGGAGCTTGAGAGGGGAGAGTGGTGGCGGGGATGGAGGTGATGAAGGGATCCTGGAGAGTGTTGGTGATTGAGAGAAGGAAGAGTGAACTTTTGGCAATTCTTGCATATGAAGAGTGAACTTTTGGCAATTCTTGCATATGGAGATGGGGAGGGGTGTTTTTGTACTTAGCTTCAAAGTTTTGGCTGGTGAAGTTCTTGATGAGAGACAAAGACCTTTATTTGAGGTTGCCATTGCAGATACTATGCATGTGAGAAATGAGAGTGCAACTTGGATTCTTAGAATTAGATTTTATAGGAGAGCATTATATAGTGAAACTTTGCCTACTCCTTTCCTCCCCTCTTCGCTTGTCTAGTAGTGCAACCCACACTCTCCTTTATCCCTACTCTTTTCTAGTAGTAGCATTAAACCACTCTCTTGCGTCAGCTTTTCCAGGAGTGAAAACAACACTCTTTTTTATTACTAAGCTAATTTAGTAAACTGAGCCGACTTGACTTGTCAGGTAACAAGTGACCAGGCAGAAACTCAATTCAATTAAGATTTTGATAAAAAAAAAAAACTGAGAAACAACTAAATTAACTAGTCAAGACCCAACCAAACTCATCTCTCCATCAATACTCTAGTAGAATTGATTTTTTTATTTTATTTCCACATTATTAAATATTGTGTTTCGATCTGGACCCCGTGGAAGACCAAAATAAAAATGGAAGTTCAAAATTAAGTTTGTGTGAAAGAGATTCCTTTTCACACCACCTAAACAAGGGTAGATATCTCGGAAAGATGACAACTTTGAATTGAAGTAATTCATAGCTCCTGATAAAAGCTGTCCATAAAATTTGCCACTGTGACTAGCATAAACGGGATCAAATCAGATGTGAGAGTGAAAAATTGGTTGAAATGATTGGGCAGCACATCATGTGTTATTTAGTTGGTTTGACCCACGATACAGTGCCCACACTTTGCCAGATTCATTACCTAAACTCTGCAATAGGTGCCTGTCACACTTTTGTAGTTTCACTCCCTAAACCTACATAAGCAGGCCTAAACAGAAAAGGTAGAAGCCAACATCCCAAAGGACTGCTTGGCCATGGAGAAAAATAATTTCAAATTCCTTATGTAACTACCAGTAGTTAGGTTCTGGGACTTTTCTTTTAGAGCTGCATATCCTTCTACAATAGGCTATTGAAAGTTTAAACAAATTTGACAACATTGGACCAAATAGGGGTCGGTGAATGACTGGAAGGTATAGAGAACAGTTTCTCACGCACGATTCATGCTCATACTATCACAATGGCTTATAGTTGTGACAGGTGTGAGTTGGGGCAGCTCGAACCCAAAACCACATGACCTAATTTGAACTGAAATTTGGGCTCAAGCTTGTTTGGGTCTTGGACAGACTCGGGCTTGGAATTTGGAACCTATATAGAATGTTGGGCTTTGGTTTGAACTTTGAGTGCTTAATTATGGATGAGTACATTGCTCATATTCATTGATTTATTTGAAGAGTATTGCAACCATTATATAGAGTAATAAGCAACTCTTGGCTCTCAATTGAAGATTACCCTTCCTAATTAGAGTAGGCAATCATATAACTCTCAATTAGAGATTGCTAATTTCTAATTAAGTATCTTGACATGCTTATCATTCTAATTTAAGCAAATTCCAATAAAGTTGACTCAAAATAAAATTTCATAAAATACAAGATTTGGCACACGGCCTGACCCTTATTTTAAAATGTGACTAATTAGTCACTTGTGTTACGGGCTCTCAGTGGACTGGGCCTATGCTGGTCTTCTTGGGCTATCTTTGACAAGCCAGTTTTGGCCACGGCCTGCATCACTTTGCTTTCTAAATCTTCACAAATAGGCCATACTAGAAAAGGAAGAAGCCACTTGCCTCTGGCTTTCTTCGCGTAGAACTCTTCACACCAACCCCACAAAAATGGTGTAAGCCTAAGACGATTATGACGTTCATATACTTAATTGCAACCGGAATAGCCAGGCAGAGAATTTACAATCCAGCTCAAGCTTCAGTTTGCTATGTTCAGGTTCCATCTGGGTCAGAGCCGGGGTCCAATTCATACTTGGATCAGAGTTGGTTGGGCTCATTCCTAGTTTGTCCTGGCCGAGGTGCATCCTAATGGCTGTTATCATGTGCCCAAACCATACTAACATGCTAGAGACGGTTGAAACAATTATAGCAGCTGTTGCAACACAAGGCAGCTACCAGACATAAACCGAACTAATGGCTCTCAGATGCCATGTTTCACAAAGCACCTTTATTTTCATGTAGAACATAAACAGATAATGCCAAAGATTCAGAGGCTACCAAAAAACAGTTCCATCTATAAACATTATGCTTCTGCAATCCATACTATAATGGATACAGCTTTCATAAGGCATGTGCATTTCATTCCAGATTCCAGTTATGGCATTTTCACAGTCAACTTAACTTAACGCTCCCTCTGCCATGTATGGAATAACATTTGCAAATGGAAGGGCTTGAAAACAAGACATACCATTTCATTTTGGTACAGCGAGAAACTAATCAAGAAACAAGAGAAAGTTTAAGACAAGCTATGCACCATCTGGCTGAATAAATGGGTTGGTGGGAAGCTCATCTGTTCCATCAGTAGGAGAAACAAGCATTACAGCAGTTCCTCGGCAGACCTGTAGCACCATAGAAAAACAATCAATAAGAAATTCCTATAGTTTCTGCTGTAGTGAATTTGCTATGGATTTCACAGATATTAGCAATGTTTGAAAATATCATAATTGACTAAAATGGTATTTTTCCAATAATATTGTGAAATTTTCATATAGCCAAAACTGAAAATATCGTTAGTACTATGATGATATCAGAATAAAATCGGAATTCAGGAAAAGTCCATAAAAATAGTTTTAATAATATTTTCTATTTATTTGTATCTTTTTAATTATTTTTAACTATATATCAATTAATTTATTTTGAGGGATATCAATTATATCCACACAAAAACTCTTCTAAAAAATATCTTGCCACTTTCTTGAGACAATAATTTTCGAAGTTATATATATATATATATATTTCTATAATAGCAACAAATTTTGTTCAAAGCCTTGTCCCAACTATGTTGAATTACAAAGATAAATCATAAAATCCCAAACCAACATTAAAACAAATCAGAAGCCTGGAAACCATCAAGCTCACACAAAGCAAGAACCCAAGAGAGATGGTGAAGCGCTAAGCGCAACATCTAGGTGGTGAAGCAGACTCATCGCAAAAGCAACTCAAATCAAGTTCCCATGAAATACACCAAAAACCTGCCACCAAACGGCAACCCCATGAAAGAGCTTCTCATCAAGTCTGAATACCAAATGACCACATTTCCACCAACAAATAAACCGTCTGAGGGAATACCCAAGAAACTCCAAAGGCTGCAGAAAATAAGCTGAAACAAATCTGGCAAAGGGGCAATGAAGCAGCAAATGTTCAACATCCCCAGCATCCCACAAGAACATGCAGGCATTAATAATAATAGGCTTCCACGGAAGCAGCTGATCCACAGTTAATTGCTACATCAAAATAGCCACCCACAGAATGGAAAAGACAGGAAGGGGAGCCTTTATACACAACAAGTAAACCACTTTATAGGCCACTCAAAGGGCCCAATCAGCTGTAAAAAGACTAACAAAAAGAAAAAAAAACCCACTTCGCATGTCCTGCTCCCTAGCTGGAACAAAAACACTATGCAACGATGCCATAAGCAAAGCCAACTCAAGGACCTTCTAATCATAAAGATTATGAGAAAAAAGAGGGACCAAACCACTGTATACCCCACCCTATCAACGAAAGCATAGAACAAAACGTCAGTGCTATCTGCCACCCAACAGAGAGGTGCAAAGGCCTCTACCAAGTACCAAGTACCAACACATTCCCACCACACCAACCATCCTTCCAAAATTGTATCCAATTACCAACATAAACCTGATATTGAAATGAGGAGAAAAAAACATAACACACCCAAAGAATCAATCGCCACATACATGAGGGCTGAAAAGGGGGTGCAGGCACATCCCGCCCCGCTGAACGCATGTTTTAACACATTCCAAGGGCACCAAAATACTGAAATGAAATCAATTGGAAGAATACAAAAGGGCTGCTTTGATAGGAGTAATCCAACCATTCAATGGCAAATAGCGATTCTTCAATGTAGATAACTTATTACAGCACTCAACAACCGGAGTCCATAAAGCATTATTACTTTATTAGCCCGACCAACACATAATAGCAATCCCAAATAGGTAGAAAGGTAAAGAACCTGCTCAACATCTCAAAACATCCACCTGAGGAGACTCAATTCGAACACCCATAAGTTTGAACTTACCATAATTAAACTTCAAACCAGAAACTAACTCAAGCCACCATAAGAACAATGTGCAAATTCGAAATTGGCATCAAATCCGCTCTAGAAAAGAAAATGGTATCATCAGCGAACTGAAGAATATATGCTGTCAAGTGGAGGAATTAGAGTCCTTCTCCACAGGAAACATACATATTGCTACAGTTCCAAATGCAATTCTAAAAGACATGGTTCAGGGATCCAGACTCGATTTGATGGGGCACTACACAGAGATTCCATTTCCCAGACATATCTCGACTGTTTAGCCATCTACTCTTCCTTTTTTACTGGACACAGTAGTGAAGTGTCAAGTGATCGTCGAGTGCCACACCGGTTAAAGAAGCAATTTTTTAAGATGGCAGTTTGAACCTACTTTTGTTGCATGGAGTTTAATTTTAGACAATCAGTACATGTGGCTGAGATGCTCATGCAATTAAGGATGTGTTGAGAAACAATATAGGTCAAAGGATAAAATTAGGATTAAGGAAGAAGACGCTTTCGAGTAGCTCCAATAGAAGAGAATCAACAAGTCTCATTTTAGATGACTTCAGTGCTCATGCATACACAGACGAGACAAATAACAGGCCCCATACAATAAATCAAGTCCAAAGGCTAGGGAAAGTGGGAGATCAAAATAAAGACCTTGAATAAGTAGCAAGGAAAGACATGATAGATTATGGAGTTAAAAGAATGAGGATTTAATTATGGGTGAAAGAAAAGGCATTGCTCAAAGAGCTGATAATTAGTCTTAAGTTAACGATACCAGTCATCAATGGAGCAAAAATATAAATTTGTCAATTCATTGGATGTAACAAATTGTATATTAGCTTGCTACAAAACTTACTATTAGAAGGAAAAAATAGAAGAGCAAAGTCCACATCTGATGAGCTAGGGCCATTGAATAACATACAAACATCCAGATATAAAGGATTTTGTGGTTGCCGTTAATCAAAGCACCTACTGCTGCGCAAACAGAACAAATGGAAGAAAAGGCACCAATCACAAGAGATTTTTTTTTTTTTAAATTTTAGTGAGGCTAGTATTATATAATCATTTCTCTAGTTAAGAACAAGTAACCTATCCTGGCGTAGCATTTTGGCCATAAGCCATTACTGGAAGTAGGTAAAATTGTCCCACTTCAGAGCCCTCTCTCCTCTCTCCTCCCTCTCCCTCTCCGCATCAGTGAAAAATCCACACAAGATATAAGAAGAAAACATACTATCAGGCCAAGCTGCCTCGTCTGATCAGTAGTCTTTAGCGGATCATCTGGATCTGCAGCAAACAAACCACAAACATTAATTAAACATCTCCTTAACCGAGGACCAGAATATCACAATAGTTTCCACAGAAGCCTGGTCTGAGCATGCATGATTAGGGAAGTTGTAGGCTGGGATCAAGCCATAAATTAACCCATTATAAGAAAAGGCCAATAGAAAGATGGCTATTCTTTTGAAGTAGTAATGTAGCGCCTTAACCAGGGGAAACAATGAAGAAGAAGAAGAATGAAAATACTATCTATTTGAAACTTCTATAACATTGATTAAAATTCACCACAATAACTAATCAGGTAAAATATAAAAAAAAAAAGAAAAAAGAAAAAAAAAATACCCGTACCTCTTAGAAACTCTATGGCTTCATCCAGCACAAGGTTCAGCAATTGATCATATCCCTTCAAAGTACCAGTAACTAAAACACAAAATAAAATAAAATAAAAGCAAAGAAGTCATGTGGCTTGAATTGAAACAAAAGCTATAATATATCATTTGCACCAAGAAAATTGGATCAATGAATGAAAAGGAATTTTAACCTGGCACTTCTAATCTAACAGAAAGTTCAACCCAGCATTCATGGATCTAGTGGAAGTGTATAGAGAAACATAGCAAATTCACCGTGGCGTAATGCCTGACCTTAACTCAATATCAAGAAATTAGTTCACCAGAGTGTAATAGACAGGTTAATGGTACGTGCACAAAATATGCTTAAGGTTAGTAGAGGTAAAGATCAAATTTCTCTGGGAGGGAGTTGAGGAAAAGAGGAAATTGCATCTTATGAAGAAGAGTGAGGTGGCGAAGCTTGATTAGGAAGAAGAGCTAGGCCAAGGCTTGTTGATCAATAGAAATTGGGGTTTACTTAGCAAATCGAAATAGAGGTTTGAGGAAGAAAGAAGTTCTTTAGAGGAAAACCACACTGTCTAAATATGGGAATGGGAAGAGAGGAAGGGAGCCAGGTAGAAATAGTAGTTTGTATGGGTTCTTCAAGGTTGGGATTGATAAAAAAATTGAAAAATCTGATATTAAGATTTCTGTGGAGAATTTACAATGATCTTATGGTAGTTTTAAGTAGTGTCCAAGCTTAAAATAAAATTCTACAAGTGGGAACTTATGGGTGTGCAGATGAACATTACATAAGTTAAACTCTCGACAGTGGTTTTTGGGAGACATCTGTGTAAGTTCCCTTCCACATATTTCAGTTTGGCATTGTGCTGGAAAGCCTACTAAATCCATGTGGGATCCTTTGTTAATAGTTTGAGAAGAAGCTTCATGGAAAACTCGCTATCTCTCTTAGAGGAAGAATGATATTGATGATAAAGTCAGCATTGGCTAGTCTCGCAATCTACTTTGTCCTGATCTTCAATGCCCAGTTCTGTGGGATTTTTTTTTCTTTCTTTTTTTCTGGCACAGTAGTCCAGTTCTGTGGTTAAGAGGATTCATAGGATCCAATAGGAGTTCCTGTAGAATGACTTGGATGAGCACTAAAAATATCACTTGGTCGGTTGGAATACTGTTTTTAAACCATCTTAACTGGGAGGTACTGGAGTTAGATCTATTAGAAGGATAGAGTTTTGGGTAAGGACGTAAGGTGCTGTAGCCTTTGGCAATGTACGATCATGATTTATGGAAATCAGTTATAGTCCATAACTACCATATTGCTAATAATGGATAGGCAGTTCCAGAGCTTAGTAGTTGATATTCAGCACTTCGGAGGGATGTTTGTACTGTTAGAGATCAGTTCTTTCATTTTTAAAAGCTTCTAGAAAGACCAATGATGTACTAGTGTTATTGTTTCTAATTACATGGAGAGAATGGGAGAAGTGGTAATGCAGACACCTATATTTAGAAGAAAACTTCAGGAAGAGGAAATTAATTAATCAGTTCAACTGTTAGTGTTATCTATATACTTCAGGGTGCATCTTTCTGTCTGAAGGAGCAGATTCCCGTATTTGGACGCAGCATGATGAGTGAATTTTCTCTGTTAAATCATTCTGTGATCATATCTGTTCGACTGCTACTCTTTTGGATGGATGTCTTTAGAAGATGTCTTTGTGGAATATTAA
Source organism: Persea americana (assembly GCA_029852735.1). NCBI lineage: Eukaryota > Viridiplantae > Streptophyta > Magnoliopsida > Laurales > Lauraceae > Persea > Persea americana. Next base: position 60,284,018 of record CM056816.1, on the reverse strand, counting down.
ACCACTTCCCACATGTTTTTGGCATTCTCTTGGACAATTATTCTAGATAGGATACTAACTCTATGGGTGTGTTTGTGCTATGAGAGGATTCCATGTTAGAGAGGAAAATTGTTCTGATTTTCTAGGCAGCCTACTGTTTCGATGTTTAGTGTGACACATTTTCCCTTGTGAAAAAAGAAAAAAATGAACTGATTTTCTCGATAGATAGGATTTCAATTCCCTATGGGAGGGGTAGGAAATAGGAATGCAGGATTCCTCTCCCATGGAAATAGAAATCCGTGGAATGTGGAATCCTCTCTTTGTACAAACAAACAAGTCCAAAATAATCTTTGGAAGCAAAAGCATACAGAACTGTCGGTGGATGTTTGTCGTTTATGTGAAGATGTCCCTCGTGTATTTCGTCATTGAACCTTTGCAAGTGCATAATTATATATAAAATGACAGCAACCCTCTTCGCACGAGAGCGACATGGGGCATTCTAAGGAACTCTCCCGCAAATACTCTCAAAACAATGATGAGATAACCATTTTCTAAAGTTCTTCTTAGATTTTCAAATTTCAAAATACTTATCCCTTCCCATATTATTCTTCCCTAAAACATTGCGTACGATAATAACTTCTCTTTACTCCTCCCAAAATCATTTTTTTAAATTACATTGACCATTTACCTTCAATGGGCCCCACAGATTATTAAACTAACAAAAAACGAACAAACGCCCTTTTGGCTTTGATAGTGGGCCCTATAGACTGATGAAAAATATAGAGATCAAGTTGGCTATGATTTTAGTGATAGGTGGACATGTTTGAGTTCAATTTTATTGCAGATCAATTTGTGAGGCACTCATGTCAGATCCAAGTTGCAAAAATTTGAGGCACTTTCGTAGGCGGTATTTTGCACTTTTTTCTCCATATTTTTCATTCAATATTTGGCATGGTTAATCTGTGGGGACCATTGCAGACGCCAATTAATTTCAAAATCCACACTTAATCTTGAAATGACACTCAATTTATGCCTAAGAACAAATATAATCAAATCAAGGTCCTAAAATCATTACTATTTACTTGATCTTCTCCTAAAGTTTTCCAAGTGTCTAAAACTTCTCATGAGTTTCCATCTTTATCACAATTTTTTTTTTTATCATTTACATTTACTAATTTAACCAAATAAATCTATGTGTCCAATTATGAAAGACGGATTTTTTCTCTTTCCAAACTTGCAAATTTACGAGGGCCACTTTCATAGGCTGTATTATGCTACTTTTTTTCTCCTTAGTTTCCTTTCCATATTTAGTAAGATTAATCTGTGGGGCCCATTGTGGACGTTTTTCTCCTTCATTTTCGTTCAATATTTGGTAGAATTAATCTGTGAGGCCCATTATGGAAGCCAATTAATTCCAAAATCCACATTTAATTCTGAAATAACACTCAATTTATGGCTAAGAGCATATAATAATCAAATCAATGTCCTAAATCTTTACCATGTACTTGATCTTCCCCTAAAATTTTCCAGCTGCCTAAAATTTCTCTAATGAGTTTCCATCTTTATTATGAATTATATGTTAATATTCATTTATAATTTATTTAAATATTTAGAAATACTTCTAATTAAGATTTTAAATTTTTTTTTATTTTTATCATGGCTTGCTTTTGGGCGCAGGCCTGTTGCACTAGTTATTTCTTAAAGTTGTTTGAGATATAGTGGGTCTTGTCAAATTCACTATGAATCTTTGATTGGGAAGGAATAGAAGAGTTTTCAAAGATAAGTTAGCTTCATTAAAGGTAGTGGTGGTTAAGGCGAGTAAAGCAATATCTTGGGTGATCATTGGGAGAGACTTTTTTGTTCTCTTCTAACCTTCCACGAGGATTGATTGAATGCTACAGCATCAACTGATGCCAATGGCTCGTATTCTTTTTTCTTTCTATTTTGATGTATTTTTAGTGTTGTTTTCTCAATGAAATGTACTGTCTAGGAATTTGACCAATCAAACAAATGAATCCTTTATCTAAATCCTTAATTCGAGTTGTGTTAACTAGTTAAGAGGAAGTGTTATGGTGGATTGATCCAACTTGTGAGACTCTCATGTAGGATGCCTGTTACGAAAAAAGCAAATGTTAGAAATGACTCCATTTTCCCACTTTGTTACTCGATCATGTTTAGGCACATACATTTTCTATGATTATGCTATAAATTGCTGCAGCACATATATCTGGTTATGGGCATCCATATATCTTTCTTAATTGCATATGAGTGAAAAACCAAATGACTTGAGTTACCTTGCCTTCCACCAGTAAGCTTTACTTGGACGCCTTTGTCAACAAATTTTGCCAAATCTAAAACTGTTTCCTTGCGGCCTGACTGAAACAATATACATAATATTTTTTTTTTATGTTAAAGATGAGTACAAAATGGATAACGCCTGAGCAAACAGAAAAGAATTCATAAGATTTGAATTAGTTACTGCAAATTTAACAAGCATCATCAGGTTAATGATTAAAAACACAAGATTAAGAAGTTAGATGCAAAGCGTTGGAAACTCAGTAGAAAGCCTGCATCAATCATAATTATAAGAACGTGTCAACCGGTTTAGAGCTGAGTTCTCTGACACATAAAAGAAAGGGTACAATATTGCAAGTTTGAACTATGGACTTATCACGGGCTACGTGCGAGGGGTATTGGACAATGCTTCAGCATGTGCCCAATTTTCCTAAGAGTAGGTGAGTAAACACATTAGATGATTAGAAAACTATTTCACAAGTAACATCATGTGGGTTAAATTAGAAGGCCTAGACCAGTCCCCAAACTTATATTAGGAAACATATGAATGAAGGTTTTTCCTTATTTTTATTGGTAACACAACATGCAGATCAAAAATGACCCAGTATGTTCTGAAGATTTACAATTCAGTACATAGATGCAAAGATGTATTTTTGCCAGCTGAAACAACCAGTTGAAATGGAGGCTTTCTTTTTATGTAGCATGTCAGCCATCACCAAAAGGATAGCTAACCACGCATCACTGTAAGATTATCATCAGATTGCTACCCTACTGCTAGATGGTTGGAGATAAGCCGAAGTTAATGACTCATCATCATCAAAGCCTTGTCCCAACTATGTTGCGGTCGGCTACGCGAATTCTATTTCTCCATTCCGATCTATCTTGAGACAAATCCTCAAATAAGTTACACTTCTTCGTTCCTATTTCTACTACCTCCATCCACGTCCTCTTAAGCCAAAGTTAATGACTATCAAATGAGTAATTAGTGACAGGTAATCATTCCTGAAAATGTTCACCAATTTTTGTGTTTAGAGGAGTGACGAGAAGATGCTACTAAAGGCAACATCTTCGTAGTTCATTAGTATATGTACGGCAGAGAACATAAGAAAATTAGTAGCCAGCTAAGAGTCCATTCTGCATTTTCCTAGTGGTCCAAGAAAAGGAGCTTTCGTCAAAGAGATCAACGATAAAAGAATTAAAAGGGGTGAACATCTACGAGTTGACAGTCAATTTTCCCTGATATACTTGGATTCATTTTCATAGAGTGACAGGCGGGAATCGTTTTCCTCTAAGTTTATTATTCACTTGCTCGTCTTTTAATCAACCATTGCTCCATTTTTATCATCAAGAATGTCTAACCTCATCTATCCTAGGAAACCACTGCGAAAATGCTGAACAAATTTGTTTCCGACTTAGCCCCAGATTGATGGGGATAAAACTATGATGTTGATCATAACACCACCCCATCAATAGAGGAGTAGATGATGGCTGGCTAGATAATCATCCATGCTTCAAAACATACAGACCAATTACGATTTGTACAATGTTATCGCCTGCAAGAACCGGTATCGTGTTTAAACCCAACATTTCATCTGCAAGGAACCGTCTTTTAGTGATCAAACTTCCATCTAGTGCGAATGTGGGACCCAGCATATATAGGCCACTGCACAATCTTCTGCTTATTCTTATCCAGCTGATTCTGGAACATGGACTATGTTTTCTTCTCAACATTAATCAGCAAGCCCATATCCAGATGCCCGCAATTGCAAGATGTTGTGGCTTTCTGCTGCACCATCCATATACCGTGTGGCCCCCAGCAGATAATTATCTAGTTCACCAAGGAGCGGGCATTACTCTATAGAATTCTAGAGCAGGACAAACACTCACCTGGGCAATGCCCAGTGCTATCAATATTTTCCCATATTAGAAAACTGAGCAATGTAAATCCCACAATTCACCTTTCCACACTTATCAAATTTAGTTATACCAAGTGTAGCAACAACTAAAACCAATGCACCCAGAGTAGACTCACCATGATATAGACTTGAAAAGAAATCTCCTCTTTATGGTCCTCCTCTTCAAAACAAATGCTAAATCAGATACTTCCAAACTCCTGTGATCATAACAACATAACCACACACCTTAATCAGGTCATAAAGATAATCGAATAATCAAATCAATGATAAAAATATCAGATTGCAGACCAATGCACCATCACTATTCACTAATGCTCATGTTTTAAACAATGCTAAACAGGGAGGGGGAAGTCGGGAACTCATCGCACTTTCCCAATACAAAACAGATATTAGAGAAAAAATGAGAAAAAGAGGGAAAACCAAACTATAATGCAGATGGTATTTTTCAAAAATATAGAAATTGAAATTGAAAAAAAAAAAAAAAAAACCAGGGTGTTTTTCTATTTGGAGAAAGGAACCCAAACAGTCTAAAAAGAAAAAGAAAATAAAAAAAAAAAAAACCACAAAGCAGATCCCAGAATAAGGAAAAAAAAAAAAAAACTCCTATTCCCTCAGATCTCTTCCTTTATTGAGGACCAAGGATGAGACATGTAAAACCTGTTCTCCTTTTATTGTCCCACTTTCTCTTGCAGCCATGTGCATTATTGCACCAAATATGAGGGACCAAGGATCCAATGGCAAGTTGAGAGAGTGGGGTCCACAGTTGGATAGAGCACTACAAGTGAAGGTCCACACTTTCAATGGTCCTTTTTCAAGGGCCGGCAAAAGGGATGGTGTACTTGTATGATCTAACAGAGGTAACTGAAGGGGCAATAGATCATCCATCAATTGTGGGGCCCGTCACATGCATTGGTTATTAGGCATCAAATGCATTTTTCTACTAAGTTTAGTCTTAATGTACGCATGTTCATGGTTGGTAAATTGTTATCATCATCTCATCAAGGTGAGAGAAAGCCCATTAAATTTATGACTTTAACATTCAGGTCGGATTGCAGCTTGCTAAAACCCAACCCATTTAATTTCATGCGTAGCATTCAGGCCTGGATCTAGCTGACACCAAAGCACACCAAAGCACAATCCACTTGCAAAATGCATATATAACTCCTTGTCATTGCGTTAACCATGTCAGGCCAAACCAAGCCGGACCCCTTTAAGCATTCATACGCCCAGTTGCAGAAAAATAGGTCCGGATCCACCCAACTGTCTGAAAACGCAACCAAATCAGGCGCAATGCAGACCAACCCAACCGCTCAAATTGAGTCTAGAAAGAAAATTCAAAACCTAGAGTCTAGAGAAACCCTGCATCAGATCGAAGAGATACACACTCAATTGCTATTGCTTAAGAAATAAAGCCTAAAAAAGACAACAACAAAACCCTAAATCAGAGCCTATAAACCGATTAGAGAACCAGAAAAAAAAAAACCCTATGTGCATGTCAAGAAGCCAACTTTCATTTCAGATGATACACAGAGAGAGAGAGAGAGAGAGAGAGAGAGAGAGAGAGAGAGAGAGAGAGAACAAGATATAAGGAAAGAAGGAGGATGAGTAGAATACGTACCTTGGGGACAGTAACACCAGTAGCGAGAGAGAAGAAGCAGTAGAAAACCCTAGTTCCCGGAGTAGTAGAAGGGAAGATCATATATGGACATACTCTCATAGACCTTTTCGGCCTTTTCTAATCATATATGGACCGGGCACGTCTGGGCCTTGAGCTGGGCATGTGGGTGTACCGTGCTTGTGGGCAGGGTCATATCCAGAGCTAAGCTAGATCGGTTTTAGAAACACAGGCTGATATCAAGCCCAAGCCCGACATAAACCGTAAGGGCAAGTTTGGGTAGCCCATTTCCACGGAAAAGAATGTAGTTTTTTGCGGAAAACTTTTTTTTTCATGTGTTTGGTGTGACAGTTTTCCGCGGAACTGCTTTTTCGCCATGTCAGTTTTTTCCTTCCTAGATATGGAAATAGACTTCTTATGCAGGGTATGAAAAGTCCATTTCCATGGAAAACTGACCTCCTATATACTAACTCGCACCCTCACTCCACCCAGCCACCATCTTTCTTCCCCCTCCCCTCCCAACCACACTGACCCCACACACATACCAACCCACCCACCCTAGTAGTTTTCACTAAAAAGTGGTTTTCACTAAAGAAATCAGTAGCTGCACAAAACAATATTAGCACTAATTCATTAAGAAATTTTTTTTTGCACCAAACATGAATTTCTAAATTCCTCAGAAAATCTTTTTTAAGGAATTTAAAAACCATAAAATTTGTTGATGTGGCAATTTTATCTTTCCATGGAAGTTGCTACTACACAAACTTGCCTTAAATGTCAGGCCCGTGCCCATGTATATAGAAAGAGAAAACTCATAAAAGATAAGAAAATGAGGTTAACTCAAAATTAAGATTAATATATATAGAGAGAGATAATTGTAAATTATAATAAAAACTTAGTTGTAAAACTTTTTCGATATGTAAAACCATCAGTGAGTTGACTCAATTACTCGAAAATGTTTAGTTTAGATTAAAAAAATATTATAAAAATAATTAAGCAACTATTAACTTGTTGTAACTTCAGATTGTGCTGCGTCAAAGTAATGCAAGTTGTGCTCAAAGAATAATTAAATATATATATATATGGGAAATGCTCATGTGACAGACAAGGGCCCCTACCCATCTCTCACCAACTCGGTGAGAGTGTCTCTCATATGAGCATTTCCTTATTATATATATTAAAGCAAACGGGGAGGAGGGCTGTGAGAGGTGCCAAGTCATCACCCACATGAGTTCTCCTTTCATAAAAATACTTATAAAAACACATATAGCTTTGGGTTTAATGTGGGCCACTACAATTTCCAAATCTCCTCCCTAAACCTCTCCATCACTCTATTTAAATTAAGATTATGGTTTTATAAACCTATATTTCTAAAATCTTTCTAATTTCCCCTACAGTCTCCCTTTTCTAACTTTTCCTATTTTATTTTCTTATCTTAATCCTCAAACCACTATCAAATCTTAATCCATCCTAAAATCTATCTAACCAATCCTCTTATCCATGTGATTGAGATCCACAAGGTGGGCCCCACATAATTATTGGTATGCAATTGCTGTTAGTTCCCACGCCTTTTGGTTTCTAATTGGCTACACAGCTTGCACTACAGGCCACACATATGAGATTGCTACTTCACAAAGGCATGAAGCCTAATTGAAGTGGCCCACCATATGTCATTAATTACATAAAAACTTATAGCCCAATGATATGCATGGAGTTATGAGATTTTTACCGATGTAAATCTTATAAGAAATCCCTAAGCCCCACATGAGATGTTTTACTTCATAAAGGCTTAAAGTATACTTGAAGTAGCCCACCACATGCCATTGATCCATAAAAATTAACCTTGATTCAAGAAGAACCAAGGGAGTTGGATGGTCAATGGGGAAACAAATAAGCCCAAAAAGAAAATAATATTTATTTGCGAATGCATATTATTGATCATGCTAATTTCTTCTTTGAGGCATCGCTAGGATTTATGAGAAAAGAAATGCACTCCTTTGGACTGAATTTAGGAAGGAGTTGGAGTTCATATGATTAAAGAACTTAATTTAAGAAAACAAATGCACTCCTTCATACTGAATTTATAGTGATATTAAGAGGATGGTCTTCCTTCTATGTTTCTTTAAGGGTTTGGTAGGCTCCGTGAATGGCTTGGATGGTCTTATATAGGGATGGCAATGAGGTGGGTCAGGATTGAGTCATATTAATTTTATATCCACCTCATTTGACATCCTAAACCTACGCTACTTTATAGTGGGTCTCATGTCATTAATTTCAAACTTGCTCCATGACCTTCCATTGAACGCCATGGCCACACACACCTGCTCAATAAGTAATGGGCTGGGTTTGGTTTTGGTGGTAAACTCATTGCATAAAATGCCACATTAAAGAAATAAAATATTAAATATATATATATATTATATTAGGGGCTAGCTCTCCTAAGCTCAAGTTTAAGATAAGGTAAGCTCAAGTATGTGGTGGGGCCCACCTGGGGACCCACATGGAGATGGGGACGGGGGGATTTTAAGGACTCCGTGGGATCCTTCTCTCTGCATAAAAATCAGCTCCAACCGTGATTTCTATCATCTCCATATGAGCCCAAAAGTTTAATGGTCAACGGTCCATTTGAATTGATACATAGTCGATCCAACGGTTTAGATAATTTGGATCTAACCGAAAGTTGGCGGACATGTGCAATTTAGGAGAGTCATGTGTTTGGTCAATTTGGATGAACCAAAGATGGGCCCCACAAGCATGGAGCTTACAAAATTTTATCCTAAGCTTGAGCTTAGGAGAGCCTTGCTCATTATAATATTTATATATATTATAAATATAAATTATTTATTTATTTCTGTAAAATCTAATCTTTTCTAATAATACCTCAGAAAAGAATCACATATTTCATTATATTTTTTCAGCGCGGGCACGATACCTATCCATTTAATTCTGTAAGCTTACGCTTGTGGGGTCACCCTTGGTCCATCCACATGAACCAAACACACGACCCCCCAAATTCGCGCATGTCCACTAGCTTTTGGTCAGATCTGGATTTACTGGACTGTTGAATCGACTGTGTACTAATTCAAATGGATTGTTGACCATTAAACTTCTGTGGCCAGATGGAGATGGTAGAAACCACGATTGAGACTATTTTTTTACAAGGAGAAGGGTCTTATGAAGTCCTTGAAATCCCCCCATCCCCACCCCCATGTGGGCCTCATCACACACGTGAGCTTATCTTATCCTAAGCTTTAGCTTATGAGAGCTGTCTCATATAGACACGCATTCATACTTGTGTAATGGTCAACACCTTTAAATTCAAGGGGTCGTCATGTAATGTGAGTTTACTTCATTTTATATTTATTTTTATTATATGTTAAAAGATTCTAATATTCAAAGATAAGAAATTTCTTTAGTTTAAATTTATTTTATCTTAATAATATTTTAAAAGAATTCTTAAATTTTAATATATTTTCATTTTGACCATGGGCTTCGCACGGGCGTTTGTTGCTAGTATATATATTAAAACAACTGGAGCCTTGCTCTAGAGGGTGCCACGTCATCGCTCCCAAACTTCTCGATGGTACATCATATCTCTCACAAAGGCGACGTGGCATCACAGCTGATGTCACATCTGCTAGTCTTATTAACTATCATACCATAATAACGACTATTATTACCCTATAATCTCTCCAATTCCCATATGTTACGTATTATTGCTCTTTTTAATCCCCAAAAATATCTATAAAACCATTAAATTCTCTCTTTAGAACCCCCTAAAATATTTCATTTTTCATACTATTTTATTCCTGATCTCAGTGCTTGGATGGACGAAGGTGTAAATAGAAAAGTGGAGAGAAAGAAAAAGAGATTTTGGATTTGATATTGTTCTTTCTTTGTTTGTCTCTACCTTTCTTTTTTTGTTTAATATATCTTTTAATTATATAAAACATATAATTAGACTTCCTTTCATGTATTGCCGTATTGGTATTGCCTTTGCTATAATATTAAAGTTTGTGATCTTCTTTCAGATATTGCCGTAATGGTATTGGATTCCTCTCTCTATAAAATAAACTCACGTGTAGACAAAACCCAGTTGAGAAAGCAAGGCTCAAAGAATAGGCAGCAACAGGAGTGATGGCAGAAATCCCTCTCCTCTCTCCATACAAGATGAGGAGTTTTCATCTCTCCCACAGGTAAATCACAGCCATTCTCAAAAAAAAAAAAAAAGACCTTCTGAATTACCTACTTATAACTATCTATACCCAAAAGAAAAAGTCCATAGGAAACATGTTTTTGGTGTCCACTCCTCTAAAATCAGGTTAATTTGATTATTTTTTCAGAATAGTTTTGGCACCATTGACGAGATTTAGATCCTATGGAAACATCCCTCAGCCACATGCGACCTTGTATTACTCCCAGAGAGCCACCAAAGGAGGGCTTTTGATATCTGAAGCTACTGGCATTTCTGACACTGCTCAAGGGTAAATTCTTGACTAATGTTGGACATATGAATAACTGCATGCGTCATCTATCAGTGTGACATACTGTATGTTAATGTGACTCACTTGTATCATAAAATAAAAGTTGGGTTTGCAAATTTGGGTTACTAAAAAAACTCAAAGTTAATGTGACTTGCCCTTGGATTGATGGGCAATTAACTAATCCATGAACCAAATCTTGTCATCAACATGTCAGTCCTCTATTAACATTTATAATGGTTGAACATGTATTATAATTTGCTTATTTGCCTTCTTTTTCCCCCTTTTTCTTTAAACTTCTTTTTTTAATAGCTTTTTTAAGCAAATTTTTTAAGCCAATCATCATTTTTCCCCATTTTCAGGTTTGCGGATACCCCAGGTATTTGGACAAAGGAGCAGGTTGAAGCCTGGAAACCAATTGTGGAAGCTGTTCATAAGAACGGCGGCATCTTCTTTTGCCAATTATGGCATGTGGGCAGGGTTTCAAATTATGGTATGTTTTGCCCAAATATACAAAATCTATCTTTCCTTTGAATATAAATCCAATTGGCCAGAAATGTGTTTATGGTCACAAGGAAAAACTTTAGTACCAAAATGGACAATTTGGATCATTTATAACTGAAGTTCGACAACTACTCTGGAATGTCCCTCCAAGATGCGTTCATGGCTTCATGAGTCTATTAGGTCCAACAATTCTAATCCAAGCCTTCTATAGAAAAACAAATGGGTGAGGTAAAGCAAGCCAATGCCTTGGGACCACTGTGATTTGGGTCACAAGGCTTGCTTTTGAAATGTAGGCTTGACGGATCTTCCATTGTCATTCCAAAGACTACTCCATACATTGTTTCCTGCAACCAAAAGTTGATTCATACTTTGTCTTTCAATGTAATTCGTGTTTATAGGCTTTCAGCCCAATGGACAAGCTCCAATCTCCAGTACGGACAAGGGGTTGGCACCTGAGACAGGATGCTCACCTCCGAGGCGATTAAGGACAGATGAAATCCCTCGAATTGTGAATGATTTCAAACTTGCTGCACGGAATGCCATAGAAGCTGGTAAGCCTTCCATTCCAAGATTCCAAGCAAAAATTCATATACAACCTTCAAGAGAAATATTTTAGCCTTTGTATTAATAGTGACATAGCCAAGGAGAAAGTATCATGATGTTTAGGCTTATGGCCTTTCCACGTACCTAATTGATTCATTTCCTTATCTACATTGGACTTGCTTGGGCATGTTTGTATATGCAGGTTTTGACGGAGTTGAGATCCATGGCGCTAGTGGGTACATGCTAGATCAGTTCTTGAAAGATCAGATCAATGACAGAACCGATGAATATGGTGGATGTTTAGAGAACCGTTGTCGCTTCGCCTTTGAAGTAGTTGAGGCCGTCATCAATGAGATTGGATCAGATAAAGTAGGCATTAGACTCTCACCATTTGCGGATTTCATGGATTCTGCAGACTCTAACCCACAAGCTCTTGGCCTTTATATGGCTGAATCACTGAATAAATACGGAATTGCATATTGCCACATGGTTGAGCCAAGGGTGAATGGCGATGAAGATAGGGTTGATTCCGGTAGTCATTCTCTCCTACCCATGAGAAAGGCTTTTAAGGGTACTTTTATTACTGCTGGGGGCTATAATAGAGAAAGTGGGAACATTGCTTTAGCTGACAATCATGCAGATCTTATTGCATTTGGTCGTTTGTTCTTGGCTAATCCAGATTTGCCAAAGAGATTTGAACTTAATGCTCCACTAAATAAGTATGATAGAAGCACCTTCTACATATCTGATCCTATTGTGGGCTACACTGATTACCCATTTCTTGACTCGCTTTAGTGAAAAGAGAACTTCAATTGAAATCTGTTATTTCAGAGTTTGTTAGTCTTGTGAAATAAAAACTATTGTATGGTTGAATAAGATGAAGTTATTGATATTGAAATGAGCCATTTTTCATATCTAGCACTATTTGTGTCAACTTTTACAATTTAAATATACCTCTTTTTGCTAGTAATTCTCATTTACGATCCCATAAGACTAGAACTTTCTGGGCATGTTTGATCATATCTCATTTAGGACAAAAATGGTAATCTCATGTTGGCGAGTTTTCCATCAAACAAAAATATTTTCCTTCTTCATTTTCTTCTGGTACTTGGGGACTCAAAACTCACCTACTTTTGCTACCTCTCCTTAAAGCCTTAAACCCCACTACAATGGTAAATCAATCTAAGCAAATTTTATCTTGCCAACATGAGGACTTCTTTGCGTTTCTTTCATTTCAAAAACATTTGAAGGATTAAATAAATCTCAACAAACCCAAAGTTTTTGTTCTAAGAAATCGGCCCTATTTTCCAAGTGGATTTTGATGGATACTGAAGATTTATGTACGTTTTGGCGATTGGGAATCTCCATGGATCGCTTCCAGAGAGAGTATCCAACCCTAGGGTGCCCTTACCTTACATAGACAAGTCCTAACGAGTCATACTTAATAAGACTTCTTCACTAAAAAACCAAAATCTACTGATCGTATTGAAAGTCTTATTTTTAGGAATAAAATAACTCTTATTATAAGTGGGGCTGTATTCTCTCTCGGCATATGTCCTACTTGATCTAACGTGGGGCTCGTGACATGCAGATCTATTTGAGCTTCATACTTAATGCTCAATGCAATTTCTCCGTGGTAAAAAGTGCCCTAAAATAATACGAAAATTGTCCATTGAGTATGTGGCATTATCATATGCAGAGAAAAGAAAGTGGCATATTACCTGACAATGGGTCAAGTAGATTTTTCATTCTTCCAATCCTTCCACTCTACTAATAATTCATTGTTTTTCAACAACACCTCACGGATCAAAGCCCACCTTCAGTATTGTAATCTTACATTCTCATGTGCACGACCCACAGTGTTGTGTCAATGAGAGTTGGAGATAGTCGGATGGTGGACCTCAAAATCCTTCCAAGGCATGGACCCTCAAAATTTATTGGGTGTTTCCAAAGAGCATAGCTGCACCCACATATTAAGTTTCTTTTAGATAGGACATCCATGATGATAGTGCACCTTCCATTCTTTTATGCATATTAAAGTAAATAGGATGCAAACGGGTATCTGATTGTATGATTATCAAGATATTCTGAACGGTAAAAAATTGAATTTCAAGCCTAGGTTTCGGGTCTGAAATCCAATTTAGGTTCCGATTGATAAATGAGTTCGGTTTCGGGTCCATTTTCGACTCATGGATCTGGAACCCAACATATATATAAGTCTTTAATGTTGCGCTCTGTAATTCAAAATCAACTTTTCTTGGGCAATTTTATGTTTAATTTAAGAGGTAGCGAAGTTGATGCACTCTTATAAGTTGAATAATATTCTTAAAGAAAAATAAAATAAAATAAAGAAATTAGAACTGATTTTGAAACTAGATTTTGGTAATCTAATTACTTTTCTAAACATATTTTACCAACCCAATACTGTATAGCACTAAATTAACGGGATCAAATTGCACGATTCCTCACATAAGCTAGATTTGTGAGAAGAGCCTGTATGATCAAGCAAGTGAGAGCACGGTATACCTCCAAATTATATGGTTAGTTGATAAACAACAACAAACGATCATAACTCTCAACAACAACTATTGTCACCGGCTAAATCAACTTGGTAATAGAGGGAGAGATGTTGTGATTGAAACCACGTAAAGTCTTAAATAGGTGGTTAAGTCAGATGATTATTATTAGATTTAATTTTATCCGTGGCCCATATTTATCATAATATGGCCTTCAAATTCTGCCCTACCCGTCAATAATTAAAGAAGGTCTCTCATAATGTTCGGTACTTCTGATGAGTTAGAACCAAAACTAGTTCAAATTGGTTAGTTATGCCAAATTGGACACAAGTCACAATTATAAGACTAGTTTACATGAAAAAGTAGGAATAGAGAGCTGCAAATGCCACAACCCAAACTTCTTAGACCAAATCCCTTCACTCTACACAGCCCAAATAAGTCAAAAAGTCTTCAAAAAGTCTCTCCACAAACTCCTTTTTTTTTTCTTTCAAATTACCCTATTCTCTCATCCTCACCTTCTCTCTACACTCCCCTTCACCCCACTCAGGCTCACCGTCCCTCTCTCCCTCTCCTTCTCTCTCCCTCTCACCCTATGCTTGCTCGCCGTCCTCCACACGCTCTTCCTCTCCCTCTTTCTCCATCTCTCCCTACCTCCCTCCATATCCTTGCCGCCTCTACCCTCCGCCTACTTTCCTTCTCCCTCTCCCTATCTCTCCCTCTCCTCCTCCGGCGGTGGTGCCTGAGGGGGGGCAGTGGTAGGGGTGGGTGAGTGTAGAGAGAAAGTGAGTGAGGTATGAAATTATGCATGATGTCTATTTGATAATTTCACACATGGGCATATTAGTCTTAAAAAAGTTTGAGATGTGGCATTAGCAGCTCGCATCTCTCTAAAAATATAATGGATCACCTTGGCCATCCCTCAAAAATCAATTTATTCTGTGGACCCTACTACCATTGCCCTAGTTGAGTGGCCCCCTTCCAAGTAGCTAATCTTTTAGGTTTCAAAGAACATATTTCCATCCTATTGGACCAGTGAGTTTTGTATGGAGCTTGTGATCTTCGCCACCTTGACCTCCAAAGTCCAAACCAATTAAAATGCTTCCACTGCCAGTCAGAAGTGACAAAACGCTTCAGGGTGGAACCCTACAGTGGGGCCTATTTATGAAAATTCTAAAAAGCTGGTCCCACAATAAGATTTGTCATTCAAGTGAACATATGATTAACATAATTTTAAATCATTAATAACTTTTTTAATCAAAATGATCAATAGTACATTGGAGGAATCAAATTTTGATAATGACATTTAATTTAGATCATTTGAATTTTTAACAGTTGAGCCCCATTCTAATTTCGGCAACTTAGAAAATTTCCTTTTAGTGGAACCTAGTGGATCCGGACTCATTACCTTTACACCCATCAGACAAATCCTGACCATCAGATCATCTAATCCCTATTTTACCGCCAACAACTCTCAATCTCAACCGCCAATCCCAAACAAGTCTACAAAATCAGTAGGCCGTATTACTCGCTGGACCAAGACTCACACCAGAACTCTCTCAAAAATATATATATGCAAACCGTTTCCTTCCTCCACAAGAAAACCATCACTCCAATCTCTCTCTCTCTCTCTCTGGTTCTCTTCGTTCTCTCTCTAACTTCTCTTTTTTCTCTCTCTTCTGATACAATGATGATGATCGGGCGGGAGCAGCAGGAGGAGGAGGAGAAGAAGAAGAAGAAGAAGAAGGTGGAGATCTCGATCGGGCCTTTCCCCGGCGCCGAGTGCCGGTACTCCATCTGGGACAGAGAAAAGAAAAACCCGTCGTACGACAACTACGTCATCTCCATCGGCGACGGCCAGTCCATCGTCTCCACCTACTGCAACGGCTACAACTCCGAAACCATCGCCGACTGGCTCGCCGACACCCAGCGCATCTACCGCCGCCACCGCCACTACCTCCTCGTCGGCGTCTGCCTCGACCGCCAGCACAACAAGCAGAGCAGCTTCACCTACCACTACCAACCCAAGAAAAAGGGCGCCGACGATCGCCCCTACACCGTCCTCACCCTCTGCGTCGGCTCCCACTCCATCGTCATCTTCCTCGGCTGGGACAACAAGCTCCCAAAGCCATTCCGCGATTTCGTGAAGAATCCGAGGGTATACTTTGTTGGGGTGGACATGGAGAAGAAGAAGAAGAAGCTGGAAGCGGACAGGGGGATTCTTCTCGAACATGTGGTGGATATGTTGCCGGAGGCGGAGAAATCGCTGGGGGAGAAGATTATTCCGGGAGGGATGCACAATGTGGCTGCGGCGGTGCTGGGGGAGAAGTACGAGGTGGAGAAGCCGGAGAGGGTGAGGGTGAGCGACTATGAGAGAGATCTGTTGCCGGAGCAGGTGAAATATGCTTGTTATGAAGCCTTTCTTGCTTTTGAGGTTGGGAAGAAGCTTCTTTACTGACATGAGCTTTTCTCCCAAATGTGATGATGATTTTGGATTTTTCTGGGCTTCTTTTCTTATCTCATCATGTTTGTCTTTCTTTCTATCTTTCTGTTATTAGGGTTTCTAGTCTCCTTTTTTTAGCAGTTTATGCAGTGACTGATGAAACTGTTACTGGGAGTAGTACTATGGAGTCAGCTGGTTAGAGTTTTAGGGCTCTTTCTGTGGAGTTTGTTCCGTACATAAAAGGATTACTGAGACTAAAATGAATGATATATAGTTTGCCGTAGATGAAATGAAATGCGTTTCTTCACTGAAATGTGCATATGGAATTGTGGTTTTCTAGGTTTTTGGATGATGGTTGTTTTGGGCTTTTGTTTTTCATTGGCTGTTTTGTGTTTGAAGGTTTCTTTGATTTACTCCTGTATGTTTAGGACATGTTTGCTTGCTCTTTTTCTTGATTAGAGTTTTAGAGGTATTGCATACTGTTTTTAGCGAGTGATGATGAGATATTCCATTGATGGAACTGCCTTGCCAGTCCATTTGCATTGAATGGGTAATATTCGTTTTTCTTTCTGGGGTGGTTTTTAGAGTCTGCACATCTTTGGTTAGGGTTGCTTGAAATGGTAAAAAGCTGGTTCTGTAAAAGCTGTTTACGCATAGTGTAATAATCTACATGTCATGTGATGATGATTTCATGCCAACTTCATTGTGGTTGAACCTGGTTAGATTGCACCTTAGCCTTAACTTATTCAAATTTTAGAACATTTAAACATCTACTTTAGACCCATTATTCCTAGCTATAAAATGAAGATAAAGTAAGGAAACAGTAAAGTTAAAAATCAAATCACATGTATATAAAAAATGAAATGTCTATAGAAAAGGGAAAAGGTGGTCTGATAGGGGGTTAGATCTTACTCCCAAGATTGGTAAAAAGAAGATGAAAGAAACCTCCTGGATGACCCTCATAAATTAGAGAGAAGTCTGATGTCTGATTATCTCTTTTTCTCAAAGAGAATTCTTAACAGTATGATAGAACGATGTGTTTTACAAATGATTAATCCAGCAATAGGCCCTAGCTACATTTATTAAAGGTAGTTTTTCCTTGGCCAAGTAAAAATAAGGATTACATTTATTATCAGTAGCTTTCTTAATTAAGTTCATTTCTTTCATTTTAGATGTTATAAAAATCTCTCGGATCTTCTCAAAAGAACTTTTCTCGGGTTAGCTACTTAATTTAAGTTTCAATATGGACGTCTTGTCGTTAGTTTGGACTGTGCAATTATCTAGTTATTATCTCTTAGATTTCAAAATAAAGAAAAAGGATTGGCCATGGCTGTTCATTTAAATCCCGGTCCAAATTTGATTTATTAAATCTTAATAATCCGGTCCAAATGGACCTGGACCTGGACCCAGACCCTAATAGTAATAGGCTAGAAGAGAGGGTTGGTCCACACCCGGATTTTTCTGAAGGTAAATGGTTAATATTAAGTTCCATTTGACACTAAATTTTCTCTATTTAGTTGTATTATAAGCGTACTCATCTTTGCAGATTAGTTAGTTGGTTCATGCGAAATGAATGACACACTTATAAGTTTCGACTGCATAGAAGGAAGTGAGTTTAGTCAAAGTGGGTTAGAAACAGATTGATTATACAGGTCACCCGGACCAAACACCTTGTACATGCCGAATCCAAAACCTTCATCTTATATTCATAGTTCTGGTGGACCCTGGCAGCCCCATCCGGGAGGGGATAGATGGGGCTGCGTTAAAATGACATACCCATACCCGTTGATCAAATGGTGCCACCACCATATATATATACTACCCTTGAATCCAAAATGCGAATGCTGCATTGTTGCTGCTCCACTTTTAGATATTGGTGGCGCAGATTAAACATGGACCCCTCCACATCAAATGGTCAAAACCCTAAAAAATCTGATAGGGTTGTGGACCCTACAACTACTGCACCTCCGAATAGGCAAATTCTCTAAAATGCCAATATAGCATGTGCCCCTATTTTTCTTAGCATACCTGTCTCCAATAGGAGATGGTCCCACATTAAAACTTTCATGTA
The DNA here is from genome assembly GCA_029852735.1 of Persea americana. Classification (NCBI taxonomy): domain Eukaryota; kingdom Viridiplantae; phylum Streptophyta; class Magnoliopsida; order Laurales; family Lauraceae; genus Persea; species Persea americana. Next base: position 60,265,658 of record CM056816.1, on the reverse strand, counting down.
TTCATATAAAAATATGTCTGATTAACACAATCTTAAATTCCTAATTACTTTTTTTATCAATTGATCAATATTAGGATTTGATTAACTTCCATTAGAATGAACTTTACGACATCACTTAGACGGGGTGGTCTGTTAATTTAGAGCGGCCCCACTTTTTAATAGATAGGTCCCATGTGTATCCTACACATCCCATGTGCAAATGGTGTCATATGGGCCTTTCATTCCGTGCCACCGCCTCTCTTCCCCAAAGCCATATTTCACCAGGCAAATCCTGACCATCGGATCAAATCCATCAAATCCAACAGAATACACCGCCAACAACTCTCAATCTCAACCGCTAATCCCAATGAAGTGTAACAAATCCGTAGTCCGTACTGTAATAGCTGGATCACTAGTACTACTCACATAGCCTATCTATTTAAATATATACCAACGACTGTTCCCTTCCTCCACAAGAAAACCATTCCAAAACCATTCTCATCCCATCTTCTCTCTCTCTCTCTCTCTCTCTCTCTCTCTCTGCTCTGATATCATCATGGCTCCAAAGCGGGAGAAGAAGAAGAAGCAGAAGAAGGTGGAGATCAGCATCGAACCCTTCCCCGGCGCCGACCAAGTGTATTGCTACGACGCAACCAAAACCTACACCTACTTCAACTACATCATCTCCATCGGCGACGACCGCTCCATCTTCTGCACCTTCGGCTACAACTACCAAGCCATCGCCGACTGGCTCGTCGACATCCAACACATCTACCGCCGCCACCGCCACTACCTCCTCGTCGGCGTCTCCCTCGACAGCCAGCTCAACAAAAAGGGCGGCCCCTCTGCCGGCCACCCCTACACTGTCCTCACCCTCTGCATCGGCTCCCACTGCCTCAACATCTTCCTCGGATGGGACGACAAGCTCCCAAAGCCCTTCCGCGATTTCCTGCACAACCCTGCGGTGTTCTTCGTTGGGGTGGACATGGAGAAGAAGAAGCGGAAGCTGGAAGCGGACAGGGGGGTGGTTCTCCGGAAGGTGGTGGATCTGTTGCCGGTGGCGGAGGAATCTCTGGGGAAGAAGATTTTCCCGCGCTGGTTGCACAACGTGGCTGGGGCAGTGCTGGGGGAGGAGTATGAGGTGGAGAAGCCGGAGAGGGTGAAGATGTGTGACTATGAAGACAGGGATATGCTGCCGGAGCAGGTGAAGTATTCTTGTTTTGAAGCTTTCCTAGCTTTTGAGATTGGGAAGAAGATTCTGATCTAAAGCTTTTCTCTCCAGTACTAATTGTGAGTTTTTGCTACTTTTCTTGAATCTTGTCTCTTCTGCTCTATTAGGACATCGACATGGACATGCATGTTTGTTTGCCTTTTTTTGGATTAGGGTTTTAGAGTCATCTTATGAAATGTTTAGTGGGGTTTTACACGTTTTTGTGGTTTCCTTGGAAATGGAATATTGAGAATGAAATGAACGATAGTTTCCTTTGAATGTTATATGAAATACCAATGGGATTGTGGGTGTGTGAGTTTCTTTTTCGGAAATGATTGGCTTTGAGTTCCTGGGTTTTGCTTTTTCCTCAGAGAGAGTGAATTCTGAAATGGTGCTGCCTAGTCCGTACATAGAAGGAATAGTAAGAATGAAATGATATACAATCTGGCTTGGTCTAGATGAAATGAGTGGGGTGAAAAAATAAATTCTCTCTACATTTTCCATTTGAAAATGTAATTGTTTGACCATTGAAGTGTTACTACTGTTCTTATATCCTTATTTTCAGAATATATGTTTCTTTACGATTTCTTTAATTACCAATTTAGTACTTGTCATATAATCATGTTTGCATGCCATCTCCTGGTCCAATCAAGTTGAACAATATTAGGTTGAACATGGGTTAGACCTTACCTTAGATCTCACTTGTTTAACTACTTGTTTCAATTTTAAAACATTAACATCCACTTGGACTCTTTATTCACTTGATTTAGGGCTAAAGTTAGAAAACTAAAAATGTCAAATCAAATATCAAACATATAATCAATCACAAAGCAAGAACTAATTTAATTGCAAATAGATTTGCCTTACTGATAAAACAAGATAAAAGATTATTTGATAGGTTCTAATCTTCTACATAGCTGGGTCCATCTTGATCTAACAAATAAGATGAAAATAGGGAAAAAAAAACTTATTTTTTGGGCTAGTGGACTAGCTTGTTCACTTTTTTCCACTTTTGATGGAATCTACTTGATAATATTGTCTTATATTGTGTTGGGAAAGTTCAATCTTGTGAGGCTTGCCCACTAAATTGATGAGGGAGGTCGATCCACATAAATCAAATACCTCCTCCCATCAGCCAAAATTCACTCCAATTAGAAAAGTGCTAACTGACATTGCTCCAATGTTTTAAAACATGTTCACTCCTTTCACATTTCATATCAATTATGATTTGATTTACAAATTATTAATCTAGCAACATGATCCACTTCTATCAGAGTTAGTTAATTTTGGTGGAGTAGCAATGAGGGCGACATGTACCTTAATCATTGACTGAAGTGTTGTACAATTAATACCAGCAAAAAACTTGATACACATTCAAACAAATCTAGGTTTAGGTTGACCAGTACAATCCACATAACCCATCTAAATGGATCAGCTTAGGGCTATCGGCATATCTAAACTAAACTCATTTAAATGGTTTGGTGGCTTAATATTTTGGTAGGTGTTGGGGCTTTTCTAGCCTACAACCAAACTCAAATATTACCTCATTTGAAATGGATTGGGTTTGGCCCAAGCTTAAAGCAGGTTAGAGGGGTCAGACTGCTACAAAGTAACTTTGCTTTCACCTGGAAGTTTCCAATGATAGTCATCGTATAGCTCCCAACAACTATGAGAAAGAACTATATTGTAGTGTGCCTTTTTTTTTTTTTTTTTTTCTTTTCATTTGAATCATTATTTGGTAATTAACTATCATAAAACTAAGTACGGTTTCTTATCTTAGTGGTAAGAGTGGTGTCAGTTCTTACCTACCTACCTTACTCTGGATTACTCCCTCGCTAGAGGGCTAAAGGCCCCAACTCCCCTCAGCTACTAAGCTATGATACCAAAAAAAAAAGAAAAAAGGATTGAGCCTTAATTTGGCCAGGGAGAAGAGCTCTTCATTTAAATGTCAGCTTCCAAAACACTACTAGGGTAATAGATGAATCCAGATGCGTTTGGACTCGGAGCGTTCAGATATATCGTTTATCATGGTCGGACCTTTATTGGGCCTCAGCCTTTTTTCAGTGAACTTGGGCCTCTCTTTACTATTTTTCGGGCTTGGATATACGTTCGAATGTCCATGTTTGGCTCGGGTCTGGTTCAGCCTTAGTCCGGAGAAAGGATCAATGCATGCAAAGGAAGAAAATTGGGGGAAATACATCAAGAGAAGAAATAATTGACGGTCCGATTTCCCATCCATAACCACGTTGATGTAATGAAGAATCCAGACCGTCAGCTCCTCATGTGATGAGCAGCGCTCAATGTAACGGCAAAATGTCGAACCAATTTGGGAGCTGTCCAATTGTATTCCCATCCATTTCGATAGGCCCACTTTCACAGACACACACACACACCCATGCCAAAAAGAAGACTTTTTCACCATTACCCTTCTCCCGTCGCACTTGCACTCTTGCACTCAGTACCCTTGAATTTATGTACTCACCCTAATTTCTCACCAACCAAAATAATATTCATTGTTGAATTATAAATTAAAAAAAAAATTGTGACTTAAAATAACATTAAATTTTTAGGCTTTTAAACCAATGGTCCTGATTATTTGATTGTGATGACTCCTTATCCAAAATCATATTCATAATAAAACATTTCCATTTCACTATCACTCAACCCAAGCGGGTCCCACAAAGGGCTTAGAGCTTTACCAATCACGTAATAAGTGAAAGACAACTAATATATACTAGGTACGCTACAAAACTCCCTGCGCATTTTTCATCCCCTTTCTGCTTCTTTTTTTTTTTTTTTTGTCATGAGGCTTAACTTGAGACGATCTACCCCTAACCCCCTAGCCCTCAATGAATAGCCACTAGTCTAAGTCCCTAACAAGTATTAAGTAAGATTGGTATTACATATCATAAATTCACACATGCAAGTATTAAGTATCTGGGGCATGGCATGTGGATACAAGTTGGATTGGACATGGATTTACTCCAAAGCCTAGCAATATGAGCTACGTGTGTTCATGGCCCCCGTTAGGCTGGCATACCCAAGCCCGGGTCGGTTCTAGAAACATTAGCCACAAGCCTGACACATGCCATAAGTTTCTGGCCTAAGCCCGGCCCACCCTATTCATTTAAATCCGAGCCCTCCCATATAATCAACTGACTGGGCTGTGCCGGGCTTTCTATTAAAATCTTGGGCTTGAAATCACCTGTTTTGGCAAATAAGTCATTAAACTATAAGCAATACTTGTTCAGACTGGGATTCAGGCTTTTTCATCACTTAGTCCCCGTGGGCCCAAATTTGAAATGTATGCCTGGTCTGAAAACCCAGGACCCGAGCCCACCCCAAAGTAGGCTGGACCCAGGTGGGCACTGGACTTGCCCGACCATGACCACCCCTAATTATGAATCCATTGCCGTTCCGAACTTATAAATGGTTTCTACTACCATAAGCTAATATCATCTAAATCCACATGATCTCAATGTGATTCGTCCTCTCAATTCTGAATCCAAAGCTTTACGCATGTAAGAGAATAAGAGCAGGGCTAAAGAACCCACGTCTCTCTCCCATTGGTTTGAGTCCACTAACAAGGGAAAAAAAACCTTGGTTTATTAGGTATGGTGGGTGTATCATGTTACCACAAACAGCGCTAACAGAGATGAGAGACCCAGTTTGGTGTTGTGTTTGACACATTTATAAAAGCACTATCACTTCTATGAAAACAATCCATATTTATCATTCCAATTCCAATAGAAATAATGCCTTTTGGACGCCTAAATCACTATATAAATATATGCATGACCTTGACCAAAGAAGGCAAGTAGCATAACCGTGAGAGCATAATTAATGAGAGAGCGAGAGTGTGGAGGCTTTGCAATGGAGAGCAGAAAAGTGCTGATTCTGGTGCTAGTTGTTACAGCCATTGCATTACTGGCTCCATATTTAAACAATGGGGTGGAGGTTGCTTTTGGCATAGAGCTGAACCCTTGCACAACTGCTGAGTGCAAGAAGGTCCTCCAGGAGAAGTACACCAGTGCCACCAGCTTCAAAGGGAAGTTCTGCATATGCTTGGGTTGATATATATATATATATATATGTATATATATGGGGCCAACTCTCCTAAGCATACTTTATTCTAAGCTGAAACAGTGCGGGTCTCACAAATTAAAGTTGATTATCGTTGTTTTTTACATGATGATCGTCTTTAAAATCAAGATAAATCTAATTAAAAGTGGGTTTTCCAATTCCATCATACAAAAAATAGATATAATCAATTTTGATTTGTGGGACCAGCATTATTCCAGCTTAGGATGAGATAAACTTTAGCTTAGAAGAGCCCTACTATATATATACACACACACATGCACTAGTTTAATAGATGGGAGCTTGAATAAGTAATTTTACTGTGTTCTCTTAGCTGGTTTGTGTGTGATGCAGTTGTTCCTTAATAAAAATATGATGAAGAAGATTGGAGTCTTTGATGGGTACGTGGTGTTTGGGGTAGGAGGGCATGCACGTGATTATGTAATTGTAAAAGCTCATAATGTGTGCTCCATTGTGTTTATACTTAATTTACTAACGAGAGGAGTGACGTGGGTCATGTGTAAAAGGGATGTAAGTTCTATATCTAGTGCTTTTGGCTTTTCCACTGTTTTCTTTATATGCTACTAACCATAATTATGGCGGTTGCCATCCACATGGTTAATAGGGAGGCTGTCAGCTCATTCTTCTAGTGTGATGAATTCACATGAGGCCCATTTGCTTTAATAGAGATCCAACCTGAAGTCATATTCTTTGGTGTGGCTGAGGTTTCAAATCAAGGTCGCCGCTTTGGATTTAATTTCCAAGAATTTTAAACAATGACTTTCTATTAGAAGGATGATGGGCCGTTTGTTTGCAAGATTCACTGATAAGATTTGTTGCTGTTGAGAATTTTGACCCTATGTCAGTAGCTATATACTCAACATTTAGATTTTCTTATTTGATTTATTACTCTTTAAAATTCATCTATGTTGGAATGACTTTCTTTTATCCACATTTCAACTTTGTGGATTGACTTTTTTGGCCTGCTAAGTACTTTATATTCTCATATATTCATCTTTCAAAATGCTTTAATTGTCTTGAGCATTTGCGGATTCAGGTAGCACTACACCAAAAACGGGAATTTGGAACGCTTTTGGAACGGTTTAACGGATTAGGAACGGACGGATTAGGAACGGTAATGCGTTCCAATTTCCTGTTTTCCGTTCCTAATCCGTTAATCCGTTCCAAAAATAGGAAATTGGAACGCTTTTGGAACGGTTTACCAGATTAGGAACGGGCGAATCAGGAACGGAAATCCGTTCCAATTTTCCGTTTTTGGTGTAGTGTAGGGCCGGAATTCTTAGAGATTCCCAAGACTAAAGTTCACATCCTCTAAAAGTGAATGATTAAAGCGGAAGACAAACAGTGGGCCATTAAATGATCTAAAAAAGGATGAACATTTTAGGAAGAAAGTATTTCCGTTGTTTTTATGTACTAGGTATAAGGCACAAAAAATAACCAAATTTAACATTGATGCGACTATTAACCACCATTGAATTCAATCATAAAAATAACTTTTATTAAAAATTATAAACTTTAAACTAAAAATTAGGTATTAGGATTTATTCATTATATGATATTTGGTTGACATCCCATCCTCACTGTCCTGTATAAATATATATATATATATATAAATATATATATATATATATATATGGGAGGTGCTCCTATGAGAGGTACTCTCACCAATTTGGTGAGAGATGAGTGAGGGCCCTCACATTTAAGTTGGGGGCCTTTGCATTTAAGTTGGTGAGAGTGGATATGGAAGTGAGGGGCCCCACCTATCTCTCACCAAGTTGGTGAGAGTGCCTCTTATAGAGCACCTCTCTATACACACACACACAACCTAACTGCACATACTGGATAACTTCCACATGGGTGTCCTAGACTCCTAGTTGACCCTAAATTGGGAGGATAACATTTTTGAAAATGCACCCAATTTTGCTTGAGTACTCTCCATATTGTGAGTGTAGGGTACATGAATATTAAGTTAAGAAACATTTGCATGATTCTTACAACTGGTCCACTCAATTTTTTAAGTCACCTGGACCACTTACTATCAACTTGCCCCCTCACATACATTATATCGGCTCGAATTGCACAATTCCAAATTTAGCACCCACCCAATTATTCGCATAATTTGATTGAAATAAAAATATAATGCCTTCTGAGAAGAGTAACCTTAAAGGTCATCATCGATCAAGTGGAGATGCTAGCTATTTTGGAAGATCTCCTTTGCTTTTAGAGTTATTTTTATGGTGCCCTTATTGTAGAGAGTGACTCTTCTAATGCAATTGCTTAGGTGTTTAATAGAAAGATCAACTAATGGAAACTTCAATTCCTCTTTAATGAGATCTAGGTGTTGTCAACATCTTTCTCCGCGGTCTTCTGTCACGAACTATGATCAGCCAACTCTTTTGCCGATGCTTTGGCTAAACAAGGGGTTGAGAGGGTGTCTCCTTGGGAGGGTGTGATTATGTAAATTGTGTTGGACATGGTACAATCCTTTTGTACCCCCTTTTATTCTCATATTATATTTTCTTTCTCCTTTAGTGAAGGTTTTTATTACCGTTTCAAAAAAAAACAAAAAGGGTCATCATCGATCAAGCGGTTAAGATGAACTAGAGGGCTTGATATAATCCTTCCATCCCACACCTCCCCATATGGTTGGCAAAGCACCAAGTGGGCCTCATAGATAAGTTTTTATGGAACTATCGCACCATGATTGACATGCACCCAGGTAGCCCTTACAAGGGCTTATACTTTGCCTATGAAATCGGGATCCTCTCAGTGAACTTCCGCACCGTGACCATAAGTGGACCAATGAACCTATATTTTTAAAATCCTTCTAATTTCCCCTAAAGTCTCCCTTTTCTAACTTTTCCTATTTTATTTTCTTATCTTAATCCTCAAACCACTATCTAATATTAATCCATCCTAAAATCTATCTAACCAATCCTCTTATCCATGTGATTGAGATCCACAAGGTGGGCCCCACATAATTATTGGTATGCAATTGCTGTTAGTTCCCACGCCTTTTGGTTTCTAATTGGCTACACAGCTTGCACTACAGGCCCCACATATGAGATTGCTACTTCACAAAGGCATGAAGCCTAATTGAAGTGGCCCACCATATGTCATTAATTACATAAAAACTTATAGCCCAATGATATGCATGGAGTTATGAGATTTTTACCGATGTAAATCTTATAAGAAATCCCTAAGCCTCACATGAGATGTTTTACTTCATAAAGGCTTAAAGTATACTTGAAGTAGCCCACCATATGCCATTGATCCATAAAAATTAACCTTGATTCAAGGAGAACCAAGGGAGTTGGATGGTCAATGGGGAAACAAATAAGCCCAAAAAGAAAATAATATTTATTTGCGAATGCATATTATTGATCATGCTAATTTCTTCTTTGAGGCATCGCTAGGATTTATGAGAAAAGAAATGCACTCCTTTGGACTGAATTTAGGAAGGAGTTGGAGTTCATATGATTAAAGAACTTAATTTAAGAAAACAAATGCACTCCTTCATATTGAATTTATAGTGATATTAAGAGGATGGTCTTCCTTCTATGTTTCTTTAAGGGTTTGGTAGGCTCCGTGAATGGCTTGGATGGTCTTATATAGGGATGGCAATGAGGTGGGTCAGGATTCAGTCATATTAATTTTATACCCACCTCATTTGACATCCTAAACCTATGCTACTTTATAGTGGGTCTCATGTCATTAATTTCAAACTTGCTCCATGACCTTCCATTGAACGCCATGGCCACACACACCTGCTCAATATGTAATGGGCTGGGTTTGGTTTTGGTGGTAAACTCATTGCATAAAATGCCACATTAAAGAAATAAAATATTAAATATATACATTATATTAGGGGCTAGCTCTCCTAAGCTCAAGCTTATGATAAGGTAAGCTCAAGTATGTGGTGGGGCCCACATGGGGATGGGGATGGGGGGATTTTAAGGACTCCGTGGGATCTTTCTCTCTGTAAAAAATCAGCTCCAACCGTGATTTCTATCATCTCCATATGAGCCCAAAAGTTTAATGGTCAACGGTCCATTTGAATTGATACATAGTCGATCCAACGGTTTAGATAATTTGGATTTAACCGAAAATTGGCGGACATGTGCAATTTAGGAGAGTCATGTGTTTGGTCCATTTGGATGAACCAAAGATGGGCCCCACAAGCATGGAGTTTACAAAATTTTATGCTAAGCTTGAGCTTAGGAGAGCCTTGCTCATTATATTATTTATATATATAATAAATATAAATTATTTATTTATTTTTGTAAAATCTATTCTTTTCCAATAATGCCTCAGAAAAGAATCACATATTTCATTATATTTTTTCAGCCCGGGCACGATACCTATCCATTTAATTCTGTAAGCTTACGCTTGTGGGGTCACCCTTGGTCCATCCACATGAACCAAACACACGACCCCCCAGATTTGCGCATGTCCACTAGCTTTTAGTCAGATCTGGATTTGCTGGACCGTTGAATCAACTGTGTACTAATTCGAATGGATTGTTGGCCATTAAAAATCTGTGGCCAGATGGAGATGGTAGAAACCACGATTGAGACTATTTTTTTACAAGGAGAAGGGTCTTATGAAGTCCTTGAAATCCCCCCATCCCCACCCCCATGTGGGCCTCACCACACACTTGAGCTTATCTTATCCTAAGCTTTAGCTTAGGAGAGCTGTCTCATATAGACACGCATTCATACTTGTGTAATGGTCAACGCCTTTAAATTCAAGGGGTCGTCATGTAATATGAGTTTACTTCATTTTATATTTATTTTTATTATATGTTAAAAGATTCTAATATTCAAAGATAATAAATTTCTTTAGTTTAAATTTATTTTATCTTAATAATATTTTAAAAGAATTCTTAAAATTTAATATATTTTCATTTTGACCCTGGGCTTCGCACGGGCGTTTGTTGCTAGTATATATATTAAAACAACCGGAGCCTTGCTCTAGAGGGTGCCACGTCATCGCTCCCAAACTTCTCGACGGTACATCATATCTCTTACAAAGGCAACATGGCATCACAGCTGATGTCACATCTGCTAGTCTTATTAACTATCATACCATAATAACGACTATTATTACCCTATAATCTCTCCAATTCCCATATGCTACGTATTATTGCTCTTTTTAATCCCCAAAAATATCTCTAAAACGATTAAATTCTCTCTTTAGAACCCCCTAAAATATTTCATTTTTCATACTATTTTATTCCCGATCTCAGTGCTTGGATGGACGAAGGTGTATGTCATTAAATTCTTCTATGCATCTCAAGAAGATAAAAAAAAAAATAAAAAATGAAGAAATAGGAAAGTGGAGAGAAAGAAAAAGAGATTTTGGATTTGATATTGTTCTTTCTTTGTTTGTCTCTACCTTTCTTTTTTTGTTTAATATATGTTATAATTATATAAAACATATAATTAGACTTCCTTTCATGTATTGCCGTATTGGTATTGCCTTTGCTCTAATATTAAAGTTTGTGATCTTCTTTCAGATATTGCCGTAATGGTATTGGATTCCTCTCTCTATAAAATAAACTCACGTGTAGACAAAACCCAGTTGAGAAAGCAAGGCTCAAAGAATAGGCAGCAACAGGAGTGATGGCAGAAATTCCTCTCCTCTCTCCATACAAGATGGGGAGTTTTCATCTCTCCCACAGGTAAATCACAACCATTCTCCAAAAAAAAAAAAAAAGACCTTCTGAATTACCTACTTATAACTATCTATTCCCAAAAGAAAAAGTCCATAGGAAACATGTTTTTGGTGTCCACTCCTCTAAAATCAGGTTAATTTGATTATTTTTTCAGAACAGTTTTGGCACCATTGACGAGATTTAGATCCTATGGAAACATCCCTCAGCCACATGCGACCTTGTATTACTCCCAGAGAGCCACCAAAGGAGGTCTTTTGATATCTGAAGCTACTGGCATTTCTGACACCGCTCAAGGGTAAATTCTTGACTAATGTTGGACATATGAATAACTGCATGCGTCATCTATCAGTGTGACATACTGTATGTTAATGTGACTCACTTGTATCATAAAATAAAAGTTGGGCTTGCAAATTTGGGTTACTAAAAAAATTCAAAGTTAATGTGACTTGCCCTTGGATTGATGGGCAATTAACTAATCCATGAACCAAATCTTGTCATCAACATGTCAGTCCTCTATTAACATTTATAATGGTTGAACATGTATTATAATTTGCTTATTTGCCTTCTTTTTCCCCCTTTTTCTTTAAACCTCTTTTTTTAATAGCTTTTTTAAGCAAATTTTTTAAGCCAATCATCATTTTTCCCCATTTTCAGGTACCCGGATACCCCAGGTATTTGGACAAAGGAGCAGGTTGAAGCCTGGAAACCAATTGTGGAAGCTGTTCATAAGAAAGGCGGCATCTTCTTTTGCCAATTATGGCATGTGGGCAGGGTTTCAAATTATGGTATGTTTTGCCCAAATATACAAAATCTATCTTTCCTTTGAATATAAATCCAATTGGCCAGAAATGTGTTTATGGTCACAAGGAAAAACTTTAGTACCAAAATGGACAATTTGGATCATTTATAACTGAAGTTCGACAACTACTCTAGAATGTCCCTCCAAGATGCGGTCATGGCTTCATGAGTCTATTAGGTCCAACAATTCTAATCCAAGCCTTCTATAGAAAAACAAATGGGCGAGGTAAAGCAAGCCAATGCCTTGGGACCACTGTGATTTGGGTCACAAGGCTTGCTTTTGAAATGTAGGCTTGACGGATCTTCCATTGTCATTCCAAAGACTACTCCATACATTGTTTCCTACAACCAAAAGTTGATTCATACTTTGTCTTTCAATGTAATTGGTGTTTATAGGCTTTCAGCCCAATGGGCAAGCTCCAATCTCCAGTACAGACAAGGGGTTGGCACCTGAGACAGGATGCTCACCTCCGAGGCGATTAAGGACAGATGAAATCCCTCAAATTGTGAATGATTTCAAACTTGCTGCACGGAATGCCATAGAAGCTGGTAAGCCTTCCATTCCTAGATTCCAAGCAAAAATTCATATACAACCTTCAAGAGAATTATTTTAGCCTTTGTATTAATAGTGACATAGCCAAGGAGAAAGTATCATGATGTTTAGGCTTATGGCCTTTCCACGTACCTAATTGATTCATTTCCTTATCTACATTGGACTTGCTTGGGCATGTTTGTATATGCAGGTTTTGACGGAGTTGAGATCCATGGCGCTAATGGGTACATGCTAGATCAGTTCTTGAAAGATCAGATCAATGACAGAACCGATGAATATGGTGGATGTTTAGAGAACCGTTGTCGCTTCGCCTTTGAAGTAGTTGAGGCCGTCATCAATGAAATTGGATCAGATAAAGTAGGCATTAGACTCTCACCATTTGCAGATTTCATGGATTCTGCAGACTCTAACCCACAAGCTCTTGGCCTTTATATGGCTGAATCACTGAATAAATACGGAATTGCATATTGCCACATGGTTGAGCCAAGGGTGAATGGCAATGAAGATAGGGTTGATTCCGGTAGTTATTCTCTCCTACCCATGAGAAAGGCTTTTAAGGGTACTTTTATTACTGCTGGGGGCTATAATAGAGAAAGTGGGAACATTGCTTTAGCTGACAATCATGCAGATCTTATTGCATTTGGTCGTTTGTTCTTGGCTAATCCAGATTTGCCAAAGAGATTTGAACTTAATGTTCCCCTAAATAAGTATGACAGAAGCACCTTCTACATATCTGATCCTATTGTGGGCTACACTGATTACCCATTTCTTGACTCGCTTTAGTGAAAAGAGAACTTCAATTGAAATCTGTTATTTCAGAGTTTGTTAGTCTTGTGAAATAAAAACTATTGTATGGTTGAATAAGATGAAGTTATTGATATTGAAATGAGCCATTTTTCATATCTAGCACTATTTGTGTCAACTTTTACAATTTAAATATACCTCTTTTTGCTAGTAATTCTCATTTACGATCCCATAAGACTAGAACTTTCTGGGCATGTTTGATCATATCTCATTTAGGACAAAAATGGTAATCTCATGTTGGCGAGTTTTCCATCAAACAAAAATATTTTCCTTCTTCATTTTCTTCTGGTACTTGGGGACTCAAAACTCACCTACTTTTGCTACCTCTCCTTAAAGCCTTAAACCCCACTACAATGGTAAATCAATCTAAGCAAATTTTATCTTGCCAACATGAGGACTTCTTTGCATTTCTTTCATTTCAAAAACTTTTGAAGGATTAAGTAAATCTCAACAAACCCAAAGTTTTTGTTCTAAGAAATCGGCCCTATTTCCCAAGTGGATTTTGATGGATATTGAAGATTTATGTACGTTTTGGCGATTGGGAATCTCCATGGATCGCTTCCAGAGAGAGTATCCAACCCTAGGGTGCCCTTACCTTACATAGACAAGTCCTAACGAGTCATACTTAATAAGACTTCTTCACCAAAAAACCAAAATCTACTGATCGTATTGAGAGTCTTATTTTTATGAATAAAATAACTCTTATTATAAGTGGGGTTGTATTCTCTCTCGGCCTATGTCCTACTTGATCTAAAGTGGGGCTCGTGACATGCAGATCTATTTGAGCTTCATACTTAATGCTCAGTGCAATTTCTCCGTGGTAAAAAGTTCCCTAAAATAATACGAAAATTGTCCATTGAGTATGTGGCATTATCATATGCAGAGGAAAGAAAGTGGCATATTACCTGACAATGGGTCAAGTAGATTTTTCATTCTTCCAATCCTTCCACTCTACTAATAATTCATTGTTTTTCAACAACACCTCACGGATCAAAGCCCACCTTCAGTATTGTAATCTTACATTCTCATGTGCATGACCCACAGTGTTGTGGCAATGAGAGTTGGAGACAGTCGAACGGTGGACCTCAAAATCCTTCCAAGGCATGGACCCTCAAAATTTATTGGGTGTTTCCAAAGAGCATAGCTGCACCCACATATTAAGTTTCTTTTAGATAGGACATCCATGATGATAGTGCACCTTCCATTCTTTTATGCATATTAAAGTAAATAGGATGCAAACGGGTATCTGATTGTATGATTATCAAGATATTCTGAACGGTAAAAAATTGAATTTCAAGCCTAGGTTTCGGGTCTGAAATCCAATTTAGGTTCCGATTGATAAATGAGTTCGGTTTCGGGTCCATTTTCGACTCATGGATCTGGAACCCAACATATATATAAGTCTTTAATGTTGCGCTCTGTAATTCAAAATCAACTTTTCTTGGGCAATTTTATGTTTAATTTAAGAGGTAGCGAAGTTGATGCACTCTTATAAGTTGAATAATATTCTTAAAGAAAAATAAAATAAAATAAAGAAATTAGAACTGATTTTGAAACTAGATTTTGGTAATCTAATTACTTTTCTAAACATATTTTACCAACCCAATACTGTATAGCACTAAATTAACGGGATCAAATTGCACGATTCCTCACATAAGCTAGATTTGTGAGAAGAGCCTGTATGATCAAGCAAGTGAGAGCACGGTATACCTCCAAATTATATGGTTAGTTGATTAACAACAACAAACGATCATAACTCTCAATAACAACTATTGTCACCGGCTAAATCAACTTGGTAATAGAGGGAGAGATGTTATGATTGAAACCACGTATGGTCTTAAATAGATGGTTCAGTCAGATGATTATTATTAGATTTAATTTTATCCGTAGCCCATATTTATCATAATATGACCTTCAAATTCTGCCCTACCCGTCAATAATTAAAGAAGGTCTCTCATAATGTTCGGTACTTCTGATGAGTTAGAACCAAAACTAGTTCAAATTGGTTAGTTATGCCAAATTGGACACAAGTCACAATTATAAGACTAGTTTACATGAAAAAGTAGGAATAGAGAGCTGCAAATGCCACAACCCAAACTTCTTAGACCAAATCCCTTCACTCTACATAGCCCACATAAGTCAAAAAGTCTTCAAAAAGTCTCTCCACGAACTCCTTTTTTTTCTTTCAAATTACCCTATCCTCTCATCCTCACCTTCTCTCTACACTCCCCTTCACCCCACTCAGGCTCACCGTCCCTCTCTCCCTCTCCTTCTCTCTCCCTCTCTCCCTATCCATGCTTGCCGTCCTCCACGCGCTCTTCCTCTCCCTCTTTCTCCATCTCTCTCCATCTCTCCCTACCTCCCTCCATATCCTTGCCGCCTCCGCCCGCCGCCTGCTTTCCTTCTCCCTCTCCCTATTTCTCCCTCTCCTCCTCCAACGGTGCTGCTTGAGGTGGGCAGTGGTGGGGGTGGGTGAGTGTAGAGAGAAAGTGAGTGAGGTATGAAATTATGCGTGATGTCTATTTGATAATTTCACACATGGGCATTTTAGTCTTAAAAAAATTTGAGATTTGGCATTAGCAGCTCGCAGCTCTCTAAAAATATAATGGATCACCTTGGCCATCCCTCAAAAATCAATTTATTCTGTGGACCCTACTACCATTGCCCTAGTTGGGTGGCCCCCTTCCAAGTAGCTAATCTTTTAGGTTTCAAAGAACTTATTTCCATCCTGTTGGACCAGTGAGTTTTGTATGGAGCTTGTGATCTTCGCCACCTTGACCTCCAAAGTCCAAACCAATTAAAATGCTTCCACTGCCAGTTAGAAGTGACAAAACGCTTCTGGGTGGAACCCTACAGTGGGGCCTATTTATGAAAATTCTAAAAAGCTGGTCCCACAATAAGATTTGCCATTCAAGTAAACATATGAATGTAGACTCCTAACTGCACATATTGGATGCCTTCCACATGGGTGTCCTAGACTCCTAGTTGACCCTAAATTGGGAGGATAACATTTTTGAAAATGCACCCAATTTTGCTTGAGTACTCTCCATATTGTGAGTGTAGGGTACATGAATATTAAGTTAAGAAACATTTGCATGATTCTTACAACTGGTCCACTCAATTTTTTAAGTCACCTGGACCACTTACTATCAACTTGCCCCCTCACATACATTATATCGGCTCGAATTGCACAATTCCAAATTTAGCACCCACCCAATTATTCGCATAATTTGATTGAAATAAAAATATAATGCCTTCTGAGAAGAGTAACCTTAAAGGTCATCATCGATCAAGTGGAGATGCTAGCTATTTTGGAAGATCTCCATTGCTTTTAGAGTTATTTTTATGGTGTCCTTATTGTAGAGAGTGACTCTTCTAATGCAATTGCTTAGGTGTTTAATAGAAAGATCAACTAATGGAAACTTCAATTCCTCTTTAATGAGATCTAGGTGTTGTCAACATCTTTCTCCGCGGTCTTCTGTCACGAACTATGATCAGCCAACTCTTTTGCCGATGCTTTGGCTAAACAAGGGGTTGAGAGGGTGTCTCCTTGGGAGGGTGTGATTATGTAAATTGTGTTGGACATGGTACAATCCTTTTGTACCCCCTTTTATTCTCATATTATATTTTCTTTCTCCTTTAGTGAAGGTTTTTGTTACCGTTTCAAAAAAAAAACAAAAAGGGTCATCATCGATCAAGCGGTTAAGATGAACTAGAGGGCTTGATATAATCCTTCCATCCCACACCTCCCCATATGGTTGGCAAAGCACCAAGTGGGCCTCATAGATAAGTTTTTATGGAACTATCGCACCATGATTGACATGCACCCAGGTAGCCCTTACAAGGGCTTATACTTTGCCTATGAAATCGGGATCCTCTCAGTGAACTTCCGCACGGTGACCATAAGTAGACCACTCAGGGTCCGCCCTGTCACCGCAAGTAGCCCCTGCCCGGATTGCATGGTAGGCTGCCCCACTATGACGTGATTGACTGTAAATATATATAGATCACTCACGGTCATCGCGGGGTTTTTCGTCACAAGATCCAGACTCTTGTGATAGAAAGCATAAAAGGTACCCCTCTAGTGAAAGCTGCTCATATATGATTTAGGGGCTTTGACATATTAGTCCTCTTTAAATTTGATTTTTTTAATTTCATGATTGAAATTAAGATAATGTCACTATAGTTATTTGACTGAGGTCAACATTTTTTAAAACTTGTTTGCACCAAATCCAATAATATCGTGGGAACAATTTATGTCACAGAAATGATAAATCCCATGAAATAATGGGATAGTCTCATGATGTCATGGCTTTTTATGCATAATCTTAGAGTAAGAATTTCGAATGCTAGAACCTGAGAAATAGTGGTCAAATGTGCATTTGCTTTTTCACAAAATATCATTTTTGTATATTGTAAGAAAATGAATTCGTCTACTAGTTCTAGAGAATGTATGATACATAAACTGATAAATCACATGATATCATGGGGCTATCCCATGATATCATGATATCATGGGATATGATGCAAAAAAGTCTTAAAAAGTTAATGATCAGATTCAAGCGAGTTTGGTGACATCATTTGAATTTAAGTCATGAAAATTGGGAAAACCGAGTTTAAAGAGGACTAATATGTCAAAACTCCTATAATTTATCTATACATGTGGGAATAATTAAGTAAATAAGCTGTCTGCAACTTGTGGTCAAGTATGGTTGGAAACAAATCCTTCATGTTTGTTCCACTTTATGAAGATTCAAAGCGTTCAGGGTAAGTGCTGACCCATATTGTTTACTAGTACAAAGCCATGATTTGTTGCATCATTAACCATCTGGCTTAGACAAAATTTTAAAAATATTTTTCAGTCGCCCATTAATCAAAGTTTTCATTCCAGGGGGCCAACATAATATAGATTCAAATACGAGCAACCGCTTTGATTGGACACATATAAAACATGTGCTAAACTGTTCTAGTCCGAATCCTATAGGAATATAATTTCGATTTGATTAACAATATTTCATTGACAAGAGGAGAAAACTAAGCTTGTATTTATTTATTTAATTTTCTACATGGGGCTACATACCAAGAGTTATACTTTCATTTGTAGAACTAAGGATCAATCTTTGGACCGTGTGTGAAACTAAGGTGCCCACACCACTCGACTATGAGTGTGTTGGCAAGAAATAACGAAGCTTCAACACACAGTCCATTTAACAAACAAAAGGCATTATAGTGTGAGAAAAAGTAAATTTAACAGTAAATTAGTTTGATTTGTTGCTTTAACCATGTTTCTTAAATACAAGGATTGATGTCATCTCCTTCGGCGAGGAGCTCAAGCAATAAGTAATCAGAATTTCTATCTTTGAGATATGAAGTTATGAACCCACATGCAAGTGTTTGATTTAATCTTACTCGACTACATCATGTGTGGTGATATCTCATACAACAGCATGATATTATAAATGAAGGGTTCTTCTTACCAAATAAAATTAAAAAGAATCTTACCAAAAATGATAAAAATAAAATAAGGGCCCTAAGGCAGGTGGGCATCTAGGTGCCATGTACAGAGTACCTTTGTTATATACAGGACCAACTATATCCACAGAAAATATTCTCCTATGAGTGGGCCCACTAGGGCTACCTTTGATCATTGCACCCGCTTTGATAATCTTAATTTCAATTGAATTGAATCTCAAAAGGATCTATGGTTTTTATGCCATTAAATTTTAAAGATGTTAAATCAACGGCTGGGTTCATCTTTTCGGGCTGATTTTTTTACTCCCCTTGTCCATGTGACCTTTCTATTTGCTCTCCTTTCATTGATGGATATTCATCAAAGTAGGTTCCATGATTTGGACAGCATATTAGCAATATGCAATCTGCTCCTAAGATGACATTTTAATTTCCTTTATTCATCCCTCTCATCCCTACCCCCTTTATACACTTACAATATCAACCTACAGACCAGGGGATCCATCTATGGGTATGTGTGATAACAGGTTCCAATACCACTTGGCACCCCTCCAATGTATGGAAAGGGACAATTCCTATTTACGTTTGGCGCAGGCTTATTGCACTAATACAAAATAAATTGAGGGTGATAGGAAGGGGGAGATGTCCTACATTTGGAAAATGATATTAATTTAATTGAACAGGTAAGTAAGTATTCCATAGGAGAATTTGTAACTTTATTCCTTAGACCTTTGTATTGGGTTCTGATCTAACAGTGGACCCCATCTTGGATGTAAATCAACCATTGGATCAATGGCTCATAATCAAATACAAAATGTCAGACAACATCACACTCGATCTCACTCATGGGCTAGAACATCATTTTTGAGACAATCAGATCAGCTAACTCATCAAGCTGGCCCAACCAAAGTTAGAAAACTCTTTGAGTTGACTCTTGACTTTCTCTAATTATCACAGTTTGACAAAAAACCGAGTCGGCTATAGGGGAAACTCCGACGAGTTATTTCATTTAAATATGTTGTTTTCATTTTGAACCATTTGATACGTAGATCTAATCTTAAACAATTAATATTTATTTTTCAAGTAATTATGCACGAGTTTCGAAGTTAGCAATTTAAAAATAATGATTAGAATGTAATTTTAAATTTATATTTTATCTTTTACATTCGATATTTGGACTAACAAATTATATAATATGAATTATTATTTTTATTTTCCTTATTGTAGTGGTTTTCTTGCATATATGAATTTATTAATTTGAATTGATTATTATAAACGCATATAAATAAACATATTTTTCTATTTAAACTAATGAATTCATATTTAATTTTTTTTAAAGTTATTTATATAAAAAAAAAATATTACTCTTCTGAGTCTCTGTATTGACTCTATCTTCAATCCATATTTTTGCATTGGTAGAGTCGAGTCGATTCAAGTCTACGTTACGAGTTTTTCAACTTTGGACCACACATTTACATCTTATATTGGAAACTGGGCCAACTTTTTAACATCTGAATGGAAATATCCACTTGAAATCCGTCCTAATAATGGATGCCACACAATCAATCACAAATGGGCCACCTTCTTGATCTCCTCTTGATCATCACGTACTCATTCACGGGCATAATAGTGAGTGAGTACAATTTGGGGCGCTCCTGAGAGGAGCATGGCTCACCCAGACCCAAGATGTGAAATGTCCCACTTCCATTTGGAGAAAGTACCCAGTGAACAAGAAACCCTAACCCTAGGGGCAAAATGGGAATATTTTTTAAAAGTGGGACCATGTACGGTTCTTAAGCCCTTCCAAATCTTCCCACCTTTGGCTCTGCTCAAGAGCCGTGCGAAGCCTTATATACTGAAAAACGGCACCAAAAGAATCAGATGTGATAAGAGAAAAAAAAAAAGATAGGAAGAGAACACAAGATAATAAATAATCTTTCACACAAGGAAAAGGAAGAGAGATTACATGGATTCCTGGTCTGATTCTCTTGACTTTGATGATGAATTTGAGAAGTTGGTTTACAGGGTGAATCCACCGAGGTAATCTGGGCTCTTATGCTGTTTCCTGTGGTGTGGATTTTTCTGGGTTCTTGTTGATTTGGACTGGGTAGGGTTTGGTTCTTTGAAACTCTTCAGTTTGCATGGTTTTTGTAGTATGGGTTTCCTCTTTTCTCTCTTATTACGAATGGGTATGTGTTGGTTTTGAGTATACTTGAATTTGGAGGTTCTTGTTGATTTGAAATGGGTGGTGTCTGATTCTTTTGAAATTCTTCAGTTTGGATGGTTTTTGTGATATGGGTTTCCTCTTCTCTCCCTTATTTCAAATGGGTAGGGTTTTTTTTTTTTGGAATCCTTGAATTTGGAGTTTTTGATGGTCATTCTGGCGTTAGTTTGTTTTCCACCTGAATTTAGTTTCGAACGGTTTTGGTGTTGATTGATGAGAGGTTTTCTTTTAAGTCTTTATGAATTGGGCTTTTCTTATTCCTCGTTCATTTTCTTAAGTTTTGGTTGATTTGAAGTGTGTTGTGATTGGTTTTGGAAATTGTTGAATTTGGAGGATTCTCTCGGAGATGGGTCATGTTTGCTTTTTCATTGAGGTTCTGCTAGTCGGTGTTTTGTAATTTTCTTTTTTGGAACTCAATTGATTAGGAACTTGGGTGGACGACTTCTGTAGGAATTCTTTTGTTAGACGCTTTTTGTGACATGGGTTCTGTTTCTCATTGCTTTTTCTTTTTGGATTTTGCAGGGTTACTGTTGATAACACTTCTAGTGGGAATGCCACTGTGGTTAAAGTATTTGAAGATCCTTATGTCATTGTTTGTTTGTGTTTTGGTGTTTGAATTTTGTTTTGTGAAGATTTTCTTGGTGTTTTTCTTTTCAGGTGGACAGTGCCAATAAGCATGGAAGTTTGTTGGAGGTTGTGCAGGTTTTGACTGATTTGAACCTTACAATTAGCAGGGCTTACATATCTTCTGATGGGGAATGGTTTATGGATGGTAGGATTTCAACTTCTGAAAGTTGGTTTTTTTTTTTTTTTGCTTTCTTCTTCTTTGTTTTATTTCTGTGTGGAATGGTGGGTGTGTATTTTTTCTTGACTCCTCTGTTTCTTGCAGTGTTCCATGTTATAGACCAAGATGGAAATAAGATACAGGATGAGGAAGTTTTTAGCCGCATTCAACAGGTAGGACTTAAAACCCTCTCCTGTTTTATTTACTATGAATCCTTTATATTCAGAACTTTGTATGTTGAATTCTACAATCTCCACCCACACATATATTTCTCTTTCACTTTCAGAGCATAGGTGATTGAATATTTTGATTGACTGCTTATAAGGGTGGTGTTAATCACAAACCACATGAGGTAGGTACTGTTCTATCCACATTGTGCCTCTCGAGTCAAAATATCATGACTGGTGTTGCCATTGGGGTAAAAATCGTCTATTTGGGGTAAAAGACCAAAAAACAAAAAGGGAGGAGCAACAAGCAGTATCCCACTTACTGTGGTGTTTCAAATTCTGCAGCTGAAAATGTAAGTAGAAAGTATAATGATCAATTATACCAGAATATTCTAATAATTTGGATGGCATTCAAATGCACCCTTGAAGTATAGCTTATTTTCTGCATTGGGTAGTGCTAATGGCATGAGAGTGGATCTTCAGTTTAAGTCTTCCCCAAGTTGAGGGTTTGATTCTTTGTTTTCTTACTATGGTAACTTGTGTAATCCAACTAAATTGAATTGAGTATGCTGAGGTACCTCACATAAGTGCATAAGGGGATGACTCATATGGCGTGTTGGGTATAAATAGAATACTAGTGATAATTGTTCGCATTTATTCTAAATGGGTGAGGGGTTCTATTGATTTCTTAAAATTTTAATTGAGTGTGTTGAATGATACTTTAAGCACTGTATGGAGTAATCATTTTATTTCTCCTCTTCATTAAAATTATGAATCTTCAACTTATAGTTATTTTTATGTTGTTGATGTGTATTTAAGCTAGTGTCTTTGAGCTTGAGCAGGTGTTACAATTTGTTGGCTCTTTTGTTGGCTAATGGTTCATTTGGATGTGCCTCAAATCACCAATTGTTTTCATGCTTCAGCAAAACATTTCATTTTTGTTGCTGTTATGAGAGATGTTGAAATTGATAACTGCATCACACGGTATTTGTTTCCATTCTGTGCAATCCACCCTGCTGTGATCATCCACAGTTATTGGGGGCAATATGTGGGGGAAAAATAGCACACATAATGTGTTATTTCTGCACCTCATCGAATGCATGGACGTACATATATCAAATCTTCCTGCCAAAATATTCTAACTTGAATTTTGGTCACATGAACATATGAACATTGGTTACACTGTTAGATTTTTGCTTGAATACTCACCAAACAAGCATGTCTATGAGTATGATTTTGTATATTTTGTATCCACCTTGTTGCAGTCACTGGGATCGAGATTTTTTAGTGTCCGATCCCTGAGAAGGTCTGTGGGTGTCCAGGCGGCTGCTGAACATACATCAATTGAATTGACTGGAAGAGACCGACCTGGCTTGCTTTCTGAAATTTTTGCTGTTCTTACGGATCTCAAATGTAATGTTGTAGCTGCTGAGGTTTGGACCCATAATTCAAGAATGGCTTCAGTTGTTTACATTACCGACGAGTCCACCATGTTGCCTATTGATGACCCTGATCGGCTTGCTAACATCAAAAAACTTCTCCGCTATGTGCTGAAAGGAGATAAAGATAAATGGGGTGGTAAGACGGCTGTTTCGATGGGTGTGTCCCACAAAGAAAGGCGACTGCATCAAATGATGTATGCTGATCGTGATTATGAC
Source organism: Persea americana (assembly GCA_029852735.1). Lineage (NCBI taxonomy): Eukaryota > Viridiplantae > Streptophyta > Magnoliopsida > Laurales > Lauraceae > Persea > Persea americana. The sequence goes on along the minus strand of CM056816.1, from coordinate 60,242,234 downwards.
AGGAATGATAGAAATGAGCAAGAGATAACAAGTGATATGACCAGACCTCTTGTGACTGTTGAAAACTGCATGGATAAAGGATACTCTGCTGTAAATATTAAGTGTAAGGACCGGCCTAAGCTACTATTTGACGTTGTCTGCACTTTAACTGATATGGAGTATGTTGTCTTCCATGCTTCTGTCACTACTGAAGGATCGGAAGCAAATCAGGTTTTCTTCAGTCCCTGATATATTAATCATTTTATCATTCTGTTTTTAGTTATATTTTGACGTTTAGAAGTAAAATATCGAATGCACGAGGCAAAGTTCCTGTAAACTAAGCTCGATTCCCAGTAAGCAAGATGCAGTGGTATGTAAACCAAATCAACAAAAAATTTGGCCATTTCACAGAATGAATGGTTATTCATTCCACTAATATTTGAGGCAGACTGGGAAATGGGAATTACATTTGATCGCCAGTGGCAATGACCCACTGATTTTTATTTAGGGGTGAAACCTGGAAAACAGTGTCCCACCTAATTTTATTTCTGATTTCTGCGCCGGGTACTCAATCATTGCATAATGGTCAACAATTTATTTGGTCAAAGCATTCAGACTGATTGCAGTTTGGGTTCCATGCAGATGCTATGCTCTTTTACATAATTGTGAACATGTTCAATGCAGGCATTGAATTTTGATTGTTATAATGAGATTGCTCTTTCATTTTCATTTGTCAATCTACCCATAAAATCTAACCTTGCTATATTTGATTACATTTTTCTGATTTCTGGATAGGAGTTCTATATTAGACACATTGACGGGTGCCCTGTTAGTTCCGAACCAGAGAAGCTGCGGATAATCCATTGCTTAGAGGCTGCTATAAAGAGACGGTCTTCAGAGGTATGGACAAGGGCAGACTGCTTTATACTTCTTTTTCCTTCTTTTTTGTAATTTTTTCTTACGTCGATTTCTTGTATTACACAATCTAGGGATTGAGACTTGAACTCTGTAGTGAAGATCGTGTGGGACTCCTGTCTGATGTAACTCGCATATTTAGAGAAAATGGGCTCTCTGTCACTCATGCTGAAGTCACTACCCAGGGATCACAAGCTGTGAATGCATTTTATGTCACTGATGCAGCGGGTAATCCTGTCAACAGCCAAACAATTGAGGCCGTGCGCAGTGAGATTGGCTTCACGATTCTTCACGTGAAAGATGACACATATTCGAAGCAACTCCAAGAGAGTGGGAGATTCTCGCTTGGGAATCTCTTCAGGTCGAGATCAGAGAAGTTACTTTATAACTTGGGTTTGATAAAATCCTCTTCTTAGGGATGGCATTGCATCATATTGGTGATTCAAATTTCTGTAAATATTTCTGTACTAAGCGTTAGGTCAATCAAGTGTATTAATTTGAAATGTAGATAGCAATATAAGATGATTGGTAAGTCTTGTTCAACACAGAGTTGACCGTGGACTATCCAGGTTTGAAACCTTCAGAGATTCACCTTGTAAATATATAAATATGTAAAGTCAGCTTCCTGTTAGCTGCTGTCTCAAAGAACTGAATGATGTGAATATGACATATGGTTTCTGTTAGCTACTTTTTGTTCCTTCTAAGTGCTTTTATCATGGTTTTTACCTTTCAATTGCTTTTATTTTAAGTTCTTCGTATTTGCTTTGAAGGTTTTTGTATGAACTGATGATTTTATGGGCCTGTTTTGGTGTTTCAACTTAGATTAGCAGATGGGATTTGCATGGGTCTCTTGGCATACAACATTGGCGGCATACACACGGAAGACAGCCCACTCAAGTGGGAAAGGAGCCGGCACACACGGGAAGAAGTGGTGTACCTAGGGTTCGAGCCCTGTGCACTCAGGTGAGAACTGTCGCTCCTTACCACTCGGATAAGGAGCCGTTCTCTTGATATAATTATTTGAACTGCTTCAAATGCAACATAGAGTTCATTGATCTGCTCTTATTTTAATTCAATGCTAATTTTGGGGTGCATCAAGATGGGCCCAATCTCATCAAGGATCTGGACTCAATTTTACTAGTCTGGTTTCCATACTGCTACTAAGACAATGCTAGTAATCCAAATCAGCCCGAAATCCATCCCTTGTATTGGCACTGATCCCAATTTGATTATGCTCTGAATAATATCAACTAATATCCCCATTCATAGGCCCAGCTTGAGTTTGATCTTAATCAAAATGGTATCCAGCCATTAGATTGAATCTCGCAAAGGGAATCGTTGTAAGTATTCCCACCTCCAATCTAATTCAATCACATCATACTTCCAAGTTCAATGTCATCGCTCAAATAGGTTTTTATGCACCCATCTTTCTTGTGTCTCCCACGTGATGATTGGACTTGCATAATTTTGTTTCAACACATCTATCCATTGTGTCCTTCCTCTTTTGCATGACTTGAATTTAGGCGATGAGTGGTCCCAGGAGGACACCCAACCATAGTTCTAAAACTCAACTCGCCATAGTCATTAGGAAGTACATCAAAGTTGAGAAACTTGGGCGAGTCTGACCAAATTTTGGGCGAATTCGGTTGAACTCTTTCTACTTGATGCCCTTCAAGTTGAGTTGACTCGGCCAATTTAGGACAAGTTGGTTCGAGTCATTAACTATGATTCAGAATTTTGTATAATTGGGTAACGTGGTGTCCCATACGCCACAAGTCTACTATGGCTAAAAATGACGAGATCCACTTGTGCTTTTTGGGGAAGTATGGGTCTCATGATTCTCATCTCTTAAAGTTGGAAACTGTGGAGGAATTGGTCTCATCTTTTCTTGAGTTGGAAAGGTAGAAATGTGAGAATCCCTGGACCACCAAAATCGAAATCTGAATAAGATGCAATAAAAACAAAACTTGATTGGGATGTGGAACAGTTAAGAATTCTGCAATCATGGTGGGTTCTTTATAGAGATTCTTTCTATCAAATAGTTCCTAGATAAGCATAAGAGGCTTCTTTTGGAGGGAGTAACAAATGAAGAATCGAGTGTATGATAATCTCCCGGTTTATGTTTTTATTGGGTAAGTTGTGGGCAATCATTTTTTTATCGAAGGGTAATATTTTATGGTCTCTTGCAGTGTACCATCTTCCAGGTTAAAAATTTTAAGACTTTGCATTTAGGTGAGTGATTAAAAATGAAGAATTAAAGGTAAATATAAAATAAAATGACCATCAAATAACCTCTATTTTAATGAAAATTGAATTAAGAGAAGATGTGAAATAAATACACAGCTATGGCCTTGGTAATTCATATCTCGGCAGAATCAAGGTCTCATCTGTATTATTATTTTATATCCTTCACCCTCTTACAAAAAAAACCCTAAAATCTCTTCTGCCACCTTCATGGCATGTTTGTATGGCATTCATGATTCCTAGAAGCTGGGAAAGGGCTCCAATTATTTTTAGGTGCTGCTTTTCTACATTCTGATGCAGCTCACCATCTTAGAACTCCTTTAGATAGGGACTGATTTTAGCAACCTTTAGTCAAACTTCAGAGTCTTTTTGGTCACAAGCACCAGCGCCGAGAAGTGCTTGACATAAAAATGCACCGATTCGGTCTGTTTGAGTCGTTTAAGACTCTTGCTCGCAAGGTACTCAATGTTCTCGGGCAGGATACTCGGTTCGAATGAGGAATGCATATGATTGGATTCCCTCAACGAAAGGAGGGAAGGAAGGCTCATCGTGAGTGTTGGATTGTTGCTGAACCTACCCGCTAAATCGAGATAGGAATAGCCGTGTTACATATAATCCCATTTCTTTCTGTTTGCTTGTATTTTTGTTGTTTGGTGTGACTTTTTTTTTTTTTGTGTGTGGGAAAAAAAGAAGAAGAAGAAGAAATGAATTGAATTCCCCCGGTGAGAAGGACTTCAATTTTGTGTAGAAGAAATGGAAACTGATGACTCTTCTCTCTTGTGAAAATAAAAATCCTCCAAACTTGAAATCCTCTTGATATACAAACACACCCTCAGAGTTTGTTTGTTCAAAGAGAAGACTCTTTGCTCTGTAGATTTTTGTTTGCAAAGGTGAAAGGAGCCTTGATTTTCTACTCTTTACATAAGAAACCGAGCTCCTCTCTATCAAGGAATATTTAGTTCTTTTTCCCCCTTCTTTTTTTAAGAAAAAAATGTCATGCACAAAAAAATGAAATAGTCAAATCAGAACAATGTCCCTCTCAACTTAATTTCTCTCTTTCTGCAAACGCACTCCTTATTTGTGTTTCTCGGTACAATGATGTCAACCTTATGCTATAAAATGGAAAACAAATACTAGAGTTATGGTATATGGCCGATGGAATTGGTACCTCAGCTCACCTGCCATCGTTTTTCTGTAAAGGAGAAATCCCTTTGCATTACTTTTTTTATTCTGTTGTATCATGTTTGTTGTAACAATTTGGAATACGGATTCCATTGCAGCTATTACACCAGAAACACGTAACACATATTTAGAAGCTTCATCATGCAGCCCATATAGTTATAATTGGGATAGTTCAAGATGACTCTCATCTCTCATCCCCCTTAGGAATAGATTTTCATATTTCGGTTCAATAGGAGTGAAAACCACATTCGATTGAGCACATGACGAAAATGTGATTAACTCTACATTAGCAGCGATGCCATATCCGCTTCCAATTACATTTTCAATAATGAGATTAAACTTACAATGGAATCTATTCTTATTCAAGTGAACTATGAGAATATCACACTGTAAAAGGAATGAAATTTATCTTGAGCAGTTTAAATTATTCTTACATAAGCTATAAAATGGTGTTTTTTGCGTGTATTAAGCACGCCAAGGACCTGACTCATGTTCTTTGTGCATGCAAGTGTGCCATTGGAGATATTTCCAAACTTCACTCCATCTAATATGAGTTGGTCAGGGTGTATGAATTGCTCCCACCAGAACACTAGCGTTGAACCTATAAATGTGAGAACAACTCTACTTGAAGATATGTCATGCCTGGGATGGGAATTAAATTTCAGCTGAAGTTCCACACAAATTCGTACCGTCTTGGCTCCAACTTGTTGCCATATAAGGTGCATACTACGTAGTGCACGCGCACACATGATGGGGATATGATTGCCATTCCATCGGACATCACAAGGGTACAACTGTCATTTCGCCTCCTCCCACTTATTTCAGCCAAAACGGCGTTTGTACTCATTGACTGAGTACAGGAATCTGGTCCGGACCATCTCAGGCTTTGGCCCAGATAAATCGTGAGTCCAAACGGTATAACTCAGTAAAACTCAACTTTATTGGGGCTAATACAACCAAATTCAAATAGTTCAAAATGAAATATCCAAAACCCCTTTTCTATTTTAGTCCAAATTTGCTCCACGGTTAGCTTGATGGTTTGATAAAAAAAAAAAAAGTGATAATGTATGTGCAAGGATGCACTAGTCACGTTTATTATCAATTTTGAATGGATGTAAAATCTAAGAATACCCATAGTGCTTATTTTGAAAGGTTTTGGACTTGAATAGGTGGGCCAAATTTCAGCTTAATCAGTTTTTGTCCGTGTATTGACACGTTGATCAGATGAAGGATTAGTTGAAGATCAATCTGGAGGTGGTCCAGCGGGCCCCAAAATATTGGACCGGACCACTCTTTAGGAAGAAAAACACAAGGGGCAGACTCAGATACAGAGGGGCTGGCTGCAGAGGGTAGAGGAGGATCCTGACTCGGATCTTTTAAGACCACAGCACGTGACTCTGCAGCCAAACTGGTCGTATAAAGCCGACCTGACTTGTCCTCTGTTGGCGATTGTGTGGTGGCGATGCTGACACGTGGATGGAGATTGACAGCTGAGCAGAAAGCGACGGCTCGGAACTGGGTCATTACTAATTGTGGGGTTGCGTGAGACGCTTTTCTCGAGTGTCGTTAAGATTCTGTGGGTGGACTTCTGGAGTCTCCAAAAGCCATCTGCTGACGTATATCACACATGTACCACATCAGTTTTTTTTTTTTTTCTGGGGGCCCACCTTTGATGGCTTCCAATCACAAGCCAGGAATCAGATTTTTTTTTTTTTCCATACAGGAATCAGATTAGGATTTCATTACAAGATTCCTGCACCATGAAAAACTCACTAATTAGAAATTGAAAGGTCGAGTTCAATTCATCAGATGTCCCTTTCTTATTACGAATTCTTGATCAAATTGAAAGACCTCTTGCCTCAGTGAAAGTGGGCCCCACCAAATAGATTGTAGAGGTTTTCCATCTTCTACAGGATGTGACAAGTTCCTAGTTGGACTTTCCTTGTATGAGGTATCCTTGCAATGAATGTGAAAAAATCCAATCAAATCATTCACCAGTATCATTCCATTAAAATCTTTGCTGTTTAGAAGTCAACGTGTCAATATCCCAAGGAGAGAGAGAGAGAAGATATCATTTGAATACTGAGATTCTATAACTTAGATGTGTGAGATTCCCCTTTGCCTCAATGGGGCCGGTGGAGGAGTTAACATTTGACTTACTCCACCTCCACTGTGTTGACTCAACTATAGTTGAAAAGACCTGATTTGGTGGGTTGCCTGATGGGATGTAAGGATGTGCAAACGGGTCTCTATTCTTCGATTCCTCCTGTTCCAATCCATTAAAAATCAGGATTGTCTCCTTATTTAAATTTCGTTAAGCAAATGGGTTTAAGTTCATGTCCATTTTCAAAACCTAGAACTTAAATAAGTCCAATTTCGGTTCCACCTTAGTTTGGATCCGAAGACTTGAGATCTGACACATTACCTCAATTTTCGAAAATCTCACTTTAAAATTAGATTTTCTCCCTTTATCATTTTCTATCTGGATTTGGATCTGGACCCACCCCATATATGGTTCTGGTTTCGGATCTGGTTTCATCTTCTCCTTAGCGGTTCCTGGTCCAGTTCCAATTCTAGTTCTACCTTCTCCTTAAAGGTTTCAGGTAACAGACTCATTTACATCTCTACCTTGATGTTATGGTTTATGCACTTGCTAAATGTCAGAATCAGCTACCGTTTTGAGAAAAGAGGCATTTTAGGGAGAGAGAATAATATCACATCTATCATTATGGTTGATACACCCACGGTTTCTAATTTATTTGAAACAAGGGAGGAAGACAAGAATATCATTAAAGAAGGAACAAATGAGAGAGAAATTTACTTGGAAAGTAAAGTCTTTCAAGCTTGTATGGTACTCAATCCAACCTCCTAAAAGTAACTGGAATGAGATGAATTTTAGAACTATGATTAATTCTCTTATGTTGAGAAAAGCTTGAGAAGTAAGCATTCAGGTGAGATGAATGCACAAACATGTCTTAAATTTACATAGGCTACTATGTTTTATATACCTGATCAAATATCAAAAGTATGTATGAATTCAATATCTTTTCTTATATAGGAAAAAAATTAGTTCCTTTTTTAAAATTCTTTCCTACTATAATTAGGTTTTAAGATATTCATAGTAATTATGCTCACCTTGGATGTAGCAAAAGATGAGGATAAAGAAGCTTGAATATAAGTTGGATGATGTTGATTACTGGTGTTGTTTTTGGTTGGTAGAGGATAAATGGTGTTGTTCATGTTGATGAAAGCATAAATACAAAGGAGTTAGTTGGAAAAAATAGTGCAGTAAGGCAAAACGGGTATGTGTTCATGATGTTTGCTAGGTTTATAATGGTACAAGTAGAGGTGTCAAATGGGTCGTGCCACCCAAATTCGGCATGGTACGACATGGTCAATGGTACCCAAGCTCGTAGGCACGGCTCGGCTTGTTTTACGGCACTGCACATGGTCATATTTTGTATATTTTGATTGTTTTACCCCTTCAATATAGTCTCTTACTTTTCTATTTTTCATTATCTACAAAAACTGTAAAGAATCCGAAGGCAATCTTATTGAAAAACTTTCAATTAAAAAGATTCAAATTGTTCTTTTCTTTCAATGCAGTAAGTCGAATTCGACCAAATCACCGAAATCTGTGTACTATACTCTTCTTTGTATATAACTTTTAATTTCTTTTAGCTTAAGACTCCTAAAACAAAAGCACAACATATTAAAAGCCCGGCACGAATGGCACAGCCTAAGCCCACGCACGAGTTTAGTTATGGCAGGGCTGTGCCATTAGGCCTGCCGGCACAACATGACACGATTAATGAAAGGTGCGAAAGGTGTCATGCCTGGCGTCACATTTGACACCCCTAGATACAAGGATAACTCAACAACAAGAAACTATTTGAACAACGACTCAAAAGACTTTTTTTCCCTTGCCTTAGTCCCAACCTAGGCACCGTTCTGAGAATCTCCTGTATCTATCTGCCTATCAAAAATATAATGGGCATTTTTCATAGTACCAGTTCATGATTGAACTTTCTTTTTCTATCATTTTTTTTAAACCCTCAAACGTGGTCAACAAGGAGAACCCAGGCAAAAAAAAAAAAAAGGGTAGAGAACCCAAGTGTTTTGAGGAAAAAATACTCCCTTCAACGAGCGTCCATCTAAATTCACGAGAATCAAGCAACACATGACAATGATCAGACAAATCAAATGATTCTATTCCTTAATTTTACGCCATTAAAGTTCAATGGTTATGCAACACACAAACTTGATATGATAATGAACCCAACCGTCAGTAATGGATGGAACACTGTAAGCTAGCATTTCGGCCAAGTCAAAGGATTAGAGTGTGTGAACACATTACATTGACTTAGAGGTGAGGCCATATCAAGAATGAAAACACAAAAAAGGATGTGGAAAAAGCACCATTGATATTTTTCTATTAGCAAACCAATTCACTGGTAGCTCGATGATAACTAGAGATCAATCATTGTAAATCGAAATCTATTCCGGAAGCAAAAATGAAAAAAAAAAAAAAAATTCATATTTGTAGGAGCAATGGCCACCCTTATCCATCAACTACCCACCTATCCAAGCCCATCTCATTGCATCCCACCTTAGCTCTTATTTTGCTTGTTCTATCACAGTCTGGACTCTTAATCCAGTACGACAAATCCATCAGCAGATCATGCCTCTGAAATAAATCAACCTTTCTGGAAGGATGATGGAAATATCACAGACGGTCACGATCGCTCCATAAATAGAGAAAATGAACCTTGAATCCTAGCAGTTCCATCTAAATTGTATTCATCGATTCAGCAATATCACGGGTCGGGTTAGATTTTTCACTCCTAATTACGAATTTTGTTGACCCATTTTAAGCCTGGGGTGTAGGTTATACATCTTCAACCCAATTAATAGGTGGGTTGCAGTCTGATGGGTCCATGAAAGCGCAACAAGGATTATTGCACCCTGACCCACCAACTAGCTCGAACCCACCCTCACGATTCATGATTAGGGTTGACCCATTTTAATTCTGGGTTCGAATAGGGCTGATATTTCCAACTAATTAATAGATGAACAACGATCAATTGGGTCTGGTTGCACTTTCTCAATTGCTTCTCTTGAATGAAAAAAAAATCAATGAAGAAGTTTTACATAGCTGGCGAATTTGGATTGAATGACACAATATCTCCCCGTTTCAACGAAACAAATGACCCGGATTCTATATTTTATTACATGGAGATCTTCTGCACTGTTGGACATAGGATTCCCTTTAGGAGAGCAATCTTCCGTAGTATTTCTGCTTTTAATTTGTTTCTAAATATGGAATTGTAAAACTAAGATAAACTCATTCAAATGAGCTTGAGCCACTTGGTGCAATGTATTTACACAGAAAGGTATCTAGTATATGGCAAATGGTCCGGACCTTCGTAACTTAAAGCATATGGTGGAGCTCAGCCATGAACATTAAGCCAAATAGGTTAATGGGCTGGGCCAAAAAAAATCCATGGTCTGGGGGGGTACCAAGATCACTACAATCCCATGCAATATAGGTCAAAGTGATCCAGATTGCGGTTCGGCCGCTATGCATTGCACTCTCAGATGATCCACATGTTTCTAGTTTATGAGTTGATTTGGCAATGGATTAGAATCTGGAGAAAAGAACTTTAACGATGAAATTCTTGTGATCTTTGGATCCTTGATCATTTCCTATTTTTTGAAATGAAAAGTGGCAGAGTTTGTGGGGTTTACTAATATTATCAAATGAGCGAGAGCTTCCATATTAATCATCTATATAAAATTGGAACTATTCAAATTCTTCTGGCTGTTTGATTTAAGGCCATGAAATACATAATCTGCAAGGTTTCTATTTTTATCTCTTTCATGGCTTTTGATTGGAGACAGCGGTATTTAATTTCTTCTAGACCTCACAGAGCCCATTGGATGTGTTAGGTCAAATGGGCCCCAAAAATTTTATAATATTTTCTTCGACCACTACCAAAACGCACAAAGATACTCAGAACAGATCCGATATCGATCACATCTAGGGAAAATGCACAAAGATACTCAGAACAGATCCGATATCGATCACATCTAGGGCTAGCATACCCATGATGAGACTTAATATCATATGTTCTCTTAGGAACAACAACATTCACAAGAACAACCCAACAACACAATTCAACAACTTATTCCAGTATTACTAATTGATCATATATACATCATCTTATTTCAACTTCAATAACTTTTTATTCTTCTCCAACTTCTATAAAAATATCAACCAAAGCATTAAGCAGAACTCCACGTTGTTGTTTTTAGATCATGAGAGGCACTAATGAACTTCTCCTTCAAGTGGTTCTTACAAGCTGCAATGCACTGGTCAATGTGGACTCCTAGTATAACACATTTTGGGCACCCCAGTGGGGCCCCAGAAACAAAGCTGTGCGGGTACCGTTTAGGAGCCCAAAAGCGGACAATATTATATTGGATAGCTGGATCGTGGCACCAAATGTATAGATTACACAAGGGTAAACCTAGGCCCAACCACGCGGGTCAATTGCACCTATTAAACTACAGTGCTCTTTAAAACATCCAATAAAAATTATGGATCCGCCCTCAAAATCCACATGAAAATCCTCCATTTGCCCCGAAAACCAGACTACCTATTAACTATTAAGGGTTGCAACCCTTAAATGAAAATCCTGGGTCTGGATTTGACCTGGTTCTGCCAGTGCTCCCATGATTATATTTGAATTAAGTTGTGGGCCCAAAACAAAAAGCCCAACACATTCTCGGCTAATTCTGTATAAAATAGACTTACCAAAAATATTAACCACCCAATTGCTTCAATGGGTTTAGATATCCAGACTGACCCTAACCGAACCCATCTAAATAGCTCAAACGGGTTGACCTGATGGGCGTAAATACGTGTCAAGTTCTCTTAACAAATGATGACCCACCAACTCGTATATATTGTGGGGTTATGTGGGTGAAACACAAGTTGGCTTGGGTTGTGGGTCGGTTCAGATTTTGCCACCCGACTCGAGGAATAGGGTTGTGGGTTTTATTAACCCCTGCTGCAAGCCATACATTCTTGGTCCTATGCAAAAGTCCACAATGTTTTCTTGTGCCCGGGAACACTCCCAATATTGATGGGAGAATTTTGAAAGATGGGTCGGCTATTATTAACTGAGCAATCCTGGCCATTGATCCTTTTAAGGATGTAGGATCAGCCCAACCTGCATTTTTGGAGTAACAAGCAAATTAATATCAATGAAATATTCTTTACACCTAAGGCCTCTCAGCTGAGTCTTTGTTAATTTTTAAGGGTTGACACTATGTGTTGACACTATGCACAGGCATATCCAAGCTCAAGAAAAAAGAAAAATGGTTAAACCCTAATTTTGAATGAGCAGGTCGGGATCAGGTTGAGTTGGCAGGTTGGCTCAGGAATTGCCTACCCTTCCCCCAATTGTAAGATTTGGAGTATCTTCTAGAAATAGCTATTTTTGGCTCTACGTTGCAGCATTTTACTCACTTCCTTGTTTGACCTTTTTCTCCACATGAATGATTTTGCCCATGATCATTTAATTAGAATTATTTTCTTATTACCTTTTTAAGGATTCAATTTAAAAAGAAGAAAATCAGAAGAAGACAAATCATGTTATAACTGCATTGTTGTTGTTGTCGTCGTCGTCGTCGTTGTTCAGGTTTTAGTTTCAAATGTAGTTCCTAAGAAAACATATACATATACATATATATATATATATATAGTCTGATAGGTGTATGTGAGTCGAAAGATCTCTCCATACGTGCTCTTTATTGGGCTTATTCTCTATCGCCGAACACAAGTCACATCCCCGCTGATAAACAAAGGGATTAAACGTAAGATTCGGGGCCAATTAAAATCTTCTTTGACATTACCGTCGTTTGGCCCCCAATCATGATCCCACATGAACGAAGTCTATGGTGAGGTAAATAAGTTTCATCGGTTACCCAAGATGCACCGTGGAAGCTTCTAAATGAACAGAAGATACAATAAAAGATTTCAGAGTAAGCATAATGATATTAATTGAAGTTTAAAGTTATCAATAAGCAAAAGTATTTAATTACAACAAGGCCACTAAAACTTAGGCCACAAAATAAAGTTCTAAATTTCCAAAAGATGAAGGCACTCCAGTGCAGGTCACAATGACTCAGTAGAAGTACTGCACACCACTCGTGGCCATTAGACGGATTTGCTTGAAGCACCTCTTCCTCCTGGTATACTGTACCATTGGCTTTTGTGTATGTATATAATTTACAATTTACAAGCTACACATGACAATGAATAGATTGAAAGTTTCGGGGGAGAATAGACAATATCAGACAAATCAAATGACCCTGAATGAAAATGCAACACGCAAACTTGATATGATAAAACCCCAACCATCAGTAATGGATGGAACACTACAAACTAGGATTAGGGACAAATCAAAGAATTAGTTTGTGTGAACGCATTAGATTGACTAGAGACGAGGCCATAACAAGCATGAAAACACAAATTGGGATGCCGAAAAAGCACCACCGATTTTATTTTATTTTATTTTAATCAGCAAACCAATTCATTGATAGCTCAATTGGTGACAACTACGGATCAATCCTTGTAAATCCAAATCTAGCTAGGAAGCAAAAAAGAAAAAAAAAGTACATATTTGTAGTAGCAATGGAGTTTACAAACTCTAGGCATGTTTCCTCTCAAAATGAAAATTTTTTTAGTCTGTGTCTTTTAAGAATAACATTATATAGGACATATTCATGAAAAAGTAGTTTGGTTAACTGTGGGCAAAATACACAATCTTTCAGCATGCATAGGTGGGAAAGACAGATTTTTCTAGATTTAGGTAAGGCCGGGAAGGAAATTGCCATTAAAGTACTCCTCTAGATTTAGCTAGATTTAGCATGCATGGGATTTAGCAGGTTTGTGAATGGATCTAGCTCTGCTTAGAAAGTCCAAAACAAAGTGAAGTTTCAAACTTTCAGGAACCCTGCACAGTGAAAACCCCTAAAAATTAACAAAGAGTCTGCTAAGAGGCCTTAGGTGTAAAGAATATTTCACTGATATTAATTTGCTTGTTACTCCAAAAATGTGTTGGGCTTTTTCTGGGCCTGCAACTTAAATCAAATGTAGCCTTAATATTTGAATGGATTGGATTTTGGACAGCCACAGGTTGGGTTGGGTTAACCGAGTTGGCCTAACTGGAATGCGGGCTGTATATGTGCCATTGAAACCAATGTGAAATGTGCTTGATGCGTGTGGATTATCAATCCTGGTGATCATGTGCTTATTTCTGTACAGAATCCAGAGATCAATCCTGGTTGTAGAATTGACGGTGAGGATCGATTCCATGTTTGTTACATAAATATGAATAAGAGTGACCATCGGATTGAACTAAAAAATAATGCAAGAGCGACTATCAAGAGAGTAGGATGATCATGGATTTAAAATTTTGAATAAAAGTGGGTCACATCTAGATATTTCGATCCCCACCTTTCCATAAACTGATGTGGGCCCTGGTGGGCCCCAATATATAACTCCAATGCGAGACGCTCCCATGGGAGACTAGAGTCCATCTAGGGCTCCTCAGGTCAAGGAAGAAGTGGGAATTAAAAGATACAGGTGGGACCTCCCCATTTATGAGATTTCAAGATAATCCAGTGGTCTGAACCCCTTGATGTGTATCCCTCAAGTTTAATGGTTTTAAATTAAAAACATCACACTAGATCAAACGATCCAGTCCATGTGGACCGGTGCAGGTTTTGTGGGATCCGCGAAACTATAACACCTCTCGTGGCTTGCTAAAGAGGTAAAACTTTAAGCCCTTTTGTGGAACCCACTTTGATGCAATATAATCATGGGAGCATTGGCGGAACCGAGCCCAATCCGAACGCCACCTCCCCTACATTTCATAAAACCCCTTAAGATTTTAGAAACTTGATGTAATCTAAGTGGCAGACCCAGGATTTTAATTTGAGGGGTGCAAACCTTAATAGGTAGTTTGGTTTTGGGGGGGACAAATCAAAGATTTTCATATTGATTTTGAGGGCATACCTATAAATTTTATTGGATCTTTTTAAGAGCACGGTGGTTTAATGGGTGCGACTGACTCTCACATGGTCGTGCTTGGGTCTACCCCTATGTAATCTATACATATGGCCCCTCCAATTTGTTAACTTTTTTACTTGTTGTAATTCCTGGGTCTGCCCCTACATGCAGAATACTATGTTGGGAAGGTCACAATATAGATATGATTTTCGGCAAAGATGACCTCAATTAGCTCATCACAACCATTGATTCAAGGGCTTAAAGTTTAATGGTTTTTTAGTTATTTTTTTTATTAAGTTTAATCCAATAGTAAGCATAATTTAGATTAATGTCAAATTAGGGCAAATACTAATTCACGAGGGATTAGCAAGTGTAAGAGGGATGGATTTGTCAATGGAGGACCATGTGGTGAAAAAACGTTACTTCTCATATTGCTGAATTCGATAGGAGGGCAATCTTCTATGGTTCATTTATGGAAACAATCTGCTAGAAATTGTCATCTTTTAATTGTTTTCTGCAAATATAAACAAATGAATCTGTAAGGATAACAATGCGCACCATTCATGATCACCATTTATGAGCACCTTCATTTCTTAGCACGCCCAACCCATATGATCAATGCTCTCAATCAATTAAAGAAAAAACTGTTTCTCGACTTTGGATAGAAATTCTAAAATTATAATTATAATCCATTCTAAAATCATTAATATTAGAGTCATGAATCAACAGATTAGGATGATGAGCAGAATTGAGATCTTAAGCAAATAAAGGTCTCAACAACGTCGTTCGATCCCCATCCTATGAAACGTAGCCTCATGTGGTCCCCACAAGTGGACTCACAAGTTGCAATGGGGAGGGTGCATGGGTGAGCCACAGGCGTATTACGTGATCTATGGTAACAGAATTATTTTGTCACTAATTGGTGAAAACCGTACAAAGTATACATATCCGAGAATGACTAATTCTGATGGGAATGGAAGATATGCCAAATCTTACAAATATTGCAGGTAAGGTAAGTGTGTAAGGGCCAACAATGATAAAAGCAGGTTTCAAATCTAATTGGGGTTAAAATCAAATCCAAACTAATGCATACAATTCATGTTAGCTCGGCTTCATGCGAAATTCCGGAAGGAGAAAATCTCCCATGCACGCACAGTCTTTCAACATGCCCAACTTGGACAAACGCAATCTTTCTTGAATAAAATGACATGCATACAGACTTTCATCTATAAATTGCTTCCAGGGTACACCAACTCGAACCAGACAACTAAAGTATTTGGAGAAAAAACCAAGTTCACAGAGATGAAAACTACACCCAAACTCTTGTCTGTTTTTCTCATTCTGTGCATCTTCAAACAAGGTGAGACATCTCTCTCTCTCTCTCTCTCTCTCTCTCTCTCTCTCTCTCTCTCTCTCTCTCTCTCTCTCTCTTTCATATATATAGTTAATGGTTTATAATGATATATACAATTGCCACTGATCAAAGGTTTTTCCCATTTTAGATGCAGAATTCTCCCTTTTGAAAGATTGTTTTGATTTAAGTTACCCATTCAAGTTGAGACCCATCATATGTAATGGTTGGATAAATGATTGCGGCAAACTTGTCGAATGAGTACTTCAATGGTTGGATAACTTTTGACTCAACAAACTCGATGATCTATTGAGTCAAGTCAAGTAACCCTATTTCAAGTGGGTCTAAAATGAGTTATAAATTAAACTATGGATAGACTCCTATAAAGAAGCATTTGATGAGAAGATTTCATTCATATGATTTGCTTGTTTTTTGCTACAACAAAAATGCAGGTTGGGCTCAGCCATGCACCGTCTCAAACGTCCATATATCACAATCGAAGACGGGCCAGATCATCAGTGGAAAACCAGAATTTGAGGTGACCATAAGCAACAACTGCATCTGCACCCAGACTAATGTGAAAGTCCAATGCACCGGTTTTAGCAGTGTAGAGCAGGTGGACCCGGCCGACTTTAGCAAGATCGACGATCAATATTGCCTAGTCAATAAGCCTATCACTCAAAGCTCTTCTGTCAGCTTCAAGTATGCATCAGATGCGATGTATAATTTGACTCCAGTGGATTCTAATGTCAGTTGCTCCTGAGATGAAAAATGGAGTCTTAGTTCTTTCCAGTGAGGAATTATTCAAATAAAGGAGTTACAAACTTACAATATCCGAATGCAATATGAGCTTTCTGAGGATTCTCATTTTTGTGCCATTTCTTGCTTCTTGAAAATTTTAAGAACTTTTAATTTCCGCGTTATCTTTAAAAGAAAATGAGAACTTTTTTTCTTTTTTTTTTGAAAAATTCATGTATTTCGCAGTCCAGAACAACCCTATTGAGAAAATAATGAAAACAATCTTTTTATACCCTGTCAATAATATGTTCACAGACGTGATCAGAAAGCATCTGGCCTTGGATTTGGAAGATACTGATGGAATACCAATTTTCCTTTAATTCCTCTATGATCTAGGAAGCAATATTATACTAGAAGTAGAGGTGTTTATGGGCCAGGTTGGGGTAAGCCAAGGCATGTCTAGTCTCTGTCCGATTTGAGAAAAAGGGGCCCAATCCCAACATGGCCATAAGAGCAAGGCCCGAGGTTAGCCCGTGTGAAGAACGTCGACAATTACTACTTGTTCGGGCTAACCAGGACCATGCTCGGGCTTTCTATCTCTTAATTCAAGCTTTGCCCAACTATAAGAAGGGCCTAAATCTTTTATCTAGGTCCGGCCCAAATGCTAAAACATCATTTCCAAATCTGGCTTAGCCCAGGTCGCGCACAAGCTGGCCTGGCCTGGCCTACGAGGACACCTAAGTAGAAGACTGAAGAGTCACAACTCATCAAATTCCCCTTCTAGGACATCAGAGTGTGCTGCGCAAGGCTGTGTCCCTCTTGATATGCTCGTTATAGGATATAGTCCTAACTCATTATAGTTTACATTGAAGGTTTTGTGCATTAGGAGTTGGGACTCATTGGAGTTGTGACATTTATCATAACAATGGAAGTACTTGGGACGAAAATCCCCGGTGGAAGTAAATAGATTACATTTCTATCGTTCGGTGCAGCTTCAGTCATGTGGAAAAGTTTTTACTTTGGGTAGTTTTTGTTACTAATGATGTTGGTGCTGTTGCGGTCAATGCTGGTAACCACATGTGGGTATGCCCTCTGAGTAACTCGCTTGTAAAGTAATTATTTATTTTTTGTCATTTTGTGAAGAAGAGGGCTTTTTGTCATTTAGGAAAATAAAAAAAATAACATTTTGACTTTTTTTTTTATTAAAAAAGAAGTAATTTTTAAAACTTGATACTTTATGATATAACCCCTTCTTATCTTGTCCGTTAAAGTGACTCTTCACTTATTAGGGTCTTTTTGTAGAAAGCCCCGGCTAGGCATGTCAAACGGGACGGCAGATGAAACAGCCCGGGCGAGCCCTTCGTGCCTGCCGTGCTCGGAATGCCTCTTTTAATTTTTTTTCGATTAATTTATTTTCTCATTTTAGGTATTAAAATTAAAAATTAGAACACAAGCACAGAGAATGACAAAAATATTTAAGTATTTCGGTCAAACTCAACCTACTCCACTGAGAAGAATGAGAATATTCGAGTATTTATAGACTTTGTAAATTTGAAAAAGACACAAAATACCCATTATATGACGGTTTTATAGTTGTGGGGGATGGTAAAATGAATAATTTTTTAAAAAATAGTTATTTTTGAGCAGGCCGAGCAAGCCATGTCTAGCGGGCTATAGGGGTCGACCCACGTGCCTGGCGGCCCAAACAGGCCTGACGTGCCCCGTACCCTCTGCCCGGGGTCCGGGCCTGGACTGGCCTTGTCAAACTGGGCCGGCCCGGCTCATTTGACATCTCTAGCCCTGGCCTCGGAAAATGAGAACAAAAATGTAAATCTGAAAGGGGTTGGTTGGCCTGTTTTTTTTTGCCCCCAACTATAAAAAATGACATGAAAAATAGAAAAACAAAATGATTCCATGTTGCACACAACTAGAAGGAATCGCTACACGTGAAAACGAACGATCAGCAATACCGTAAAAACATGGCTGCACGATCATGCTCATAGTTTTACCTTGAATCTTGATAAAGGAGACTCTGCTGTTCCTTCTCCAGATACACTCAGAAGTCATCTTAGAACCATCATTCTATCAACGGAGGCCAATCCAATCCAAGTTAAAGGCACTATAAAAGGAGCCTTCTTTATGCTGTCATCTTCTTCAGGGTCTCCAAGTAATCTTTTTGTTGTTACGCTCCCATTCCCCCACAGGTAGAACTTCTTGGACATTGTAAACACTTAACATCTATGGTGGTCGGTTCACACATTATGAATCTTGGATAGTAGATCAAAGATGAATGCATCATACTCGCATCACATCACTTTGGGTGAGCATATACAATTACCCACAAACACAACCTAACCCCAACCACTAAAACCCTTTTAAACCCGGTGCACTTGCGTTTGAGTGAGACTGAAATGATAATAACTCACTCTTGATATGTTAAAAAAAAAAAAAAATCTAATAAAAGTTGGTCTCTGATATAAGAGTAAGCATATATGACTCATAATGTAGATGACATCATTAAAAAAATATCAACTCAAATTCAAGTAATATTTCCAGACATCCATGGAAGTGGAGGCCATTTTAAACTGTTCATATTTTTATTAAATGGACCTACAGTAAAGTTTCCCTCGGATTCATGTTTTGTCGGATGCCCATAGATGCTATTAATGGAGTCGAGGATTGGCCAATTGATTCTCAAATCTAGGACATTTTGGATTTGGCATTAGCAAAATTTAAACATGGCTTTATAGCCATATCCTTTGAACTTTGAATTGCAATGCTCATACAGCAGCTATTAATCAGGAAAAGAAATGGCCAAATTGACTATAGACCATTTTAAAATATACTTGACTATAGTCTATAGGCCATAATTTGTTGGCGCCATCCAAATTGCTGGGCCCTTTTTCAATGGTTCAGATTCAGAGTTGGGCCCCACACGGAGGCCCACCAACATGAGCTCCTCTATATATATATATATATATATATATATACTTACAGAGAGAGAGAGAGAGAGAGGAAAAAGGGGAAAAAATGGGGAGAGAGGTAGCAGAGAGCTGCGTGGAGAGCGTGTTGATAGAGATGGTGAGTACCTACTGCAATCGTTTCTACTCGTCAAAGCCAGAGCTCGCTGCTCGAAGGATCGAAGCCATTGGCTATCAGGTCGGTCATCAGCTCTCCGAAAGGTACTTTCTATTATCCCCCCCTCCCCCCCCCCCCAATCAAACCCTAATTCCATCGTAAATCTCAGATCTTCTTCTCTTTTAATCTCTCTCTCTCTCTCTCTCTCTCTCTCTCTCTCTCTCTCTCTCTCTCTCTCTCTCAATTAGACTTTTCGATCTATCTATCTATCTCTCTCTTTCCATTCTATGTTTGATCTTCTTTAGAATCTATGTTTCATTTGTGTGATTCTCCCTTCAATTTCCAATTCTCAAGTGCCAAATTAGGGTTTCCAATCTCTTTTTCCCGCTGGTCAATGAATCGATTTGTATGGTTTGGTATTTCGCTGCAGAAAACGAGATTGAAATGAATCGAATACACCATTTAAGAAAAATGGAACCTTGAAGCATCAACTGCATTCTCGTTAACTTTATCTAAGTTTTTATACAAGAGAATCATTTTAAAGTCATGAGGTATGATTGGGAAAAGATTATCAAATGCAATTGTTCTATGTAGGGGAAGACGTTCTCTGTCCATTCTGATGAACATAAACATTAAGATTTAGTATTTTCTAATATTCTAGATTTTTAGAATGTTTTTTCAGATTTTTTTTGCCCTCAATTTCACGCTGAGGGACGGCCCTTTGTTAGTCCTGTAGCTTTGATGGTGGATCTTTTCTTGATGATTGGGTTTTCGGTATAGGGCATTTTTACCTTCTTTTTTTTGCTCTATGGTTAGTGGTAGTAAAATTGATTCTCATTATTATTGTATAGCTTATGTTTCTTCATTTGTATAGTTTTTCTTCAATCTCAATTGAAATCAGAGTTACCAGTTAAATAATAATGACAAAGAAATGCCGACGACGACGACCCTTTACAGAACTCAAGGCTGATTTGGTTACTGATTCACTTGCTGGAAAGCTCATTGTGGAAACCAAAAGGCTGCAGGTTTGAGTCATATTACCAAAAGGTTGCAGCCTTGCAGGACTCACGGCTCCTGCATTCAGTGACGGAGGCAGGATTTTCTTGTAGAGGGGGGAAGCAATGGTTGAAATCATTTTCAGTGTACCTTGTTCAAAAGGACCCTGCATTGTTTGAGAATTGGACTTGGGATAAAACCGCGGGGACTCTCAGCGGAGCCCACTGATGAAAAATCTAAACCTCTCGAAATTTGTCATCATATAGTGGCATGAAGATTTTCAAGGTCCCATTAGAAGGGGACATTGATCCTATAAAACTTCTTGTGAGGTCAAACTCAACAAGATGCAGTCTGACGAGAAAATGATTGAGATTCAACTTTGGCTCGATTACAAAAGACCCAACTTTGTATGTCCTTTGATATATCATATAGACATATACATCAATCAATGAGACCCATATTTAAAATCTGGTCCACTCAAAATTTGCAGCCAGCTATTTTTCACCATATTAAAATAATCCACTCCAATCACACTTAATTGAACTGTCATATAATCTTGTGTCATGTAATCTTGTGCAAAACAGATGTATTTTTACCATTAAAGAACCACTATTGTTTTTCACTCCAGGAAGCATAATTGCAATTTGGTAGACAGTAGTAGTTTTGAATGATTCAAATTTCAAACATAGGCCCTCTTAAGTGATGGACTAGTTAGGTGTCTTTTTTTTTTTTTTTTTTTTAATTTAGTGATATTTCTAGTTGCAAATATATATGCGAAATGCTTGAATGGGTTCTCCTCTGCTTATAGTTGAGAAAAGTCATTATGATGGGGCCAATCACTAATGAATGGCCTAAAGGATGATGGCCACAAATGTGATTATTGTGCAGGGGCCACAAAGGCAATCAGTGTCATCCAAATAGAGTCATTTATAGCATATGATTAGGGTGGCAAATGGGTTGGACAGGTCAAATGGGTTGGGTTTAGATGGGATTTGTGGATTGGGGCTCATGTTGCCGACGCCCAATTTCACAAGGAGTGGCTCCAAAAGATTCCATGATGGGCCACACCATGTCAACGATTTTGATCCCATCATCATTTACTGTAGAAAATAGGAGAATCTTAGTGATAGATTCTTGCAAAAAAATTAATAAAAGGTCATGATGAATGATACAGATACATTACAGAATTTACAATTTGTCCAGAAGGGAGGGGGCCATAGGTTCTACTCATTATTGATGAATGATGTAGCAAGGAAAAATGGGTTGCATTTGTCAAGCAGTTGCCCCTCCTCGACCCTCTGTAGATCCACCCCTGCCTGCATTTGTATATTTATTATTCTAGGCTCTAGTGCATTCATGGGTGTGAGGCTTCCTATCCATCTCTGGCGAGAATAGCCTTGCACTTGTCTTTTGATCACCTTGTTGTATAATTGGGTCCCAGAATTAGCATAGTGCACTGAAGTATACACTAACTATGTCATGCATGCACCTCTCCCCTCCTGCCACCATCTTTGGCAACAATCATATCCAGTATGCCTTTGCTTCCTCACTTAATTTGAAGATCTTGGAGCTTCTTTGATGATTAGATTCAGGTTATGGTATAAAAAAAAATTACATTGGCAACATATTAATTATTGTCTTTCTGACAGGTATACCATGGAGAGGCCTCGATTCAGTGATCATCTTGAGGCCATCAAATTCATCTGCAAGGATTTCTGGTCTGAGCTTTTCAAGAAGCAGATTGACAACTTGAAAACCAATCATAGAGTAAGTCTAACCAAGAGGGTTTTTTTTCCCAGGGTTGGGGGAGTTTGGGTAGTTGGGTGGACGAGTGTGCTCATTTCTCCTATGAGCAATGGTTCAAGTTGGGCCTACCTTTCTTTATCATAAGACACCCATCATCCCCGTATATGGGAGGGAAGGCCTTGCAATGATTTCCTATTAATATGGGTGTTCATTGGTTCGGTCAGAAGCCCTACACTTATTTCCAATTGGTAAATGTGATTTTTGCAATGACCTTTTCTCCTTGCAAAATCCATCTTTGCCTCCACACCTTGTGTGCAATCCCATCTTCTGCGAAATATGGTTAGGATCATCTAGTGGGGAAGTATTTTATCTTCCATTGACTATGTGGCATCATTCCAATGGTTTTGGTCATCAAAAGGTTGGCCCTACATACAGCTTTTAGGGCTTATCAAATAAGACTTGCAGCCATTGTGTTTTTCCTTGTCCTGCCAATGAAATATGTTGATTTAGTGATGTTAGTGGCAGCTATTTATAATTGCAGGGTACTTTTGTCTTGCAAGACAATCGCTTCCGTTGGCTGACACGAATGTCAGTCGAACCAACCTCTGGAAACACAGATGCGTCTCAGGCTGACTCTTCTACATCGGCTGCTGATAACAAGGCACTACCAGCAACAAGCATGCATCTCTATTTCCCATGTGGGATCATAAGAGGAGCTCTTACCAATTTGGGGATCCCATGTGCAGTGTCTGCTGATATGTCCAATCTTCCAGCATGTGAGTTACAGGCATTAGAATGCTTTTCCAGCTTTGTGAAAGCTTGTACTGTACTACTATGGGTACTGTTGAAAATAATATCACTCACGATTCAGGAAGCCTTGGGTTACGATGGATCGGAAGGAAGAAATAAAATTCATGTAAGATAGTTGGGACAAGGCTTTGACATTGATGATGATGATTTAGGAAGCCTCAAATTAGGTTCCACAGGAAAGGATTGCATGATCTCTTGCCAAAGCCAATGTAGAGTTTGTTGCCTTACTCTGGAGATCAGAACCCATCATTCATTGACCCAGACTGATGCATGGGCCTGACTATGGAGGATAAATTTATATATATATATATATATATATGGCAGATCCTGGGTGTCTGATCTTTGGGCTTTTTAAGGGTCTGCTTGTGTGTAGTATTCTTAACCTATTTGTAGGCCGCTGCTAATCTGGGAGATTTTTTTGGTAGTCTGCCATCCATGCTTTGACAATCACATCAATGGTGAGGGTCATGGAATCAGTCCCATATGCTTGGAAGTAGAGAGGTGCAATATACTGTATTGTCTTTTTTGTGCACAACCCTAATGTTGGCTCCATTAATAGCATTTCACGTTGTAACCCAAGTGTGACCCATGATCTGGCATTGAACTAAAGTTCATTCCAATCAAAATGGAGTTTGGTGCTGGATTGATCGCGCTTAAAGTTTAAACACATGATTATTTGGTGATTCTAACTTGTTTCTGCTTCAATTAATTGACAGGTTCCTTTGTTATTCGCATAAAAGCTTGATGGATAATGCATTGGTTGATCAGAGGGTACTACTATTGGCTTACTTTGGTAATAAGTACCCAATTTAGGAGCTCATGAACATTCACAGATTGTGCAGCTTGAGATATGTATTGATATCCCCATTGCCTAGTAATTTCAATTGGTGCTGGTATCCTATCTTGTAGTCTAGTTCCATCTATTTCAGTTCTCGTTATCTAAGTTTTCATGGGGGATTTGCTAAGAGGACCTATTAGAATTTGTTGAAAGAATGTCATGAAAAATACATGGAAATTGTATCAATTTTGTAACTGAATGCTCCTTTTGCTACCATTTATTTGGCAGTGGATGACATAGTTTTTGTTTTAAATTGTTAATTGACGAATTGAGCCCATCATTTGTGGAAACCTCTTGCTAAACTTGTCGAGAAGTGTCTTTTGGCTTAACCATGGCAACAGATGGCAATTTGAAATGCAATGAGGTTGTGGATTAGTAACCATTTTTTGGAGAGGGGGAGTGCCTTGCAGCATAGGGCTAAGATTATCTGATGAGCCTTGGTAGATATATCACATGTGGGGTTAGGACTAGGTCTAAAGACTAATTAATGCTATCCATTGCTGAGCGTAGGCCCGTTACTTTTTATTGCCTAGGTGGCGGTGTTAGGGGCTTCCCTCAAAACGACTTTGATGGGCTCCTTTGTAAGCATAAGCTATTATTCAAGCTCAAAGAAAGTTTCTATTCTGCTCTGCACCAAGAGTTTCGTCGCCTCTGTTTTTCAAGAAATAGCTCATTCAGGAATCAGGAGGACCTGGTGTTCGGTGGGGAAAGAAAAACCTCTGGGTAAAATAATAAACATCCGTGCCATGCAATGGCACATGAAAAGGCATATATTGAAATAAAACTTGTCTCTAAATATCAAGAGTTGTATTGTTTTCTAGGCATGGTGTTTATACCTAGTGAAGAAGGGCAAAGTGCAATTTTCTTAAATCCTCATTGCTGGAAAAAAAGAAAATGCTGTAAGGTTTATTTCTACTATGTAATTCCAAATTTGATTTGAATATAAAGTGATGATTAACAATTTGATTAACCGACACTGCGTTGACACTGTTATGTGAACGGCCCTTTCTTATCAATAGCTGTTATAGAGCAGGAATTTATCTCTATGACTTATCCATTTTTTTTATATTCTGTTTTTCCATTTTTGGTGCCAGCCAAGGTGGCTGTGCGCCAGAAAGACCCAATGGACAATAGAGTGAATCCCAGCACAAGCAGGGGTGCCCGAAAGGGATTGTCTAACACACGCAAGGTAAAGGATCTAAAGATCGAACGATAGGCAGATGTGTGAAAACGGGATTTCCAACCATTGGGTTGTCCCTTTATTCTCACCTCAGCCTCTTAAATGCATCTTAGGTTAAATTTGAACAGTAACAACATTTGGCAAATGGATCCTACATTTTGATTGATTGTGATCCTGAATGGGAACCAAGGATTGCACCATGCTGGACCATATTACTGGAAGCATTTAATTTCTTAACGCAAAACCTCAAAGTCTTTTAAAAGAAAAGGACCAAAAAAAAAAAACAACCTAATTTATGGGCCTCATGCAAGCCAAACCTTTGATAAAACATGGTCACTTTATACCAGTGCATTTGCCTGACAAGTGTTTTTACACCCTGTTTGTGGGGGCCCATGTGGATGTATCGATAACAAGGGGTAGGGTGAGATGGGTCATAGGTCTCATGATAATCACTGGTTGCCAAAACATCA
The DNA here is from genome assembly GCA_029852735.1 of Persea americana. Lineage (NCBI taxonomy): Eukaryota > Viridiplantae > Streptophyta > Magnoliopsida > Laurales > Lauraceae > Persea > Persea americana. The sequence continues at coordinate 60,216,626 of CM056816.1, read as the reverse complement.
ATCTAATCATATGCTCATATCTCTTATTTTATAGGGCCTCAATATCCGATCAGGTGGCAATTTGGTGGGCCCCACTATAAGGAATAGAGCCTACATATGCAATCACAAAATCCCTTTGGAGAACTTTGAATTCAAAGGGTTTTCCCACTCTTTAGCCGAAACTGGTGGTGTCTTCCACACCTCTCTTCTTTTTGGGTTTTTTTTTTTTTTTTTTTGGAGAAAGAAAACTCAAAAGTATGAACAGCATTGCAGCAAATTACATAACTCATATCTCCAATTCCATCAACTCTTCTGAAATCCCCATTTTCAGATACTCACAACTCCCTACTCTCCAGGCATCAATCCTCAAAAAATGCGTCCACTTGAACCAATTCAAGATGGTCCACACACAAATCATCAAAAACCCATCTCATCAAACCAATGTTCTACTCGCCAAACTCATTGAATCCCTGGTGGCTGCAGCCCACCTTGATTATGCCCACAAAGTGCTCGATGAAATGTCTGAACCAATGGCTTTCGCGTTTAACACCATGATCAGAGGCTATGCACTTAGTGGCAATGGAGAAGAGGGAATCAATACCTATATAAAAATGCAGGAGCACTGTATCGAACCCGATAGCTTTACTTTCCCTTTCCTTCTTAAGGCCTCCACAGCTCTCAGCCAAGGAAAAGGAGTGCACTCTCTAATCATCAAAAGTGGACAATTGGGAGCTGACGTCTTTTCCCAGACTTCTCTGGTGAGTTTTTACTCCAGAAGTGGAGGTCTCAAATGCGCGCGTCTTGTGTTTGATGGTATGCCAGAGAAAAATGTTGTTTCATGGACTGCAATGGTCACAGGGTACATGAAGGAGAGAAGATACAATGACGGTCTTGCACTATTTCATCAAATGCAAGTTGCTGGAATCGAACCGAATGAATTGACATTGGTTAACGTCCTCTCTGCATGTGCACATCTTGGAGCTTATGAGATGGGTAAATGGGTCCATAGATTCATCAATAGACACGAGGTTTTTGTGAATCCTATTCTTGGTACTGCCCTTGTTGATATGTATGTGAAGTGTGGTTACATACAGAAAGCTTTGCAAGTTTTTGAAAAGCTTCCAGAGAGAATTGTTTGTACATGGAATTCAATAATTGGAGGCCTTGCTATGCATGGTTATGGCGAACTGGCTCTCAAGAAGTTTTTACAAATGCAAACAGAGGAAACAAGACCAAATGATGTCACTTTTATTGGAGTCTTATCAGCTTGCACTTATTCAGGATTGGTGGACAAGGGAAGGGAGTATTTCTATTCAATGAGGAAGCAGTATCACATTGAGCCAAACATCAAGCATTACGGATGCTTTGTGGACCTACTAGGAAGGGCGGGTTTTCTGCAAGAGGTTTATGAGACTATTAAAAACATGCCAATTGAACCCAGTGAAGTTGTATGGGGATCACTGCTTAATGCTTGTAGTTCACATGGCAATGTGGAGCTAGCAGAGATTGCAATGGGAAAACTAGTTGAATTGGAGCCATTCAACGATGGGAACTATGTCCTCATGTCGAACATCTATGCTTCTAAGGGTCAATGGGACAACGTCGCTAGGATGAGAAGATTTATGAAAGATAGGGGGATATTGAAGACACCTGGTTGTAGTTCGATTGAGGTTGGCAACATGGTACATGAGTTCATGGCTGGAGATAGCAAACACCCCCAATCTAAGGAGATCTATTCCACGTTAGACGATGTTGCGGCGAGATTGAAAGCGGAAGGCTATGTACCCAAAACAAGTGATGTGTTGCATGATGCTGATGAAGATGAGAAAAGACAATCGCTCTGTCATCACAGTGAGAAGTTGGCTATTGCATTTGGGCTTGTAAGTACAAATCCCGGGACTCCCATAAGAGTAGTGAAGAATCTCCGAGCATGCTGCGATTGCCATCACGCAACAAAGCTCATCTCAAAGATTTATGAGCGGGAGATCATTGTTAGGGATCGAAACCGGTTTCACCATTTTAAGGATGGAGCATGTTCATGCAATGATTATTGGTGAGTGAATGAATATGAGGCTCTCATGGCTGCTCGAGAGGTTGGTTCATTGTATATTGTCAAGGTAGAAACAAAAGCCCTTGAAAATATAAAAAAAAAAAAAAAAAGAATTGGGGACTCCTTCCTTGGGCTCTCAATCCCACCAACTTCATAAATATCCTCATCTTCCATAAGGTAGATGTCTCATCCTGTGGTTGAACAAATTGCCAAGCATGTTTTCAAAGAGGCTAATCGCATTGAGGATTATCTACCTGAAGAGAGTACGAAGCTGACTTCATCATCATCAAAACTTTGTCCACCTATCTGGGGTTGGCATGTCCGGAGGATGTCTTCTGCTGAATGATTAATTGTCTGGTGTCCCTTTCTGTTGGCATATAGGCCTATCATCAATGGGTCCGTGTGTGTGGCTATAAGAACCCCAAAAACTTTATTTACAGTAACTTATTCAAAAAAATCCTCCTATCCACATATCATACAAAGAGTATTTTTCCCCATCTAACAATGAAGAGTGGACTGTTGTGCAAGATACTATATATTATCATCATCGAAATCTTGTCTCAATTGCATTGGGTCGACTACATGAATTTTGTTTCACCATTCCAATCCATCCTAGGCTAAATCCTCGGATTGGCTGCCCTTCAGATCTGAGAGATGTTGTGACTATGAAAATCCAAATACAAAGTCTGGATATAATCATGATGGTCATGGAGGCACTTGAGTAATCAACAATGTTATCCAGGAAAAACATAAAAAAAAATTATGATGAAGTGCAAGAGATTCTCAATTAATAATGAAAAATTAGCTCGTATGAAAGTCATGAGCGACATATCCCCCAAAAAACTAACAACCTCATGATGGAAGGTTTGAGAATTCATCAATTGACGTATATCTGCAAAAACCGTGAAGAATCTCATAGCAAAAGACAATTCCACCATATAATGGGAGCAAGGTTGAAAATGGATAGTCACAGAATAGTTGGAGCAAAATTTTGTGTTTTGGCTCTTTGGCCAAGTAGGAGATGTTGGCGTATAGGCCCATCATCAATGGGCCTGCATGGATGGCTGTAAGAGCCTCGACTCTATTACTCAGTCAACAAATACAGTAACTAGCCATATGTGATTTACATGTCATGACAAAGAGTTATTTCTCCATTAACTCATGAACAGCTGTCCGCTGTGTAGGATACCATTTATACAGAACCTAAATCAAAGAGATGTTGTGGATATAACAAAGCTGCTTGTGATTACCAGATTAGCATCAACTCTCTGGCATTGGTTGCATGATAAAATTTCACATTTGTCTTTGTCTGTTCAAATAAATCAATTTAATGTCTTTTGAAAGTTCTAATAGAGCCTCTGTCATTGTTTATCAAAGCAAAATGTAAGAACTATTAACATTCATTAGATACATTGTGAGGCAGAATAAAAAAAAATAGAAAATGATGACAATGTCTACTGTTTTTCCCCATGGATAAAGATGATGAAAGATTGACATTGAAGATACTGCTCTTCTTTGCATGAATCAAATCTTGCTACTGTTCACCAATAATCTGAACACATGACCTGATAACAGGCGTGATCTTTCACAATCATTTGCCTGCCATATTACTTGGAGACCATCTTCACAAAAAAGATGGCAATCAACACAAACATGAAGATTCTTGACCATCCGAATTGTTCCATCTTTGGTGCTTATAAGCCGAAAAGCAACATCAAACTTCTCACTGTGGAGTGGATAAGCATTTAGTCCTTTCCATCCATGTCCACATTGTGCAATGCAGACGACTCAGTCGCACATATCCTTTCTTGAATTTGTTGGCCTTCTTATTCAGCATTCTGTAGGATATCTTTGCATTGAAGATGAGCTCATCTCCTGCGACAAACTCATGAACATCATTGTTCGCCTCAATCACACTACATCTGGTCTCTTTCATTACCCTTCTCTCCTTCATCAGCTTCCTCACCTTTGTAGCGCCATCTCACCGATGGCCTCTGGTGTATATTATATAAAAACACTTGATAGATACAGCACTCTGGCTCCAATTCAATTAGATGAAGTGCAATTTCTTCTGCTGGTTTGACATTTTCGCATATTCTGAAAAAACCAAGCAAATTTCCCTCTACAATGGCAGCAGTTTCTACAGGCATACTCTTAATAAGCCCATGAGCCTCATTCAAAAAACCGTCATGGCCAAGCAAATCAACCATACACTCATCAATTCAAACTCCTTGTTTATCATATTAATATATTTCGCACCAGCATCCACAAGCTTTTAGTACTGGAAGCTTTCGAGAGCCTGAACAATGTGATATCAGGTGGTTTGATCCTTGGCAACTGGAGCTATCCTTTTCAATCGCATCACCAAAGACTCTCAGTGCATCCTTCACGCTCCCACACTTGCTATACAAATCTAACCAGCTCAGTTTTAACACAAAATCATTATCTGATGTTGGCTAGTGTAAGCATGGACCCACAGTGCAATACCCAGTGCCCCCCAATTGATAAAAAGCAGGAAGAACCGCCACCAATTAATCTAGGTTCTTGGACATTATCAGACATTAATTGCCATCAATCAATGGAAATGGAAGTTGAGAAGACGTGAAAGGGTTTGAAACCATTGCCTTTGTTAATTATTGAGGCCAATCTCCAATATAAAATGAAGATGGCCAGCTCAAAATTCAAGTCAGTCCACTCGTCTAGTGGAAGGGCTTCTACAAAAAATAACTTGTTTGATCAAATAGTCTTAAAAAATCAAGTATCCTAAAATTTGAGGCTACTCGATCCAAAAGAAAAGAACTTGTGGAATGTATTTCTGGATCTGCAATTGGACAATACACGTATAGGCACGAGGACTTGAATTTAGACCTTGTTACAACCCAAATGACGCGGTTAAGGGAAGTCAAATCCGATTGATTATGAGCTCAATGTGCCTTGATCTTCAATCATACAGAAAACTTCACTTAAATAAGGAGAAAAGTAGTCAAGTACAGTAGATATCTTCAATCTAATGTGAGAACTCATAGTCAGGTGGACAAGAAATTAAAAGCATGCAGCTTTTATTCAATTATTATGTAAAATAACCAAGCCTATTTTGGTAGTATAATACACTTGCAATATATAACCTTCTTACCAACTAAAATAAAGCCCATAGTGTAAATTTAGCATATTTGACTTTAAATTTGTGACTCATCTTAACAATCCAGAGTTAGATTTATGCTCTTTTTCTTAATCGAGCTTTGATTAGGATGGACAAAAAATCTTTGTGATTAAACATATCAATCCCTATGATCGAAGGCTTTTTCAATCACATGATCCACTGGATCTAAGGCGTACACTCCTCCGTCATCAAGAATGCACACACCTCATCTTGACTCGAGTAGTTCGGGTTTGGATCATTGCTTTCATTCTGATGTGGACCCAATTTGAATCCAGAACCAGGTCACTTCACTCAGAAAGCTCTACTGGGATTCAGATACATCTTGGATCTGAATCAATCTCAATCCATTTACATCCTTGAATGAGAGCTGACCACCAGATCTGGACACAATCACTTACAGGAGCATTGTTGAGCTTACCATATCCAGCCACAACAAACTTACAATTGCAGCAGTTAGTATTTTGAAAAGCAATAGATGAAAACTATGTGCTTTTGAAATATGAAATGGATTATAATAATTACAATGTTTCCATTGGAACTCAACTATATAAAGATCGCTGTTTTCTCTACACAAAGGGCACATACTTCCTCAAACCCAACTACATTAAATCATGCTCAAAAGGGATGATTTCCCCCAATTCTCACCACTGTTGGGAGGTCATCACCCCTCAATCACTGTAAAAAGGAAAAAAGAATCAAAGAATTTTCCATTGCACAAGTGCTTTCTTTACACACGGGACGTAAACCTGTACAGTCTAGAAACATGGAATGCAGTGTAATTGCAATGCAGGGGAGGAGGATAATTAGTCATCCAGCCGTTGAATCTCACCCATCATGATACGATTGCTAGATACCTTGAAGCCAAGAAGAGCAGGGTCAATCTGCCTGCCTTTTTTCCCTTTCTTCTTGCCGCCTTTACCCCCGTGGTTGGCATCCTGCTCCGAAAATCCAATGGTGGCATCAGTCTCTGGTGCTGGCTTCTTAGTGCTCTTCAGCATGTCTATGAATGAGGGCTCAGATACATCTGCATCACTGCAAGATGAGGTCCGGCGGAATCTCCCGTCTTTCTTGCTAGGAACCACAGCTTCAGACATTTGAATTGATGGATTCCCCCCATCTCGCCCTACTGAGTATTTTTCACCCAACAAATTTGAACTCATCAAATTGTGGCAAAAATTGCATGCACATATACATGTAAATTAAGATGGGAAAATTATCAAGTGAGACTGGCCCATCAGACATCCAAACCTAGCCCATCACATGTAAACATTGGGCTTCATTGTTAACTCACAGACTCAGCCCAGGCTTGATTCACAATTAAAATGACTGTGCCGGGTCCAGACGTGGCTCGGGTCAGAGTCTGCTCAAGGTTCCTTATCAGTATAACCAATACCTAGAGTGTGGGACATACAAACTTGAAAAGACAAAAAATGCCAGGCAGTGAGAGGTCCAGCCCGTTGACGACTCTTAAGGAGTCACTCATTGACAGAAATGACTCAGTTAACTGGGGCAGTCTCACTACCAGTCATAATATCCCATGCCAGATATGGTTGGAGGAAGAGGGGCTAAAATCTGATTAGAAGTGCTCACCTTCAGAAGCTGCAAAGTTGGTTGGAATCTTCCCTTTGACAGTGGGAGCAGAAGCCAACTCCGATAATGCCTCCTGGGATGATAAAACCCGGGAGACAGGTGGGCGCTTCAGCAGAGAGTTATCGAACTCATTGATTACGGTAGACGTCCTGTCCAAAAACCAAGGCATATAAATATAAGTATCCCTGGCAAGAAAAAATTAGTTTCAACAGCAACAAGAATACTTTACCAGTTCTTATCCATTTTATTCTTGTCACCATAAGCATTGTCCACTCCCGTGTCATAGTTGTAGGCAGCCCCACTTCCACCTGCACCACATTATATATCACTTACTCTCGCAAGAAATGTGGAAAATGAAGCTGTACTAAACAAAAACTGGTAAACAAAATTACCACTACTGCCAAGTGAAGCATGCTTGATAGAGGATTTAACTGAAAGATCCCCACAATCTGTAACATCAACTTCTACCGGCTCGACACCACTTCCTTGAGCCTCTGCAATTGGTTTGTTTACAACCTTGCTTTTAGACCCCCGCTTTTTCCCCTTCTTGCCCTCCTTAACCTCTGTGAAGTCTACTCTATCAACAGATTTGTCAGTCAAGTTGGTATCTCCATAAATGGCTTGGGCCGTCTCATTTATACCCTGAAGTGACCGCTCATCTTCCATGAATGCTCCAGAGTTAGATCTATAAAGAAATCTCTCACTATTTTCTGTATTGTTAGCATGTTCTGCCACTACCAGACCTAAATTGGGCCCACGGGGCCCTTCGGCGAATGAATCACCCAAACTTGCTTGCCCTGCAAGAATATTGTATGGCTTATCTGAAGGAGATGCAGAAACAAGCCATGAGGGTTCCCGATTATCATAATGTGAAGTTGGATTACCTTCATCCAGTTCCAATGACTGGTCCAAAGGCAGGCCAGCTTTTTTATGGAACATATCCATGAAAACCCGCGTTGTTGAATTTCCATCATTTGGCATTGCTGAAGCCCAGGAATTTGGGTCTTCCAAGAAGAGATTCATTTCTGAGTCCCTTTTTTTCCGCTCAGCTTCAAGATGCAATTGATGCATCCGTGATTCAATGTCATTTGGGTGCAGCCCCTCCCGTTCTGGCCAGCTGCTTACCATCCCATCCAGATGTGATTCATGGAACTGGTTAGGGATTTGAGGGCTGTGAGAGAGAAGACCAGAAGAGAAGGAGCCCACTGGACTAGCAGAGTGCGCCTGTGCATTTCGTTCCTGCATGTCCCGTCCTCGAACTCGGGCCATAGCATTGACAAAGTCCATGTTCATCTCAGAAGCACCAGCAGGCAAAGAGACTGGCATTTCAGGAGGCAATGAACTTGATTCATACAGTCCTAGATGCCGCCTATCATGCAAAGTAAGGTTCCGCTCAAGATTACTTGGTTGTTCAAATGATGAAGGCCTTTGCTGACGCTGGAAAAAGTCCAACAAATCAACTCCTGATGACTGCATCTGATGAGGATTAGCAGATCCCCTGACAAACTGGCCACGTCCATCAACCGACCAGGCTCCACCAAGGTGTCTCTCATCTTCCAGGCCCAGCTGCTGCCTTGATGCTGCAGAGAACTGTCGTGCCTTCAGCTGCTCGTGCTGAATGCCTAGAAATTGTTGGTCCAACGGAAGCATCTGTCCATGCTTGGCATGTAGCAACTCTAGCAGATCATTGTGATGTTCTGGATGTAAATTTTGTCCAAATTTTGCATGGATAAGCTGCTCGAGGGGATCACGGTGCCTTGGGAGATGAGATTGCTGTTGTGATTCATGTAGAAGATGCTGTCTCAGTAGAATTTGATCAAGCATGTTGTTGCTCCTGAGAGGATCAATCTGTGACTGCATGAAGCCAGGATCATGCATTTGATGATGCAAAAACTGTTCTAGAAGCAACTGTTGAGCTTGTGACTGCTGCTGCAGCTGTATTCGATGATGAAGCTCCTGCTGCTGCAAACGATGCTGCTCTTCAAGCTCAAACTGCTGCAGCTGCAAACGATGCTGCTCTTCAAGCTCAAACTGCTGCTGCTGCAAACGATGCTGCTCTTCAAGCTCAAACTGCTGCTGCTGCAAACGATGCTGCTCTTCAAGCTCAAACTGCTGCTGCTGCAATCGCTGCTGCACTTGAAGCTCAAACTGCCGCTGCTGCTGAAGCTTAAAAAAATGGTCCAAGTCTGACATAGGTGGGCTGACAGACTGCTGGTGGATAGGATTCAAGCTATGTGGAACTGCAGAACTTTGCAACTGCTCTAGAACTGAACCATTCAAGTGGCTTGGTGGATGATTGGAGACCAAATTCTGTTGAAGCAGTTGCTTTTGCAGCTGCTGTGACAAAAATTGTAAATCAAACTGGTCAGGATGTTGTTCCATGTGTGCTACAAGGCGAGGATCCATAGCACCCTGAAGAACGCTCTGGTGGGCAAGTGCATTTCTTCTACCACTATCAGACCATATCTCCCCAGCAACAGCAGAGTCAGTTGATGCAGCAAATGAGTTTTGCTTATGGCTGAAAAGATGGCCATCTCTTCCGACTGCAGTATTAATAGGGGGGGCCTGATCACCAACTCCAGACAATGTACCTGATAGATTGGAACGCTTCAGATGAGCCCCTTCAAGTTCAGACCAGAGAAGACCCAGAGGTTGCACATTATCATTAATACTATCTGTTAAGCTTTTATGATTGAGCATCATGGGTTCTCCCAATTCATTTGCCAGTAACTGACGACTAGCAGGATTCCCTGCAGAATCATGAAGATTACTGGCTGGCTTCCCCAATGGATTCCCGCTACTGCTTCCAGGTCGGTCAGGAAACAAGATTTCTGCAGTACAAAAAGTTACACAATTAAAAGAAAAATTAAGAAGAGGCCACACTGAGATTGCAGTTGGATGAACCCCATAGGACATGTTTTGACAGAAATTGTGTTATCTGCTGTGCTGATGACAACAATGATGATGATGATGATGCATATTTCTTCTCTGGTATATCCCAACCCACCCCCACACCCCCACCACACACACACCCCTTCTTCCCCTTTTTGCTTTAAAAAATATATAATTAAATAAATAAATCAACCAACCTTCATTTTCATTAGTGGCAAGAGCAGAGGGCCCCAATCTACCACGATGGGCTTCCAGCAGGTCCTCGTTCTTATAATTACCTGGCCGGACATTATGATCTGAAGGACCCCTGAAATCAGGTAATGTCCATAGGTCATTAGTGGAAGTAGAATCAGTAAAACCACGAGTAGGTGAACAAGACTTTAAGTTGCATCCAATGGTATCAGACAGTTCTGGAATGGTATCATTGTTGATGCCAGATGCAGTTTGGTCTTTATATTTCAGATGGGGCATGACATCCCCAAGTTCCTGAAAAGGTGTTCCTTCTGGAGCATCTGACAGACATACAGGCAAGTCAGTGCCAAAAAAGCCCTGCTCGAACCACGAAATGATGTCTACACCTAGAAAAGGCCCCTGCATCTCTCCTTGAGGATCCTGGTAAAACAAACTCAACTCCTCAGGAGGAGTAGCACGTTCACTGTTCTTCACATATTGCTCATTGCTAGGGATATCCTGGAGAGTTGGCAAATCAAATAGTGAATTTGAATCATCAGGTAGCTTCGCATGAACATCAAAAGCAGCAGCCGACGCAACATCTTCAGTCTTAGGAAGCCTGAGAGAAATAGAATCATCCACTTGTCCATCACCATTTACCATGCCAGTTTTGCAAACTTTGTACTCGGCGCTGAGCTGGGTGCCGCACTTTTCCATTATACTGACAAGATCATTACCCTTGAAAACAAGAGGAGTTGAGCCAACAGAAGACATCTCATCAGTTGGAGCTGTAACTTCAGTTTCATGCTCTTTTATATCAGAATCATTTTCTGAAACAGAACACCAATCCTTTCAGAGAAAATAAAGGAAACAAAGACAAGCCAAAAACTCATAAAGAATGTACAGAGAAAACAAAGACGTTACAATTTTTTACTTACCATCTATCAAGTTCTTTTTTAAAGCATAACCATCCAAAAGGCCAGCACCATTTTCATAAATATTATCATCTCCTGCAGTTGCTGCAAAGGAATCACCGGCCTCTTCAGCATTACTAGTAGGGAGTTTTCCATGTTTGTGCTGCGTCAAAATTGCGTCGCCAACACCTGAAGAAAAAAATCTCTATCTGAGATCAAGAAAATTAAAACTACCAGGCAAAAGCTAACATAAATGAAAATTCTATTACCTGTTTCATTTTCATTATCTCTTACAATTTTTTCCTTACTTGAATTATAAAATGCCCCACTACTGATTAGTTTACCCTTTCCAATATCCTTTAGTATCGCCTGCCAAGTACCAACCACATGAATTTCATTAACCAATATAAAAGATATCACATTAGAAACCCTTGCTGATAAATTATCAATTGACTAACTGAACTAAGATGAATAAAATTTGTGGGGCACTCAACTTTCCTGAAACCAATACAATAACAAAATAACTAAAGGAACATACAATGATAAGACTTACCTCCTCTTCCGCGCCAGGTGCAACGAAGGCCAATGGCTCCACAGAACCAGATATTGTTATCGGGGGTACCTCCTCAAGCCCATCAGGAATGTTATTAAAGGAAAGATAAAGCTTCTGTTTCCTGTATATATCAAGAAGTTTACCCCTTGGATAGCAAAATGTATCTGCAGATATGACAGACTTCCCACGTCCAAGTTCATTCCTTTCGACAGGGGCAGCACCGATAGGACCACTGAAAGAAGGCCTACCAAGAGATATATTTCCAACAATGTTTGATCTTCCTCTTCCTGGAGCAAAACCCACATTTGAACCCTCCAACCTTCCTCGCTCAAGTCCAAACCCTGGTGCAGCACGGTATACTGTTGGCCCAACAGAATGAGCTTCTTGTCGGTGCCTTGGCCTCCATTTATCACGGGAATCACTTTCACGCTCAGACACTGCACGATTGCTGCTTATAAAGGTTTGCTTCTCACTATGAGCATCTTCTTTCTCTACATCCACCCTTTTGTCATTTCGTGAGACCTTCTCTTTGTCTTCTGGACCCCACCGTGAAGACCATTTGCTGTCCCGCCGCGTTTCATGTCCTGGATTGCGGCTAGTTACATCATGCCACCGATCAGATGAAGGCAGAGGCCTATTTTCCGCAGTCTCTCTGATTGAAGAAGTGTCCGTACGGCGATCACTTTTGCGGTATTCATTCTCTCTATCTCCTTCTTTTCTGCGGTCTCTTCTACCAAGTAATCCAGTCTCTCTCTCCTCTTCACGCCAGCGGCGACTGCTATCAATATCAGGAGCATTCCTTCGCCATTCTTTCTTCTCTAGAGATCCATCCAAGCGCCACCCCTCTTTTTGAACAGGATCCAGAGAGTTTCCATGAGTCAACGGAGTAGGTGCCCGAATGTCCTATCCAACAATTACAAAGAATAATATAAAATTACAGAAAACTCAACTAAGCTGGAGAAATTTTCTGCCATGAAAAGGTTTTAAAATAGACAAAAGGTTTTAAAATAGACCTTTTTTATTGGTATTTACCAATAGACTTATATCATTATTCATTACATTCTAAGTTCAATATTTTGTATGCCAAGAACAAAGGGTTACAAAATTATTATTACTGTAATTTTTTATTTATGTCAATGCAGATGGTGGAATGAATGAAATAATTTATAGTTATAAAATCGGCCTTGATATCTCATCACTACAGAAATCATATGGAGCATCACATTGTACAATCTGATGCTAGATCCTTCCACAAGGCAGGTTGGATGGTTGTTAAGAGCAATGTCTGGCCAGTTGCCACCAATGAATCCCTATCCCATCTATATGGGTCCAGCTTTGTGAGCTCTACTTTTTCGATCAACCCTATTTACAGTCATGTTTAGCCAATCTACATAGATTGTGTTAAACAAGGGATATCTTTTGTCATTGTTTTAGGCATATGAGTTGATGACTTGATGTCCCCTACATTATCAACTTTCATAAGAACATCTGCAACTAATTATTTTAATAGTCCTTGTAACTATTTTTATTTTTTCTATTTTTATAACTATGAGAAAAAAGGTCATTCCGAGTATATAATTTTTAAAGGATCATTGAAATGAGTGGAAATGTTTCAGATCATGCGGAATTCACCTCTTTTCAGGAGTTTTATTTTTTTTATATTACTCTGCAAACCAGTGGGACCAGGAAATATGCCTTAGGGGTTCAATATAAAAAAATTCCTTTTTCTTTTGGTTGGTTTTGGGATGTTTGTGTGGGTTGGGCGGAAGTTTGTGTCAATATGAAAAACACCCCCTGCCCCCTCTAGTCCCCCCCACCCCTGCAGCAAAGTATGGCGTAGTAATTTGATATGGCCATCACCTTGATTTTTTATTCACATTTTTTTATTTTGCATGGAAATCTATAATCACTTTTATTCTCTTTACCATCCATGATCATTTTTATTCACTTTACTATCTATATTCTATAATTATTTTCTTACAGTTTTAACAAAAAGACCCCTGTATTTTCAAACAGCCTCAAAAGGCCCACGTAATTTGAACTTTTCACTAAAACCTCTCTTGTCTGATGATGATACTGCTAGTTCTTATGGGCAAATGATAATCTCTCACTAACTCAACTCAAGTCAGGTGGGGCGCAACTGGATGCATAGAAAGTCTTGGATGTGGATTAGGAATATATGTAATATCAAGCATATCAAATGATCCTAGCCCTTAAGTTTTAAGTCCAAAACTTTAATGGCTATACATTCTGTAAATTATTTGTGATAAAATCCAACGGTTATAACGCCCACAATAATGTGGATGTGATCGATTTCAATCAAGGATATAGTGTGTGAATGGCTTGGGATCGATCAAAGGTGGGGCCCCGTGTGAAAGTCCGAAAAGAAGGTTTTGTCAAAAGGGGCGTTCTAGCAAAATCATCATTTGCATCATTATACTTTTTCTCAGGAGCAAACCAATAAAAAACAAAACCAAAAAAAAAAAAAAAATGAATACTATAGTATTTGTATAGTTTGACTGTTTGACCAGGGAGGTTTTAGTTAAAACACAAGATATAGGGGCCTTTTTAAGGCTGTGTGGAAATTAAAGGGCCTTGGTGTTAACAAAAAAAAAAAAAAAAACCTCTTTATTCACATTTTTTTACTTTTCATGGAATAGTAAAATGATAGGTCCTTCAGGAAAAATATATATATATTTCTGTTTTTAATATCATGGCATAGTGAATTGGACCTTCAGGATTTATATTTTTTCATGGCTTTTATTATTTAGCAGCAGCTGGAAATAGCAACTAAACGGGGAAAAAAATCAAAAGAAAGTTACACAAAATAATGTGACTACACAATCACAGTGAAAAGACAAAAAAATTAAAAGACTTCCCCAACAATAAAATAAAATAAAAACAAAACAAAAAAAAGGCCTTCTATTTACTTTTCCTATTTGAGTAACTACATTCAGTAAACGGGAATGCCCTCAAAGTAAAAAACAATATCACTCAAAATATGTAGAATACGAAGACTGATTCACAATTGCTACATCAGTTCCTCCTTTACTAGTTTTGTTAATTGTTTTTTCCCTTTCATTTTTCTTCTTTTTCTTTCTTTGATCATGTACAGTCAATAAAAGCCAAGTCGATCAGTCAATCTTTAAAGACTAATATATTGTCAAAAGGCTCAAGATTTATACCCCTGGTGCTGCAGGAAGGCCAGGCTTACTCTCATTGGGTTTAGCATACAGCCATTGAGGAGATAACGGTATACTGCTCTCAGATGTTACTTGATCTGCGAATCCTCAACACAAAAATAAATCACAACGTATGTGAGCAAGTGTGTCAATGCACAGAAAAAAGCATCAAGAAGATAGAAAGAAAATAGTTTTAGAAGAGACTTCTCTATAAATTTATGAGGCTAGTACCAAGAAGCACCCAAATTCAAGACTCAACAATAAACGGTCCAGAAACATGAATCAGCATATTACCTTTGGAATCATCAAGGAACCCCATGAGCCACTTTTCATCATCATTTCCTGCTGGTGCATCATCTGAAATGGCACAAAATCAATCAGCGCTGGTAAATTATGCAACACTTCTGTTAAAATGATTGCTGGAAAACAAGACAAAAAGAAAAGGTAAGGCAAGAAAAGTTGAACTGATTCTATAAATGCCTTAATTTGGGCCCAAGGATTAGCCAAACCAAAAACCCAAAAACCCCTATGAAAGCTAAATTTACCGTCTGTCTCCAAGAGATTGAAACTAATAAGCTGCTGGGTAAGGCAGAAGTTTCTAAAATGAATAAATTGATGGCTGCTATTTAACTATTTTCATGTACGGTTTGAGCAGTTCATTGTCTTGGTGGATTGCTAGTTTCATATACATTTTTTCCTTTATTAATCTTTAAAGTTTCAAAAAATGAAAGGAAACTCATTTCCATGTGCTCTTCTTTCTTCTTTTTTTAAGAAGCAAATGGCTAAAAGTCTTGTTTCTCATTTTCCCTTCTGTTTACACTGCCAAATGCATATTCATGAAACTAAATAATAGGTTCAGTGGCCACCAAACAGATACTAATTCAGTGACATATTGGTTAATGGTTAAAGAATACAGACATAGATCACCACATTGGGTTGAATTTTTTGTAAGGAAAAACAGAGTTTGGGCATGATCCAATTTTACATCTTCTTCACCTTTCTATAGCATCAACAAAATAGACACAGATATCACATTGGAATAACAATAACGAGCAATACATCTGTGCCGATGTATGCTTTTCTCATCAAAACCAATTTCCCCACAGATACCAATTCCAGAAGACCAAAACCATTGAAAAGAAAACAATCCAATATTCAAAAACACATGTACAAATCGCTATTGAAATGTCACAGAATAAGGCATTGCATGTGTTCTGATGATGTTTCCAGTACCTGGTTTTGGGTCTGCAACTATGCTTAAAACTTAAAACACATACAGCCAATTACCACAAAAGCAAGTAACCATTCCAAACAAAAGGTTAAGACAACAAAAATTCAATGGCAATATACAGGTATCGACAAAAACCTAGAATCTCAGTCAAAAATCAAAGTTATTGCCACTTAAGATAAGATGAGTGAGACAACCCCCCACCCCACCACCCCCAAAAAAAAAAAAATTTAAATTTCCACCAACCAAATTTTTAGACATGTAACATCTTTCCACTATCAATAGAATGCTTTAATAATGGCATCCTAAATGCTAAATCATGCAATTTACTAATATGATCAGTCTAAAAATAGTGATAGATAAATGTTACGGGAAAAAAAATAAAAATCAACACAAAACAAGTTCAAATGATGAAAAGATGCTTCTCTACTTAAAAATACATGACTGAAAAAAAGGGACCATAACTATTCAAAAAATAATGATAATAATAACAAAGGGGACCATAAACATGTAATCAGATTGATACTAAAACTAGTAGTATAAAAAAACAAATCCTGCAGCCTGCCTACTCCACCCAATCCATTGCTCCCAAACCACACCAAACACGCGGCGTTCAGACAAGCATTCATTTTTTCCAACACATAGGCATGGATGTCAATTTAAGCGAGTGTTCATATCCAAAGCGACTCAAAACCAATCCATTTAAGCTATGGAAGATTGAAAAGCTCTCAATCTACAGTAAAACTAGGCAACCCAAAAAGGAAATTCAAAGATCTGTAATATCCAAATAACATGAGTTCGAATACGAATAAAAAGGGAAAAGAAAAACACCTGCAGTTGAAAAAACCCTAGCCATTAACCAAAAAATGTCAACGATCAAAAGTTCAAAAAAAAAAAAAAGAAGAAGAAGGAAAGAGCATCAGATTCAGATCACTTCAGATCAAGAAACAATCAATCCACAGTAAATCCAATGCAAAAGAAACAGTCGAACCGATAAAATCGTCATGAATCGTGATAAATCAGAAAAAAAATAGGTGAAAAGGAACACAAACCCTAATTACCTTTCCCAGTCCAGGAATCCTCAGGCGATTTCGAGGAAAGGAGATCGTCTGGCAGACTGACCTTGGCTTCAGCCATTGATTTCGAAGAAAAGATCGAAGAGATGGAGATCAGGAATATGGATTCAAAGAAAGCTTAGGTTGCAGAGATCCGAAATCGGATTGCGTAGGACGAACAGATCGGAGAGAGATGGAGAGATACGATTAGGGTTTCAGAGATCTTAGGATTTCGATCGAAAGATTTCTCATGAAAGGAAGGAAATTGCAGTGAGAGGATTGGGAGGATGCAGCAGAGAGAGAGAGAAGAGAGAAAAGGCTATGCGAGGGTTTGTTTGGGTGGTCAGAAGAGCGAAATGAGTGTCGTTTTGGGAAGCTTAAGAAATTGCAAATTTTTTTTGTTTTTTGTTTTTGTCCTCTGCCCGCTCGAGGATGTATTCGGCCCTTCAGCGGGGCCCACTTTCCTTGTTGATATGATCGTTCACCGTTGATGAAGAATGATGACCATGGCCCAAATATCCCATCCATCATCATGGTCATTGTTTTGCTTTTTTTCTTTTTCTTCTTTGTTTTTGTGATGTTATGTTTTTGCTTTTCATAAACTGAAAATCAGTTATTTGGTGCATAAAAAACAGAAAATATAAGTGTTTTTTTCCTTCGAAAAGGACTTGAGCTCAAGCAGTTAAAAAACACAAACCATCACCTATGTCTCCAATCTAAATAGCCCCGGAAATTTTTAAAAAAAATTTGATTATAAGAGCAAAAAAAATAATTTTTTTAACATTTTATTTTGAATTTGCACCTGTTAATCTACGATAAAAATGTGAAAAGTAAATTTCTTATTCATAGAAAAATATTTTACATTTGGTGTGGTTGCTTTTTTTATCTAAATTTTTTACAATTTAAGAAAAGGGTTTTTTTCGGATAAATATTTTTATGTGGATACGAAAAAGATTTTCTATGTAATTGATTTTATAGCGTTTTACAGACGTCTCTACTTTTATATATTTTCTCCCTTAAAAGTCAATTTCGATACGTGATCTTATGAATTTGATGTTCCTTATCAACTATTTTGAAATAAGAAATAAATCTATATCAAGATCCCAATTCATGCATATGCACGGATTAGATAAATAAAGGTAGCAATTGGTGGAAGGTGCAGGTACATGTCTCATCAAGGGTTGTTCATGGACATGCCCGGCTGAGGCATATCCAGGCCCGGACCAACTTAATAAATACATGGCCAGGCTAGGCCTAAACCCAAAACGGGCCATATAAGTCGGGCCCAAGCCTGCCAATTTAGTCAACCGGATCGAGCTAATCAGGCTTTTGATCAATTTCGCGGGTTTTCTAGCAAATATTTGGCATAATTAAATTAAATTACATTCATTCCTTATATGGGCCGGGCTGGGCTGTGGACTTTCTTTCACTTAATTCAAGCCTGGCCCAATTATCAAACGGTCCCAAATTATATATCCAAGCCAGCCCCAAAGCGGGCTGGGCTGGCTCAGGCTTGGGCTGGTGTTTTAGATCATATTGCCTTGGGAAAGTTCTGTGAGTTTTTGGGTCTCATCCATCTCAAATGCCCCTTACATACATTAACATATATATATATATATATATATATATATGGGGGCTCCACTTTTTTGGTCGTCTTCTCTAAATTGGAATGCAACCTATACAGGGTCCCTGGTTCTTCCCAATAGCTGACTTTTTCAAATCAAAGTTTCATCAAGCCTGTTCAATAAGTGGCTGGGGTGTTTTGGTGTAACTAGCCCATGGAGCTAATAGTCATGGTCTAATCCCTATGGGGCCATTGTATACATGGCAATAACCAACCAATGGTGGGATCAACTTGGACTAAACTTTATGTTAGGTTTTAGAAGGGTTAGTCTTCCAGAGGAAAATAGAAATTTGTGGTGAGCCATATTGTGCAGTTTCATAATGTTCCTATGTTACCACACAGACATTAGCCCTTAGATCAAGAATCCACACCACAAAGCATACCCATAAAGAAGAAAGAACCGCTAAATAATGGGAGCTTCTTCATTTGCTTTCTCAAATTTTGCTTTGGTTACAAGTGAATGTAAAGAGAAGAAAAAAACAACTCATAGATCTAGCCTATACGATCAATGGCTTAGACTTAAGCCATATGTCACTCATTGAATGAAAGAGAACCTTTTGACTCTCCTCTTGAATTTTATATACAACCCTATCAGATTACAAGCTCATCCTACCACTTCGACAATCATTATATTCATACAAGTTCGAAAGGCCTTGAACTCTACCATTATGCTGTGTGGCTTAAGCCGTGATCACATGACATGCTAGATGGATACCTTTTTAACAATAGTCTTCTTGACAATAGTCATATTTAAGCTTGTGACTTGGCCATTCGAGTATGGCTGTCAATTGTCAAAAGAGTCAGGATAGGGCTGAAAAAACAAAGGTTGATATATATAATATATGAGAACAGAAAAATATTTCTATACCACCATGACTTTCAACCTAGTGACTTTAGCAAACAATGATCTTTACACGACAGAGTCAGCTTATAGTTTTTTGTGATGTAAAGTCTGTGTGGCCTAATGGCTATGCCACACATGCCATGGGCGAAAATTTTAATACGAAGCAGACTCCATGGAATAGCGAATCTGTGTCTAGTTTAAAATATTTTCAAACAACTGAGAAAATATCGTTAGATATGTTGTGATGAGGCCCTGGCCCTGACTTGGGGAATCTATCACAAGAGTTGGATATGTTAGGGAATATCCCAACATATGACTAACAATGGGGGCATTTAACAAACACACACTGGTTATCCTGTGTGTCTGGTGTGCAAGGGGCCCACTAGGGGATCCATCCGAGTGGGCCAATTCCCCTATGGTACACACATTGCCCAGGGTTTACGCCCATCTAAATTGACTGTACTGTTGGAGTAACTGTACATCAATGGTTTATACATCATTAAATTTAAGAGGCACAAATAAAGATAATAGGATGATAGGATGGGAACCAAACTTGGCAAGTAGATAGATTCCACACAGATTTAGAAACCACCCCAACCCCCACGCCCGGGTTACATAGGCCCCACAGCTGGTGCATGCTGGGTTCGCTAGATAAGCTCTATATATGCATCAATGGGCTGGGTCGAGCCAGGTCACGCACACACCCAACCCTTGACGTTGCAAGCTTTTTAAAATGTCATGAGAATATCACACTAAAAATCAGAATAAGGATAGAGAGCAAATTAAATTACATTTATCTGTTTAACCAGCAACGGAAAAGATATTTATCTTTTTTAATTTATCATTTATGAATTTATTTTCCTCAATATTTTTTTCCCTATTATCATGAAAAACCCTAAATTCCAAAATATCTTGGCATTATCCCCAGGAAATAATTTCCTGTGATGTTATTCATGACATTGTACGAAACCACCTCAAACACAAGTAGCTCAATTCTGACATTATTCATCTCCTGGTAGTTCAATGGTGAGGCACCTCCCCTCCATAGAAACAATTAGAAATCAATCCATAATTGACGAGGGACTAGAAAAGGGTGTGTGTGAGGCTATGTGGGTATTTACCGGAGCAAAATAATAATAATAAAATGAAAAATGAAACCCAACCAAGTCCCCTTGACTCGAAAAGCAGAAAGGAAATATATACCTTTTAGTTAGAGCATTTTTTACATATTTGCAAGGAACGTGCCCTAACTTTAAGAACAAAATAGCAGCTGACAGGGTGGGAATTTTGATATGTGTAAAGCAAGCAATGATAATATATTTTACAATCTGCAATGATAAGGATCATAGATACCTTTTGCAGTCTATGCCAGGAAAAAAAAAATATAAGAAACGCATGTGATAGACATAAGAAACGGCTCCTTTAGTTTACATCTTTTACAAGCAGCCAACCTGATCCTAACTTCAGCCCTGGCCCAGGCCGCCTAAATCTAACCCATATCTATCAAAGTTCTCAACTAGAGCCTTGGTTTTGATTGGGTCTGCTCAGCGGGTCAAGTTGGGCACAGCCTAAATTTCAGCCATGAGAGAAAAGTAAGCATACTTTAAAAGCTTGTTCAGGTTGGGCCCTAAGTCCTAACTCAACCAAGTCAGCTCGGCTACATAAGTTACTGAATCAGTGAAAGACCAACCAATTACTCGCCCAGACTTGTTGGAGTTACTTGACTCTGCATCCTTCCATGCCGAGTTTAGTTCCCCAATTTTTAAAGTATGATAGGAAAGCATATCATCACCAACCAGAACCTTTATTTATTTTTTAATGCAAATCAGATCGATTACATGATATTTTAGTTTGCCAGGTTTTCATGACTTACTACCTGTCTGACCCCAAACTGTATCTTTTTGTGATTGAAAATGATGGGAAACAACATTTCACACTGAACTGCAGTATCATATCTTCAAAATTTTAATTCAAACTGCAGGGGATGGCATTCATTTTAAACCATACAGATTATCAATAGGTGGGTCCAATGATGTTCCACTCAAGGGCCTACTTTGTTTGGTCAGCATTGAATTCTAGAAATTCATCTAAGTAACATTTACTAGAGTATTAAGTGGAAAGTGAAGGACATAAGGTGAAGACATATACAGTGCAGGTGTTTCCTTTATTAAGGTAGTGGCCGAGTAATCATTCCCAATCCAACAGAAGGAGAGACTATTTGATAGCCCTATGGAGTTTTCACCTTTACTCCTTGAAGTTTAAGGCCCTTTAAATAAGTTCATACCAGATCACATGTGTATCACACTTCCTCCACCATGCCTAAAAAGGCAAAGTGAAAAATATACAAGCCTGGAGGCACATCAAAATGAGGAATTATTCTCCATGACCCCTAAAATGCAGAGTAAAAAATCAATATGACCTTCCTCTTCCACGCCTGAAAGGCAAAGTAAAAAATATACCCTTTCTGCTGCAGGCACATAAAGATAGGGAATTATTCTCCGCGACGCCCCCTAAAGAAATGGTAAAACTCTATATGACTATATTGGAGGTACATCAAAATGAGCTCAGATATTTAATTAATGAATACCAGAAGAATGAGGGACCCTCTCATCACTACCAGTATAGAATGGGAAGATTTCTCAGGATGAAAAAAGTGGATACATTGCATGTTCAGACAACTTGATAGAATAGAATCAATGTCACTGGAGATGATTGTGATGATTGTAAGGGTGGCAATGGGTCAAGGTCAGGTCAGGCACATCTGGTTTAGCAAGGGTAACCTGAATAGGCTCAACCCGAAGCCAAACCCAATGCATTCATTACCCGGTTTGAAAATGTCAGCTCAAAACGACCCAGAAAATAAAATGGTCAAGCCAACCTCTCCCTGGATAGGTTGGGTTAAAGTTGGGTTGGCAGGTAACAAAAAGGGTGACTAGTCATGTTAGGTGGGGTTGATAGCCAAATAACGTCAATGAAATCAACCCAAATGGGCCAAACCAACTAATTCATAATCAGGTAGATGTCAAACTCAAATCCACTGTAGACCCCACCAAATAGAACTCGGAACATTTGACAATTGGCATATTTGACTAGGTAAAGCTCCCTGTAAATGCCCAGACGGTAAAAAAATCATCCACTCATTACAGTGAACAGCCCATATAAAATCCAGTCAGGGAAACAGAAAATTGGGAAGTAGTACTGCTCAACAAAAAGTACTCAAAATCGCTGAGTTGTATCGTATGCTAGTTCATCCTCTGGGAAGCTTCCTTGGACAGCAGTTTCTCCTTGGCTTTGGTTTTGGCCTGTGATTTGGAGCCCATGATCCCACCTCCCCATTTCTTCCTGTGCTCATCATACTTGTCATTGAAATTGGCCTGTAACAAAATTCAGTCAGATCAAAAGAGGGACAGTAACATAAAAAGAAATAGCACAAAAAAAACAAGCAATTTGTCGCTCAACCTTGATAGCCTCCAAGATTTTACTGAATTCCAACTTATCCTCATTTTTCACTGTGGTCAAACACAAAACTGCTGCAGTCTTCTTATGAACAATCTGTACAAGCAAAGAAAAAAAACAGGGAAAAGCATAAATTATCAGCACATCAACAATACCATTTCATTAGAAAATCCAGGTGCAAATTTGAGATGACTAAAACAAAGCACAAAGCATATACCGCTCCCAAGCGTGCTTTTCCTTTCACAATACAATAGGGGATCTCCATCTTCCTACACAATGCAGGCAGCCAGACAACTAGTTCAATGGGGTCTACATCATGTGCAATGACCACCAATTGTGCCTTGGTCTGCAAAGGGACATGAATAAGAAAAATAGGGTTACATACAGAAAACCTGAAGCAATGTCAAAAGGCAAAAATGTTTCAAAAAGCAAAAGTCAAGAAATTCACTCAGTTATGATGTTTGAATGCCTGGCCAAGCCGGGAAAAAAAGAATGTTTTCACAGAATAATGGTAAATGGGCCCTATGATACCCGAATACTTCAAAATAAGCCACATATTCGTAACGTGACCCATCCAATACCTCATTTTTGTGTAAAATATGTGTCCTTGATGTGTCTCTGGGCCCTTCGGTACCCATGTTGTGTTTAGGCATCATAGGTAATACTCAATCATTCAAAATTGGATCCCAATCAAACAAGAACTACTAGGGAAGGAACATCCCATCAACTATAGACCCACTGCATAAACAATTTGGATCACCATAAGGTTGCTGAACAAGCCCAATTTGTAGGGATGAGCAAGAAGCACACAAGAATAATTGAGGTGTGCAGCAGCAACAGTACTTATAAACTGTAAAGAAGTCACCTGTACCTGCTCAATAAGGTATGTAACATGATTGAGTCCATACTTGACAACAATGGGCTTCTTGACCTCAACGCTCTTTCCCTCAGCTTCTGCCTGGGCTCTTTTCAAGAGTCGTTCCTTCTTTGCAGCTCTGTCTTCAGGCCTGTACTTGAGAAGCATCTTAAAAAGGCTTGTTGCTGCAGATGCATTTTAAAAAACTCAGTTGCTAGTAAACATTCAGTAAACAATTATCAAAATGGAAAACAGCAAAACATCAGCTTGAAGAGTGAAAATCATGACATCTCCAGACAAACACTGCCATAAGAAGAAAGGTTGGAGGGACTACAAACCAAAGACAGATTTTTTAAAAATAACATAAAATAAAATAAAAGGTTAGGATACATATGTAAAAAGGCAACTAAAACACTCAAACGAACTAGCAAATCACCAAAAAAGGTGATCTTATTCTTTGTATAAATTTTGCATGCAGGGCACTTTTTAAGAGAACCATGAGTCTTAGCCATCCACATGAGAAGCAGTGTAGCTGTAAAGTGTAATTCATACTCAGATATTAAGGTTTTCTATGTATGGGCAGGGTTGGCTCAAATTCCACATAGAATGGGAAAGCAAGAGGCAAACCAGGATTGGCAGGCATAAAAAATAAGTATAGAGAAACAGAAGGGAAAAACGTTTTCATTTCTATACACTTTCTCTGGCTCAGGGCAGTAGAGACTCCAACATGGTAATAGCATGAAGAATAGAACCTACAATGAGAGAACCTTGGGACAACAACTCAACAAGGTAAAAGCACGGAGATTAGAACCTACCTTGAGAGAACCTTGGGTTCTAGGCAGTCATCTTAATTATGTTTTTCAAGCGGTGTATAAAAGCTCAAAAGAAATAGTGGATTCCTTAGCAAAAGGGCACAGATAGTACTCAAACAATAATTACATGATCTTCATTTTGTAGTTTTTTCTCTCATTTGGGGAGAATTTATAGCATAAGTATAATGCTCTAGTTTATCCCTACATTTTTTTCCTTCTGTACCTCGTTGAAATGTTTGACGAAATTTTCATGTTGCAGATCAAAAAAGAAAATCCCCCTCATTACCATTTATTGCAAAAATTCCACTCAATTTTTCAGACATTTTATAAGGAAAAAAAAGAAAAGAAAATCCCCCACATTACCGATTATTACAAAAACCCAACTCAATTCCTCAGACAGTCTATAAGATCCGCCTACACTACAGTCAACTTATGGAATACATGGGGAAAAGAAACATGGGAATTTTGCCCTTTGGCCCTAGGTGTGACCTTGGATAGAAAAAATCAATGACAAAGAGTCCCTCTGAAATTAATGCTGCTGCTTCTTGACACAGAATAGAACTCTTGAAGACTGATTTTCAGCTAGTAAATCCAAACATCATACAACAATACAAATATGAAATGAAAGATGGCACCATCCCTCTCATGGTACCTAGTAAAAAATACCTATAAATTCGCCATTTTTCCCTCTTTTGGGTGGGTTTTTTATGTTTGTGTGTGTGTGTGTGGGGAGAGAGAGAGAGAGAGAGACCCATATTCAGAACATTAAAAAAAAAAAAGACAAATATCTTAAGCTTACTAATTTGTTCTTTGATTCAGTGCACAGGCAGTTACAACCATGATGCTAAGTACCAGTTCCGGTGTTCAACTTGGTCACCACTGCTACCAACACAACTCAACCAGAATTTAATACCATGGTTGCAACAAATCAAAGTAATTCATGAAATATGATAGCAGCAATCTAATTTATGTATTTGGATTTCTTTACCAAGGTTTTTGTCCAATGTTTTAGTGAACTGATTCAAGGCTGGTGGAACCTTCAACCGCTGCTTCAAAATCCTCCTCTGCCTTTGAATCCGAACAACTTTCGGCCACTTCACAAATCGATGCAAATCCCTCTTTGGAGGCAAAGCACCCCCGATCCCAAACTGCTTTGGGCGCTTCTCAAACAGAGGATTCACAACCTTCTCCTAAAACCAAAACAATCAGCAGAAAATATAGATAAATAACAAAAAGTAGTGGTAGCTTCCAAAACCATCTGCTGTGAAATAAAATACCAGTTTTTTCTTTGATGGTACAGGAGCTTTTCCACCTCGCTTTGGAGCCTGGACACCAGAATTATAAAAAGAAATACACACATAAATAAACAGCAGGAATATGTAAAATATATAGTTAAAGAGGGAAACAAAGGAAATGAAAAGACGGCATAAAAGAAAATACATCGCTCCATCTGAACCAGCAGAATTTTAGTTGAGCTACCAATTATTGCAATCTAACCACTCAGTCAAAATGAAATGAACAATCACTTCAAACTGAGAAGGTTCCAAGCATTGACCAATTGGTTGATTGGACAATTCCATATTTTGGATATTTCCAGTGACAAGTTCATCACCATGTATAGGCCAATATATCAGTTGTACCGGCTGATGCACCAATATGACCAACACAGTTTGATATACCCTTAATAGCCCACAAACTCGTATTTCTAGGTTGTTTTTGCACAAAAACTAGAGGAAATGATTTTCGGCATTTGTAGCACAAGAAATTCAAAAGGCAACACAACACCAGATTGAAGGTCAAGAATCAATGCCAATGTGCAAACACCATTAGGCTGGGGGTTATCTTTCAGGCGGAAAAAAAAAATTAAAAACAAGTTAGGTGCTTTTTGTTTGTTTTGGGTAAGAACAAGTTTGGCACAATAACACCTTTGTCCCAATAACACCTTCCATCTAGGGTTATCCTTTCTGTCATTTGAAGTGCAAAAGGCAACAGCTGAGACACTATTCCCACCAGTTGAACACTGGCAACAACAAGATAGATACAAGCTGGGTAATAGCGCAATACCAATCAAAATAGTCAAAAAAATTTAAAAACTTTAATAAAATAAGAAAATCATGAATAAGCGCTAGAAGCATCCAAATATGAGAAGCTTAGTTTCATTTTCACCACAGAGCTGTGCCAAATACAAAATAAGGACAATGTGCCACATGCCATATGGAGATTTTCAGTATGAGAGATTGGTGCCACCAGATGAACTATCTTGGTCACTGATAGTTGTGCACCAGCAAAACCAGCAGGCCGGGTCCTCTTGGAGGCAAGAATCGGAGAACTGCTTGTCATTATAATTCCATCAGTGGGATTGAAATCCAAACCGGCCAAAATGACTACACCTTCTTCACGTATGAGTCAACTATCACTCCAACCACACTGTATTTGTAGGATCTTACACCCCATTAAGGCACCACTTATCCCAAAACTAATTTGTGATAGGAAATGACACAACAATAGTTTTATGGTGAGGGCGAGGGCTCGACCACAATTATGACCGCTCAGGAGCGAGGGTGGACATCGACCTCAACAATCCCTCACTCAACGGCACACCCGCCGCGACTCCTGCTGCGAACTCGCAAAACGCGTGTCCCGTGACTCGAGCACCCGACATACCAGGCTCTGATACCACTTGTAGGATCATACACCCCATTGAGGTACCACTTATCCCAAAACCAATTGGTGATAGGAAATGGCACGACAATAGTTTTATGGTGAGGGCGAGGGCTCGACCACAATTATGACCGCTCGGGAGCGAGGGTGGACGTTGACCTCAACAGTATTAAAAATGTGATTCAGCTCCTTCCATTTTTCAATGTTTTTCATATGAGATCAATCTGATGGTGGTCATAACTCTGATCAACATGAAATCCGGCTTTCAGATAAAACATTAGGCAGCAGAGATTTTGAGCTGACCGGTATCATGGTTGGGCTCCACTGATGGATTTATGGGCTTAGAGAATTCTACAATACGGATGGAGCTGAGCATTGCTCTGAAAACTTGATGAGCTTTTGGGTGCTCTTCAGAAGTGATTTTTTCCCATCCAGAATTACAATTACCAAAAAAATCCTTTTCTATCACAATCGACTTCAACTCCAACATCCAAATCGCATGTGAACAACTTCGTCCAAACGCACCTAAAATCTTTTTTTTTTTTTTTTTTTACTCAGTCATGTGAACTTGAATAAGATTCATTTTGAGGATTTCACCCAAATGAAGCTTTAATCAAAGGATTTGAAGTAAGAGAATGCATAAAGAACGTTTTCAGTTAGATAGATTACCATTTTTCTTTCCTTCCTTTGTTCGGATAGAAGAAGAGATACAAAGATTGCAGAAACGGCGACGAGGATGGAACCCTAAAACCACTCAAATGCGGTGAGCGAGGGAATCTATATATTTACCATGGACGAGTAGGGCCCTTTGGCGTGAGGCCCACATGGAGGATGAATGCCAAATCATTGATGTATATGTAAGAGATTGGATCTGGTCAGGTGGTCGCCAGCATGCCTAAATAGCTAGTGGGGCCCACCTGGCTATCCTCCCAAATAGACCATAAAATAGGGACCCTCCACCCCATATAGTGACTGATTTCCGAGAAGTTTTAAGGGCGTTTATCTAAGTTATTGAGATGATGATTTAAGCTTACATTACTATAAATAAATACATAGGGGAGGGTGTCTTCTCAAGTGGGCCCCATAAGAAATAGTGCACTATTTAAAGGCGTGTAAATGAACTTACAATTTAGCGTTTATTATTATTATTTATTTTTATATCAGAGGGTATTCCAGTCCCTACATGTCCAGGGATGTTGGGTAAATTCCATGTAACCCAATATAGTAAAATATAAATAAACTTACAATTTAGCTTCCATTATTCTTTCCATTATTTTAGAAAAACTTTACCCTTTTGTTTTTCATGTTTAGCATTACTTAAGTGGTGATGGTTTTACGAACCAATAGATTTGGCTTCCTTGGCTACACTGGTTTCTCTCTCTTGAGAGTGAAAATCTTAATTTATCAGGAGAAAAGCCCTACTTGTAGAAAGTTTATTAATAAACCCGTCTTCTCAGTGTTGGGCTCAATTGTTGGTATTGATCTCTCACATATGGTTCAATTTCTACGAAAATTTGGCTTCCTAGAATGCATTGTGATCAGTATGGAATGTATCTATCTATCAAGTTGAATAGATTACTCCATCTTTGATTTTAACAGTGTTATTTGAACAATGCATGCCACCACTACGCTCAGTTCCAACTTCCAACGGAACAATGTAACGATTTTAATGAAAAAAAAATTTTGAAATCATGTAAATCCTTTTTAGAAATAACACTTAAAATTCTCTTCAATCTAGAATTCTACATGTTTTTCTGAAATTAGGATTAAATTTCATTACCTTATCTGAAGAAAGATTTTGAGCATTAGAGAAAAATAACTTTTTTGCTAAAAAAAAGAAACATTTTTGTACCAAAAAAAAAAGAGAGAGAAAAAGAAAATCTTATTTCACTTCAGTCATCACTCACCAGCCATTTACACTAAAAACCCAGGAGAAAAACAGGAATTACAAAACTAACACACCCACAAAATTACAACCCATCATAAAACAAACCACCCCCCACCGCACAAACCAAAACAAAACACCAGTTCTCAACCACTCACAAGTCACAACCTCCTCTCACACTTCCTCCTCTCTATTTCTCGCTCCAACTTCCCAGCACACCTCTTCTTCTTCTTCTTCTTTTGAATCCGTTCGCACCTAGCAACCGTCTTCTCCAGTTGATCCACCCTCTGTGACAGCAACTCAATCAGCCTGCTCTGCTCTGTATTTCTCTCGCACAGCTCGAGCACCAACCCCCTCAACTTCTCATTCTCCTCCGCCACATCTTCTTCCACAGAATGCAGAGCATCCTCTTCCTCTTTCTCTATGATGATTCCTTTCTCATCATCTTCCTTGAGACTTTCCACCACGCTTTTTTGATCCCTAGATTCAATCTCAAGGGCTTGATCATCAACAACACCAACGGCTAAAGATTCAGATGGATCCTGCACCGCCTCCACCTCCAGGGTTTGATCTTCAGCTTCACTGCACTGATCAACAGGAATTTCTGTTTCCGTTTCTGGAACATCATCAAAGGTTTCCTCGTCGGGATCTCGAATCTCGGAGGCTTGCTCGTCAGCTGCTGCAGATTCAACAGGATTTTGCATTTCTCGCTTTGGCTCTGCCACGCATTCGACAGGAATTCCCGGTTTTTCCAACGTTTGTTCGACTGAATCAGCAACAGTCTCGGTTTCTTTCTTCTCCACAATCGCATCTATGGCCTCCTGCAATGCGATCGCCCTGCGGATCACGGCCTTTCTGCAATCTCTCACCGCTGGATCGACTCCTCGAACAGAATCCAATTGAAAGAGCAGAGACATCAGCGTCTCGTTCAATCTAAGTCGTTCCTTGGCATCTCTTGCGATCAGATCAGATTTCTGCGAAATCTGGTGTTGGACATTGTCGACTTGGGATCTGATCTTAGCGATTTTCTTCACGTTCTTCCGCACCGCAAACCCTCGGTAGAGCTTCTCGATCTTCGTCGCGGCCTCGGATCTCGCCCTCTCAGACCCGACGAATCGGACCGGGATCGAGACGACTTTCGGAGGATGATGCTGTTGATGGATTGGGTTTGGGGAGAAGCGAGGACGAGGGCGAGGGGCATTCCAGTAATTTAAGAAGAAAGGATCTTCCATGTCTGGTTTTGATGAAGAATTGGAGATTTTCTTCGAAAACGATAGCTTGTTGATTTTTTTCTTAGTTGGTTTGATTGCTTGTGGATAGACGAGGGAAGAGAGGTTTGGTTGTGTGATTTATTGGGTAGAGGAGAGGTTTCTGGAAGATTCTTTCGTGAAGTAGTTTTGGAGAAGACGGGAGAGGAACCGTGTCGAGCTTTCTGGAAGGAACTGGATCTTCTTCTTCTGGAGCAGGGCGTCAAACAAGTCCGGATCCGCTGTTAATTGGACTCACGGGACATGCGTGAGGCTCTTTGAGTGGAGCCCATCTTTAAAAAAACAAAAAAAAAAAAAAAAAAAAAAAAAAAAAAAAAAAAAAAAAAAAAAACTCTATCTTTAAGGCTTCACAACCTTATCTAAATCTCACACGCCCATGTCTAACAAGCTGAGCTAGAGAGTTAGAAGATAAGCTCGCCATATTTTAATTACATGTAAAATAATAAATTATGATTTGAAATTTTTTTTGGGAATTTTACCAAAAAAATTACTTTAAGTGATCATTGTACCAAACAGTGAACTTTAGCTAAAGTTGCACAAAACAGGGAATCTGTATAGAAAAATCAACATTTTTTATCTCTTTTTTCGATGGTCGTTATCGACCTTTATTTTCTGTGTTGAGGGTTGATGGCGACCCTCGTTATAATAAGTGAGAATCGTTGTCGACCCTGAGCAGGCATAAACTATTCATCTTCTTTATTCTTCATCTCTTCCTCAAAATCCAATCCAACGATGGAGAAGTTCATCATTGGACTCTGAGGATGTTTTCCCACATCTCTTCCATAGGGAGGAAGAGTCTAAAACATATTTTGGTATCTTTTTCAAGTTAGTGATAACTAGTTACAAAAATAATTGCATTGGAAAAAGCATCACCAGCTCATAACCTATTTTAGCCATGTGATTGGGTATGTCTTGGTGCTCCACTAGTCCGAGAGGATCTGCAAATCAGGACATCTTTAAATCAATTATTGGCCAAGCATCACATGAAACGGTCCTTCTCTCCGGGACCATTCATCAAGTGGACCCCACTATTTTTTACCATCTTAAATTTTAATCACTCATCCAAACATGCTTGTTTAGAGTAGCACAAAAAATCCGATATCACCATAAAACCGGACCAAACCAGGGGGTTCGGATCGGTTTATACTTTATAGTTGATCGGTTCGATTAGTGGTTTGGAAATCATAAAAACTGCTTACATCAGTTTGGTTAACAGTTGGATGTCATAAAAATTGCTTAAACCAAACTGTCCGTGTACATTAATTTAAGTATTGCTTTTTTACTATTCTAGCCTTAGGGTTTCGTTTACTGTTTTCATAGTTACATTCCACAACTCATTCTTACATGAACTCAATACTGCCTCTGTGCCTCGTAGTTGATCGATTATGTGTCAGTTTTTTTCCCACTCTATTTTCAGCTTTTGAGATTTACTTTTCTTAGTTGGATTGTAGAATTTCTATTCTATAATATGATTGTGCGCTTGCGTTTAGTCCAAACTCTCTTTTTGGAGTAAAATTATTTTTTATATGGATTACTGGAATATTAGATTTTTATATTTGCACTAAACATTGGAATAAACGCAAAGGATGGGGTCTCATCATTTTGAA
This sequence comes from Persea americana, assembly GCA_029852735.1. Taxonomy (NCBI): domain Eukaryota; kingdom Viridiplantae; phylum Streptophyta; class Magnoliopsida; order Laurales; family Lauraceae; genus Persea; species Persea americana. The sequence continues at coordinate 60,184,839 of CM056816.1, read as the reverse complement.
TTTTTAAATGTCTGATTTAAATATTAAAAAAAAAAACATCGGTTTAACCGACCAAACCAGACGGTTTACCAAACTGAACCGTTTGGTTCGGTTCAATTCGGTTTAAGTCCTCTCTATCGGTCTGATTGAATCGGTTAATTAAAAAACCGATAAATTCAGTTTGGTTATTGGTTTAAGTGTTAAACCGATCCGAGCCGCCCATGTGCAGCCCTATGCTTGTTGGCTGCTCACAGCAAATGATTTCAATAGAACAGAAAAAAAAAGAAAAGAAAAAGAAAAAAAAGAAAGAGATATGAAATGGATATCTTCAGACAGATTGGATGGATAGTATTTCATTAGTGTAGAAATTGGGTGGATGTCTGCAAACAGTCAAATTCGTAAATGTAATGATAAGAGTAAGAGGTAGAGTGCTGGAGACTCTTACTCCATTAATGTATTAGGTGGACACTTTCAAGTTTTAATAACAAACAAGAGTCCCTCATCATTCTCTTTTGACACTTCTACGTTCATCTTACCCAGTTATACAAATACAGCAATTACCCATGTAAAAGGGTAGACCTGGACCTGGACCTGAACCTAGACTCGAAACCCAGGTCTAGTTTAAAGGACCCAAGCCTAACTGGATCGACCCTACTGGACTAAGAGTCTAGACCAGCTGGACCCATACTAATTATATTATATTATTTTATTTGATTGTGTGTCATCATATTAAGCAACATTGGATTGGATTTAGGGAAGAGAAGAAGAAGAAAGAATATGTGGAGTTTATGCTTGGTCAAGGTCGACGGCAACCCTCACTTCCCCAAATCCAATAGTGACCACCGAAAAAAATGGTAAAAAAAAGTTGGTTTTTCTATACAGATTCCCTGTTTAGTGCACTAGCCACATAAAGTGATTTTTTTTTTTTTTTTTTGCAAAATCACCTTTTTTTATGTTTTGATTAAATATTTTAAAGAGTTTGTTGCCCCTAAGGTTTATAGAATTTGCAAGTGGGCCTTTGTGGTTTTAATGTTTGTATATAGCCCTTTGTATTTTCGTTTTAATAAAAAACATGATAGCTTTGCCCTTTCATCAATTAAATAAGGAGGAGTCTATTATTATTTATAAAAATATCATTATTTTATCTCAATTCCTAATGATTTTTTTCTCAATAACAATCTCATGCGCATGAATCCTAATAATGTATTTGAAACTTTCATCAATCCGACAATGGGTCACCCATGGATTTAGTCAATTATAATAATCAATTTTAAATACATGTGTTGATTGTCATTATGATGCTTTGGGTTTAATGGAATGGACCCCGTGTTGATTGATAAAAATGAGTTTATGTATGTTACTCTCTCAACCAAACGTACTATCATAAAGAAAATTACGCTTTAAAGAAAAAAAATTAAACTTTAGAGATTATTCATATAGGATTAAAGAGGTGGCCAACAAAATCATTATAATAATTAAAAATAACTATGGTGGTCGTAAGTCTGTTGATTTTGGGACATAGGAGGTGTTAAAATGAAGTAGAAGGATTTTTTTTTTTTTGCTTCTTATTAGACTTAATTGTGAAGTGACCATTTAACAAATGAAGCATAGATATGGAAATGTTTCTATGAATCTTTTAATTGTGAAGCATCTGTTGCTCTTTCCTTTTGTGGGTGGCTTGGTTGTGAACATAAGAAAATCTTGGGTTTCCCAAGCCATTTTTGGGCTTGAATCCTTCCAAATGGGGACAATGAAGATTGCTTACTTTCCTTTTCTCTAAAGGTCTCACCTGATCTTCTTTCTTCCATCAGGATCCTTGGTGATGCTGTCGTTGTTATTTTGTCTGTCCAAGAAAATTCCTTTTTAACATTCTCAAATCCTTCTTTTGAACCCTTTTAGCATCTCTTAACGCCAGCTGCTGTCCTACACATCCATATTAGTGTAGTAACAATCCTTGGCAGCAACTAAAAGCACCAAGATATTCTTTCTAGAATGACACAGTAGAAGTCTTTTTTAGGTCCCCTCACGAGGTTTCAAAATGCCTTCATTGTTTCAGAATCTTGTGCTATATATGTGTACATTTTCCATTGTTAAATTATTTTGTTTTATCCCAAACTTTTTCTGAAATATTTCGATAAAGATCCAAATAAGCATGAGATTTGATAGAATCCATATGAGTTATTTGGTGACTTGAGTAACTTGATTTGGTGAAAGTGGTTGGTTCTAGGATCAAAAGGAACAGGTTGATTGAAGGAATAGCCTACTACTACAATGTTTTGCTCTGTATTGCTTTCGCTTCTCCCATGGTTTAATAAATTTTTCTCAAGTACCTCACCTCTATCCATCCTTCACCCCCACAGTGTTCTTTGTTTGTGGGTGGGACAGTTGGTTTGCATTTTATGAAAATGAGTTTTACTCATGTAAATGTTACATAGCCAAATATTATCTACTTATATAAGTAAAACACATATCTATGTTTATAAAAATCACCATTTCACATGAGTTCAAGCACCTCCAATCATTTACATGTGTTTGGATATATCGAGAGGTTTTCACAGATCCATCAAAATTATAGATTTAATACATGAAACTATACATTGTATAACTAGTATAAGAACATTAAATAATTTGGATCACGCGTTAGAAACCTAAACAAGTGGGACAAAATCTGGTCCATCAGTTGAAATTGTTTGGATATGTTAATTGGATCTGATCACAAATTGCATAAACAAATACACCACCATCAATCATATAGTGATGACTTCTTGCATGTAGGAGATACGAAAGATGTGAAATATTTCACATTCATTTGATGAGATGTAGAATTACCTAAGTGGAACCCTACTAGACAAACCTCTTGATTTTATAAGAGGGACTAGGCCCACCATTGGATTATAAGAAACCGCCCAATCTTAGATTAATGAATATCAAAAACTTGATATTTTTGATCTCATGGTGAGCTCACCTCTTATTAGAGTGAAATCAGATGAGGATTGATTAATTTATATCTTTTATTTTATAATTGGGTGGGTCCCTCAAAGGAGATACATGTTTCTTACAAAAAAAAAACTGATATTCTCTTTATTTCATCATGTGAACGCCAATTAAAACAATCTCCAATCCACCCAGTTCCAATACATCTCATGGTTTCTCTTCTCATCAGAGACACTTAAATTCCTTGGAAGTTGATTCCACTAGAAAAGAAAAAAAAATTCTCCACAAGAACCCAACTATTTCATATCAAGCACAGATAAAAAAATTAAAAAGACAAACCGAACAATTCCTCTTTCATCACAAGTAAAAAGAGATGTGTCCCCTTGCTTTCATTTTCGGGTCAATTATTTACACCTATATGAAAATTATAGGTCTACTTGCAAAAATCCAATTGAAATAGTCTTACCTTCATCAAAATCCACATGAAAATTCTTAATTTACTCCAAAACTAAACTGTCCATTCAATCATAATCATCTGTCCGTGCTCAATCCACATGAAAATTCTCAATTTACTCCAAAGCTAAACTACCCATTGGACCTGCACCCTAAACTAAAAAAGAAAAAAAGAAAGAAAAAACCTTAAAAAAAAACATATGGGACTAAAGAAGCCCCGCTAGTCTTACCAAGATGAAAAGAAAAAACAAAACCACATGGATCTAAGGGTTTAAACAATCCATCTTACCAACATCCTCTTCTTCCTGCGAAGTCTTTCACTTCTCGCGACTGTCTTCTCCAACTTGTCTACTCTCTGCGAAAGCGCTTCAATCAACCGACTCTGCACCGCATTCCACTCGCACAGTTCCTCCACCATTCCCTTCAACTTCTCATTCTCCTCCCTCACCTTCTCCACCACTTCTTCTTCTTTCACTCCTTTCGAGTTTTCCACAGATCGCACAACCTCCTCCTCCTCCTCCTCGTTAGCCTTTTCTTCTTCGATCCTTCCTTCCACACTACCTTCTTCCTTCGTCTTCTCCATACATTTAGATTCGATTTCTAGATTTCCTTCCTTGGACTTGTCAATGCGTTTTTCATCTGTATATGCGATTTCTAGGGCTTGATCATCAACGGTAAAGAACGTATTTTTGCAATCATCAACAACAGCTTCAGATCCAGATGGATCCTGCGCATGCACCGCCTCTAAGGTTTGGCTCTCAAGATCACTGCACTCATCCCTGTTCGATTCAACAACAACTTCAGTTTCTAGGGTTTGATCGACGAAATCAGAAGCTGTTTCGGTTTCGGTTTCGGTTTCTTGCCTGTCGAAGATCGTATCTAACGCCTCCTGTAACGCAACCGCTCTGCGGATCACGGCCTTTCTGCAATCTCTCACTGCGGGATCGATTCCGCTAACCGAATCCAATCGAAAGAGCAGAGACATCAGCTTCTCGCTCAATCTAAGCCGCTCCTTGGCATCTCGCACGATCAGATCGAAGTTGTGCGAAATCTGACTATGGATCTCTTCGACTTGGAACTTGATCTTGGCGATCTTCTTCACGTTCTTTCGCACAGTGAAGCTTCGGAAGAGCTTCTGGATCTTCGTCGCGGCCTCGGATCCGACGAATCTGACCGGGATCGGAACGGGTTTCGGAGTTGGAGGAGAATGCTGTTGGCCGACGGGGTTCGGAGCGGGACGGCGGCGGCGTTGAGAGCGAGGACGGCGAGGGGTATTAATGTAATTTAGGAAGAAAGGACTCGTCATATCTGGTGGGTTTTTGAAGAATTGGAGCTCTTTTGCTTTGAAATCGAGAGCTTTTTTTTTTTTTTTTTTTGCTTTTGATTGCGTTTTGGAAAGATGAGAGATGATATATTCGGTTTCGGAATGATCGGGGAGAGGAGATTTTTCCGGAAGATTTCGGATAGATTTTTTCGGAGATTAGTTTCCAAAACCAAGAGAGGAATCATCGAGCTTTCAAAAGACTTTCAATTGGTCAAGAAATAAAGAAAATATATTTATATGAATTTTCAAAATTAAAAAAAATATAAAGGATATTTATAAAATTAAAAAAAAACCGGGGTTATTGCTAAATATCGATATCGCAGCTCATGACAGGTAAGCAAAATAAATAAATAAAAGGGTCTTTTTGATCTATATTGAAATTTAGGCGCCGTCGAAAATAAAAATATGTTAGGCTAGATAGGTCATGTAATGGTTTAGTAATTTTTAATCAAATATAAGTTTCTAAAAAGAAGGATTAGGATTCTTTCCTATGATTGTGATTTGAGGCCTTAGGAGATAATTAGGGATTGGGGATTTGCTTGAGTGGAGATTGATGGTTGTGATTTGATGGCATGGGAGATGAATAGTGATTATAGATTTGGTTTGAGTGGAGATAGACGGTTGTGATCTGATAGTGCAGGAGAGTAGGAGTAATTGGGGATTTCTCAATATCTCTAATGTTAATTTTGACGCTTCCATTTCAATTTCAGTTTTGGCTTTACTTGGGGCCCATGTAATTTTGGTTGACATTGGTTTTTGATGAGTTCACCCAATTGATTCTGTGAACAACATGATTAAAATACCAAATTGATCAGTTTTTCTATCATTATTCTCAAATCATTAGAATCCTATGTACACCCCTAGGTTTCAACTTTCACACCATGTCAGATAATCACAATTAGCAGTTCGAACACACTTGCATCAATTCACAACAAATTATCATCTTCACAGAAAATCGCCTCTAGTTGAATCATTAAAAGCTCCTCATTTACACTATGACAAAGAAGCCATATATTTACATGGAAAGATATCACACTGCAGCTAAAAAAGAAAAATCAACATCTCTTCTCATCAAGAAGAGAGTGTATAGGGTCCCAAATGTAAAACCAAGAGCATTGCTTGTCTGCACAACTGAATTAATGGGACTTATTCATTCAATCTAATTTAATCTGTCTCCACATTTCTCTCTTGAGCATCTCGATAGCAGGATCCATGAACAACTCCAATGAGGCAGGTGAACTAGCAACGTCTGCTTCTTCTTCATCAGCACTGTAGTTTGGAAGATGATTTCTTGAGCTGCTAGCAGTGGTCTCTCCAGACTGGTTGCTTAAGTTTGGCACATTGATAATTAGGCGAACATGTGGAAATTCTGTCAAATTCTTGGATTTTCGACAGCTCCTTCAGTTTCAAGTCTCAACACCAGAAGTCCATATTCGGTCTAGTCTCAGCCGCCTGGAGGCAAGAGAATGTGAGCTTCGCAACTTCACAGGCTTGTCGTTTTGGATACTGACCCTACAGCATCTTGTCCATGATAGCCAGTTTGCGGTGGTCTGCATCGCTGCTTAAATAAGATGCTGCCGAATCAACAAGAATATGCTCCTTTCCTGGCCTGCTGCTGTCAAGAGCTCTCCACCCTGTTAAGATTTCCAACAGTATGATGCCAAATGCATATACATCGCTTCACTGTTGTGAATTGCACTGAGGGAGAGAAAGATCAGATTCCTTATTAAAAAAAAAGGGAGGAAAATGAAAGGACACCTCCCTTTCTGTATCATCTTTTGTAAGGACCAATAATTGGAAATTCAGTGCATTAGACAAGTAGTTGAGAATGAAGTCCCATTCAATGTTTTTTTAGTGTTTTTAATAGTAGTTCACAGTGTCCACATATTTTTGTTAGGTGTCTTCTGGTTTAAAAGTCTTCTCATTTCTTCACAATTAGTAGTGTTCATGACTTATCACAATCAATATTACACATTCAACTTCCAACTGTCTTCAATATTGTTTCATCTAGCAATGAAAGAATCTTGAAGTTGAATAACTAGGAGCCTTTCATGAGGCTGTTTGAAAGAATTATCGGTAGAAATCGGTTACATATTAGTTACCTATTGATGAATCTTCAGGGGCAGCATAAGCACTATGGTTATCTCTAATCCGGCAATCACTCACTATCCCATAATCAGAAATTTTTGCGTTAGTCCTGTAATATGAAAAATCAATTGGAGAAGAAGTAAGTCCGCACTCCGCATGGCAATAAAAGTATTTTCTGGTAGTTTGAATATTTCATCTATGAAAATATTAATCTGATATTTAAGAAAATTCATCAGTTAACAAATAATAGCTGTAGAGGTACCCCAACTCTTTTTTTGTACATTTTAGGGGACGCTAGTAATAGGTCATTAAGAATTCCATTTTGGCTAACATCTATCTCTTACGCTTGCATTCCTTTCCCAGTCACCATTAATTCTCTTGTGCACACACAGACACACTCACAGAGAGAGAGAGAGAGAGATTTTAACCGGTGGAACTATTAATAAATTCAACCCTGAATGAAGCAGTAATTGTTAGAAAGATGAGATGATGAACTTGTCATAAAAAATAGCATATCAGAGGCACATACAAAATCAAGCAAGATGTTAGCTGCCTTGCATTCCTTAAATACAACTTGAGGGCGCTGAGTGTGCAATAAGCTAGTCCTGTAGCAATTCCAAGTGCTATTTTTAGCCTTAGCCCAAGAGAGAGGTCGATCATTCACACATCCTGAAAATTTAATAAAAATAAGAAAAAATGATGATCTTTTGCTCAATTGGAGAAACAAATCATACATTTGAATGGCATAATCATTACTTGCAGATATTGCTGACATGAAGAGAAGACAGATTTTTATCTTTATGTTTTGAAATTTTTTTCTTTATGTTTTGAAAAAATAAGTTACTCACTGCTAGAAAGGTGGTAATCCAGATTGCCATTTGGGACATATTCATACACCAAAAGATGGAAACAACCGTCTAAACAATACCCCATAAGCTTCACAACATTAGTCTGTTCTAGATGACCCAAATAGCTTAGTTCTTCTCGTTGATGAGATGAAGTTGTAAGAGTTCAATACGACAGTGAAATATTAACATATTAATCAAGAACAAGGATGTGTATTTGCTGTGTAACTATAGTCCTGGGGAATTGGGTCTTCTATATGAGGCCCATGGTTTGGATCTCAGTTCCATTTAACACAGACTATGCCACTTGCACTCCTCAATGGAATATCCAATTGGTCAATGGAACAGATGATTATTCACAAACTTCAGTGTTCCACATCCAATGGAAGGAAAACAGGGTAGCTGCTATATTCTAATCTGCCTTCTAAGGCCCATGGTCATGGTGTGGTCATTGGCCTTACATGTACAGAACTTAAGGCCTGACAATCCTTCATGTATAAATTCTGTTATATTGAGATAAAGACGCATTCTTACGATCCAGTCTTCATGATTTAAGTAGGCATCGCTGAGCTCATTCATCATTTTATTGGCGACCCTGTAGCCTTCTTGATCCAGCCTTCGTAGACTGATCCATACTCCCCTTCTCCTATCAAGTTCTCAACATGAAATCCTCTTGTTGCATTTTTTAGCAGAATGTAAGGGAAAGCTCTAAGATCAGAAGCGCCAAACATTTGCCATTGTGATACATTTTTCGCATAGAGTACGTCGCTAGTTCCGAATGACCATCTCTGGGAGGAACTGATCTCTTTGGTGCTCGACTGTCGACCAACTGCATCATCAATTTCTCTTTTTAACACTCTATCAGTTTTGCAAATTCAAAACAAGATGAAACTAGCCAATGAAAGCAAGATCAATAGTCATACTATAAATCAAAAGAAACAAAAGAGAAAATGAAGCTGCAATAACACTGCAACTGAATTGAGACCAATCCCATGAGCATATTTCTCAGATGAATGAACATAAAGGCCCTCCTGCAAGAACACTACAACAGAATTGGAACTTGGTCTGGACACCCTTTAACTTTATTTGCTTTTCACTAAGTATAGAAATGAACAGAGCAACTGTTACTTGCAGGTAACTCAGGTTTTTCAAAGTTCAAATGCATGAACCCTCATTTATTGATAATGGTCTACCAAGATTATAACTGACCTAAACCATTGTAAGATTTTGAAGTAACATAGAAAGAAAGTGATAGCTAGTAATCAAAGGGAACCTGAAGTTTGAGCAGCAGGTTCATTCTCCTTTTTCAATGTCACCTCTTCTGTGGCCGGTGTCCCAGACGGTTTCGCTTTAAATTTCAAAAAGGAATACCTACTAGCATGCTCTGCATACAACAAAATCTAAATAATCAAAAGAAGATTCAAACCAGATTCCAATGGCAACTTTCACCCGACAAAGATTATCTGACACTGAAACAAAATACCCACTTGAAAAAAAAAAAAAAAAAAAAAAAAAAAGAGAGATTCGGAAGATGGAGACTGTAAAGAAAGAACAATATCAATTAAATTTTAGTATAAGCCCAAGAAAATGAAACTAAGTAAAGCATGAAAACCCCCGAATTATTATGAATTCCATCTTTTACCAGTTCTTCCTGAGCAAGAAATGATGATATACAGGAAATGTGGGGTCCTCTTCTCAACAATCAAAGAATATTCACCATTGGATTAAGTTCATCTTTTAATAATGATCCTTTTTTTTTCTTCTCTTTTTCTCTTCCTTGTTGGAGATGATCAGTTCAACACTTCAGCCCAATGGGTAATAACAATGCAGGCAGTTTCCATTTATCCGACTGATCCAACAATCCCTCCCTCTTCACAAGAAGTGGGCCCCGCAATTCACTCTATGTACATTTGTTCAAATTGCACCCAAAACACGATCCTAACATGAGAAAAATGATACCAAAGACAGAAACATTCTGTTCATAAAAACAACGTCATCAACAACAATAACAATAGTAATAACATTAGAACAACCAAACAAAGAAGCAAAAAAGGAAAGTGACATGGATAGAAAGAAGAAATGGAGATTGCGATTGAAACCAAGTTGCAGGAATCTAAGAATGGAAGACCTGACTTTTCTCTTGATGACCCTCTCACAATTGGTTTCTTAGGCTTCCCTTGACAGTTCCCCATCAATAACTCTCTCTCCCTCTCGCTCTCTCTCTCTCGCTCTCTCTCTCTCGCTCTCTCTCAACAGCTTCTTTCATATCTTCACAACAGAAATTAAAAAACGAGGAGGTTTTGCGAGGATCTCTCCTTGAAAATTGTAAACTCCCTTATAGCCAGGACCCTCTAGCCATGCAATTTCTCCGGAATGATTTTCTGGGGTCTTTGTTTTTTCTCTTTTCTCTGATTTAAAAAAGGAGGCCCAACTTTGATCAATCTAATCCCTTCACATACATCTAATCCTCGTAAATTAACATAGATGCTAATTTGATACTAATCCAGGTATGATTTCCGGTCAGAGTTTAACACAATAAGTTCTCATCAATGTGTGCGCGTTTATTTTTTAAGGCCTTAAAACTGAGGGTCAGGATTACTCTGCCCTTTTTCTTAGCTGTCTGTCCTTTAGGTGGGCCCACTGAAAGTCGGCGATTTTGTATTCCTACTGGGTCAGGCCATATAAATGCATGGGGAATTTTCCACGTAATCAAGGTGGGTGCTGTGAAATTCAGGCGGGTTCGGGTTATTTATGGGCTCCACGTACAGATCAGACTGTCCACATACGAATGTCCCATAGGAGAAAATTTTGCCTGAATGCATACTAGTAGTGTCGAAATATTTCAGCATAGAATGCGAAGTTCCTGTGAGTGTGAGTGAGAGTGACCCTCTTGAATGCATGATAATCAAGGGCGACAAATAGATGAATAGCTTATCTTCAAATTACTAGTATGATAAAATGATCTTTAACACTTGATTTTAGGTATGTTATATGTGAATTTACTGTGATAAAATCCAACATTGAGTAATGTTCCCTTCAGGGTAAAAACTAGCACCGGTTCTAATTTAATGGATAGATTTGGGTGTTGGTGAATGGATTAGATTAAGAATAAGTGGGCCCTCTGGATGAAAGGAGAAAAAGATGGCCTCATCATTAAAGACTTTAAGTATTAAATAGTAATAGGCAGAAAAATGATAAAGCAATCTTGTAAATAGTGTGGCAAACAGGTCAGCTTGGGGCCCTCTCATGTCCAAATCTTCTTTTAGAATGGAAAAAACCCAATTTGATGAAAAGGCAATTTCATACAAGCTCTCTTTTTTTTCTTTTTCTTTTGTGGGGAGGGGGGGGTGGTTTGTTACCCCAGCGAAGGGGCTCGGACCACTCACATGCGAGGTGATGAAACCTCACACATGCAAGGAGACAAAACTCACACATGCAAGGAAATGGAAATGGGCATATGCAAAGAGAAACAACTTACACAAGGCGAGTTAATAGTAACTCGCATAATTTTTCTTTTTCTTTTGTTTTGGGTAAAGAACTCACACAAGTTAAAACATATTAAAACTAATTCCTAGAAATTTAACCAGCTGAATGTAAAGGTAACTTAATGCTGTGTATTAATGGTGAATGTTTTGACCCGGGAAACATTATATGAGGTGGGAGAACACGGGATACCTTAGTGATTAAGGGAGTCTCCTGTCGCACAAGTTCACAGCCACCTGGGGATCTATGCCACTCACATCTATGGAGGAAAAAAAAAAACCCAAATATGGGGGCGACAACCCTTGTGGGACCCACCATTCATCTATAAGCATGGATTGTGCTCATAGTTTGAACTTCGACCTTGACCCCGAAGGGTTTTACTGGGAAATGGTATAACCTCTACGGTAACTGCGCACCACAAGTCTTTTCCTTGTGGGTTTACGGTTCCATAAACACATTTTCCTTATAGAAAAAAAAAAATTAAACAAACAGAATTTCTATTAATAGAGAGGATTTTGATTTTCTAAGAGGGGTAGAAATGCACAATTCCTCTCTCGAGAACCTTCTTGTTGTACAATCAAGTCCTAGGAATGGGCTTTAGTAGGTCAAAAGAATATAAACTGCAGATACAAATGGTTCATTACACTTCCATATCATTCCTCACTGAAACGTAATACTCATAACTGCAGTTAATGTATGCAAACTGTGAAAAAGAAAACTGCAATTATTTTAGCCTCAGAATATCATCCTTTCTAAATCAACCCTATACACCCAAAATAAAAATTAATTAAAATAATAATAAAGCCTCATTCTGGAAATCAGTCTCCTCAAACCCTACAGGAAAAGAGAAAAAACAAAAACACACACACAAACCAACACATTCTACAACCATTCAACAGCTTCAACACAACCTAACTTGGGAAAAAGGGAAAATTTCTTACTAGTAAACAATTCCCCTGTAGAGATACAAATTGGCAGAATCCCTCCTCTCCCTTGCAAGGGGCATGGTTACACAGATAGGTAATAAGTTGGAAAACAACCCCTCAATACCACCTTCCTTTCAATTGCTTTCTTCATGCAACACTATCTCCAAGACCCCCTATCAATCATCAGCTGCCTGGCTGGCACTGCCATTGCCAACCCGATTTGACTCCCCAACTCCAGAAGCCAAAGCGAGTACGTCAGGCGATATTTCCCAGCTTCCACTTTTCCGTCCCCAACTTGAGCGCCTAGGATGATGTACTCCTGAACGCCCCTCAACGGTCTCTGAAGGGAGGCCATGGCTTAAATTTGGGGATGCATCTCCAAACCCGCCCTCTTTATTTTCCAAACCATTATTGGCGAGTGCCCCTTCAAAATCACCAACCCCTGTCACCGCTTCTCCCCATCCAGCTTTCCGACCCATCTCCAGATCTCCAACACCTTTCCCCATATTTGGACTGATGAAACCCCCACCAGCCATGGAACGGGGCTGTAGCCCTGGGTCTTGTGGGACTCGTGCCCTGAATTTGTTCTTAGAGGGAGCAATGCTTGTACAGAATATCTCTTTAAAGTTTTCCACCACCCCTCTGTTGTATGGGTTAGCATGCCGATCATATCGATATCTGAAGTTCTCGTAAGTTGTCTGCAGAGCTTTAAAAAAGAAAGTCATTTCCTCCAAATTGAAAAAAAAAAATAACAACAATAAATTGTATTCCTTTCATGCTTTCTTATCAGAACTTTAGAACTTGACATGTACATTACCTGGTTAGTGCTAATGAGATATAAATGGAAGACAGTGAGGCCACCAACAAACCAGACACAGATGAAAGTGTAAACAATCAGCACCATCGAGGCAGGGGTCTTAATCATTGCTTTCCAGATCGTTGTTTCTTCAGCATCCATGATCCTCTTGATATATACCCAGCAAAACCCAAATACATATATGCAGAGTAGAGTTGTCGAGAAAACAAACATAAAGAAGAACCGGTAATTTCTCTGCATTCAGATTTTAAATATATAAGAGAAGCAAGCCCCCATATTTACCTCATTCACATAATAGCAGACTGGCCGCAAACACGAAATTATTAGTCCGCAATATTACATTTGGAGAATTTAAGAAGAGCTGTAAATAATTCATGTGTCACACATACTGAGAATTTGGCTGCTCTTTGGGGTCTGTTCTCTTGCACAACAAAAAAGGTTGTGATGGTGCAAGTAACTACAATTAGTTTCTTTGTTGCACTCATTAAGCAAAATCCCTGTTCCCATTTCATCTGCCCCATCCTGATAGAAGGATAAATTAATACATGTTCTTATCGACAAAAGGTTTTTGGCAGCAATGTAAGTTCTTTTCAACACCACCACAACATCCAAACAGACCCTTATTAGAGCCGCATGATATAATGTCACATTTGATCAATTTACTGCCAGAAATACTCAATTCAATTCATTTTTCCATTTTCTGTTGTCTATAAACAGTAACTTTCATTTTTCTGGTGTTAGCTATGGAATGAATCCTAACAACTTCCATTGAATGTGCAAAACAAAACATATTGAGAAGCCACATTTATATATGGTAACTAGAACAGTGAATTTCAAATGCTATCATGTGGACCAGCATGCCAAAGATCATGGTTATCACGGCATTTGACCTTCAGATCAGCGATTAACAGATGGGCATGCCCAATAGGAAAAAATCAGTACTTGAATGGCAAAATTTTGACAAAACACCTTTCATTTTTGGACTGAATCCATACACACGTGAGGCCCACTAAATCAGAGGTCCCAATCGCCATAAAACTACGGCCACGTGCATGTTTATAAACTTCATGGTCTCTGCTTCATGGTGCTCCTAGGAAGAGCCATACTCATAAGCTTTTCTCATAGAAAACATTGTCCATTTTACAGTATGTAAAATCTATGCCCTTACCAGCCCAATGCATTGCCCCACCCAAGGGCAGTGATGGTCGAAACGTTCCACACAGTTGTTGCAGATCGAACAGTGTGAGCATCGAGGGGGTCGATATAGCATGCATGTATCACAGTATTTGATCTTCACACTAAACCCATTCACAACAACATCCTTCACGCGAGGTAGGCGTATCTGTGGAGTTTGACCACCTCCAACTTCGGTGCCACCATCATAACCTTCTGGCTCCGGAGGATGTAAGTTACGAGGTATAATGCCAGGATCTCTTCCTGAGGTGAGCAGGAGAAGCGCTAAAATCTGCAAAACCAAATATCTAACTTCAGTCTTCAAAGATCAAGACATGCCAGTAAGTGAATATGGAAATGGTAATGCAACAGAATCTTTATGATGAATGAATATGGAAATGGTAGATGCAGTAGGATCTTTATGATGGCAGATCCACGTCCATAGAGGGCACACCTGGGCCCACCAATTGCAAGAGTGTGTAAAATAGGAAGATCATTCGTGAATAATAAAAATAAATTTCACATTAAATGAGCATTGCAATAGGTTATAGATCCATAATATTAACAGTTTAACCCAACGGATCAACAAACAACAATGCCTATTATGAGCTGTTACTTATTTCTCATCAATCTTTAGCAAAGACCCTTTCATTTTCATCCTTAATATGATATAAACACGCTGCAGGTCTCTAGTTTTGCTCTCCCTAATGTTGGCAGGCTTATAATTTCACATCTCACCCCCTTCATTTGCATCTTGCACATACAAATTGCCTTAAGTATGAACTTAGACTTTACTAGCCATTCTTCTGGCAGTAGTTTTTGCTAGTTCATAACTCTCTCAAGTTTTCTGTACTTCCTGTTTTACACCATTTTTTAAATAAGGTTTTCTCTTCAATAGTAACCTTTTAGAATTTTGGATTCCACCATCAAGTTTCGTTACAGTCATAATTCTTTTTTCCCTTGGACTCTCCAACTACATGTGGAAACTTGTTCGATGCAACTTGTCATCTGAGCTCACACCTCACTAAATTCCAGAACCTAATTTCAATTGCCTTCCTTCAAAAAAAATTCTTTGAATTTTGCTGTCATTTCTGCTTTCAGATTGCATCACATTAGTTTCAGGTAATTATTCACTGTCTTACATAATGTTCTACACCTCATAACAATATTTTAATTCAATAGACTGTGATTGGTTGTATGACTCGCCCAGTCAATCTTCGTAGGTGATGGTAAGATATGTTCTAGCCAATTATCACGGTTGGAGATTCTTAGAAAATGAGCTGTACATGGGCTCCACCATAAACCATTCCATTGTATGACTCCAGTTCCACTTTCAGTTTTACAAAAACCAGGTTAGAAGCAGTCCTTTTGACTAAATGAAGAATTTTATACAGATCATACATGCACTGAAATAATTATGAAAACGTCAAAAGCTTGGCCTAACCAATAACAGTATAGTGGCATTAACTTTGTGAGAAATAGCCCAATTTTATTCAGAGTGTACCTGTAGTCACCGATGGATTTTATCACCATATCTTTACACCATTCACTTTGTGGAGCATTCAAAATTACAGCTATAATTGTCCAAAAAGGATGACTGTTTATTCTATCCTCATCATGATCATACCTATCTAACTGAGATTCTCCATTACGATTGGATGGCAGTTCAAATGGGCCCCAAGCTAGATATCATCCTCGTTGATACACAATGAAGCAGGACAAAACACACTCTTTTTCTTGGACTCTGTTAAAGCTTTAGCAAGGATGCATTCCAGCCATGCTTTTCAAAGCTGCACATGGTTTTGTGAAACCTCATCTGATAATATGATGTAATTTAACAGTTTAACTCAGATCAAGTCAGATTCATATGAGTTGTTGCACCTTAATTAATAAATCCCAAATGTCTAAACAATGAATGGACCGTCTCTATCAACCTTTTCTTTTAATGTCCCTGCAATGGAATATATATGTCCCACAGCCTCATTGATCTCGAAGTGTTAGGCTCTTAGACAAGCCAGCTATTTAAAGGGATGTAAAGGAATGGATCAGAGATCCATTTTAGCAGAAAGATACAAGCTAACCTTGATTTGCATTCAAGCCAAAAGAAACCTCTACCATGATCAAAAAAAAAAGAAAAGAAAAACAACAACTGCTGCAACAACTACAACAGTAGTGTACAAGAAGATGGAGTGGATACATCAGCCCTTGGATTTGAAACAGGCCTCATGCCAACCCTTTAAATCAAATTGTCTTTAAGGAAATGAAGGGTCTCAAAGTCAGACCCAGTTTCACACAGAAACAACTGGAATTCTTTACAAAGACAACCAACTAAAAAACTCATTAACTTCCAAAAAATAAATCTCCAAAACTGTTTTATCGGATTGGCTTACATGGATATTTATGTGAATTTAAAATAATAACAATTTCCTGCCAATCTTATTTTTAAATTTACAAGGTCTAACTTCCATTTATTTCTAATCTCAGAGAATAAATGAAACACAAAAAGAAAGAGGAAGTTAATTCCTAGATGATAGGAAATCATTAAAGAGCCTTACCAATCAAGGAATCTCCAAAAGAAATCAAGCCGAATGTGGTATTTGCACAGGTTAACTTCAGCACAAATCCAGATGAGATACTTTCGTACAGTCAAGGGTCCCATATGGAGCCCTTTGCACGCTCCGTTTGCATCATTCCCAAGGTTGGAGAGGAACTCGACCTTGAGTTTAACAATTCACCAGGATCAAACACTAAACAAATAATAACACTATGTTGCAAATGCTTTTCCTTTTGAGCCTTCCGCATCGAACATGGGTGGTGATAAGATCTTTCCTCCAATGGTAGGATTGTGTTGACACTGATGATAAACAGTTGGATCTAGCTGTTGACACCACCTTACCATCGGATTTTGAATGTTCTATAATCCAATTGTTGGGTTCCCCTCAGAATACCACGCTGATCATTGATGATGAAATCAATCTTGGTTAACACATGGATTTATGGAAGCGACACTAATTGACTGATTTGAGTGTCCCCCTAATTTATTTGAATTTATATCATCAGTTGGATAGTCTTCCACAAATGAAACAATATCGTAATTCATCATGATATATCTTATTCTTTCTTATCGATTTTGGCAAAAGATAGATCATCAGCTCGCTCATCTACCTTAGGTTCAGTGGTTGGAGTCCTCACAATGGACTCTTCAAAAATTCTTTTTTTTTTTAATAGTAATCTTCATTCTTCATCTACTCCTTTATAGAGGATTGGCCAAACTCCATTCGTATCTTTCCAACATTTGTGAGAATTTCCTTCTACGTAAGTGATGTTCAAAACTAGGAATCAAGGGCAACTTGGCCCCACTCAAGTTGACGCGAGTTGGCCGAGTCTCAACGATTCGGCCCCTAGAGCCCAAAACAATGTTTAAATATAGAATTTTAAGAATCATCATGTTTTAGTTATTATGAACTAGTGTAAGTATAAATACGTTTTTTGATTTGTTTTTCACTCCATCAAATGAACAATGAACCATCTGATCTTTCAGCACTAATCTTCCACAAAATGTGGTTTCAATCTTCTAAAATTAGTGTAAAAGATCCCAAAAAGCCTCCAAAGCTTCATCCAACAGGAAAATAGGGAGAAAAGATCAAAAGACTTTTTTATACAAATCATTGAAGAAGGAGACTTTGGGGTTGACTCAGCTCAGACTCGACCAATTTTTAAAACCATAATGATAGGCACTGTCTAGTTGTCGTGTAAATTGTAACCCATATCAAGCACATGATCGTTGTAACTTTGGCCAAAATGCTCATGACAATCACAACTTCAATTCTATCCATTCAGATTGTTTATCTGGCCATCTGATTGATCCATTTGAATCTAGTTTTTTTAGCAGAGTGGGTTGCGGCTTGATGACAGGCACTGTCCAATTGTGCAAACCGTAACCCAGATCGAGCACACATTGCCGTAACTGTGTCCAAAATCCTTCCAACAATCACAACTCCAATTCTGTCCATTCAGGTTGTCTATCCGGCCATTCAATTGATCCATTTGAAAGCTAATTTTTTAACGGAGTGGGCTAGGGCTTGTATGTCAGATCTTAACCCATACCCATAGAATCTATAAGCATCAGCTTGAGTTATCAAAGTAGTTGTTAATGTAATAGTACCTTTTTCCCAAATTGATCCCAAGGTTGAGGATATCAAATTTGCTCCGATACCAATTGATGCAATTTAATATTACTGCAGATCAAATTCGGATTGATGAGGGTTGAATCAGATTAATTAATAAATCCTAAATGTCTAAACTCTAAACCAAATGACTGAACAATCCCTATCAACTAATGCTCTTGCAAAAGAGGGAGTTTTCCGTACTTCTATTCTTTTTGATGTTTAGTTGATTTTTTGTTTTGGATTGTTGGGGATTTCTTCTTGTAGTCTTTTGTTCTTTTTCTTTTTGGAGCAATAAAATTTACCGTTATGAAAAAAAATCTCTATCAACTATGGCCATGCAGTGGAATATGCATGCCCCACAGCCGAATTGATCTTGAACTTTTAGGCTATCAGACAGCTATTTAAAGGGCTGTAAAGGAATGGAATAGAGACCTATTTTAGCAGAAAGATACACACCAAACTTGATTTGAATATAAGAATGGATGCATCAGCCCTTGGATTTGAAACAGGCCTCACGCCCTTTTGATAAAATTGGCTCTAAAGATATGAAGGTTCTGATACTCTCACACCCAATTTCATACAGACACACACACACAAAAAAAAAAACATTAATTTCATTAAATTAACCTCCATAGAAAATAAATGAAAATCTCCGAAAGTGTTTCCGCAGATTGACTTACATGGGTATTCAATGTGAAACAGGAAATAAACAGAGTCCTGCTAATCTCATCCCTATATTTAAGAGGTTCACATCCACTTATTTCTAATGTGAGAGAATCATAAATATATACAAAATTATGTAGGCTGGTTTGTGGATAACAGGAACCATTAAAAAGCCTTAACAATTTAGAAATCTCCAAAAGAAATCAAGCACAATTAACTGGGCTCAATTCCAGATGAGATTATTTTTCTCGTCAGGGGCCCCACACGGAGCCCTTTGTGCCCTTCATTTGCAGCATAATGCCTTTTAAAGATTACCATACATTTTAGCCACATATGTTTCTACCAAAGTGAGTGCAGAAGCCTATGAGAGAGGCCCACCGTCTTAAATCTGAAAACCATGCACCCACAAGCTCATCTCAGATTAATCCCTTTCATGATGCATGATTTCACTATAAGACTTTTTGTGCCCTATTATGTGTTTTAGTTTTACACGTGATCAATCCAACTGTGTGCCCATAACCAACTGCTGTAAATTAACGTCATTAACAAACACCATAAAGCCATCATTTTGAGCATTTTGGATTGTTGAATGCGGGCTTCTCTTATCATCTCTGAGCGACAAATATTCAATTCCATATGATCACATGTTTTCTTGTGTTTTCTTTTAAAACAACATGTGCATAGGGACCATCTCCATACATTTCTGTCCATAAGTGCATACGTATGAGTTTAGTTTTGCTGTAAACTGTCTGCACATATTACGTGCTAATTTGAATGTCGGCTGCACTTGGGGCAATGCCAATCATGGGGAAGGTGGGGATGGAAAGACCTTGATGAGCCCTTGGGTTATGCAAAATATCAATCCCACTACCCCTTGATCTATGGCCCTTAAGTTTAGTAGTTTTAGAAGATCACTTTTTCAGATTTCAAAACCAAGGTCAGAAAAGGTTAAATAAGTGTCAAATTTGGGTTTGTGGCATTTTACAAAGGGGTAATGTATGTGGGGTTAACTTGATCATAGGTGGGTGGGCCAGGTGGCCCAAAAAATAGGGTGACCGCGCAAAAGAACTGAGAAGTCGGTCATCATCAAAATATTTTTCATATGCAAATTCTCTCGGCACCCTTTTTTTCATATAGAGGACCCATCAAATGATCAATCTAATCCATTCACAAACACCTAAACCCTTGAATCCATACTACTACTAATTTGATACTGATCAAGATGTACCCATTGTTGGATATCACAATAAATTCACATTGTCTATAGCAATTAAACATCTAAGCAGTGTGAACAACCCTAATCCAAACCCAAAGCTATCCATCCCCAGCCTCACTTGATGTCCTATATCCAAGTGGGCCCCACAGAAGGTGGGCATCTTCTTTTGTCCTTTTTCTTTCTTTTTTCCCCCTGCACAGGGGACTTGAACTCATGCACTCTCACACACCCATGTACCTAACTAGCTAAGCTACAGCCAATGGCAGGTTGGCATCTTTTAAGGAGTAATGCCTAGGCAGTTTCTACCATGATTCATATTGCGCCCAGATGAGTTGTGCGAATTCAGCATGGACTTATGTCGAGAGCCCGACGGGCCCACCTAGGAAGGCGTGGGGGTGAATAGGGTTATGCTTGGATAGGAGTCCACCAAATCTTAGATCCTTTGGATCCAAGATGATCGAGACATGGGCCCCAGAAGTAACACCGAAAGAACAGCAGCAGCAATTAGATGTGATCCAATAACAAGGACAGTCTTGATGAGGGTCAAATGGGTCAGGTGGCAATTCACATGATTTTAGTGAGTGTAAGGGTAGAATAAATTAACAGGTGGGCTCCGCAAGGCTTTTACCCATCCAGCTTGCCCACATAGTCTAGCTCAATAGAAAATGCTCCTACATGTGCAATTCTAACCCAAAAAGAAAAATAGAAAATAAAATAGCCCCATGTATCCCCAGGCTCTAATGCGATATACAATTGTGGAAAAAAGCCAACTATATTCAAACATAGGAGTATGTGTCTGTGTGCAGGTGCGCATGTTGGGGTGGGAATTCAATCATTCACTTTAGATCATTAGATGTTATGATACAAACATCATCAAAACTCATGAAAGATTACCAGCAATCTGATTCCATGACGTATAAGACATTAGAAAATTAGATGGAAAAACCAGATGGGCAAGTTGTATAACAAAATCGAACCATAGAAAAATCAGTACTCACATATAATGTAAATGCAACAGCAATCACCATTATAGATATTCCCAGGTGATGAGAGAAATCATCCATCAGTTTTCTGGCAACAAAAACACAGAAGACTGCAACAGGTGCTGCAATGAGCACTACAGTCAATGCCAGAGATCTCACATCGGGTCCAAATATAAATCTTCCTTGTAGGAAAAATATCTGCATAAAAAAAATAAACTATGTTACTGATTATTGCCTTAAAAATATGTGCAGGGAACATGCCTTGTGCATTGCAAGAGAAAGGGTCTCATAAAGTCTACAATGAATTCATTGTCTGTGTATGAAGAATTAACCAAATTAATGGCCTATTCTAATGCATGGATTAGTCTCAATACAATTATTGCCTTAAAATGTGTGCAGGGAACATGCCATGTGCATTGCAAGAGAAAGGGTCTCATAAAGTCTACAATGAACTCATTGCCTGTGTATGGAGAATTAACCAAATTAATGGCCTATTCTAATGCATGGCTTAGTCTCAATACTAGCCTTCCCTATGTCAACGGTTAAAACAAAACGAAGTTGAGGTCCACTTATCTGATGCCATTTGGGTTAAAAAATAAAAGGTTCAGACTTCCCCATGCTTGTCCCACCTTCCCAAGATTTTAATGTTTTATGAGAGGGGCAAACCATTGTATTTCTCACACTTACACCACTATTGAAATCAAGATACAAAGACAGCTTCATTGACAAAAATAGGCTATTTTATGTACAGAAAACAAAATCTTTTGCAACAAAACAGGACCCTAAAGTTAGAGGTGGTGGACATTCTAAAGTCCAAGCCCAAGAGAAAGAAAAAAGAAGGAAGAAAACGGGGGTTGGGGGGTTGGGGTTGGTATTGATTGGTGAGTCAACTCACACGAGGGCAAGTTTATTTAAGCTAAGTGGGAATGAAGCAAAGGATCCCTACTGTGCCAATAACTATGATAACTAATGTCGGACGTGACGCCTTAAACCTTAGGCATGATTTGCATAGAGCATACACTTCATCAAAACCTTAAAACCTTGTTTGTTTTTTTTCAATTTAAGATTGCTGTAACTAGATCTAACTTAATTCGACCCTATTTAACTCATAAAAAGGGAAAAAGGCTTTAAAACAGCCAAAGTGCTGCTTTTTATTTTTATTAAATCTTCTTTCTATAATGTAATTATTTATTTATTTATTAAAAACTCATGACTCATGAGACTTGCATGATCTCCTGCGCTGACTCACAAGTCAATGGTTTAAAATAATCCTTAGTTATAACCCTTGGTTAGAGCTGGATGGTTGAAGTTGAGACTCGCTTCTGGAGTGCTTCGTGATCAGCACATACCAACAAGATTGAAGGAAAATTTTTATTAGATAATGATCAAACTAGCTTATGACCTATGGAGAAAAATGTTGGCTAATTAAGAAACAAACATGTGCAAAAAATAAGTGTAGTAGCAATGAGAATGTTGAAATGGATGTGTGGTAAAACTAAAAAGAAACAATAAGAAATGAGCAAATAGGAGAGCATCTAGGGATAACATTAATAGGTTATAAATTAAGCGAGTCTCATTAGAGAGGTTTGAATAGGTCCAACATAGGCTAACAACAGGACTATTGAGGAAGAGTTTCCATCTGCAAGTTGATGGCCCCCGCAAGGAAAAAGGGTAGGGATGGAAATCAAAAGGATAGATCTAAAGAAGTACAACCTATCTAAGATTTTGCCCAAGATAGACTAGCAAAACAAAATTCATGTAGTTGACCCCGAACATAGTTGGGACAAGGCCTTGATGATGACGAACCCTTGGCCAGTGGAGATGTCTGATTTGAGGATTGTTGGTTGATCGTCAATTGTGGCTTGCCAACCTCAATGCAAATCAGTAAATGAGTTTCCATACATCCAAATTGGCTCTCCAAAATATTTTCTTATTAGTTGATGGCCCAGAAATCAGATTGATCAAATCCGAACAATAAGACTGCTAATGGAATGACAAGATAGATGGAATTATCTAAATAAAATTAATTTATCAATAACTGGATGAGCCCAAGAAATACCTTTTGCAAACCAAATTTTAGAAAATAAACCAAACCACCCCACCCCCACCCCCGCCCCCAAATGCTCCTTTTCAGGGTTCTTCATGTGTGTGTGTGGATTGAGTTGCATGAAGTTGCCAATGCAATTAACCACTGCTTTCATACACTATAAATCATTTTTCACAACATTCATCACCTAAAAAACGATATAAGAAACCTTTCTATTGGAAGGGAATTGAATCTCCAAAAGGAAAGAGTTTTGTATCTAAAGAACCAATGTTGTGTGGAAAGATGAAATGAGAAACCAAAGGTCTTGGGTTCAAGCATTGTGGTAGGTTCATAACTCATTCTAGTAGGGTCCACAAGTCCATTGGACATCCGCACTGTTTGACAACCACCCATTTCAGAGCCTCAGATCAGACAGTCAGGACGGCCAATGGACCTAATTGATGTAGCAATGGGGCTAAATATTTAAAGAAGGAAGCAAATGAATAGGCCCTTTGATCGGCCAGGCTATTGGACCAGGCCCACCAACTAGGCCATGGTCAGCTTCCATGATCTGTTATTTAGTTTAGCAAATTTTCAAAAAGATTTTTCTAGCCATGCATTCTTAGTTTGGAAAATCCAAAAAAAGACATCATCTTGCAAGATAATTGATTGGCACATAATCAATGAAGGATAATTGATTAGCATGTAGCCATGTAGTGAATAAGAAAACAGAAAGAAAATCCTATTTAGGAAAAAGAGACTGACATGAAAATATCTCATGGAATCGCAAAAGGAAATCCTATGATTGTTGTCCCATCCATCATAAATTCCTTATTTCCTTAGTAATCTCTCATTTATGCATACAGTGAACATTTATCATTTTCTTTCATATTGTGAATGCATTGAGCAATTGTTTTCTCTTGCCTGAAGACTCCTTGAGTTGCGACCAGTAATGAATCCAACGGTTGGGAATTTTTAGTAAATTTATGAAGACTCTATCCACTATTGTTGGGTCCCATCATTAATTCTTTGCATACAACTAGATACCAAAACCTTTTCATATTTGATATCATTGGGCCCCACAAACTTTGCCATGTGTAGTAGAGAGCAACATACCATTGAGTACTGAAGCCTAACTATTCCAAATCTGTTATTTTTGCAAGGGTAATCTTTCCTAATTCTTTTTTTAATGGTAATCTTTCCTAATTTTTCATATTTGTATATGTTTATGCTTTTCAATTTTATAGTATTAAAAAACAAATAGGCCGAAATGGGATGCCAAGACAGCCAAAATGTTCCACTATGAAGACTAACTAAAATGGGGTCCCAAACAGAATCGACAGCTAAGTAGCTAACGCTAAGCTACCCAACAATGGACCAATTCCCATTAAATGGATACCCATTTTTTTTTTAAATGGATGGTGAAAACTACCCAATCATATTTGAAAGTACCGATACACCACAGAATCTTGAAGAAGCAACACCTACTACTTCACTGGCAAATTGCAATTGAAGTTAATCATACTAAATCATCTGTTCAAACATGTATCCTAATAATCAGAAAAGATCGTTGTCGTCGTTGTCATTATCATTGTAGCCATATCCCATCAATAGGTAGTCAGCCAAAAGAGTAGCACTCTAAAACTCCAACCAATCTAAGAAGACAATATGTAATTTGCATATCCCAACAATCTGAAGTTGGCTAAAAGAGTTGTACTCTAACACTCCAACCAAGCTAAAAGATAACATAGAACAAAAAGCTCTTTATCTGATGAATATTGTTCATGTTGCCCTCTAAGGTGTCAATAAACCATCTCTCTCTCTCATTGGTTAAAGATTTTATCAGTTAAATACGAAATGGATACAAAGCCTGAGAGATAGGCCACAGCACCTAAGAAACAGGTGAAAAACCGCCAACAAAACAAAAGGAGCATGCCTAAGGCAAGGAAACCCCGATAGTACTCCAGAAAAGTGGCAACCCCAAGGACAGGACAACAAGACCATAGACGGCCCCATAAAGCAATCAGCCCAACCAGACCCTTGTAGCATCAAGATGAACTCCCTGATTTGCAAGCTCGTTAGCCCCCTTGTTGGCTCCCCTGAGATATTGTGAAATGACAGCCAAACCGACCTCCCTAAATTCAACTTCCAACAATACACCATCCAAACCACTCTGCACATGCCAAAATCGCATTTTCTCAATCCATCACTTCATCCGAGACTCAACAACAACAGCAGCAGCAGCTGATTGAAAGTTGAAGTGCGAGTTTGGATCTGCAAGTGCAACCCGGAAACTATAAAGCAAATTACTTGGATGCTAAGATGTTCTGGGTTAACAAAGAAATGATCATCCCCTTCTTCCAAACTCTTCCACCCAATTGCCATCTGAGACACATCCACCCAAACGCACTCTAATTCAATCAAAATCGGAACTCTTTTTATTTCTACTGTTCTACCTACATATGCGAGCAGAAAACCAAATCCATCAAATCCAGAGAACAAAAAACCAGCAAAAACATCACACACCAGAAACAGAATACGCAACCCTAATTTCGTTCCATTCACGAATTTATAAAGTCCAATGCAAAACCCTAGTTCCCCCAACAAAACCCTAATTCTCTCACAAAACAAAATCAACGAGAAGAGAGAGAAAATCAAAACCCTAGAATGAGCAGATTCCACTCACATTACTGCCTTTCCAGGTCTCGTAAACCCTCTGCGCCGCCGCATCCGCTGCTCCGGCGACGGAAGACCGCCCGGATCCCTGCACCGTATTCTGGCTGTACATCTCTCGCCGGACGAGAATCGAGAGATTCGTATCAAGAAGCAGAGAGAGAACAACGTAAAAAGAAGCTTCTTTTCTGGGGTTTTTAGGGTTTTATTCTCCGCCCGAGCGGCTCATGCCGGAGGCGTCAGATTCCGGAGGTGTCGGCAGATGGTCACCGGTGGCGACGGCCCGTACGGGTGGCTATTCGCTTGCTCTGCGGCGGCGGCCGCTGCTGCTGCGTCTGACGTTTATTCCTCTCTCTCTCTCTCTCTCTAGCCTTTCCCAAAGCAAACAGGACATGAGATGAAAGGGGGTAGAGAGAGTCTCATTTTTGGGGCTTATTTTTTTCAAATGAACTCTCTCTCTCTCTCTCTCGTGTCTGATTCTCTTGACAATATGGTTTTTGGAGGTAGGACTGGGACCCACCCAATTGCAGGTGGTGAATTGTTATTTGGTGACCATCTAGTCAAAGCACTAATCTCATTCTCTACAGATTGATTGGGCTGAATTTTTTATGCAATCACTGAGATGCCATTTCTTTTGCCACTTCTTGTTAGTCTGCATTACCACTGAGGTATTTGTTCACAAGTCCTCGCTGATCTTCGGATCGGGTGGGGTCAGGTCAAATAACATTGGAAAGGTCCAGATGGTTGAAATTTCTTAAAATGTTTATATTATTGTTTCTCAAGTTAAAATAACCATACCCCTTTGGGGGCTTTTTCTGCTAGAATTTCTGACAAGGATTTAGGGCCTGTATCTTTATTTTAATTCATGAAAATTCTCTTTGTAGAATTTTGAAATTCATACATTGTTGAATTTCTGAATTCTTTCTTGTACTTGAGCATCAAGAAATTCCAAAGTAAAGTAGAGAAACTGAAAATTCTGAAATCATCTAAGACCTTTCTACGTCACTAAATTTTTTAAATGCTTGTGAGGAAATGTGGCTCTTACAAATATTAGGGGAATAAGATGTCACATCATATATAAAAAAATAAAAAATAAAAAACAACATTGCAGATTCCTATCAGGATTTCTAGTAAATAAATGGACCCTTGGTGTGTTGGAGTTCTTTGGACATTATGTGGTAGCGTATCTTATGATATTTGCAAATGTTATGTTTATTTACAAGAATTCCAAGATTCTAGCAAACGTTATATTATGTTTGGTTTTTACAAGAATTCAAATACTGTCCTCCACTGGAATTTCAAAATCCTCCATACCCTCCTAGCATCTTGAAATTTTAAAGAGGTTAGATTTTTTTAGGATTCTAAATCCCCTTTTTTCTTTTTACTTTTCAAGTGCTTTGAAATTCGGTGAAATTGGAGAAACTAAGATATGTAGATACTAGGAGGACAAGTTGTCACATCATATCATAAATTTCAAACATTGAAAGTCCTAATGATGGATGCTTGTAAAGAAATAGGCCCAAATAGTCCCAAATGACCTTTGAAATTCCTAAAACTCCAACACCTTTTTCTTTTTTTATAGAATTTCAAGATGCCAAGTGCGAATGAGGATCGAAGTCCACTACGTTTGAGCATATACAAATGATGAAAACAACAACTCTCTGAATTAAAGTAAAGGAAGCTTTAAAATGATCTCAATTTATATATGCTAAATTGATTAAATCATTGTATTTGAAGCAAAATTTAGTTAAATACCATGAATTATATATCTGGTCATGCTTGACAATCAAAGTTTTCGTGATTCCTTTATAATTTTTAACAAAGTCATGGAAAACCCACATCTGCCAATTGTAATATCTAAGAATTTACGATATTTTTTTAGAATTTTCAAATTAACCTCCCATATACTTCATACCAAACAACTAAAAATAAAATAACATTATAACTTACTTACAATTTACTCCCTCTTGATTTGATGCCAAATGCAAGCCGAGCCAGCAATGAGAGTCCGAGGACCACCAATCTTCGTAAGTCGGCGGTCTATTGTAAAAGACACTCCATTATAAAATGACGAAAATACCCTTCGCGTGAGCCATTATCTTACAATAAATAATGAAAGTTTTCAGCTGAATCGTTCTCCGGTAGCAAGTAACGACAATTCGGTTCGGTCAGATGCAGAAGTCACAGGCGGCTGAGGGCATAAGTGGTAATTATTGGAAAAGGGCAGGGTCATATAGGGCATACTAAAGCATATGTGCTGTCCATTCCGAATAGCGACCAGTGTGGTGTTGTGCCTGACCCTTATTATTACCTGCACTGTCTTCCAAATGGCAGTGTGCTTCTGACCATCCTAACCTAAGCCCTCCTTTTTGGTCGGTTGAATGGAATCCCATACAGAAAATGAATCCAAATGGCTAATCCCCCAAGGTGGTGGTGGTGGCTTCAAACGAAAGATGCTCCCAATAAGTGTTCTCCAATTTTTTGTCTAATTTAATGTCATGTCTATCTAAGTTTATTCTACTACTTCATTTAATGTTTTGATGGAAAAAATAGATTAACACAGTCTCAATGGTATTCTTTTATCACATTTTTCATTATCCACTCTACCAATCTATGAGGTATTTATTTTAAATAGTTTAGATATATCGGTGGTCCACGCTCTCCTAGAGAAGATTTGTGTTATTACAATTCCATGAAGCATATATATGTCATAAACATCATAATTCTGACAAAATCAAAGACAATTCCACTAGTTTTACTGTTGGGATTTGTAATGACTACCAAATTCCAAGCACTTTCTTTATAGTGTTTGGGGCCGTTGAACTTGGAGCTGGACCCATCTCTTATTCTTTGGTGTAATATTGTTTGAAAGGCGCCCCCCTATTTCATATTGTCGGTCTTTGGAGTCCTAATCCAATGCAGTCACATGAGAACATGTACTTGGATTTGTAGCCAAATTACCACACATTATGGCCCACTCAAAGCAACTAGAAGTCTTGAACTAAGCCTGTAAATGGACCTCAATTACCCTCACCTAGAACGTGGATTTGGAGGATAGTCTTCTTCTTGGGGCAAACTGAAAAATGGATCTTCTTCCAGACCTAACAGTGCTCTTACTCGAATAACCATTTGGATAAATGATTCAGATCCAAATCTGGGCCCAGTTATACTTGTGGACCTGAACCAAACCCAACCCATTTACGATGAAACACTTTCAGTTGTGCAAAATTTGAAAAATCTAATGGTGGCTCGCACCTTGATTGGACTGGAACTGGGGCTTCTTTCACAATATTGGATATTCATTGTTCAAGTGCTTTTGATGGTGGGAAGTGCCCCTATTCATTCGACGAGACAAGGGATGTGATAGATCATAAATTCGGCCTCACTATGTCTCTCACCATATAGTAAGGAATGAATGTACATAAATATTTTCCTATATATATTTGTGTATATGTGTGTGTGTATATATAGGGAGGTACTCCTATAAGAGGCACTCTCACCAAGTTGGTGAGAACTGGGTAGGGGCCCTTACATTTAAGTTAAGGGTCCTTGCATTTAAGTTGGTGAGAGTGGATATAGAAGTGAGGGGCCCCACCCATCTCTCACCAACTTGGTTAGAATGCCTTTCATAGGAGCACCTCCCATATATATATATATATATATATGATAGGCTGTGTAGGAACTATTGTGAAAGTGAGGCTTGTGAAATTCACATTCCACCGCGTGCCTATTTTTGTGAACATCTTTGAGTGGATTCGACAGCTATGATTATGCACTTTGTGTTTGTTTTGGGTTTGCTTGTTTGCATTAGATTACATAATAAATTAAACACTGATGAGAATTATTAAAGAGGAGAAGTGTGAGTGGTAAGAAGTAAGGGTTGAAGGATATAATTTAGCAATGTAGATGAGACATTTACCTTATGAAGATTTGAATTACTAGGGTGGTGGGTGAGTATTCGTTTCCCAAATTCCTTTAATTCGATCAATTTTAATTATTCACCTTTGGTCTTCATTTTTAACCATTTAATGGTATGAATTCATTGGTATTCCTATGTATTCTATGCAAAGACACAAGCCCCCTCACTGTGTGCAATGATGAGAGAGAGAGAGAGAGAGAGAGAGAGAGAGAGCAGTTTTTTTAAAGGAGAAAAGTCGCGAAGTCTGATTCTCCCTTTTGAACCTCAAAATATTAAAATTGCAAATTTTTGTCAAAATCACTAAGCATCTTATTAGCACATATTTGCTGCAATGATAGATTTTTCCACTGAATATTATTACAGTACACATTAGCATTAGATCAATGTTCAGTTCCAACACTATTGTACCTGGGTCTACGAATACCGAGACACTGACCTTTTCGGCCTAAACTTTGACTCAGATAATTTGGTTTTGAGTTTGGAATCAACCTGTTGACACACCCCGAGAAGAATGTTAGTAATTTAGTACTTTGATCTTGCCCCCCTCTCCTTTCCTTTTATGGTGATTTTATCATTAATTTTATTTTATTTCATCCCTCATGAAAACAGACATGCCAATGTTGAATGTGTATGACTAATGTTATATGAGGGTGTAATTGGTTGAGCCGATAAAACCTTTCTAAGACTTTCAGGGCAAGCAGCGGCCTTTTATCATTTTTATCTTTCAATATAGTGAGAATCACAAATAACATCTAGCCTACAAATACAATCAAAATTTTCTCCTACTGGATTCCCACATGAGAACAAAGTAGTACACCCAAGTATAAATAAAACACAATATACAGTTGGTTATGCCTATAAAAAAACTAAGTAAAAAAAAAAAAAAGGTTAATCGATAGTGCTCAACATATTCAGAATCCATGTTCATTTTTTCAGTTTTTACTCATAATCTTAAATTTCTAAACTACTTTAAAATCAAATTGGCACAGCCGATACGTTGCGGATACTACTAATCCATATTGGATTTTCAAAAATACAATATAGGATATAATTAGAAATGATGGATGATCAAGTCTACATAAATAAATAAATTAAGTCATGCAACCAATTGAGGGAAAGTTGAAAAATGAGAAGTAATAAACAAAATGATGTTTGGCAACCAACCTTTTCAGACAGTTGAGAAATGAGAAGCCTTTGACGCCGGGCTTTTTGATGTTTTGAATTTAAGCACAACACGCTATGACCTTCCAGTAATATTGAAATGAAACTAAATGAATCTGGACCGAAAGAGAACAATAGTTGTGGTATCCATCTTGTCGTGGAAGGATATGAGGGATACATGGAACCCATTTTTCTTCGCACGTGGGACTATTTTCTCCAACCCCATCACCGTCGATTCAGCCCCCTTTCACTCACTAACCCACATATCCAACTTTTAATTACTCGATGTTGAATTGAAAATGACGCTTATAAAACCAATAAATCAGGGGCCGTAGATTAGAATTTAAGATGATCTAGTAGAGTTGAAATTTTGCATATATATATATATATGGTTTCACTGAAATGTTTCCATCCCTACCTTTCCAATGAATTGATGATGTAGGCCCAAATAGATCCCACAAGAGGGTCACAGTCTCTTGAGGTCTGAATGGAGAGGGTCAGCAGCAGAGGTTGACCTTTACAATTAAATATAATCTTACTCTTTACCTACTTGGGACTTTACTATTTCAGTAAAAGTCAAATAAAGCCTCCAATATTAAAAGTATACTTTTTCAAAATTCCTTCATTTTTTAAAAACTAAAATAAAAAAGCAACCTGCTTTCTCTACTAGAAAACAAAAAAAAAACTCTATTTTTATGTACAGAAAGTCAAAAAGATTCCATACCAAATAATTAAAAATAAAATACTATTATAACCCACTTATATTTTATTCTCTTTTGATTTGATACTTTACTTTATTTTTATTTTACGGTAAAATTACCGAACGGGCCAAGGTATGTATAATCACATTAGAGATGATAGAGGATACTTTCATCTCTTGAATGCTTTATTTCGTCACTGCTATGATCTATAAACATCATTCATGTCGTCATGAATGCTGTGTTTCAACCTGTGTCTGTTCTCAAATTTGAATATAAAAGAAAGTTGGCATCAGGCAAGCAATCAAATGATGAAAATTCACATATCAAAATTTTTAATTTACTTAGTATGAAAGCAGCACTTGACCTAGCAAATTTTCATTGTTTAGTCAAGTCAACAAGCCAAGTTGGCATGGCTTGGTTGGTTTGGCTTAAGCTCCAGATCAGCTTGCCATCTGCCACGCTCAAGTTTAAGGTCATCTTGGCAGCAGTTAATAGGCTCAACTTAGCTTGGCTCCATATTTCTTGTTAAAGAGGCTTAATCTTGCCATGTGCATGCATATTTTAAGTAACCATAGGATATATTATCTTTTGAAAAATTATACAATATCATTAATCTAAAATTGTAAAAATTAATTCAGCTGGGGGCGTACTATTTACATGTGTTTAGAATATAATATATTCAAATTCATTTATAACATTTTAAAAAATAACTCAACATGGTATAATATATTGTGTTTTGAGTGTTCCCCTTATTCACCAATGGAAGCATACGCACACATGCATGTGAGATCCTAATTTTTAACACTACTTTCATTTAAGGTCTTTAAATATACACCTATTAAGATTTAAATTACAATGACTTTAGGCTTATTCTTCATGTTTTATTTTCTTTATATTTTATAACTAAAAGTAGGAAAATATTGACTACGTGTCATTCCGCATACCTCCATTTGTGCAACTTTTCATCCCGACCCAACTACTGATGCTAGTCCTTAGTTATAGATGGATGAAAAGTTGTGTATATAGAGCTTTGCATCTTTTAATATACGATTGATGGGATGATGCTAAGATGATGATAGTATCAATTACCATGCAACTTTTATACCTGCGAGTCGAGTGCATCAAATGGAATAAAATGTGTGCCAATCAATGAACCATGACCATGAATTTAGGTAGCAGTGTTAGGACCCATAATGGGGGACCTATTTTCAACTCAGCAGGTCGAGGTCAGGATCCAGGCCCATGCATTAAATGATGCGAACCCTAAACATGGATCCAAGTCTGGCTCATTGGACCCAAATCGAGGCTTAGACCTGCCTTTTATGCGAGAATGTGAGCTGCGGCTAAGACCATGGTTTAAAATCTCGGCCGATACCGATTCATATCGGCCAATATGAACCGGTATCGGCCCATACCGCGACGATATTTTGCCGCGATACCGAGTCAGGCCAATATGGTTAAAATATCCCCAAAATATCGGTTCATCTCGGCCGAAATGGTTAAAATATTGGTTTTACCGATATTTTGAAAATATCAACCGAGATGGACTGCGAGGAGTAATAGTTAAAAACACTAATTTTTTGTAACTTTTTCCTTATTCTCCAATTTTCTTCTCCCCTCCCCTCATCTCCTTAAAGCAACCATGTCTTCATAGCTCATTCTCTTATATTTTCCAAATTTTAAAAATATTTCTTGAAGAAATCATTTTATTTAGTAAGAGAAAATCAACTTAACTCCCTTATTTTTACTATTATGTGTTTTTTATTTTTTATTTTTAGATAAAGCATAAAAATGAATGAAATGATCATTTGCATGTCATTTTTTGGTTTGTGATGTGTTCTTCACTTAGATCTACACACTTTCATGTTAAATCTACTTATAAATATGATTTTGGGTGTAGAAAAATGGTGCTTTTTAAATCTTCTACTTTTAAAAAAAAATGTTGGAGTATTTATGCTACAAAATAGTAAATACTAATAGTTTATTAATAGTGTATAGATAATTGTTATGTTATCTTTGTTTTTTTATATTTTACACTAACAAATTGACTATGAGCCAAAATAATAGTTGCATTATATGAAATACTGGATAAGACAGTGAACTGCGATACAGACAGGACTCATAACTTATGGTGACCGATATTTTGATTTATTATTGTTACTAATGGAAAAAAATATTGTTTTCCAGCATTTTCTAATATTATGAATTTTTTGGATATTTTTATGAATTTTTTTGGATTAAAAGAAAAATTCACACCACCACGACCGATAACCGCAACCGATACCAATATCATATCGGTTTTTTGTCCCAACCGATACTGCGATTTTAAACCATGGCTAATACCCACGCCAGGCCTGGGCTTCCTGGCACACGCAATTGCATAAGGCAGGCTGGGATAGGTACTCCTACAGAGGAAGGCACCCCCATTGCATGTGTGAAAGCTAGAGTCCAAGCTAAGATGACTCAAATCACCAAGGCCTCGACCAGGTGATGCTATTAGCATGAAGCATGTAATTTGGCAAGCTGAGGACTAAGCCGAGCCCACCCAAATTCCACTCAGGCTTCAAAATTCAGGCCTGAGCACAAGGCTAGAATTAAACAAGCCCAACCCAAATCTCATTCCTGGCCAAGCTCAGATATAATTTTTAAGCATTTCCAAAATTCATACAAATTGCAAATTTCCACTGATCATGGTTATTATTAATTGTCCTTTTGGTGGGCAAAATCTACATCCTACATTCCTACTTGGTCCTAAATTTGCATGAAACTTCTAAACCATTTTTTTCTTTTAATTAATGCAATATGACCGTTGTACATAAATGTGCAAGCATGTGCATAATTTAGGAATTTAAACACAGAGCAACCACTTGGAATTTAAACTTGCAACACTCTTCTCTATGATTGTCCATTGAAAATTCTTTATAATATTGTTTATGATCGATCCAAATCATTAAAAAAGAACAAGGAAAACTATCTTGAAAAATTTACGGGAGGTTCTAAGCTGTTCATCAGGATTCCGAGATCAAGGTCTTTGTCCTCGAACTTTTTGATGAATGGATGGCTCTGTAACCAATGGAAATGATTTAGCAAGCAACCCCCTAAAGAATTCCAAAACAAGAATACTGATCATCGTATGGTGCTTACCAGAAGGTCCAAAGATGACATTCTCTGTTGAGGGTCCTTCTGTATGCTGCACAGAGACAAAACAGCTGTCAGGGTTTTTTTTTTAGAAGTTATTGAATACTTTGCCAGCAAACCCCCACAATGTTGGGACAAGGCTTTGATGATGATGATTGAATACTTGTGCCACTACAAGGGCTAAATGTGTGTTACAACTCGACAACGATGCTATAATAGACACATGGCATGGCCCCACCAGCTACAAGCATCCTTGGCAAGTAAACTTGGAATGTTGCTGAGGTCTCAAAATTAGCACCTTCTGGTTGGATATCGAAGTGGAACAGGGACCTCAAGTCATCCCACACAAGGATTCATCATACCACTTTCTATTTTACAGCACTCAGAGCAATTACATGCAGAGAGGCAAGGACCTGCTTTATCAAGCACAATTGAAAAACATAATATAAATTTAATAGAAAGCAGATCTAATGATGAAAGGCGGTGGGATTTCAAACAGCTCCATAGAGAGAACTCTTCGATAAGGTTTTCCTCAATTCAGTGAAGAATGGCTAATGGACATGTGATTTGTGGATACAACAATTAATAACTTGATACTTTCACAATCATTACAAGATGACAACCCAAGCAACTGGTTAACAAAAGAGATGCACGATTTCTCCTGCATTGCTGTCAATATTCGTTCACCTACAATCATATGCTCCTTTTCAAGACAACCAATACCGTTTCTATTCAAGGGGAAAAAAAGGTCGCATTGATGTTAACATACATCCAACAACTACAGAATGTGCATAAACTATGCTAACAGAACCCAGAAAGAAAGGAAAAAAAAGCATGTCAAAGCATAGGTTTCTGTTGCAAAGTTTGTAATAAGAAAGAAGGATTTGATGTGGCTGGCTAATGCCATTTTTCTTATAATAAGTTAAAATGCTGCAGGCATCTCTAATGTTGTCAATCCTAACATGAATCTGTTAATGGTGGAAATGAAGTGTATCTCCTCGCAAGGATAAACCAATGTGTGCTAGCATAACAAATGCCCGTAAGAGACGAATCTAAAGAATATAAATGTGTGTGATTCAATCTATGAATTGTTGATATACATTGTTGTGCCGTTCACTAGTAGCTCGAGCTTTTGGTGTTACTGGTCATTAACATGAACTCCATTTGAAATAATACTCACAATTTGGGAACACTTCAGCTACCACAGGCAATGGCACCCGGGAATGGGAAAGAGAATTTAATGAAGTCGGGAAGCATACATTCAATTGATGTAATTCCCATCCATGGGGAAAAAGATCACTTGGGGCCAGCTGTTTGATCGGCTTTGAACTTCTAGGAATTTTAAGCAATGCCTTCAATGGAAGGGCGAAAAATTAAAGGAGTATAGGAGAAGATCCACAAAGGGCCATCAAATATACTTCCCTTGTTAAGAAATGATCACCCAACCACAACCCTAGTAAATAAAATCCCAGGAAAGTGAGGGTCCCATATACATTTCCAACTGATATTCTCAGTGGCAGACCTAGGATTTTTGTTTGGGTGGGGCGGACAATGGTCAATTGAAAAGGTCAATCATTTTTATGCTATATTTTTTTACACATTAACAATAAAAAAGAGAAAAAGTATTGCATTTAAATAGATTAGCAGTTGATCTATTCTGTTACTTTATCATATCAAATTTAAAGATAAAGTCAATTGCGACAAAATCATTGCCAACTACCAAAAATCTCCATTTATAGCATATGTTAAAGACATGATTTTAAACAAGTTTTTCTTTTTGTAAGAAATCCTACTGCTAACACCAAATTCATAAATAAGCCTTTTCAATTCCTCAAGAAACTAGAGAACCCCAAAAAAGTAATAATCATTATATTGTGAAAATTAGTGTCTTTTTAGTCTTTATCATTTCCTTAAGCTCCTAATAGTTCCTCTATCATATGAGACCACCTATATTTGCAAATGAACATTATTAGAATAATCACAAACATCATATTATAGTCCAAGGAGAAAATCCCAAAAAAAGGGAATTTGGGGAGTTTACGGTATTAGGGCTTCTTAGGGTTTACATTTAGGATTTGGTGATTTAGGGCCTACGGTTTTGATTAGGATTTGGTGATTTAAGTTTGGAATTAGGATTTAGAGATTACGAGTTTGAATTTAGCCCTTATTTCTCAAATTCCATTTATCCTAATATAGCGTTCCATTACAGTTCTTTGGAGATAAAGAGAAGTTGAATTTTACTCGACAC
Source organism: Persea americana (assembly GCA_029852735.1). Taxonomy (NCBI): domain Eukaryota; kingdom Viridiplantae; phylum Streptophyta; class Magnoliopsida; order Laurales; family Lauraceae; genus Persea; species Persea americana. Next base: position 60,147,920 of record CM056816.1, on the reverse strand, counting down.
CTCTTTTCCTAACCTTGGTCCAAAGAAAATAGGGGTTCTACTTTGCTATCTCTCTTATCTCTACAAAGACACTCATTACTCATACAAAGCAAGAGAGACAAACCATGCATAACTATTTTTTCAACCCTTTCTCCTGTGCTGCCGTCGATTCCAAGCTCCACCATAGCTTCCCTCCACAACTTCTACAATGGCAGATTTGGAGATGATCCAAATGATAAAACCAGTAAAAAAAAAGACATCATCTAAGAAAAAAATGTCTAGATCACATAAAGGCAGAGAAGAGCACACAAGAGTATTTATCTTCCTTCTTCAGTCATAGAATGGAGACGAGTCACGTGGTCTTACTCTCCCGGAGAGGTTAAAAAAAGGATTTTTTCAGGTCCCTTTCCACTAGAGAGGAGAAGAAAAGGATAGACGTGGGGCTATTGCTATAACTTAGATGGGGCATGGGTCAAGGCCCACTGGCCCAATTCAAGTTTTGGGTGATTCTTGGATCTGACCTGGGGCGACCACCCCAGGTCAAATGAACATGGGTCTGCCCCCAGATATTCTTCACTGCTCACCTCTTTAACACTCCATTATTAGTGTTAGAACCGACTTTACTATGACCGTATGAATTCCTAGGAATTTCATTCGAAGAAGGCAAATGGGAACTAGAGAAGTCAAAACAGTGACATAAAATGTAAACAATGAACAAAAGGGGGAAAAGATCTCTTATCAGAAAAGAAATGGTGCATAAATAACACTTGATTAGGAAAGATAAATAACAAAGGAAATGGAAATATGGTATTAAAATGCAGTGCCAGTGCCTAATTTGGTTTCAACCAATATCAGTACAACTCAATCGAATTGAATGCCAAGTCAACCAAGTTGGAAGCATCTTGACCAGTAATTATTTCACTAATGAGAAAGAGCAGCTAGGACAAACACCTACCAAGCAGATATAAATGAACAGAACTCTGGTGAGAATTGATCTGGTGGGGCAGAAGGTGGTGGTTGGTCTACAATCGCTTCAAGAAGTTCATAAAAACTCAGCCAACCTTCTTCTTGTTCAGATGATATATAAGGAAAACGGCCTATCGCACACTCTAGTATCACCATGCCCAAACTCCAAATATCGCTGCTATAATCATAACTGCTTCCACTGATTCTCTCAGGCTGGGACAGGACAGATTATAGATACTGTTAGAAGTTTTAAAATCTCAAGCACATATTTACAGAAATGTAAGTGATTAGGCCAGGGAGATATGGTGCTTTAACTCAAAATGCTAGAGAATAGTAACCCAACATACCGACATGTAGTTGTAAGTGCCAACAAATGTATCTCGCTGACCCATGGAGCTTTGAAGCACGGCACTAACACCAAAATCAGTTATTTTCACCTCTCCTTTATGATTTACCAACAAATTTGACGGTTTTATGTCCCTGTGAATGACATGTCTTTCATGATGCAGGTATACTAGGCCCATCAAAACCTGATATATGTACAGAAGAAAGATAAAAGGAAAAGAATCAAGCAATAGTGGCTCATTTGATTGCATCAGGGATTTTCTAGGTAAAATTTCTAAAATCTAAAAATGGAAGGCAGGCTGACCTGCTTACAAACAACTGCGAGATATGGCTCGAGTATTGTTTTGACTTGTTTGATTATATCTACTAGAGATCCACGATCCATGTATTCCAAGACAAGAGAAATAACCCCATTGTGGTAGAAAGAGTGGTAACAAACAACCACATGAGGACACTGTGAGGCTTGATTTATTTTTAGCTCTTGGACTATTTGTTTACGGACAGTCTCTTGAATGTTCATCTGGATAACCTGCAAAAAATGTTATCACTTTATCAACTTCATCTGCTAAGGGCTTGTTTGTTTAGCAGAAAGATGAACTCCATGCTGTTTGGATGAAAGAAGGAAAGTAGTGATGCAATTGTTTTACTTTTTGGTTGTTTGGATGGAAAAAAGGGGAGAGGAGAAGTAAACTTTGATGTGACACCACTAGTGCCTTTTACTACTTTTGGCTTCTTTTTTTTTTTTTTAATTCAACCAAGTGTAATAACTAGTGGGGAAGTAAACTTTTGTCTTCTAGTACCTTTTAATTTAACCTCCTACTCTTTTACTTTATTCATGATTTGACCCCCACTTTCTTTTTACTCCTCTCATATAAATAAACAGGCCCTAAAGGAGACCATCTGGGTTTCTGAAGTAGGAACCAAATTTCAGTCAATAATTGACTAGTCTAAAGTCCAGAAACCACTCATTGTCATTGCTTCTTAAAGCAGCTACTGTAGTATACAGATTACAAATAGTTACAGTATAAGAATGCATGCATCAGAACCATTCGTCTTAGCGATTGTGGACGGTATCTTAATCTTAAAGAGGTTGAAGCCTAAAGAATGGTCATGGTCCATCTTTTTCAATGTCTGAAGGCATGAAGGCATGTCTATGCAGCTAAAAGGCACTTTAGTTATTTCTATCCTTCTAGTTATTAATCAGCCTTGTCTAAAATAAAGAAAATAAGGCTATTTATTTATTTGCTACATTGAGGATTCGAACTCACGCACTTACTCCCACACCCCTGTCCCTGACAAGGTGTGCCACAGCTGAGGGACAAAGAAAGAGTTAATTATACAGCATCATGATCGGCTATTTGATTCTGCCTCTTCATTATTGGCTTCGAGCGAGTAACTAACCCACAATCCACTCCCATATGTTCCTCAAGACAATTAAGCACGACCTTTACAGATTGTAGAGTCTTGCAGGCTTCCTTTACTAGCACAAACCTTTTATTTAAGTAGAATTGAACTGCAAATGAGGGTTTATATGGAGTGACTATCTGATGAAATGGATGCATAAAAATTCAAATAAAAAGAATCACATTTTCACAGAATAGGTAGCCAAGATCCATCCATGCAAATGAACCAGTATTTTTCTAATAACAATATCCTAGTTGAACAAACTAAACATAAGTCAATGTCTCCAGTATAATACCTTAAGTGCAAATAATGTTCCCAACCATTTATGGCGCACGAGTTGCACTACGCCACCACTCCCTTTTCCAATTACTTTAATGGTCTCAAGGTCTTCCAATGAAAATTGGTGATTAACCTCTTTAGCATCTGCTGGCTGCCAAAAATTGAGCCAGTAAAGGGTGAGAAATTGAACAGGAAATTATTAACTGCAAATGGAAGCAAATGAATCAGAAATTATTTTCATTTTATAGCTGAAAGTACACGAGGAGACCACTTGAGAAGTTCCCTCTTTATGTATAGCAACTACCATTCTAACACAAAATAGTACAGAAAGAGGTCAAGTGTTAAACATATGATTTATTTATTTATTTGAATGGTAACCATAAGATTCACTAGAAAGAACTAAATTGCATAAGGTAAAAAAGGAAAATGCAAAGCACATCATCAAGTTGAACTTGAAGGAAACATTGCTGTGTTTCTCATAAAGATGCAGTAGAAGCAAGCCTTTCGTAGAACAAACGCCAAGTGTAACAGGAGATAGTTTGAGGGGATGTGGATGCAGAAGCATATTAAGTGCAGAAGCGATGAATTGGTGTTTCTAAAAGGCTATGTGCAAACACAAAGGAAGCCGAAGGAAAAGAGAGATTCCAAAGTTGGATAAGTAACAACACCGTCGTTACAGGGCTGTAAAAACAAAGCTCTTACCCAGGTTAAAAACAACATGAGCACACAATTACGTGGATGTACTTTTCAAAATAAAATAATAATAATAAATAAGAGGCAGTCATTTATTTTACCGTTTTGATATGCAGGTTTCCAGCTCTATATTAGTGAATTTGTAGCTCTTTTTTTCTTATTTTGGACTACTGGTTAGATGTGATACTTTTTAACTTAAGGACTAAGGGATCAATCCGCAGGCATGTATGTGAGACCATAGTGCCAACAACACTCAACCATTCGGAAGCCCCTTATTATCATCTTAACCCTCTCTCTATAAGATAAGACTGCAACTTAGCATCTCTTGTTGAACAGGTGATGTTCCCGTCTTATCAGCTCCAGTGTGAATTTCCCAACCTTAGCATTTATTTTACCTTTCATCGACAATATTCCCCAATGGTTTCACCTATGATGGCATATTCCGGTAAAAAATGAACAGCATTTCAAGTAAAGATGGTAAGAGCTGAAGAACTTGTTATAAAAATATATATATAATTAAAAAAAAAATCTATAAATCCAGTTTGGGTCTCATTTTCCTGAGTTGGGCTTTCATGATGGTTTTTTTTTTTTTTTTAAAGAACCATACCTTTAAAAAAAACGAGAATTTTATTAATTTTTTGTCTAAAAAGGAAAGAAAATCTCCCTTTTAACGCTTTGAGAGTCCTAAATATATATAGAACCTAACACTATGAAACAATGGTGGAAAATATTCAGTTTAATATAGTATAGGGTTTTTGACCATTACCATCAAGAATGATAGTTATCATCATGAAAGGGAAAACATGTAATAACATTAACAGCCACACTTTAAACCCATAGTCAGATTAGCACTGTCTAAGTTAAATCTTGAGCTTAAAATGATTTTACACAAATTATTATCATATCTCAAAAGAAAAAGAAGTTATTGCACCTCTAAAAATTTGAGTTTTAAACCATTTTGGATCACCATCACCATGGCCTAAACTCAACTATTAAGGAGCTTTACGTGTTCTACTTTTTTGCTCAACCCTACTTGAGACCCTGTTCTCCTCAACTTCACAGTTTAATATGCCTTTCCTCACTACTACATCCGAGGGCTTCATTGGTCTCAATAGAACTGGAATAAACTTACACGAGTTTCCTTTTCTTCAGATACCAGTCGTAAGCCCCTCTGATTCAAGAGGAGATCTCCATCCTGGAATGTGCCACTTGCAGTCCTGAAAGTCCAAAAAAACCATAATTACCACAATCATGATAGAAGCTGATGAAATCTCCGAACAGGTTTTGATTCATATAAACTAATACAATCTATTCAACAATTACTAAGAAATTTTTTCGTAAGAACAGTGATCAAACAGGTCAACTGGATCAGAGAAACTTTATTTGTATGTGAGATATAGGAAAAGGAAAATAATAAAACACAAATTTTTATGTGAGAACATATAAGTGTTACATTGATAGAAAGAGGGGGCAATAGGTGGGAATTGCTTACAGGAAGTTTGTGATAGGTGTTTCTTGAGCGGGAACAGAAAGCTTGAGCTGCTTCAATGGCTTTGTGCTCTTCGTGCCCTTCATGATAGCCTTTTCTTCAATAGGAATAAATCTCACTTTCTGTTTTCCATCAAAAAAAATTTAAAGTATGCAGAATTGCCCTCATGATTTATCAAGAACTAAACTGGCACAAATCAGAGGAAGCCATTTCATGGATGGGCAGGTGGATTACCCCTCTCTTCTCTTTTCTTTTTCCTCTCCTTTTTTACTTCTTACTCTCTCACCTACCAGGAAAAGGAACAATAATCAGAAGAACTAATAAAATTGCACAGAGAAACGTTAACAAGGGAAACCAATCAAATTCTACTGGGAAAATTTTCAGCATCCATCAAATCCCTCCCATTTCCCTGCACTTCCCGAAAAAAGAAGAGAAAAAAAATCACCATAAAGTCATACAAATGTGGCCACAGTATCTACCTCATTCAATATGTGAGAGGCCCATCTTTGTATGATCAAACCTGCACACATCACAGCAACCCCTCCATACAGGAAATAGCCCAAGTTTCACTCCAAACTAAGTTCCACACGCCATTAGATTAATCATGTGTAGATTCCGATAAATTTTGCACATGACCATTCAAACAGTGCATATCACTGCAATCAGAGTAAAATTTAGGCTGTTGCCTACATACAGGGAGACATGTGAATTGCGTGACTTGGATCAAACAAAGGCGGGACCACATATGTTAAATCAGGTGTTAGCTACAGTGATTACCAAACTGACAGGCAACACAAGATCATTTCCCTGGAAATTCTGCAAACCATATCAAAATTTCACCAAATGCAAATTCCCATAGATAAATCATCCGGCAGTACAAATGATGGCACCAATGCTTATGGTGGGACCCACAGGATGAAAACCCCAAAACATCATTTCTGTATCCTCGTCAGGTTGGTCCCTCGGCAAAGTGCCAGAATTTTATCTGGGTAGAGGTTGCAATTTGCTAAACCCAGCACACACACACACACAGACCATCTCTGATTTCCCAATCATAAGCAAAACCCAAACCCTCTCAAGAGCTTTTCTGGTTCACCCAATCCAAGGAAAATGCAATCAAATCCACTCACAAAAAATTTGCAAACCCCATCAAAATCCCACCAAATATAAATTCCCCCACATGGACAAACCATCAGGTGCTCACGATTTAATGCCCCAGTCCCAACAGCAGGACCCAACAGATGGAAACCCAAAACCCCAAAACATCAGTTGGGTGTCCTTTGCCAGAAAATTGTATCTGTGCAGAGGTTGTAATTCTCTAAATCCATGAAAAAGCAAACAAAAAAAAAAAACCCAATCACAGCCTTCCTATTTGACGAAAACCCAAAATCTATCAGTACAAGTTCTGATCTACTTAATCCAGCAACCAAAAACCAACATCGAAAAGGCTGAAAAACCTGAAGAAACTGCAACGAAATGGCTATTCCCGTACCAAGCTCCCTTCGTAGAGAAAACCCAAATCAGGTTTTCTCGATCCGGTTGCAATAGAGAGAGAGAGAAACGGAGATTTTTCAAGATGGAGGCGCCACAGAGAATGGAAATGAGAAAAGTCGTATGTTTACTCCGCGAGACTTAGTAGCAGCAGTAGAAGAAGACAAGTGGGACTGCCGTACTCGGCCGAGGAAAGCGTTTACACGGTCGAGCAAAAGCCTTCGCTTTTTTAACCTTTTTAGCGGGACTGGTTTGAATGGTTTTAAAATCGACCGTTGGATCTTCTTCCTCATGGTAGATGCTGCCGACATTGTCACTGAATGAGATTAACCACTTATTTGAAATGTAATAATTGTTAATGGGGAGTTTTCAATATTTTAGGGTTTTTTGTCTGTTATTAAGGAGAAGTGCTAGGAAAATATAAAAGTATTAAAATTACAGAAAGAAATTTAAAGTGCTAAAAGGTATCTATATTTATAAGATGCATTATAAAAATATTACAAAAATACGTGGGTGGTAATTAGTAAGTGGATGAAAATACTGGCCGATATCGGTATGTATTGGCCAGTATATACTGTAATTAATCTATAACGTTTCGATAATTTAATTCAAATCAACATACGTCTCGGTCAATTAGAATATCAGCCAATACTTTGACTTTCTCCATCACACTGTACATTGGGTAAGTACTTTCCACTCTTGGGCTCTACAGTGGAGCTCATCTAGAGAAAATATAATCCGCTAAAAAAATGGCTGTCTCTTACATGGGCCTGGAAAAGTTGGTTGTAATAAGACTTTGTCCATGTTTGGGAGGTCTAATTTTTCCCTCTATTTCTCTAAAATGGATTGAGGCTTGAAAAGATAAAGTGTTTAGCACTACCGTTCAGCATCCACCCATTTAGAGAAGTAGAGGCAATGACTTTACTTTCCACAACCCCCTTGATGAGGTTGTTAAGAAATAGAGCGGAAAAATAAGAGGTGGAGCTACAATGTTTCATGCATAATCACTCCTAGTCCCCTTTTTTCAAATTTTCACCAAATCTAAGCAGCCCAATCAAAATCCAAACCGTTGAAAATGTTCACAATGTCATACACGACCATGAATCCAAATTTCAATCATTAAATCATCACCGATCTTGAGATATGTGCCACAAACCATGAGCCTTTGGATATAATCCGTTATGATTTGTGGGCCCCAAACACAAGATCAACACCGATGGATATGTTTGAGAGGCTAAAAAGGCTATGTGGTCAATTTTTATCACATAATATATTGTGAATCTCGAGATATGTGCAAAAAAAAAAAAAAAAAAAAAAACATTGATGTATTTATGCTCAATATTGCATTTGTCCATAAGCAGTAAATTGTTTCAATTTTTTTATTATTTAGAGGCGTGTAATAAGATCTAAACCGTTAGTAATGTTCACAATATCAAACAGGGCCATGAGACCAAATTTCACTTGTTGAATCATCACCAATCTCTAAATATGTGAAAAAAAGTGAGATATTAGGTATAATTTTGTGGATTATGTGGGGCCCAAACACAAGATCCAAACAATGAGATCTCTTTGGAAGGTTGAACACGCCCATGTGGTTAGTTCTCATGGCCTAATACGTTGTGAATCTTAAGAAATATATGGAAAAACTCTCAACCAATGATATAAAAATTTCTATTTTGCATAGACCATTGCATTACCAAACACCTCCTTTTTTATTTTAGCCTCTTTTTTCTATGGCTCTATATTGAATGGTCTTTAAGAAATAGATTAGTGATCCCAAACATGGCTTTTGTCCTACCATCAGACTGATTAGTTAATCAATTTTATAAAAGAAAATACGCCTTTAATCTAAATGATTACTTATAAAACATGTTTGTAGAATATTAATAAAAATCAAGTGTGGTCAAGTCAATCCAACAATGGGCTTAGCATTAATGAAGTGCTTATAACCATGTAACATGACCAATTCAACTGTGGGGCCCGCTCCAATTGGAGTCAAGTTTTTTACAAAGCTAATATAAGAGGTCATAGTTACTATTAATTATCAATTGCAAGGATTGTGGTGGCTATGAATTAATTTAATGGATTTATAAACTTATAAGATGAACATAAATATCAAACATTAATTTAATACTTGACATATTTGACTCTTCAGATAAGATGGGATACAGGAGGTTATGACTAATGAACTGATATTTTGCTCTATAATTATTACTGATGGACAAACCGCGAAGGACCGCAAACCTGAATTAACGCGCTATATGTGATGGGAGTTAGGGATGCTCAGGTGAACATTTTCCTTCAGATTATATTAGATGTCCTTGTGATGGGACATACGAAAAATCAGCAGCAGCATCATACATTTGTCCCATCAATCTTATCAGCTCAACACATGGGCTTATCTAACGGTTGTGCCTCCCGCTGCTGCCTATCTCTTGCAATATCATTCCACCCAAAATAATATCATTGAAATTGAGGTTAGTGAAAAATTATTTTTACTGACAAGAAGAGAATCTAATTTGATGGGTCTAAACAAAATTTGAGGTCATGAAATAAGACTGTAAGAAGCATACCAGATCTTGTGTGGAAGATGCAAATCAGGAACAGAATATTTAAGTAGAGCTCTTAAAGATACTCAAAAGTGGAGAGTACAGTTTGTGAAGCCTGCATTTGATCATACTCCAAATCACTGTCATGCTTCTGACATTGTTGCAAAATGAATGTTTATTTGTACTGTTGAGGATTTTCTCCCCCTTCTTTTCTTTTTTAATATGGAGATCAGAAATCAATAGAACAGTGTTTTCTTTCAACATGTTCACTCTAAATCAATACCTGCGACATGGTTTGCAATGATTTAGGTCAGAAGGGAGGAAAACACTAAACAACTCAATGGCGGCGTCAAATTTCACCAGACACAAACAGAACAAATATCTGTATCGTGTGCACAGAATAGATCACTTGCAATTTGAGTACATTCGAACACACCCTTCAGCCTTTGTTCACAAACAACAGCCTAGTGCAGAATGCTAAGAAACAAAGTGTTTGAAGATAAGCTTACAATTAACTAAACATGTAATATAAAGGAACAGGATGCAGATGGGAGCTGCCACATATTTTTGAAACTTTCACAACTTAAGACATAGAAAGATGTGTGTGTTCACAGGATGCTGTTGGCTAGAGGAACCGTGATTACAACATTTCTCTTCCTAGGAAATACAGTCTCAGCTCTGCCATGATAAGAGAAAAACTACAGTGTTTGTCGCCTTTATTCCTCTTAGGTTGTCAGTGACACTGTCCTTGTACATGTTGCACGCACACGCAAGATCAAAATTGTTAATCCTGAGGTACACGCAGAGGTGGAACACTAGCCAAAAAAATTGCACTAATTAGGCAATCCCCTGTTTAACAAACTCCTGCGTAATGCTCCCCACCCCCAACTTTTCCCTCCTCTTGGTGGTAATAGATTGCCTCTCTTTGCCAATGAAAATGAATCCCAGATACTTTACAGTCCCTTGCACAACTCCACACCCATGACTCCTCACAGATTCACCATTTTGATAAAAGCCCATTTCCTAGGAATTCAGATGGTACTTGCCAAACGTGTCCTTACCATCAGACTTGGAGGATTTTTTTTTTTTCCAGAAAAGAAGATTCCTTTTAGAACCTTTATCGACTCATCTCATTTTTCTTTTAACCATCCATTTTCTCCAAAGCTCACTAATGGAATGGTTAGGATTTTTAGGTTTCATTTCTGGTTATGGCCCATCCAAGGTAAGGTGTATCAGATGGTCAATTTGAAATTGTACACGTGCCATTTGCGAGAATGTAGTCACTGGAAAGATAAAAATAAAGTGAAGAACACCAGTCTCGTCCCTAGTAAAAGGAAAAACAAAGAAACCAGCATCTTACTATGAGGCCCACCTCTCTAATAACAATGAAAAACTGAGGTTTGGCCATTTGGCTGGCTATTGCCTGCCTGCCCCATCTGAACTTCCTTGAACATTGGCTCGCCTCTTTTCCCGCCAGTTCTCTCCCCACATCTTGGCCTCTGCAACTGCACGCTCTCGATCCAAATTCCGGATCAAGATCCTAGCAGTCTCCCTTGGAGAGTCTTCTTTCTCAGAACCATCCAATTTATGTCCAGACTCTCCACCTTCTTCATTCCTTGCTACTCTTCCACCCCTCTCCTCTTGTCCATCAATTCCGCCACCTCTGCTTCTTTTATCATCTTTCTCTCCAATGACTCTGATGTTATGCGCAGGAGCTGCATTGGTATTGTATGATTGGGATGATAAGTATGATAGAGCAGTCACCACATCCCCGATGAGAGGTCGAGCGGCTGCCTGTTCCTGGATACACATTGATGCAATGGCAAGGGCCTGGTAGAGTCCACGCATAGGGTACTGACCTTGAAGCTGTGGATCAGCTAATCTTGGAAGCTTCCGTCGATCATTGAACATGGGGCGCGCCTATAAATAGAAGAAATGAATCTGACACTCAATACTTTCAAATTTTCGGATACCCTGAAAACATCTTGGTGACTGAAAACAGACACATGCGGATAATAAATGAAAGATCACATTTCCCCAACATAGTTGGCACAAGGCTTTGATGATGATGAAATGAAAGACCACATTTTGATGCAACAAGAATCTTACATAGCTTCAATATTTTGGTGGAATGAATAGTTATTAATTTCATTATGCTTTTGGGAATGGCTTGGAAATTGAAAACCATATTTAGTAGTCATGGGAGTGCTTTTCTATCGATCCTGCACCAACTAATGATGGGAAATGAAAGATGCACTAGAAAAGTGCAAATATCTGCAGCTTAGTCACCAAGTTTAAAAAATCTTAAAAGAGAATATTTTTGTTTTGCTTAGACTTCAATCTTTTGTCACATGGCTGAATCAAAATTGTTCTTTGAATTTTCCACACAAGTAAATTTCAAGACTAACAACTAGACAGGTCTACAATGCTGGTTTGTTGATCGTCCACAACCTCTACTTAGAGGCAACTCATCCCCTAGTTCACATGGCGTATAGGATGAAAGATTTTAAATTTTGTCCATCACAAACACATCACAGAGTCCCATTATATAAAAAGACAGTACTCCCTCAACTCAACCGAGTCAGGGTAGCACAGATTGAGCCATGAACCAGCACAGACAATTTCGGTACCAGAAACATGTAGGTTTGTTCGAAGCCTTCTTTTTTTTTTTTTTGCTTTCTCCTTTTGCTTGAAGGCTTTGGAAAGGTAAGGAACAAAGAAGCTAACCTGGAGGAATTTCTTAAGGATAAGAACAACAGTGGAGAAATCTTAAACAAAGCTAGGGTTTTGAGAAAAGGGGGTCTGGGGATTTCTTCAAAGAGGCACATATATGTAAATGTCAAAAAAGCTTAGAATCATAACAATATGATGGAAACTAAGATAGATTCATGGGTTTAAATTTTGATTCATGGACATATTATGTATTTAATGGTTTTTTTAATACAATACTGCATTTTTCAATTCTGGAATTCTATCTATTTCAAATGTTTATGATGCATGTAGTGTTATACGCAATATTAGCCACATAAACACATTAGTCCATATGATGAAAGATTTAAAAATATTATTTAGTTAAATAAAAAACTGTTGTTAATTTATTTAAAATCTTTGATGTATACAATTATGAAAAGATTCTTAGCTCCATGAATATTTGGTAACATTTCCATGGCCATAAGTTCTTTTTTTGTTTAAACTCTTCAACACTGGATGTTTTAATGTTTGCTATGGTAAATGAATGTGATGAAGGATAATTGATATCTAACTATCAAACTAAGTATCTAATGGTAGTTGTTAATTTATATAAGCCATTGATTCTACCGCTTCATTTAGTATTTTAGTGCTACCATGTAATGTATACCCATGTTCAATTTATGGCTTATCGGTACTCATTAAGTGATTCTTTGATTACCCACGTAAAGTGAAAAGCAGTGCATCAGCAAAACAACTAGAAATGTTTGTAGTTAATGAAAAAACGATTAAAGAATCACATTTTCACAAATTTCTTTTTCATTTTGTACTTCTTATTTTTCCTAATTTGATTCTTTCTTAAGCGTGGTGCAGGCGTACTTGTTTTATGGACGGACATGGACCATCATGGATGGCCCAGATATGGGATGGATACTGTGGGGACACAGATTCTACACACAAAAAATGAAGTGTTGGATACAATACGATGCGATACATTGCCTAGTTTGCAGTATCCAGGTGTCAAGGCTCTGACTTGTCTTGGTCCCAATCAGCACAAAAGATCAGATTGGAAATTTTTTCACTGCAAGGATGTCAATCTTACCATGGGAATTACTGAGGACAAAGTACAACCAGAAAATTACTTCAACCATTCAATGGCCACCATTAGGGTGGTTAGGATGGCCAAACCAGTATGATTTTCAGCTTGTGCTCCATCCACAGTAGTTTGGATACTCTGCTTAATTCTCCACTCCATTCGACTGTCTGAATTAGTTGGCTGGAGGTCATGTATAAGTAGCATAAAACAATATAAGATTATGCGAAACATTCAAAAAAATAATAATAATAAGATTATGAGATTAATTAACAATAAGGTAGACAAATCCTTATTTGGTTCCTACCAATTTTTGGAATGAAGAAAGCTCTTTCCTAATTTTGTGGATTATACTTGGTATAAAAGTCCTGAAGTTTTCTGGCTCACAAAATAGTGAGTCAAATTTAACTAATCCGTTCTAAATTTTGAGCAAGTAATGGACACCCAAAACCAGGCTGAAAAGGAAACAATAAATTTCAGTCGACTGCACAAATTAGATAAGATTGATTACCCATGTGATCAGGTTTTGTTCTCCATGAGGCCTACTGCTATCGATTGCTTTCCGTCCTGTAATTAGCTCCAGAAAGACTACCCCAAAACTGTAGACATCAGACTTCACTGTCAGCTGTCCTGTCATAGCATACTCAGGAGCACAATAACCATAAGTTCCCATGACCCTGGTTGAGACATGCGACTTATCTCCAACTGGGCCAAGCTTTGCAAGTCCAAAATCGGATAGCTTTGGATGAAAACCTTCTGCGAGTAATATGTTTGATGATTTGAAATCCCTATAAATAACAGGAGGATTTGCTTTATCATGCAGGTATTCTAAACCTTTAGCTGCACCGGCTGCAATTTTCATCCTTGTACTCCAATCTAGCGGTTCCTTGTCAGGAGGAAGATCTGTAAAAGGATTATTTGGTCATTGAAGGGGCTAAATGGTACCAGAGAGAGAGCTAAATGATAATGCAATAGTGTTCATGAAAATATCACTGATTTAAAACTTAGCAATCAAGAACTTGTAACTGTTGAGTGAGTGTGCATGCAATTAATTAGTGAAGTTTCATGAAATGAAAAGTTCATTGTGTCCATAGGTTGAGCCCATTCACACATGGGCACACTTCCCAATGTTATCCACGTGATCCAAATCATCCAAAAATGTGCCTAGCTAAAACAAGCAAGTGGTTCTACTATCAGGTTCGTCAGAGATGCACACGACACATGGATGGTGGAAAGAGATCTCCACAGAAACACTCAAAGTTTATATGCTTTTCACCTGATGAGCGGACCTATCTTATTTTCAGCAAAGGTAACTTAAAGGTGGGATCCACCTGCTGCATGGCTTGAACATAGATTGATAGAAGTCACCTGTTCCATACATAAATGTCTGCATGTGGAGCCACATGTAAACACATGTATTTGCCAGTAAATCTTGTCAAATTTAACACAATGTTTTAAATGTTGAGGCATGTGGTGAGGCATTTCAAACTTCCAATTGCCCAAAGCGTGGAGCGTAAGCCTGAAATCTTAGAGCATAAAGCACGCCTTTAATAAATAGATAATACATTAGAAAATAATATATATTAATAAATAGAAAACAGGATCAGTTTGGTTCTTTTAAGCCTTTTAATGAGTTAGCTACAGTTGAATGAAGTTAAATCTAACTACACCAGTCTTAATTCTTTTAGAAGAAAGACTTCCAAGTTCTTAAAATTACAAACTTCACCACACTTTTTCTTGAAAATAGATGTGCTAATAGTGCATGTCCCCTTATGGTGGGTGACTGAAGTGGTGCCTCTGTTGGAAAGTCCCATGTTCCACATCGCCTAAGTAATAGGTTTAACATGTCTTCATATACCAGTTTGGGCCTTCCACCTATCAGCTTAAGCCTTTTGGGTTGGTACATGGCATCTTACATGGTATCAGAGTGGGTTCTGATCCCGTTGTTCTTGTGTAGCAAACGTGGTCGTCGTTCTTGTGTAGCCCACGTGGCAGGCCCGTCCATGAAATATGTTGGGCCTAGACATGAGGGGGAGTGTTGGTAAGTTCCACATCCCACATCGCCTAAGTAATATGTTTGATATGTCTTCATATATCTGCTTGGGCTTTCAAACTATCAACTTAAGCTTTTGGGTTGGTACATGGCATTTTATAGCCTCAACCTCAAATACTGGGAAGCCCAACTTTGAGGCAAGCCTCGAGGTGTATGCCCTAAATGCATTTAAAAGAGTGGGTGCATTATTCAATGCCCACACACAACACACACCATGGCAGCCCACAAAAAAAAAAAAAGTGTGAACCTAATATCTACACTTTCACATTCTACTAAGTCAACGAATACAACAGTTGATGTGGGTAAAAATTCATTTTGGTGATAAACTAATAGCATCACATTTTTGTTGATTAGGCTTTCCAAGAATTTTATTTCATATGAAAGGAAAAGAAAGCCATTCTACAAGCATCTAACAGAAAAACACACAAAAATGGAATTGTAAAGCATGGCAAAAAAACCATGTCAGTAAAACAAAGTGACAGGTATGGTTTAAAAGTTATGTTAACCATCACACTTGGCATCACAAAATCCAAATAACAATTGGACGACAGAACTTAAAAGGGAAAAGAAAAATATTCTGTTTGCTGAAACTTGAGTGAGAAAGATATGCGATGGACTCATGTTCAAAACCAGTTCTTGAATTGTTTAAAGAATTTAAAAGTTTCTCCGTTATGTTTACTAATAGCTCTTTGTTTTGACCTGTCCATTAGGCTGGCTTGGCACATGATCTGAAAGCCCATTCCAGGGCAGCACCTCTTGGACTGCACGAAACTTTTCATCCTCAACATGTAGGACCCACAACATTTTGCAAAACATGAAAATGTGCAAAGAACTATCTACCACTCCCTTCTACAATAATTTTCCACCAATCCATATACTGAATGTTGTTAAAAATTAAAAGCAGAAACAGGATGGGTATCTATTGTCTGATTGAATATTTTAGGCACATCCAAAGTAGTGTAATGATGCTGCTAAAAGTAACATGAGAGAGAAAATGAACATTAGAATAGATGAGAACAAAGCAATGCACATGCATTGAAAAGGAAAAATGGAGCAATAGTGTGTGTGTGCTTCATGGACAATTGTTCTATTCAGAAGTTACAACTTACAACCATTCCGATGATAAGTTACTAAGAATCCAAAGGAGAGTTTGGGTTGGAAGAAAGAAGTGGGAAATGATGGTGGAAAAGTTTTCACATAACTCAAATTTAAATATTGTGAAAATTAAACCCTCCACCTACCACCCACCACCGTTTCCACCATCCCACATACCACAACTTTCCCCTCTTCCAAACATCTGGATGACTATTAACAAATGCAGCCCATGATACTGATCAAAATCCATGGCTTGACTCTAGCCCAGAAGCACTGAAGGCCTGGTCGCCAACCCGAATGGGTTTGTGTGAAAAGAGTCAGGTGATACCCAAAAGATCTTTATTGTTGTCTGAGCCCAGCTAAGCAGCTAGTGAGAGTGGAGGATGACCTTAAGATGTATCAAACTGAAAGACCTAACCCCACAATCTCTGGTGCTTTTCTGGGCAATTAATGTACTCTCTTCTTAACTGTCTCTTTATAGGGCATAAACCAACGGTTAAGATCTTCTGAAAATGGGAGGTTTGGGATATCCCCAATCCACTGTGGGGTGCATCAAAACAGTCTAGGGGATAAAAATTATGGGCTTAAACTTTTTAAATGGGGCTGCAAATTGTGCATTTTCTGTGGAACATATAATTTCTCTTGGCTACAAGTTCAACTGATGAAATTAATGGAAAAAACTAATGATGGAAGATGCCTGTTCCTCCTGTGGTTGAATAAAGCAAGCAATGCCATAAATCCAATTCATTGTTTCTACGTACGCTTGCATGCATGCACATTCACATTCCACAATAAAGCACTTGAGAGTTAATATAATGTAACTCAAATTCCAGAAATCTATATGTATTTTAGAGCTAAGATAACGTATAATGAGGCAACAAGGATATCATCCAATGAGAAACATTTGAAAGAGGCTCCATGATTCTTTTTCCTTCTTTTCTTCTAAGTTTTGATCCAACGAAACATGAATGTTCCACTGATCACAAGTCTAACATAGTTCGATCAATGTAAATGTTGAAGCACAGTCCGTCCACACAATAGCCACCAGATTAGTGATCCCAATTGAACTCTCTTGGGCCTAAGCAAAAAAATAAATGAGAATCATAAAAGCATGAAGATTGAAGAGTGAAACAAGCACGGATAGTGTACTTCTAAATTGTTTACTTCTTGCATGCCAAACACCCACCCCCTCCCACCCCCCAACACATGCACGCACACGCACACAAAGATGTTTCTAAAAAACGGCCACACACAGAAATAAGTTGCTAAAAAATGGCCTCTCAAAGCATCTTTCATGTCATAGGATAAACCAAACAACCAATAATAAAAACACGGAGATACCATTGCAGTCTTACCATGTAGATGATCTTCCAATGATCCCAAGGGTAAAAACTCATAGACAAGAAGACGCTGGTCCCCATCAGCACAGTAACCAATCAAATTGACAAGATTAGGGTGATGCAAAAGGCTGAGCATGAGAACCTCCACAAGGAACTCCCTGTTCCCTTGAAGCCCATCTCTATCCAGTTGTTTAACAGCAACAACCTGCTTAAACAACCACACATTTCCATCTCCTAAGTACAATAATTCTTAAATCATTCTCAGTGAATACTCGAAAGAGAAGCCTCAAGTCCTATGCCAATTGATGAGAAATACGGAGGCAATATTTACAAAATTAAATTATTTATTGCATTTATGTCGAAACATAAACATGTAAGATTGAACCAAAATGAGATCGAGAGAAAAAAAAAAATTAACAATGACTTCTATGGTTCTACCTGCCCGGTGCTCTCTAGGCGCCCTTTGTAAACACGCCCAAATCCACCCTCCCCTAAAAGACACTCAGGTCTAAAGTTTCTCGTTGCAGCTGCAAGCTCCCGAAAGGTGAAGGTCTGTGCAGCAATACTAAGATCAGGCACATCTTTCCGATCCGATGATTCCTTTCTTGACCCTATTACACTTCTCATTCTTTGTCTATCAGCTCCTGGAAATCCATCAAACAACCAAACAATGATCCATGAATACCCCAGAACACTGAACCACATGCAAATGTATCAAACCATCAAGATCCTGAATTCAATAACTGGATATAATGATAAAAAGAACTTCACTTAGTTACCTAGTTCGCTCACAAAGCCTTCTAACTGTGAATAGTTCATTTCAAAAAATTCAAAATTCAATTTGTAAACTATTAGTCAGCTAATCGCACATAATTCTCCAAGACAGTTCTATAAATCCATTTAGAGGTGACTACCTAAAAATTCAAACCACTAAAAAGCACTGCACCCAATGCATTAAAACTAATCCATATGTAACACTAATCAGAATTGGCCTCGCCTAAAGAGTGCTCACCACTCACCAGTGAAACATGAAATTTTACTTTGGTTTTTACTTCAAACATGAGTTTTATATGTAATCAATCTGATTATGGGCCCAACTCAGATTGCAATAAAACTCCGCCGAGAGTAGATGTGAAAAAAGTTAATTTGAATAGTTTAGATTCTAGATGTGGGCCTTAGTGGTGGACTTCTAGCATGGCCACAGATAAATTAGTTCATCGAGCTTGTCGAACTCAAACTCCGAATCAGAAGAACTGATAATCGAATCAAATGAACCTACTCCATTGAATCTTATGGTAAAGCCAAGTCTCAAATGCGAATTAATAGAACTGTGAACTGGGTAACTAAAATTTCCTTCTTCTGAATCAAAAGGCATAAAACTCAATAGAACTCATACTCATAAAATATCCAGTAATCAGAATCCAAATCAAGTTACTGTAAGTCATTCATTAAAAATATCAATTTGTTCAATTCAGCTCTAGTCTTTAAAAAAGGACAAATCCAGTAAATATTTTACTGCCATTTCAATGTCAAATATGAAAATTCCCCATGCAGCGTTTTTCAAAATTAATTTCTTAAAAGCTACCGCTGTATTCAAAGGTCAAAATCACAAATTCAGAAACACAAAATAGATTAAAAAAAAAAAAAAACAGAAACCATGAACTCTTAAAATTTTAAAATCGAAATAACTAGACCATGTTAAACTCATACACAGCACGAGAATTCCCAATTGTTAAAAAATCATAATCGAATCACTTCTAACATACCCATCACCCAATGAATCTCAATTTCTCAACAAAACCATCTAAAAGTCAAAGCATACCATTCAAAATATTAGATCAAACAATTGCACCAAACCAAAAACAACTCAACAAACTGATTTCATACAAACCATTGAAAATTATAACAAATACGGAAATTTTGAATAAATCAGAACTCCAATCAGAAACAATTTAACAAAAAATATCCGAATTCGCGTAGTTGCATCTGAAAAAATAAAACCCAAATCCAGAATTCATAAAAAAAACAAAACCCAACAACACAGATCAGACCAATCTCATACAAAAACAAACTACAAACAGACCCGAAGATAATCTGGAAATATGAGATTCCACCACTGGCTTCCCTTCTCTTCTATCATCTCTAACATTCTTCGCGTGCAGTTCCTCTTCCTCCTTCGAATCAAAGCATGGGAAACAACCCATTTCTTCAAAAAACTGAAACCCAATTCAGAAATTCCAGTAATCAAACATCACTCAAGCTCCATCTTCTTTTGCTGCTTCTCAGCTGAAATCGATGCTGGGGAGACGTTTTTTTTTTTTTTTGGGTTTCAATCAATTTCAGATCCGATTGAATAAGGTGGTAGTAGATCAACGAGAGAAGATCGAAAGGTGGCTGGAAGAATCGAATCAAATGGGGATGAAAAGGAAGGAGACTAGTTCGTTTCGTTCGTTACCAGTAAAAGAGGAACAAAAAAATAGCCGGCTAATGTTTTCAGGTAATGTACAAGACACGACGTCTACATCACGACTCTGGATCCTCTTTTTTGGAGGTATGACACGTGGAGCGTTTTGTGTGGCCCACTAATTCTGTCCCATCATATTTGGGGGAAAATCAGTTGCCATGCCATGACTTCTTTCCTAAGTTATCAAATGGACAAATAACATTTAAAACCTTCCTCCAAATGAGATGGCTCACCCTCCAACCCATTTGAATTTTTGGTTGATTGGAGTTCATATCCTACCTCCCCTGTAGTGGGCTCGCTTGTTAAAAATCTTTCAGACTAAAATGAATGCTTGGAATTTTCATTGATCACATTATTAATTACATACTCAATGTAATGGTGACCCATTAAAATATGGGGACATCTTGTATAGAATGGAGGACATACATTTTGATTTGAGCATCTTGGATTTTCAATGGGTGGGCATTAATACGAAATTCCACTACTTAATCGCATTCCCAATTACATGCACAATTTGACGGTGAAATATATTTTTTTCTATTTTAGGTAACCCAGCAAAGAGAGATGGGACCCAATTAACATCACGCATATGCGGAAAGACAATCCACTCAAATAGAAAATGAGCTTGCACACATGGAAAGAAAGCCCATGTAAATGGGAAAGGAGTCTCGTACACACAAAAAGCGGTGGTGTACCCAAGGTTCGAACCCTGTGCAAATAGATAAGAACAGTCACTCTTTATCACACGAGTAAGGAGCCGTTACTCCAATTTAACAGTGAAATCAATACTTAGTAAACCATGGAAATATATCTTATAGGAGGAGAGCATTTATTTTGAGCCGGATTTTGGAATTCCACTCCTTGGAATCCCATTTTGTGAGAGTGAAACTTGCATAGGATCCCAATTGGGTTTCATGGACCTCGTTTTATTTGTTGGGTCTAGTGGGCCACTCGTGCAGGCAACGTTTGCATTACTAAAAATAGCGGCAGAGGTTTTGCACGAGAAAGTTGCAGTGGATCGATCTGGAACAAGAGTGTAAAACACAGGAACACTACACTTGTGATAAGATAAGAGTCCAGCTAGACTCGCCAGAGATATTTTTAGGTGTGTTCACTGGGAACTACTCATAAAAATCTAACCCCACAAAACAAAGTTATAAAGGCCCCCGTCTAGAATAAGCCATGTCCAATTTTCACTCTAATAGGAAAAAATTATTATGGTATATTGTATCTATTTTTCACTCTTAACTAATCAATATTTAATTTATTTTTTATTAGCATTTCCTAATCACATCTGGAAAAGAAAAAAACCTAAAATGAAAAATATACTAACAGTCTTGGTAGACAATAATTTTCCAGCATCAATAACTATGATGATGACATGATGTGCGTCTCTAATTCAAGTTTAAACCTTTCCATTTTCATTCTTCCCTTGATTGTCATGCATTTACCTAGCGGACATCTTTTAAGAAAAAATCATTGGACATTTTTATGTTTGCCTCAACATATGTATAAATTTATTGAGTTATTGTCTCTTTCCGCACAACTTATTACATAGGTTAGTTAGACCTGATCATTTAGCAGGGTAGTTTGTCTTGAATGGTTGAAATTGAAAATTTTGCACTACAATTAAGATAAAATATAATATTAATATACTGTACGAAGATAAGGAGCACAAAGTTTTAGATTTATCAAAAGCTCCCTCTAGTTTTGTGTAAAAGTTATAGTCCCTCGCCGGGAGCATTGTTATTTATGCTTACTTAGCTGCTTTGAAAGTCCCCAAAATGTCTGTAGAAATATGGTGGGCATGTGACCAGTTTTTAAAGTGCTTAAAATTTCATTAGCATAGTCTCTTTTTTTATTATTGGTGATTAATGACATGTACAGGTGAAAAGAAACCCATCAACCATCACAAATGCACGTGAAATGATACACATTATGCCGTCTTTTATGGTTGTCTCATGACTAGTTGATTTGAAACTTTGGCAGTGTATGTTGGATCACTCTTGAAGACATCCTATGTTATTGTCCTCAATGAGATTTTTTGTGCGTCAATCTACTCAATACCCGAATTCCACTTTACTTGAATGGAGAATGAGCAGACTGTATATTGATTAAATGTAGCCTTCTTGGGCTCACTTACATTCATGTTAATGGATGAGATGAGGGGCATATTGATTGAATCTCAACAGGCAGGGTGTAAACCTCATTTGCACACCTTCTTTAATAAATAAACTATAATTATATAAAATATGTTATATGTAAAAAATAAATAGAAGAGACTTACATGGACTATTTTTAAGGCTTTTAAGGTTCCATGGTAACTTTAACAACCTTAAAGTTTCGTAAAAGAAAACTTTTAAGTTCTTAGTGTAACGAGAGGATTTTGTTCTCCGCTAGTTTCATCCAATAGGGAGAGGAATCTTGCATTCCTACTCTCCCATTAGAAATTTAAAATCTTTCATTGAGAAAAGTTAATTTATTTATTCTTTCCACATGGGAAAAATGTTGCATCAAAACTATAGAAGATTGGGCTATGTGGAAAATCTAAACAATTTTATCTTTATTCCAAAATCCTTTTATTGAACAAACGTGATATGTTCATGCAAGGCACTTTTCTACATGAAGAATCCTTGGTGTTGAATAATTTTAGTATTGTACAGGCACATCCTAAAATTTTATTCCGTACCTCCCCTGATTATAGAGGAGCTGAAAATGATTGTGCCATTTAGTGCTTATGCATAAAATATGCCTCTAGATGGTGTGTTGAATGCAAGTTACTCATTAGACTTTGAGCCAAAATAATTGTTTATTTTTTACACATAAAATATGTAAAACAAATTTACAAAAGTAAGTTTAACATATGTGAAATAAATATATATATATATATATTTAACATATTACAACATTTGATTGCAAAATACGATTTTCATACTACTTTCATGTGATATTCATTTCATCACATTTGCTCTAATTAGATATGTAGTTATACAAAAAATATGAAGTTGATGTTTAGGGTTAGCAAAGGTAGAGCAACGAGGGCCTTTTCTCAAATTCTATATAATTCAATAGTCTTTAAGAGCCTAAAATTTTACCAAAATGAAAGTAGTGAGTTAATAACATAATGAACTGTTCAAATCATGAATTAGGAGCCTACAAGAGTGCAAAAAAGGAGAAAAATGAGATGAGATTATATTTTGTATTCTTTTCTTAATTACATATTTCTCATAATCTGTAAGAATCTAAGGCATGCAACTTCATTCTTTAGTTTAATTTATTTGTTATATTAGAATATTGAGCAGTGTAGATCCTCACTTGGGAGCCACAAGGGTATAGAACTTTTGAAAAAAATGGAATAAGGTTATATAATTTTCACATGTTTCTGCAAATCTGCAAGGATCTAATATAAGAGAGTTCACACATTCTCCATGGAAAATCTGAATAGTGAAATCATGATTTGGGGTCTACTGCAATATGAAGAATATAAAAAGAAAAGAGAAATTTAACTAGTTACATTTTTTTCACATTAAAAAGGGGTAGCACGACTTGAACTCAGGGCAAATTTGACGAAAACACTTACCAATGCTAAATTTGTGTTTTTTTTTTTTTTTCAGGTGTGCAATCAAAATGTAACACTTGCATATATAAATCCCTTTACCGAGGTGTGAGAATTCTTGTACGAAAATGAACCTATTTGCATAGTATTTTCACACAATTGACTTTTTTTTAACCCAGTCAAGGGGTTGGGACCCAAGAGAGAGCCCGGCACACACGCAAAATGACAGCTCACTCACATGGGAAAGGAGCCCACACATTCAAGAAGAAAGCCCGCATACGCGGTAATAGGTAGCGTACTCAGGATTCGAACCCTAGGTATTAGGTGAGTTGAGAACTGTCGCTCCTTACCACTCGGATAAGGAGCCACTCTCAATATATAACTTTTGCATCCTCTTCCTCTGTGCTTTTTAAACTATTTCTCGAAGGTTGTGCATTACACTTGTAAAAGGGTCTTTGGTTCAAGAAGCTCCGCCCATCAAAAAGGTTTGTTTGGATCAATTGATTCTTATATATTCCAATTCTTATGTTGCTTTATTGAACCCACATTTTTACACTGACTTATTTTTTTAACCTAATAAACATATTTTACACTTTCACAGTCCAAGTAACAAAAAAAATTAACAAAAAATAAAAAAGTAACTCCTACATGTTGCTTATAGCATTGCATTGTCGATCATAAGTCCAAATAAAGGAAGATGGTTAACATCTTAATGGAAACCACTGCAAAGATAATAAAAAAAATCATATTCTCTTCATGCCATGGGTTGAGCACTGGCCCACAAGGGTATGATAAGAGCTTACGTAGTTTTGACCTACATAGGGCTTGACCCTGCCCTTAGACAAACCTTCTCTGCTCAAAATATGTATATATATTACTTTAAATGTACCATCCCAACTAAATTTACCTGTCATGTTATAAAGAAAAAGACAACAAGTTATAGTTAATCTAAATTACTGTAACACCCCAACCCAAAATAATTGTATTTAGTATTAATTAATTATATTTTAATTAATTTGATTATACTTAGATACTAAATAAGTTATTTTAATGTAAATTAGTCTTATTTTAGATTTCGGGTTAGACCTTGAGTCTTGGGTAGGTAGTTTGAACCAAACTTGGCTCAGTCAGGTAGACTCAAGGACTTTTCCGTAATTATCAATTTTCTAATTTGCATCATATGCATGTCATTTTGGCATCACCGTGTGTATCTTGAAGAGCACGTTGATTTTCGTATTGAACTCTACCTCAATTGATTACACGTTGCGTAAGTGGGCCATCATTTGACTCAAGATG
Organism: Persea americana; assembly: GCA_029852735.1. Lineage (NCBI taxonomy): Eukaryota > Viridiplantae > Streptophyta > Magnoliopsida > Laurales > Lauraceae > Persea > Persea americana. Next base: position 60,123,140 of record CM056816.1, on the reverse strand, counting down.
GAAATATACAAAATTGGTGGACCTTATTGCAAAAGGGGCATCTTTATCCCTTAGGGATTAAATAACCCACCATATCAATCGATAATTTCAACCCTTTCTTCTTCCTTTCATTGCTTTTCTCTCCACTTTCCATTTTCCTCTTCAAATCATCTATTGAGAGTTGTTGCATGTGGATTGAAAGACAAGGATTGGAGTCCTCTTCATCTTCTCCACTTTCTTCATCTTCTTTTGCTAGTTATTGTCAAGAACCCATCTCGACCATCTCTTACTCTTCCAATTTCTAATTTCTTGTTAGAGGTAAGAAACAAACTATTTTGTTTATGTTTTCAGTTGCATAGAGTTAAGAGACTCATGTTTAACAATGCATGATCATTCTTTAGCATTTTTCATATGGATTCCTTATTAGGATTTCTATTTGGGGATTTTGAGTCTTTCGGGCTAAGTTTGTGAAGAAGATTTGGAAGCTTGAAATTGAGGCAAGTATAAACTTTAATAGCATTTCATAATGTTTATTCCTTTGATTGATCCATAATTCTATTTTGTTAACTTAATAGCCTCTTAAATGTTATAGAGTGAAATGTTGATGGAATGATTAGTTCTAGTTGAAGTAGTTGATGGAAGTGTATGTATTTGTTTGTAAATGGGAGTAAGGAGGCTCAGATGTGCAGGTTGTAGTAGAAGATGATGGAAAGGAATAGGGGGGAGAGAGAGCTTCAGAATTGTTTAAAAGCTCAGTCCATAATTCTGCCCAAAGGCAAGCGGTCACCCGGGGCTAGTCGCCCCCTGGCGGTCAACATTCCAGAATGCAACTTTTTGTCAGGCGAGCCGCGGTGACTAGATGGTTCCTGGTGGCTAGCCGAGTGGACCACAGTTGACTAACCTTCAGGTGACCGATTGCCCAGAAACCTTAAAATTCTATAAAATATTCAGAAGATTTTTAGGGATAGAAATTGGTGCCTTGACCTTTTGTATGTCCAACAGAAAACCATAAGAGCTTGAAATATCTAAGGAGGTTAGGATATTCTCATATGTACTATCCAATAATATATCATTATTCCATAGGTGTTAGTTTAGGGAACCTAATGCATCTAATTATATATGTGGCACAAAATTAAGATAGTAATATAGCTTTCCTAAACTTATATCGAAATGGATGGTGATAGACAATGGATAGTTAGATTACGATTGGCTAGTAATTACCTTGATTTAGTAAATCAATTGCATTCATATTGAAATGAGTATTATCATTGACCTCAAGTTTGATTTATACGTTAATGATATAAATGGTATTATTTCCAATTCAATTACTATATTCTGATCCGATTCCTTTGGAACAATTATAGGTGTGAATAATTGCTATTCGATTCGATTCGATTTGAGATGATATTAAATGGAAACTTTATCCATAGTCAAATATTATTCGATTCGATTGAGTCGGCACTATTTAGCTTTGACCTCGTGATACCCACCGAGGTTAAACTTGGTTTAATTATTCGTGACTACTGCAGTAAGTCCTCTGAAGTATCGAAACTCCAGAACGGGTAGCCAATTGAACCTTTGGCCGGGTCGTTGGTGACATCTCAACTAGATTCGCTCTCTATTTGAGAGGATAAGCTCAATGTAGTAGTCAATTAGTATGTATATTCTTCAATTGATTCATGAAGCATAATTCATTTGATATTGCATAATTGCCTAGTTTTACATAGCATTGGCATCTTTTAATCAGCTGTTATTAATTCGATTGGATACATTATGTATTTTCTTATTAATGCCTATGCTTGCCGAATCATCGTATTCATAATACTATCTTTGGTGCCACATATGCAGGTGCAGCTCCTGATCCCGAGGAGTCCCATGGGGGAGAGGAGGAGATCGAAGAGGTTCCTCTAGGATTAGAGGAGGGCAGGACAATGGGCCTATATAGTTACTTCTCCATCGGAGAGCCATGTGTATATTTTGAGAGCTCAAATGTTAGAGTGTTACTAACCCCTTTTTGTGTGGGTCACACTTAGTATTTTCATAATATACTTTTGGTATAGGGTGCAGGGTATTCTTATAAACCCTTTGATGTTACTCAATGTGTAAGTCTTTTGTATAAATATGAACGTTAAATTGGACTGAATGTGAAATGATACCTTGATGTGAAATGTTTTTTTTCTTTTTTCTTTTTACAGCTTCTGCTATTTAAATGTTATTGACAGGCTTTAGTGAGCTAGCCTCACAAGTGAAAATGATTAGTTTTTATCCTTCCCGTATTGTATTTGACTTGAGATAGGTACAATATTAAGGGATTATGCGTGTCGCACCTCGATAATTACCCTATACCAGGGTGATTAGGGACCAGTATGTGACAATTACTAAGGAAACTCTGTGTTGAGATAAGGATGCCGACACAATCTTCTTAATATAAACTACTTATAATAGAAACCCAATCTTTAAGAATCCCAATTCTTCAAAGAATACTCTTCATGCTACTCACCACAATGGCCACAGAATGAGGGAATAAAGTTTTGCATTTGAACATATCTTGATCACAATGGATGTGGTCTTCAATTGTAATCATCAGATTGTAGCAACATTTTTTGAAACATTAGTAAATGGCTAACCAACTTGGTCAAAACACTCATCTTTATCACTATATCCGTAGAAGATTTTCACCTACAAGCATACTACGTATTGTTCTTAAGTGGTCCAGCTGAGCGACCTACTTAGATAGATGCCTATAAGTGAAGGCAGGATGGATGGAAAGGTCTCCTCATGGGTAACGTCAAGCCAAAAAATCAACACCGTCAAATCACTCCAGCCCTTAATTTCATAAGCTTAAAATTGAATAATCTTTTAACTATAGATTTTGTTGAGATTTAATCTGGCAGTGAGTAAACGTTAAACTTAGACCTAGGCAAAATCAAATGAGACAATAGTGTAAAACAACAATGATCCTAGGTGGGCCTAAGTGGGTGACTTAGAGCTAGTTGAACTGCATGTAATCCACTTCTAAATGGTAAAAAACCACACCAAATATAACAAGATGAAAATTTACACCTCCTCTATGTTTGAAGAGAGAAAAAGAACAATCCAAAAGGGGGAAAGCATAGAACTATGACATGTTGCATTAGACAACATGTGAAAAATCGGCGAATTTGAGGATTCTTCACTTTCAAATGGGGCTTTTTTAATTAAGAGTTTCTTAAATCACGTCCCATAACAATTCAGACCCTCATATGTGAGGATTATATATCCTCTCATTTTCGGAATTTTCTCTTCTTATGAGAAAGGTTGGACTTCAAATTCCTATAAGATGAGAATTGCGGATAGTTCAAATTCACCAGAATTTACAATAGTCCAATGTGAGGTTTTTTTTTTTATATAATTTTATATTTTAAAAAGTAGAAATCATTTCATTCAACTGAATCTTTGAAATTGAATGTACCCAGCTACAATATTGATTTGACCGAACATATTCTTTCAAACCATCATACAAGCTGCACGAGGCAAGAGTGAAGGGTCCAGATTGTGCCACGTGGCATCTTTTGTCATGGCAGGATAACTTCCCTCACTTATTCCAAGAATTAGATGCTCGTTGGTAGAAGTGGAGAGGATTCTCCAACCGAAATTTTGTCGTTGGGCACTTCCCCAATGGGAATGGAGTTGACTCAAATTGAAAATTAAGTGGGCTCTTTCCCATCTTGACCCTTCTGTTTTAAAGGGTGGTGATAGACCCCGTGTGGGCCGTTATTAAGGATCTTCGATTTTCTAGACCTATATTTTCTCCAAGGCAAAGCTTCCATGTCTATCTACCATCAGTTGGAGTTGAAAAAAGTTCTATCTTGTTCATGCACTTCAATATGCAAGAGTGAAGGAAGGGATAGAATCCTGGAAAGGTTTTATCATTTATGAAAAATGGAATATAAAAATCAGATCATTGCACATTTTTAGTCATTTATTTACCACATGTTATACTTTGGTAGGATTGGTTAGCAATAGAAACTTAATATAATATCAAAATCAATAGTCACAAGTTTTTATTATACAAATGGATCCTTTAATATCTCAGATTTTATATCTTATATAAATGGGTCATTTGATGTATATGAGATCTTGACTTTTGGTCTTACATTGCTAGAGTGATGACTCGATATTTATCTTCTATCTCCCATCGATTCTATTTTCATTAAAGGGAGGTTTTTGTGGATATTCACCTAATTCCCCATTTTAACCATTTATAGAATTTAAATTCTAGGTATTCATGAAATAAACATGCCCTCAAAGTTAAGTTTGGAAGAATGTCAACTGAAGTGACGTAAAACTTAATCGATAAACCTTAACTCTATTTGAACTAGAAAAAAAAAAATGAAAAAGAAGGAATGCAATTTATACTAACCAGGTTAACATTAGTTTTAGCCAAACACACAAATGTAGTGGAAAAAAAAAAACCACAACTATAGTGTACTCGGATTGGGAGGGCTGGACCCCAGCCCTATGGTGAGGGAGGTAGATTTCGAGTGAGGTGAGGGAGCCTTTGGTGAGAAAAGTAGACCTCAAATGAGGTTGGACAACGTCAGATAAGAAAAAGGTAAGAAGTGACAAAACTTACCACTGGGTGACAGCAGTAAGCAGAAAAAAAAACACTCTTTATTCATTGCTTGGGAGTGTGGGTGTAGAGCTGATCACACCATGTCTACGCCATGTAAGAGCTAGATCTTTAGTCCATTCTGTACAAATTTTGGCTAAAGCATTATAATAAAGAAGATTAGAGGCGACGTGGGGAACAAAAAGCAAATCTTGTATAGCATGTCACTTTGTTGCATTGCATTAAAGCTACCCTCTCAGATAGATCTCTTGAACGATTATTCAAGTCAGATGTCCCCACAAAATTAGATCTGACATTATGGCATCCAATCTACGTGTCTCGGGCCCTTATGCAATCCCTAACATCTATTTTAATGACATTATTATTACCGACCATCACTGTGGACCCTATTAATAATTTTAACAGATCAACTGCCATCCTTACCAATATTTTTCTCATGGTGGGCCTCTCCCCCTCATCATGGTGATGACAGGACCTGCATTTTAACCTTCTAACTGGGACCTGATGGAAATGCAAACCTTATGAATCTCCAGTGATTAACATGAGTAGCATCCACATTGGATTTTTTAAAATATTAACTAATGAAATCCGCAGTGCTTTGTTGTATATATTTTTGTCCAGTATCAAACCTTGAGATAGAGGTCACAATTTGGATCCAACTTGATGTTGACTTTGTAATCTTCATTTCATTTTCAGTTACATTAATTAATAAGTTAGGGGAGCAGGTGGCTGAGGCCAGCATGCCACATAATCTGCCAATTTAATTTAACCTACAGCTCCAACTCAATGGCTCAGTCTTAACCTAGCTAGACTGAGGCCCAAAGATGGAAGACGATGGATGTAAAAGGGTGAAGGATATTTAGTGAAGGTGTGGAAGGGGCCTCACTTTCCTATAATTTGATTTACTGACGTAATTACAAGGTAATGAATTTCCGCCATAAAAGAAACTCTTTGATGATTAGTTGTAAACCTTTAATGCTTTTGTTCCAATAATTTCATCAACACATTGTTTATAACTATTGGGAATTCAATATTCTATAAAATATATGGCCATATTTGACCTTAGATTTATTTATGAATTCAATTTCATGCAAATAAATAAAAAGGGCCCTTAGCAGTTGATATGGCATTTAGAGAGGAGAGTTGTCTATTGGCCAAAGCCAAAGATTAGTTCAGTTCAAGGTTTTCTGCCTAGGTTCCAATTATTTACCAGCATTTTCTTTTTCTGTTCAAAGCTGGCTGCCATATATATGTTCGATTGATTGTCACAATCCCAAAAATAAACAACAGTTAGTTCACAATTAGGCACTCTTATCCCTTCAATCACCACCTATCAAGTTTGATAAATTGATGCTGCCGGATCATCCCAAATATCCTGGTATTCAAAACCTCATCCATTAATTTTGAGTCAGCTAGATGAAAGTTTCTCATCTCCTTTCCACCACGAATCCTAAACCCTTGAGTGTCTCCCACATGCTTTATGTGAGCGCAATATGGACCTCTATCTTGAGGTCTACAGGAATGTCATCCTCTGTGATGTAATATCCTTAAATTCTATTTCAATAGGAGTTAACCCCACTGTAATACCGAGCACATCACTGATGACATGATTAGCGCAATTTAATGCATTATTGAACATATGACCATCTCAACCTCTCCCCCGTGGTTGGGGGACCTTTGATTCCAACCCCTATAGTGTCTCTTTCATGCCTCTTGTTTGTGGGGATGCCTGGAACTCCTCATTAGAACCCGCATAATGAATTCAAAATGAACGTCGTTCCCTCTTGATATATCCTCAAATTTCACCTCAACGAAGTTTGGTCCCGTCGCGACTGAGGTTAGTAGATTTACAGGTAATTGCATTATCTGTCATGTTTGACAATCTTATGATGAGACCAACTATTAGGATGACATCGCACAATGGCTCATGATGAGTGCATGCCAATTGCCATAGAGGATCCAAAGAGGTCATGACATACATCTTGAACCATTCAGATTATCATTATATGGGCCCCATGGTGGAGCTAGATACAAGCCGCTTACACAGAGAGTGAGTGGGACACTATACAGGGGGCCTAGTTTTTTTTTTTTCTTTATCTTTTTCTTTTTCCTTTTTGGGTTGGAAACATATTTGATTTATTCAAAAGAAAGATGATTAAAATATTCACTTCTCTCCCAGCATCCAGCGATTTTCTTGACTTCTTTTCTTTTATATATACCTTACTATGTTTTTTTTTTTTTTTTTTTTTTCACTTTTTTAGGGTTTAGAAGAAGTGAATGTTATTTTGGTTTTTGGTGGGGCTGCTAAATGAGGATTTTTTTTGAGCTTTGGTTTGATAAAAGTTTTGCAACTACTGTCAATTTTAGGGTCGGACTTGGACAATACTAGGTTTGTCATGTGTGACTCTTAAGCTGTTTGTATTTTTATATATTATGTAAATTTATTTGAGTATGAATCTTATGTGAGTTTTAACGTGAGTCTTTTATTAGTTTTTTTTTTATATGATTCTGATGTGAGTTTTATATAATTAGTAATGTATGTTTCTCATGTGATTCTTATATAGATTCTTAATAGCATGAGATCAATGTTTAATCTCATATTAAGATTCAGCTCTAGTAGGCCCAGCTATTATGTATGTATGTATGTATGGATTTTTAGGATATTGTTTAATGGATAAGTGAGTATGAAATTGCCTTCATATGCCTGTGGCTTTTCGTTAAAAATAAAATCCCTCATTTTAAAGGCTTTTTTAGGGCCGGACCTCCTTTCTTAGGGCCAAATTGACAAGGTCCCTTCTTTTTTTTTTTTCTTTTTTCCTTTTTCTTTTTGGGTTGGCAACATATTTGATTTATTAAAAAAAAAAGATGATTAAAATATTCACTTCTCTCCCAGCAAGCAACAAAGCGACTCATAACCCTTTCACTTTCTCTTTCACACTCTCCGTGAGGCAGCAGCTGTCATCCTTCAACAGTCTGAAAGCAAAACCCGAAACCCTAAAACCCACGTCCGATCCGACACGCTTATATCCCATTCCGTAACGGGAATGAGGCATGTCGGATCTCGCAGAAATCGACTCTCCTTGCGAGCATCTCTCCTCCTCGGCTCCATTCTCACTGGTTCCTGCCTCTTCTTTCTCAGTATCAGATCCATCGAACCGGAAGAACCGATCCGATACCAGCTCAAATGGTCCCTCGAACCGGAAACCGTTCCACCGAGCCCCTCATCTTCATCTTCGTCTTCGTCTTCGTGCGCGACGGTCGAACAGATGGGAGAGGATTCAGCTGCAGATGGATTCGAGAAGGAGAGCCTCAGAGTGCGCCAGCTGATACGACACCACTTCGAACTGCAGGGTATCATCGCTTCTGATCTGTCCTTCGTTTTGTTCCTTTTCTCCCACATTGGCATTTTCTCGAACACATGGTGGAGTGTGGCAATGAGATCGTGTTTCAGCCGTCTATATGGTCGTTCATTGTTGGGCCCACCTGATGAACGGCCTTGATCTTTCATGTGCTTGTCATTCATCTCTTAGATGTGTTGATTACAACGATCACATGTAAATTATCTTTGTTGAGTGAGATGATCACATGTTTGATTCAAATGTCAGGAGCTCCTAGAGTCCGAGGGCTTCCTCCAGAGCAATTTTGCAGGCAAGGTTTTGTGATGGGGAAGGCATCAGAAGCTGGGTTTGGCAATGAAATGTACAAGATTTTAACTGGTGCAGCGTTGAGTGTTCTGTTAAATCGGTCACTGATCATTGGGCAAACCAGGCATGTGGATTCTCTATCAAGCTTCTTCTTCTTTAGTAACTTTATACCCTTTCCAAATGGTTCTGTTTTTAAATTTTTGTCAGTGAGAAGTTTTAAATTTTTATATCAACTATCCATACCATTTCTCCCCTTTGGACATGAAAATCATGAGGAGACAGACACCTTTCAATGGACAAGCTTAGGTGCCTCATTGTCAATTATACCGCGTTTTGCAATTTGAAACATAGATTGCCCATCACTTGCTGTTTGCAGAAATCAACAAACTATTTTGTGGTTTCCTTGAATTTAGTTTTTCTATAGTAGTGATTCTATATCCAATAATACAATGATATATGGGGTTTATGCTGGATATGAATTCATTCTGTGTTTCTAGTAACACCTGCTCATTCTTATGTTTGTATATTTTTTCACTACTTTTGTTTTCAGGGGCAAATTTCCTTTTGAGGATTACATTTCTTATGCTAATCTTTCATTTACTCTACAAGAAGTCAAGCATCTTTGGAGGCAAAATGATTGCGTTGGCCGGTTCAAAAAACGTCTAATAATGAGAACCGATGACTTTGAGAAGCCAACAGAAACAAATGTCCTTTGTAGTGATTGGAGGGAATGGAAGCAACCTATCATATGGTAAGCACGACTTCCTCTGCTGGCTCTTGTAAGGATCTGATAATATGGTAAGCAACCTATCTATGTATCGTATCCCACTGTGTGCTGAATATGTTGGGTTCAAAAGAAGCATACAAATGGCCAGGCCAGGCCTAGTGTTTATTGGGCAAAAAATGAGGCCTGGGCCCAGTCCACAAGCCTAAAGCACATCTCAAAACCAGCCAGCGTCAGCGGGCTAAGGTCGGCCCTGGCTGCATGGTCTATGAGCTCCCCTTTGTTTATCTATTTGGTCATCACTCAGTAACATGGATGGATTTGATCTGATAATTGCTAAGAACTAATTTTGTTAATCAAGCAAAAAAAAATCTTTTCCCATGAAGTTGGTGCACCTCGCTGAGCACAAGTACAGTGGATCCTTTTTTTAAATTTTGACAGTAACTGTTGTTTGGAAGTTTATGTAAGTTTAGGCTGTCGATTTCAGGTTCCAAGGTACAACAGATGCCGTTGGGGCTCAGTTCTTCTTAAAGAACATACACGCAGGGATGAGGACCACAGCATCTACTTTATTTGGTCATCCAGGATCCGTTCAGTCTAGGCCTAATGTTTTTGGAGAGCTTATGCGAGTCATCATTTCTCCTTCACAAGCCGTTGAAGAAGCTGTAAACTTGGTGCTCAATGGTGTAGATCCAGATATAACATTGCATATGCGCATGCTTATGAACAGGTAAAATAAAGGTTGTTGCTAAATATGTGTCCTTGATAGGTTACTTTGTAATGATATAAAGCTGGTTTAAGATGCTTATTTGCTTAAATGTTAACCCACTGTGTAGCTCCAAGTGATGCAGCAGTATTTATTGCCTTGTTGTAATTCCAACTAACACAAAATTTCTTGAGTTATTTTATATCTAGGTCGGTAAGGGCTGTACAGGCAGCGCTGAACTGTGTTAAGAAGGCCATGAAAAGTTTTCGACATCAGGGTGTGAAGCCTAGGCTGGTTTTGGTTTCAGATACACCTTCGTTTATCAAAGGCATAACTCCAAACATGACAAATTTTGCGGAAGTGAGTACTTCAATCTGTGTTTATACATTGCCGTTGCTTGGGCCGGTTTTTGTTTCAAATATCCCCATGAGCCTAGGCTTTGGATCAAGCCTAGTTTTTGAAACCCTTATAGAATTGGAGGTGGGCTCGGTTTTGGGCCTTATGTACTTGTGAGAGGCTTGGGCCAAGCAATATTTATTTTTATGTAAAATGTGTACAAAGTTCATACAACTTTCCAATTTTGCACTTCCAAATATGAGAAGGAAAACCACCCCCCCACACCACCCCCCCACACCCCCCCCCCCCCTCTCGCTCTCTCTCTCTCGCGCACGCGTGCACACGTACATTCCTTTTGCCTGGATAGCAAGTGAAGGAGAGGAAACAACTGCTCCATCTAGATCTCTCTCTCTCTCATCTTTATCTTGTCTAGATAATGGAGAGGAAAAAGTAAAAACGTCTTACTTTTGAACTATGGCCTATGAATAGAAAATGGAAATATGAGGAATAAAAACCCATCCTTCAATGAGATGGAGCTCTCTTACCCTCATCCAAGGTTTATCAGTGTTATACACACATCTCTCTCTCTCTCTAAAATCAGGTCTTCGGTGATCAATACCATATAGTTGATGCAACACATCCTGGATTAGGCAGACAAAATAATTGTGAAGTATACTATATTTCTAGTTTGCCTCAGTCGTTCTAATGTGCCATTAGATTTCATCCCATCTTTGATGCTTGGCCGTTTCTGCTAAAAAGCTGCCAGCCTTTTTTGTATGGTCCACCTGGATTCTTGATAATCAAGGTAGATAGGGTGATGAATAGATATAGTACTGATCCAGTGTGCGCCTCAACGTGGAGCCCACATGGGCCACAACTAGGACTGGGACCAAGGGGGATCGAAAGATCTCCCCTGGTCCTTCATCTTTGCAAAACCAGCCCCATCCCCGACCCATATCATCTCCATCCGGGCTCCACAAGTATAACGGTGTACAGTCATTCGGATGGGTGTGCAGTAGATCCAACGGTCCAGTACATCGGTTGGGTGTAAACCCCGGGGTCCATGTGAGATTCAGGATGTGTGTGTGTGGTCCACTCAGATGGGCCATCAAGTGGGCCCCACCTCCGGTATGCAAGATGTGCACTGGGCGCACCTAATAACTCCTCTCTCTCTCTCTCTCGTGTGGGTAAAAGGGTGATGAAAAGACTTGGACGTGGATTAGGCCTCACTCAGAAACATCAGGTCGATGAAATGATCCAAGCCCTTCTATGTCCTTAAAGTTTAATTGTTGGATATGATGTGATAAAATCCAACAATGACCATATGGAACGGTGTCAAATTAGAGGACCAATGCTCATTCAAGGGGAGTAGGTGTGTGTGACGCAATTGGATTGATCATAGGTGGGCCCCTATATGAAACTCAAAAAGGGGTTAAAAAAAGTGGGCACTCTAAAGACTTTCCCTGTTTGCCAATAGCATAGATAGGTGTAGAGAGACACAGAGAGATCTTAATTCACGTTAGAAACACCTTGCAAATATGGGTAGTGTGTTCTAGCCAATGGGGTCCACTTGGGGCCATGCATGGGGGGTTCCCAGCTGGGGGGGTTGGGGTGGGGTACGAGACATACTGGGAGCTGACTCGTTCTGGTGCCTGATTAACACAGAAAATATTTTGATATTCTTTTTGTGGCCAAATTATATTTTTGTGGAAATTTGAACTCCTAACCTCAGCTGACCACTAACTCTACTTGTGCAGCGTTTAGGCATTTTTGGGTGGTTTCCTTTGTGCATTTATATCTAAATAGGGACCCCGTGGGTTGTTTTTAGTTATTTTAACTCTTAAGTGTTTTTACTACACTGGCCATGATCATAAGATATTAAGATTGAATCCATATTTTTGTTATTTAAAAAACATGATTTCCTTATAATGGAGTCTTTACATGTTGTACACAGATTATACATTTTGAATACAAGTTGTTCAAGGGGAATCTATCTAGAGGAAACATGAATGGATCTCAACTGAAGGTACTTCGTTTTAGTTTCTCATTTAACTGTAGACTTCTCATGTTCACTTTTGATTAGACCTTGTCTTTGCCTCTTCAAGCTGCAGCATATTAAATAAATATGTGGAATCAAAGGATGTACTGAAAACAAGTGACTAAACTTATAATTCTTGATATTTTACTTATATATTGTGCCAATAATTACTCGCATGACTATTGCTTATATCAAGTAGTTGACTAAAGGAGAGTGATGTGAGGCTTCAGGATCATCTGAGAGGCCAGGGTTATGACTCCCAACCATCTAATGTAGTGGTTCTTTTTCCTTCATTAATAAGTTTGAAGCTGGTGAATACAAAAAATTATAGATAGTATAATTTTGCTAGTGGCGCAGCATTGTCCTAGGGCAAAGGAAAAAAATTGTTAAAGGTGGGCATATGGCATGTGGGTGGGGCACTGATCCTATCAGATAAAGGAAGGCATAAAAAATTCGTCAACCAAAAATAACCATGTAGGATGTTGCTGGTCATCCGATCAAAGGTGGTGATTGCAAGATATGGTCCATTTCATCATCTTCGACATGACAGTAGGTAATAATATCCAATGGGGCTATTTTTGGCAGAGGGCTAATCCACAATCTCTCTTTTATGTGGTGGCGTCTGACATGCCTGGTTTTATTAGATCAATCCCCTTCATCCAGGGATGAAATAGTCTTGCTAGCCTTTTCATTTTTAAATGCCTAGGTGAAAGTTTTTATTAAGAAATAAGAGTTTTTTTTATAACATTATTAAGAAATAAGAGTGATTACAATAGAGAATTGGATGTTACTTTGAAATGTAGTTGAGAGACTCTTTTTTAAGGTCTCCCTTAAAAAACTGTCCTTGGGATTTTAAAGAAAAGGGGAAAAACAATCAACTGAGGGTAGCACCTCCCTTTCTTTGTCCATCCATGGAAGAAGTCTCCAAGGATAAATGATTTTGAATTACTGTGTTGCTACTGAAATTTTAATTGTCTTGGCCAATGTTCGTAGGTTTAGTGTTACCCAGAAAGCAAGCAATAGAAATGAAATACAGTTTGATCATTTTCACTAATAGCCTTGCATACAAACTGCTCTTCAACACGTTAAATCATTGCAAGAAAATACTTCCAATATCGGATGCAGATGTTGTTTAAGAGAATGAAGACGACAAGGGTTTACAAGGAGGATTAAATGAAGACAAAGAAAGAGAGAAGAAATGGAGAAGAATGGTGTTGGTTGACCTATTAGTCACCTAACTTGTTTTTATTAGATACCTAAAGATTTTTTAATTACAATGCTGCTCTTATGGTGAAAAGATCTGGCTGTCTTTATAAAGATCGCACTATCCTTAATAGTGGGCATAAAAAAGGTGGACTCTGTTATATTAGTGGTGGCTTGATAGCAGTACACAGGACCATATGAAGTTCTTAACAGTTAAAATATTTATACACATAGCTCACACTCAATATGAGACATTGCTTGATACTTGGCATCTATGCTATATATAGCAACAAGATCCTGCTTCTTAATCTTCAAACAAATTTTCTCTTTGCAAGTACTAGAGTTGGAGGTGATCTTCTGTTATTATGGCATTTGACAAATCAACATCTTCTATTAATTTGCACTGGGAGCCTCTTTCCAATTGGAGACTTAAATTCCAAGAGAAGCTAGTAAACTTCTTGTAAATGAGATGTAAGAGGACTAGAGCCTTTTGGGATCTTGTGGAAGGTTGTTGACAAGTTGTTGTAGCATAGGTGGAGGATTCTCATTGTCTCAAGTGCAAGCTTGTGTGCTTGAGTCAACTTTGCTTAAAGATCTAGTGGAAGGTTGGTCTAGGTGGCACCTGAAGGCTACATACGGGGTGTTCTTCTAGGTGATGCCTTTTTGGCCACGACTTATGTGACTTGGAAAGATTAACAAAAGAAGCTTTGAGGGAGTTTCATTTCCAATGGAATGTTAGGCTTAGTGAACCACGCTGTGATCGATTGGTTTGTGTAATACCAAAGAATACTCGGCATGAAGATCTTTGACCTTTATTGAGATTAGTGCAGATGATTATGGAATTAGTTGTCAAATTTATTTCGAACCCTGCCATATTGAAATATTTCAGTCAGTTTGGATTTTGGAATCCAAATTCTACAAATTATGAACATTAAAATATATAATTAAAAATATGAAAAATAGTGAAAAATGAGATTAATATATATGCCTTATATATTAAGTACATTCTACCAAATCATCGACACTATATCATTTCTATATGTCAAATAAATTATTTTTATTTTATTTTGACATGACTTATTTAGGGTAGAAGTAAAAAAAGCGTTAGAGAGAATGAATATAGGAAGGCTTGGGGTCAAATGACATTCCGGTAGAGGCTTAGAAATGCTTAAGAGAAATTGGATGAGTTTGCTTAACTAGGATCTTTAATAAGATATTAAGGACAAAGAAAATACCAGATGGATGAGGACGAATTGTTGTAGTGCCTATATATAAGACAAAAGGGGATGTATGAAGTTGCATCAATTATCTTGCAATTAAACTTAAGAGTTGTGCTATGGAACTATGGGAAAGGGTATTGTAGTAAAGAATTAGACAAGATACCAAGATATCTAAAAATCAAATTGGTTTTATGCTGGGGAGGTCAACTATGAAAGCTCTTCTCACATAGATAATTAATAGAAAAGTATCGGAAGAAGTGAAAAAAACTTCTAATAGTCTTCAAGAAGTGAAAAAAACTTATAGTCTTCATCGATTGAGAGAAAGTCTATGATAGGGTACCTAGAGATTTGATTTGGTAGGATTTTAAATAAAAGGAGTGTCTCAAGAGGCTATATTGACATAATTAAGGACATGTATGCCAGTGTGAGAACGACCTGTTGTGAGACAAGTGAGCTTCAAGAGACCATAGGTTTACATTACGGGTTAGCTTTAAGACTTTTTTCTTTTGCCTTGATTAGGGATGAGTTAAATACTCTTATTCATTAGGAGGTACATTTGTGTGTTTTTTTTTTAGATGATATGGTATTGGTGGATGAATCAAGAGATGTCACGAATATGAAACTTAAGAGATGGCAGGAGGCTTTAGAATCCATAGGCTTTTAAATAAGTCACTCAAAGACAAAATATTTGAATGTCAACTTTAATGGGGATGTGGAAGAGAGGAAACTCTTGTGAGAATTGAAGATCAAGAGATACCACAAAGAGATTCCTTCCAATATATTGGCTCTATAATTAGTAAGGATGGAGAGAGTAGAGAGGATGTCAAACATAGTATAAGAGCTGCATGGTTAATTGAAGTGGAGGCTTGCTTCTAGAGTGATTTGTGATTGACACATACTAACAAGATTGATAGGAAATTTTATAGGACATCAATTACACCAGCTATGACATATACAGTAGAATGTTGGCCAATTAGGAAACAACACATACAAACTATATGCAGCAAAGGCGAAAATATTTAGAAACACGTGTGATAAAACCATGAGAGATAGAATTAGAAATGAGCGCATTTGGAAGCATTTTGGGGAAGCATCAATAGGTGATAAATTAAGAGAGACTTGTTTGAGATGATTTGGAGATGTCCAATGCAGGTTAGCAACGACACAAGTGACAAGTTCTATGCAAGTTGATGGCCCAAAGAGGACATGGATGGAAGTAGTAAGGATAGGTTTGAATAAGTGCAACCTATCCGAAGATTTAGCCTAGAGTAGACCAGTCTGGAATGGAGAAACAAAATTCATGTAGCTGACCCAAACATAGATAAGACACAACTTTAATGATGATAATGACGAAATATATTATTTGTAAGCCGTGTGTGTTTTGGCAATGTGAAATTATGACATTTGTTATGGGCGCTCGTCTCTAATTATCGAAGTCACAGCAAAAAAGAACTTAAAAAAAAAAAAAACACAATCACTGCATTATAGTAGAGCAAACTACTATCGAAACTTGCATGAATGGCATTTTATTTTTTTTAATTGTTAAAAAGATGTGCGCTTCTATCCTTGGTCAAAATTTAGACCAAAATTGCCAAATAGGTCCAAAATCTGGACCAAAGTTTTTAACAGAGTTGTTTGGGTTGGTCACCTGAACAAATTGTATAGTTTTGGCTTGTTCAGCTGAACTAAACCAAAATCGAGTGCCATGGTTGATGGGCTTCCTAGGTTGTCTAAATGTTGGATATGGTGGAGATTCTAACCAATAGGGTCATGGAAGCATTGCCCATAAAAACTTGAAAGTTTGGTTATGGGTAGACTGCGACGCTTAGATACGGCATGGAATCGACTAGGACACACCATAGACATGGTGCGGACACTGATTTTTTTTTTCTTGAATGGCTTGTGAGGATATGGATTTTATACATAAAAAATGAAGAATCGGATATGATATGGCACAATACATTGCCTATTTTGAAGTATCTGTGCATCATAGTGGGTAGATGATTCCAAACAATTGGTTTGCTTTATTATCTATAGCCAGCATTGAGATTGGTGCCTTTACATTTAGGTATGTCTATTCTAGATCTTAGGTTGGGTGGAAGTGCCTGCGAAGAGAGCTTGTGAGGGAGCGTGGAAACTCTCTTGATGACCAAGGACCATTTGGTGTGAGAGCTTTGATTAATGATGATAGTGGAAAGACAAATTATGTATTCTTGGGCTGAGTAGACGGTGGAATGGTTCTCTAGATGACTTCGACCTTCATCTGGATTTGGTTTTGCTGTTGATGAGCTTCCTAAGTTGCCTAAATTTTGGGAGTGGTGCGATTTCCTATCAAGAGGGATGAGGAAGCATTGCTAGTGGAAAGTTTGGCTAAGCAGATCAAGGCAATATTGATTGGTTGGGCCATTGGGGTGCAAATACCAAACAACTGGTTTGCTTGATGATCTCTAACCTCTATCGAGATTGCTGGATCAATATTGATGAATGATTAAGGTGCCCAAATGTCAGGTTGGGTGGAAGTGCTCACTAAGTAGGGCATGGAAGCTCCCTTGGTAACCCAGGATCATTTGATATGGGTAGTTCATTCAATCGTGGTAGTGGAATGGTTGTGTTTTGTTCTGGCCCAGTGGGTAGTGGTGGCTGAAATAGCTATATAAGAGGGAGGACCTTAGGTTTTCCTGTTTTTCTGGGTGTTAAATGTCATCTCTTAAATGGATGAAATGCAACACCATCCCACATTTCTTTTATTGTAAATGAGATCAAGTGACATTTTATAGCACATCATAGACTGGGTAGAGAGATCCTATGTAATGTCCGCAATATATAGGTAGGTTCTATGGTCTTAGCTTGGTTAGAGTTTTGAAAGTAGGAGACTTATAGTAAATCTCCTCTAGTTGACCCTAGATTGATGGGATAATGCTCTGTTGATGATGATGATGATGAGATCACGGAACTGGAGGGCACTCTTGGAACTTTTCCATCATGTGCCAACATCAGAAAACAAGTATTGTTGTAAATCTTGTGGTGATTATAAAAATTCACTCCACGATGTTCCCCACAATGACCCAAGTTTCTTCTGTCCCCTTGCTCCCTTAATGAAGATTTTTTCCCCTCTTTTGTTTGTAGAGCATGTTGTTTTAGTACTTCCCATTTCCCAAATCAAATGTCTTGCTGACGTGTTGGCTGAGGAAGGGGTGGATGTGGATATTTCTTTGTTTGCTCCTCTTGTGTAGTTTTTCTTTTCCTTCTTTTTTTTCGTAGCATTTGATCCAATGCTCTTAAAACTTTACTTTTCCTTTTCTAAGTCTTCTCTCTTTTTTGAATATAATTTATTTGGTACTGATAAACAAAAAGAAAGAAGTGTAATCTTATAAAGAAAGAAAAAGTAGAGAAGACTCTGGTAACTCTGCCATATATACACCCATGCCATTTCAAATCAGGGGGCTCCATTCTGGATTATCTTTACTCCAGAAGCTGTGCTTATCAGGTTCTGGTGGCTATGAGTTTAATGGTTAAGAAGAAATTTACCCACCAAATTTATCGGGCAAACTCAGATGGCTAGAATTTAGCTCTGGGAAATATTCTATTAGAATGGAGCCCATGATTTAGAAGATTGTTGTATGTATTTGCCATGTTTATATTGACAGAATTGCTAGCCAGTAATCCCAAACCTATTGGTGATAGGAAACTGCACAAACAACTGCTTAACATATATTAACAGTTGCCATTAGACTAATGTGTCCATGCTACAATTTATTTCTTTTCCCCCCCCCATTTTATTTACCTCATTAATTCATTGGGAATTGGATGTAGGCTGATGAAGTTGCATATTTTTTCAGCCCCTAGATTTTAGAGTGAAGGATTGGGGCCCTGCACCCAGGTGGGTTGCATTTGTTGATTTCTTTCTTGCATCACGTGCAAAGCATGCCGTTATTTCTGGTGCTCACAGACGTGTGGGGACTACTTATGCTCAACTAATTGCGGCATTGGCAGCAGCGCAACAACTTGGTACATTCACACCTTCTTCCATTGAATTCATTGAAGACTGTTAATTTGAATATGGTTGGTTCTCTTTCCAGGTGACAATTCTTCTGCTTCAGAATTTTCATTCTTCAGCAGCTTCCAGAGCAACTTACTAGCAGGTGGCTTGGGGAATCAGGTAGGGTGGGGGCATGTCTGGAACAGATTTGCAGGTCGATTGAGTTGTCATAACCAGCCCCACCAATGTGCTCGCACACCTTTGCTTCCACCAGCCTGGTGGGATGCAGCTTTGCAGTCACCCATTTCACGCGACATTCGTAGGTTACAGGCATATGGGGTTTTCCTGATGGATTCTGGTGAAGTCAGTGAGAGTCATCTCCAGTCCTTTTGTCAATCGAGGAAGGATATCGTAAAAACCATGTCTGTCTTCCGTCAGTGTCAGAATTCAAAATGTTCTTGACTTAATCCTCAACATCAGGTTATGTTTGGACATGCCACTATTCACCATGGGTTTGAATATTTAGGCAGTACTGATGCTTGTTCATTCTGGTGTGCATTCAGTATGGTATGAAGATAGGAAATCATAAAGTGGGATGCTGTTCTGTTTAATTTCTACACCAAGACAGTATTGGTGATTGACTGATAAATTTGGGGTAGTAATTTACGGTATCCTTCTTATTGTTGTTCCTTATTTACACAGTTTCCAATGAGGAGCAATCTGTTCTGCCAAAATATTCAATCATTTATGACATGCACCCTTTCTTTTGTCTTCAAACTCACATGAAGCCTTCTAAAGTCGTCTTCGTCTGATGATTAGATACTAGAAATTCAGATGAACTGTTCTCTCCTCACAAATTACTCTTGAGAGGGAAGACAGACAATTAGGTTTACTTAGGTGAATCTTACATACATAATACAGCACTAGGGCACTCTGAACTTCTGGTAATTGGGTTGATCAATCACAACTTTTGCTCCTTATTTGGCATATATTTTACAATGTTAAGATTAGGTACTCTTAGAGATGGTGTGTCTGTATGTCCTTGCACATCTGTTGGTTTATGTGGAGTTCTGATTCGAGTAAAGTGGGTGAAAAATATTGTCCAACATGACCTTTAGGGTTTCAATTTTTTGTGCCCCAATCATAGTTTGATCAACATTCGACACACTTCTTACTTCCTGACTGCACTAGGTTAATTGTTCCTTTTGGAGGGCATGCTGCTATCTCTGTCCCCAAATTTCTGCTACCCACCCAAAGCCACTCTCCCATATTGTCTAAGTTGCTAAAGTTATTCCAAATAAAGATTTTGCAACTTGAATGGACTTCGGATATGAATGGAAGTGGGTCTCTTCCATTCTTCTTTTTTTTATGGTGGGGCTTTCTGCAGCCAAATGATGACGGAACGGTTAAGCGACAAGTAAGCCTTATTCACCTTGTGCACTGGGTGTCTTCTTAGTTCTATTGATTCACTATGGATATAGCGCCATGATACAAAAGATGGGTGCATCTTGAACAATTTCTCTGGTAAGTTTGATAATTCTCCTTTTGCAGTTTACCATTTATTTGCAAGTTTCTATACTTATTTCTGTGTAGGCAGCAATTGTGCTGAGGTAGAGAATTTGCAAATTTTTGCTATTGGCCAAGTGTCACAGTCTGCAAAATGTTCAACTTTGAGCAATGTGGGATGCATGTAGTCACCACAGTGGTTGGCATGACAGTCTATAAGGTTCTCAAGGGGTGCATGCATACTAGAACTTGAACCCTAGCATTCTCCATATTAAGGGTTTTCCCAACCAACATCACTAAGTGTTGTCGCGGCTCTTTTTTATATTTTTCTCTCCATTTGGCTGGGGTATTAGTGGAATGGAAATGGAATTATCCTATGTGGCTAGAAATTGGGAATCTCTCGTGGAATTCATCCGTATGTCACCACACTGGTTCCAGAAATAAGGGCACACAGAAGTATGGAACGGAAAAATCTACATCTGTACACAGGTCCAATTTATTGCCACAGGATGATTATATTCGAAGAATACATATAATTCCTGAACCAGATGGATGATTCTTATCTGTTGCTTCTAGCCTACTGATACCAGCCATCTGTATTACCTTCATTGAACATGCCTACAGGACCCTAATTTTTTATTTTATTTTTTCTGTTTCTCATTTAATTCGGGCTTTTGCATTTTGTTGTTATTATTCAAAATGTGCCTCCTGTTAATCATATTTGAGTGGTGCAATACTGGTGCAGCAATGGCAGCAGACGGGACATTATTTCCAGTTTCTGGAGGAGACAAATCAGTCATCTTGTAGCTTGGTCTGATTCTTATCCCCCATGCAAAGAGTTTTTGGACCCTTATGGTTAATTCTTGTGTGTGAAAAAGGCGTGCAAACCCGCTCAGAGTTTGTTTCGCTTATGCAAATGCTTCTAATGTATACAGTTAGGTGTCATTTTGTATTATTTTGCTCATATCGGCTTGCTGCGGACAATTGTAATGTAACCACTGTTTAACAAAAGAGAAGTTACCCTATACATGTTACCTTGCTCTGTGAACCGAGTGCAGATAACTTTAACAACCAATTACAGGTAACTATTTTGGTAGAAAAACTTAACGGGTAACTTGAGTGCAGGTAAACCGAGTCAAGGTTCCAAATGGGGGCCCTTGTGTTCTCTCTCTTGTTGCACTCCTTGCTTTCACAATTTTTTCATGATAAGCTTTCACGCGTCTAGGTTAGTGGTCCTAATGGACTGGGCTGAGGCACTTCCAAGCCATGAGCATGGCTGTACTGAAATGGGCCCATACCAGCCCAAGGCTGACATGGGTTGTGTCATCTGTGACCCAAGACCCAAAATTGTCAGGCCTGAGCCCACCCATTTAGTCAATTGGTCTGGCTTTGTGCTTCTATCACATAATCGATGCCTTCCCAATTGTTAAATGTGCCCAGATCAATTATTCATAGACCCCAGATTTTAGATCTGGGCCCAGTCTAAATTTAAATGGGCTCAGGTTGCAATCTCGAATGGCCCAGTTAATATATAGGGCCAAACAAGGCCCAAAGAAGCCTAGGCCCAGGTGAGCGCAATCCACGAGCACCCATTTCTAGCTACTCCAGCCACCAAAGAATTAAGGGTATTATTATCCATAATGATTCCCCTCAGCCTCATCCATGGTAACCCCACCCCCTCCACACTGATAGTATGCATTTAGGTGCGCCTATGGTTGGACGACACGTGAACAGACAATTCTGCTCATATCTAGATATTAGATATTGTAAAACATTTACATCACTAAATTTAGAATGTTAATAAATTTAGAATGTTAATTATGATTGCCATCCTGAATTCTTTTTTCTATATATATAGTTTTTGCTTACCGTACAAACATTACTTAGGTCTCAATTCAGGTAGCATTAACCCAAAATTGCCATGCAGAATCAACTATCAGGTGGGCATATGAATTGCAACTTCGAGGCCTATGTATCTTGCACATAGGTAGGGGTTATGGTTTTCTAACCCCTTATAATATAGTCATGCTTCCAAAGTGGCCCTCACTTGCCATACTATTAGACAATGGTCTCGTCCTTAAAAATGACTTTCAGTGAACAACAAAACCTTCGGCAGATCAAAATCAGCCCTTCCAACAACGATGGAATTTTGGAAAGAATGTCCCATTGGGAGTCATCCATAGGAGAAAATTCTTCTATTTATAGTATAGTGTGTACAGATCATTTTCTCCTGCACACTTATGTCGGTGCAATTCATGAAACGGAAACCAATGAAATCCGGGAAGGTCCCACCTTTGGTGACGGTCCAGATTCGCTCTCCCACAGGATCATGTGGGCAGGAAAATTTTTTCCTCAAGGGGAACACCTTTCATCCTTAAATGCTCTGCGTGCTCAGTAGAAACATACTACGTGTTCATCCTGGAATTCAATTCTCTTGAAGCAATGTTCTTCAATCAAAAGCGCTTAGCGGGTAAGGATTATATGATTTCATACTACTTTAACGCAAACAAGAGTAGACAACCGGATTATATGATTTCATAGTATTGTAATACAAACAAGAGTAGACAACCGGTTAATGAAGCTTCAATAAAAAAACACAGCTTCTTAGCCAGGTGGTACGGAGCAGGACAGTTCTAACCTGGCTCCCTAGATATGCCCCGTTTTCCTGTGTGCGCAGGCTTTCTTCCCACGTGTGTGGCCACTCTTGGCTTCAGCCCCCGTGGCCGGAGTAACTAAAAAAACAAAGCTTCAATAAAGCGAACATCCACGAACGTGACTTTAGAAATATTGTGTTTTTTTATTTCAACAACAACAACAGCAACAAAAAATAAAAAAAAATAAAAACTCTGCATAAGTTAAACAACTGCACCCACCTTTCACCAATAACACGAGAATTCTGCAATGGTGGAAAATTATTCTGATTTTCAATACACTCCTCCATTCCATTGCTAGGTAGCAAAAAAACAAAAAATAAATTTGATTTTTCTTGACAGAGAGGATTGATTTCCACATCGGAGTAGGGCAGGAATGCTGGATTCCTCCCTTGAATACAAAAGTTTTAAGAGTGCAAAATCCTGTCATTTTGAAAAACCGAGGACCTCAAAATAAACACCCTCATTGTCTATAAGATGTCCCTAAGTTTTACATATTAAGCATATGGTAAATCTTACAATGAAGCCAACTCTTACTGCAGTAGAATATGGGGACAAACTGATATACAGTGAAAAGGTTCATTTTAGCGGCTCAGATTTTCAATAGGTGGACCCTACTTTGGAATTCCACTCCAACTCATCAGAGACTCGAGGATCCATTCAGACTCATTGCTCCCACTGGAGTCAAAGCTTTTATTGTTGGTATTAGCTTTAGCCGTTCCCATCAAACTAGGATCAGGCCAATGGATATTTAGCGCGTGAAAAAATTGGTTTGGGAAGATTTTTTGACATACCATTCTGAATGAAGAACCTTTCTCCCCCCAACAAACTTGGAATGATGGCATGGTCCACACCGCTCCCCCACAGTTTTAGCTCCCTTGCAAAATTGTACAATGCATGACAGCACCCAGTGATCCAGTATCAAACGCATCAATTCTGTGCCAATACAGCGCCACACTTCTAACAGACAAACCTTTGAATAAAAATGGTCCATCCATATCATATAAAAAGTACAACATCTAAGAGCTCTGTTTATCTTCTCGAGTACTAGCTAAGAAGTGCCCAATCCGGGTAAGGGCATTCATAGCTCCAACCGGGCCCTGAGTATCGTATGCAATGCAACCACAATGCCTCCTCATTCCCATCATATCTGTAACAGATAATTTAAAAAAAAAAAAAAACACCATAGTTATTACAAAAGTGCAACTTAGACAACACAAGTGGAAAGATTAGAAGGGAAATTCAACATAAAAGAAACAAAAAGTACATGAAGATCATTCCAGCGGGCAACAATAAACTCATTCCCTAGATCCAATTAATGATTAAAAAAAAAAACTAAAAATGACAAAAACTACTAATGCCATTTGTTGACTGATATAACTATCTTTACAAAGTGGTATTTATAATCCTGTTTTTCCAAAGACGGCTACGGCTGAAACCAAGTTTTAAGACATGGCTTGAGCATGACATTCAAGTGAGGTCACTCTGAGCAAGCACTAACAGAATTGATCATCATTGTGTATCACAGTGATAACTGTGGGTCAATAGGACTTCTAAGAAACACCCTTGTGTAACTGGCGGTCAATTTATAAGGACTGTTGTAATAATCTCCAACGCAAATAGACTTGTTGCATGACCATTATCTGCTGCATAACAAGGTGAAGAGTGACCACTCCCATTTCAATTGTTAGATAATCCGCTGTGATAAATTTTAAAACCCATAGCTGAAGAATATGGACGAGAAAAGATCGAGGTAATGTATTAGGGAATGGCCTCACTCAAGGGTTATCTATTATCAAAATGTAAGCACACTTTAAGAAATACTTTAAAAAGACACTGACTTTTCTGATTCATTGATCAAGTATTAGAGCTCCCACAATCAATTTTTTGAAAGAACAAATATTGAGTGTTGCCCTCTCTCTTGTCCTAGGCTATAAACTATAGAATAGATTCCTGAAATTATCAGGAATTTGGGATAGAATGCGAAGGATGCAAGGCTAGTGAATATCAACCATCAGTAACTAGCTCCTTCAGTGCAATGGTCTGGGTCGCAAAACCATTTTTCCTCAGCACTTACAGAAAATAAGGAAAAAAAAAAAATCTATTTGTTTGATGCAGCATAGAGAACTATAATTTTTCGCAAATTTATAGGTGAAAACAACAAAAAATATATCACCTCTCACCCTTTAGGAGCCAAATTTGGGCAGTTGGTACACATAGAATCCAGTTCAAAGTCCTCATTATAATGCACATCTTCAACAACCTGATCATCATGAGGAAAGCTGGGTGCAGATGAATTACATGTTGCAACTGCAAAAGCAGCTCGATCAGCAGTTGTTCCTTTGGTAGAGCGGCAGACAACTTCTTCAGAGAGGTAAAGCGTGTCATTGGCTATGGGATGCCCAGTGTATTGAAGATGCACACGGATCTATATGATTTAGAACCAAGAAGGACAATAATTTTCAGGTTCAAGTTCAACTTCAAAATGATGATAGAAAGATGAAAAAAAAAAGTTTAGGTAATTATAAATGATCAAGGTAATTCTTAGAAAAGCTACGAACTAAAAGTTTGAGAAAATCTCAAGGATAATAACAAAAAGAAATTCAAAGAAAAAAAATTCTTGTCTTTCTTTTTTCGAATTTTAAATGAAGGAATTATTATAGCATAATCCATGACTTTATATTAAAAATAATAGTCCAGTGGAATGTCGCAACATTAGTTCAAGTGTCCCCACAGAATCGGCTACAATAAAAATGAATCAAGCATAGGATAGATAAAGAAACAGGTACATAATTTCTTCAACTAACCAGCAAATAAATTCAGGCCACCTAACACCTTTTTGGTTAAAAGTCACACAAGCGGAAATCAAATTGCTCAATTATAAAGTACGTGAAAATTTCTAAAGATGTTAATTGAATGACGCATACCGAATATTTCTGGCTCTAGCTATTTTTTAAGTTCTATGGATATCATGATTTACTTCACCTCAAACATTAGCAAACACCATTTTTTAGAAGAAATTAAACATGGAGGTAACCAGCAGATAGGCATAAATTTTCAAAAGAAAAGGATGCGGTGCAACTCCTCCAATTTCAAGGTTGAATTATTCTATTGAGGAATATTTCGGTCATAATCATATGTAAAAGGTACTGTGCAGTATTTTTCCCTCTATTTTTTTTTTTTTTGGTTTGGTGGGTGGGTGGGTTTACTGGCATTTGAACTGACACTACTAGACTAATTCCCCGGGCGCATCCATGACCCCGCAGCACATGCACCGGGTAAATCTGGGTTGTCAAGCACATGACATGGTGAGCAAACCCTTGCCTCATGCCAGCGAACTAACACCTAGGCGGGTGGTATTGTTTACTAATTCCAACATCAGTGCCCATTGGCGCTGGAATAATAAGAAAAATTTCACTTCTAACCCAAAATGGTTAGGAGCCAAATGAAGCATGCTACCTGATGAGTCCGGCCAGTCACTGGTTCGCATAAGACCACACTATGAGTTCCATTGGTACTAATCCTGGTGAACTTTGTACATGCATCTTTACCCTTGGGTGGTTTATCACTCTGGTCACTGCCCACCTGCATAAGAGAGAAGCTGTAAAGATATAAAAACCTATCTGCAGGAGTTAAAAACTCTGGAGATAATTAATACATATAAACCATGATGGTTCACTAGAGCAAGTCATCACAGAAGAAACTATCAAATTAGGCATCCTGAACTTCAATGACATAGAATTAATATTTTCCAGAATTAATATTTCATCAGGGGAAAACCATTAGAATTAAATATTTCATCCGGGGAAAACCCAACAATTTCCTCCCCAGCTTACAACCCCATATTGGGACATGAATTCACCCATTGTAAAAGATGACATCCTCAAAAGAACAAAAAAACCAAGAGTTTTCTTAATGAAGCTTAGAGACCTAGAGAGAGTACATTAGTATTTTGCCTCAATGTAACCCATTAAAAGAGGAGGGCTTGGGAATTAAATTTGAGAAAGCCGAAAAGCTCAGACAGTAAGTGGTGTGGCAGTTAGCAACACCAACACCTCTCCTTGTCATAGTGTGACACATCTCAAATGGAAGAATATAAAATGTAACAAAGCTCAAAATGGAGTAACCCATTTTAACATCTTTCAAGTTCAAAAGGCCTCTGGATGCATTGTTCACTTTCAAATTTTAATGGGATCCATTGGTTCTTCAAAACAGATAATGAGAAGAAAAAAAAGCACCCCATCCCATGTTGAAGACAGAATGACAGAACATTATGCCACATGATATATTAAACATTGGCCATACAATCACCACAAGAGTAAAATGCATATATTTTAATAGATCATGGTATCATTAGAATCCACAATATCCAGACAGAATTGAGAACTAAACCTCGACTGAACTCCTTCCTTCTCGAGCATTATAGTCTACATTTGCATTGACAACCTGATGAAATGTAAAAAACACTATCAAGGTATTGCTTCAGCAATAATGAAAAATAACTCAAAAGACTGATGCTGATTGATGTACTAAATCATTCTAAACATTTCAAACACAAACAATAGAAGATGATAGCAGATTTTGAGTAACTTTGCTGAATTGAAATCTTGACCAGGCAAAAGTCTTTTGCTTGTTTTTAAATACTTTTTTCCACTTTCTCACTTGTCTTCTTTCCCTTCCATTGTGAGGTAAGCATTCTGATGCAGGCCTTTGAAAATTCAAAGGGCTCACTCTGACAACAAACTGATCGAAGCCCTTGAAAGTTGAAAGGGCAGCCTCTAATATAGTTGGGGGTATGGTACATCCCTTTACCTCACCAAGATTTATCAACATAAACAAAATGGTAGAGAAACAAAATCAAGTAACCTGATAATAAGTCTAGAGCAGTCGAAATCTCCAAGAATTTCACACAAAATAAGCTAAAAAGTGAAGTTTATTAACAGAGAAAAAATTAGTCCACTAATCTTCTTTACATCTCTTTTATAAGTAGAAGGAAAAAAAAAAAAAAAGTGAGCGAGAGAGGACTATAATCAATCTAAAGTCTAAACCACTAAAAACTGAAAGTTCTATCCTAAACACAATAAAAGAAATGAGAAAAATAACCCTAAATTCTCAACTCTCATATAGCCCAATAGAAAATTGGCCATGACTTTCTTAACTTTTTTTCTTTTGATTGGTAACGATAAAATTCCATGACTTCCTTAATACAAGCCAGAATTAGACAAATTTGGACTCATCAAAAAGCTAATTGATTAAGCTATCCAACTGATCCAATTTTAGGTCATTCTGACATCAGACACACAAAAAGCAAGCCATCAATAAAATAACACGAAAACTGAAGTAAAACTTGCCCACACAGGGGCCATTGGGGGGCAACTTGATTAAGATTTGTGATCAAGTGAGTCCCATTTATTGGGCTGCGTCAAATTTATTAAGAGACATTGAAACCTTGACATCATTTGGACTAAAGACTAGAGCATGACATTAAATACAAATACCATTCTAAACACATCAGGAAGTACTTCTGTACTAGGCCATTTCAAGTCAGACTTTATAGAACTAGATCTCAGAATAATAATAAGCTAGAGTCCAAGAGGGACTGGTGGTTCTATTTCTTTTTCTTTCTTTTTTTTTTTTTTTTTTTTGTTTCTTTGTTTTTTTTTTTTTTTTTGGGGTGGGGGTTTTCTTTTGATGGCTTAGAGGAAGGTGGTTGGAGCAAGAACTACGCTACGCTACAAAGTGGACTTTGATCACTTCTTCCTCTTCCATGACTTGCTTAAGCTTTAGAATCTTTCCTTTTTTTTTCTTGAACTAGTATCCTTGGGGTTGCAAAGTTGCAACATTGAGCACCTTCCAACTGTGCTACTGGCTCTTTTACAGACTCTAGATCTAGGCGCTGTTTGCTAACACTGCATACCATGCACAAGTCAGCGTTGCATTAATGGAATGTGCATGGATCATTCCTCCTTTCAAAATAGAACTGACCTGTGCATGGTATGCAGTGTTAGCAAACAACCTGTGCATGGTATGCAGTGTTAGCAAACAATGCCTAGATCTCTAAAGTCTGTAAAAGAGCCAGTAGCAGAGTTGGAAGGTGCTCAATGTCGCAAGTTTGCAACCACAAGGTTGAGTTCAAGACAAAAAGAATATCTCTAAAGCCTTAACAAGTCATGGGGATGAGTCATGAGATTTCACATAAATTTCTCTAGATATTTCAATATTGCATGAAAACCACTGTATCTAGTACAAAAATGTCAACAAGGTAAATATCAAATAAGTAACAAATTGCTATGCGCACAACAAATACCTTTTCCTCAGGAAAAACACCTGTAACCTTCGCAATATACTCTTTGTGTACCTTCCCAGCCTCAATCTATAGCAAATGAAATCTTAGCTTATGACATTAAGAAAAAGATAATCGAACAATGAAAGAAATAAAACACCATAGTGTTCATTAAGCAAATATTGGAAGTAAAAATTCAAAACATAAATATTAAGCGAGCACCCTAGGCACAATTCCAAAAAATTATCATTGCAATTTCAACTAAATAAATAAAGCTGGGAAAAGAAAATCAAGGAAGACCAGCAACAGAAGCAACAAAAGACTAACGAGTAAGCTTCCTAAGATTTCCACCTTACATAATTACATATAATTCATGATGATCATGTGCCCACCTGATGATCAATCCAAGGGGTCCACACACACTCTCCACCCCACCCCGACCCCGACACCCCCTCACCCCCCACCACAAAAAAAAAAAAAAAAAAACCCCACAAAAACCACCCATTACAGTGATCCTAGGGCTTTGCACCCAGCTAAATGGACTAGACGATTGGATCAACTAATTGTTTTTTTAAATATAAAGCCTTTGAACATGGCCGTTGATCAAGGGGTAACTATGATCCCATCGGCCCCAAATTTTATTCAAAAGTAGGGCCCATCCAGATCTTCCAAACCCACCCAGCCCCATCCCCAGGTGGGCCCCACAGCGAGGTGTACAGGGGATCGCCGTGCACGACATGTGCAGGGAATCACCCTGAGATATGTGAGTGTACGCCACAGCAACATTACAAGAGAGATGCCATCAGTCAATCAATCACTGCCCTTACAAGTTTTTTTTTTAATTTTGACTGGTACCCTTAAATTTCAACAATAAAGTAGCAGAAGAAAATAACTGAATCCAAATTCAACCCTTGCTTAGCTGAAGTGATCTCTCACTCTCTCTCTCTCTATATATATATATCTTCAGAGGAAGGGCAACCGAGAATTTCACAATTGTCAATGTTCTATTATCATGATTGCACCCTATCAATTTTTAATATGTACATAGGAGATCTTTTAAACGGGAGACTAGGTTCGTGGTGTGTTGTGTTCCATTAAGGTCTTGTGCTAGGTCATAGGTGAGTGTCTCAACAGTAAGAATTATAGGCTTTGCATTTTGTTGTGCAGCATTTCTAATTACCATTTCCTGGAAAAGGAAACACTTTATTGCTCCCATACTCCAATATTGTGCTATACACACACATATCTATCTCAATTCTCTCCCTCCCTCTCTATGCATAAACATATATAGAAGTAGGACCTGACATATAAACAAGCTTGGCCCCATACTTAAGGATCCATTGGAGTAGATTTCTATAGATCACCACACGCACACACAAAGAAAAAAAACAAAGTTAACATTTGATTTTTGGGCCCTTTTAAACTGGTGCCTACACATATAAGCATACAAGCATACATTCATATACACATACACATACAAAGAAACTTCAAATGCCCACGTTACCATTTGTAGTCAATGTTGCAATGGACAATAAAAGAACAAATGTGCACATGAAAACAAAGGAAGGATAACAAAAAAGAGAAAGGTAACAATTCATCAGATGGAAGTACCTGTTTACCAAAAAAAAAAGAAGGATGGAAGTGCCAATGACAGGTTAGAAATAAGAGGTAAACTACCTGTTGCCTAAATTGGTCTGCTTTATTCGCATTCCTGGCCAAGATAAGGAGTCCAGAAACTAGGCGATCTAGCCGATGCACCGCTATTGAAACAGGTTCCACATTAAGGAAATTATGAAGCATCAAGCAGCCATACATACTGAAAATCATAGCTAATTTAAACAAAGCAAGAAATTATAGTTAATCTAAATTAAAAAAGAAAATATCCAATAATTAATATGCTTTAGAATGTTTACAATATTTTCTTCTGCATTAAGTTTAGCAATTTTAGTTGGATACGAAACAAAGATGTTAAGTGATGTTCAGCCTGAAGTATGCCAACAACAGTATTCTTACGATATTGACCACATGGATGCACCTACAGAAGACAAAAATTAAGTAAATTAAAGTGAGACAAAAGTGACAATCTGCATTTATGTATATCGACGTTCTTCCAAATAGGCAAACAACAAAAATCACTAAAACTGGACAGCAGTTTATAATTAACAAATATTCTTGAAAAAATGTTAGTACCTTCAAATTATAGAGATTTCTTTTCTTCACAGGAAGCCTTATGGTATTTTCATTATTGGTGTGCATTGCTCCAGAAAAGAAAAATACAGAATATTTCCATCATCCATCAACAGTGTAGGTATAGAATACAAATTTTTTTGCTAACTTATTCCTATCAAAATCCAAAAATGCAATCAAATCTAAACTAAAAGAATGCATTAGTGTTCTTTGGTGAAAGGCACTTCTTTAATCATAGAAAAGATGGTAATAAAAAGAATAGAGGCTGCAATTCAAAATATGTTCATGCCTTCAACAATAGAACTCTTTAAGCTGATTCCACATTGATGGGATAAGACTTTGCTGCTGTTGATGATGATGACGACAATGATAGTCACGATGATTCAAAATACATTGGTATTTTTTTTTTTTGTTCTTTTGATCAGTAACATCCATGACTTTAAATTGTCTCTCTTTTTGAAAAAAAATAAGAAGGTATTATCAAAATACGCAAAAATGAAGTACAAAAAGCAACAGAACTCTCCTTTATTGAACTAACAGAAGCCATTTATCAAAAAAAAGCAAGAACTAAGTACAAAAAAGGGGGGACAAAATAAACCATTCCACAAAGCTTATGGATACACTACAAAGAGTAACTATGAGCTTTCATTTGCAATTAAAAAGTAAAACACTCTTATTACTCTTGTTTGCTAAAGCATTCACTTACTCATTAAGGTCTCTCTAGTTTCTACACATCCACTTTCTATAGGATCTGGGGACAAGATCTTCTTTTGGCTTGATATCTGAAAAGGGGACAGGCCCCTTGCAGTTCAGTTTCCAAATTCGTTAATTTGTGCTAGAGACCGTCAAGCAAGGGTTGCAAGCTATATAGACAGGTTTAGTGGTGTCCAATTTTAGAAGAGACATAATAGATCAACAGGAAGTTCAGCTTCTCTCTTCTGGACTCTCTCAGCCAGTTTTTCATTTCAGAGGAGGGTGAGGGCAACAGGGTTTGATCGGCACCTCAAGATGGTGTTTTCTCAATTGCTTCTTTCTTTTTCGCAATTGCAGGGGGTTACTCTATTATTAGCCCCACTTTTAGATTCTGGAAAATAAAAGATCCCTAGCTTTCACTTGGTTAGCACTGCAAGGTAGGATTCTCACCATTGATAACCTTCGCCGCAGATAAAGAATTTTGCTGAATGCATGCCCCATGTACTTGGCGGATGAGGTCAATAAATAACATTGTTAGGATACCATATTTCCAGGAATTTAATCTACCAAAGGCATATCTTAGGGATTTGTTTTAAGTTGTGGGAATTACAAGTTTGCACATGCAAGACCCAGGTATTATTTGGGTGCCTATGAGACTCCTAGATCCAGGAGATAATATTAGATAGTCAACCCAGACTCATTTAATTTGCACTTCAAGTGAAGGCAAGTCATCCAAACCTACTGGCTATAGCTTCCAAGTGCTTGCTATCATAAATTACTTATAATTTTATGTCAAATGACATATTTCATAGTCTGCAACATGATAAACAAAAATGTTGATGGATAGACAAATCAATCTAGGGTGCTTAGACGACCTCCCTGTTTCCATTATCTAAATCAAATATATGGATTTGCGAATGTACTAACTTTCAATTAGACTAAGCCTCTACATAAGGCAAAGTCACAACCAATACTGATTCAGATTCAACAACTTCATTGACTAAGCGCCATTCTGTCACTCCTCCATGTTTTCAAAGTGCTTCATTTGCAAACTGAAAAGCGTGACAAAGTACCAACAAGACACATTTAAAGTGAAAAGAATCAAGGCAATAATACTTTCTTAGCTAAGGGAATTGCATAAGACCTTGACTATCTGTGTGCTGACTTACTGGAACAGATGCCGGCTTGCAAACTGTAAGAACTTCAGGCTCTTTCTGCAGAATTGAAACATCCCATGACACCACTGGAGGTTCATGCCTGCAGTATTGCCATAGCCTCAGTGACCTTGTGTGGCTTACTTGGAATACTTGATGGAAGCCATAAAACGAAGAAACTTTTGAAGAATTAAATTTAAAAGCAATGATAAAGATGTGCATTAACAACGAAAGTATGAAGTTACTGATTAAAAAATAAAAAAAGATGTGGGTTAACAAAGCATAATACACACTGCCCACACTGCCAACAAAGAACAACAATACGATTGGGAAAGAAAAAAAGGAATATGACCCCCAAGGAAGTATGAACTGTAACACGTATTATTGCATGCTATGCAACCCTTTTTGCGGGCCCACCCAGGGCCAAACCAAGTATGATGGGTAAAACTGAGGTGATTCAAGACGAAGTATCTATCAAGTTGCGTAATTTCATTTGGGTGGTACTGTTGGTAAGTTGGGTAGGGAGATATGTGTAGAGTATCATTTTTAAAGAGATCCCTATGTACACTAGGAAACCAATAAGTTCAATACAAATAGAACTACTCCAAACTAAACCAAAATCACTCAATAGACCAGGCAGACCGAGGCACATTGGGGTTGGACAAACACGAGCTTTGCACTGGTTGTAATTGTAATCAAGCCTGCCGGGCAGAATTCATGTTTTAACTTTGACAGGTAATATATCGAGACCCAGCATATGTCCTGTCACAGGCACAATTATAACTGTTCATCAGTGTGCCTGTACCTGAATTTGAGCATGCTGGCTAGGAATGGACCCTTAAATAGGGCACAATCTAAAATAAATGGGAAAGGTTCAGGCCCACTAAGGCTCTGCCTGCTGATGATACTAACCAAAACGGACTACAGCATGGGAATGATTAAATAGTGAAAAACAAGAAAGGCCATGAATGACAAAACAGAAAACCCTTTTTTTTTATAGAAAAACAGAAAACCCTGTTTCACCAAATATCTGCATTCCACTCCATCTTTCAGTACATAGTGATTCTGCAACACCTTGGCCATGACATGTCAGAAGCTTGGAATTTGATTCCAATAAAAAAAAAACCTAGTTTGCACTTTTATAAAGGATGTAATCAATAGACTCACTCCATCCTTCTAAATAAGTTTGCAGGAACTGCAACTTTCTGCACATTGTGCTTCTACAAGACTACAACACCTTGGCCATAACACATCAAATCTCTGAATTTGATGAATCTGCAGATGATATGGATAGGAAACAAAATGAAGTTCTTCATTGTATGTTAAACATGTATTGAGTCTGTTGACTCCATCCTCCTGAATAAATTTTGGGTGCTTGTAAACCGCATCAAAGAATAGTGATCACCATATTCATGCAATATACTAAAAACATCAGTCCCGATCACTATATTCATGCAATATACTAAAAAAACATCAGTCCCATTGGCAAAGTAGTTGCTTAAGAACTCAGATTATTGACAGATAAAACAAACCAAACTGGACATTGCGAAATATCTTAGATTATAAACAGATAAAAAAACCTAAAACTGGGACAAATGTCTTAGATTATAAACAGATGAAACAACCATGAAACTGAATACTGACAAATATCTCTCTCATCTACCAAGAAGGGAGTAAACCTTTTTTTATTTTCTCTGGCCAAATAGCTGTCACAGATACCAATGAGGGGGAAGTGTGGGCCATTAAAGAGGAGCAGCACTTCTTTAATCACTCCTTTTCTGGTTCTCTCATCGTCGAAAGTGATTCGTATAATGAAATCAAGTGGGTGTCATCAACGAAAGAACTTCAGTGGAAGCTTCATTTTGAGTTTAATGAAACTAAAGAGCTTTGCAATTCTATTCAAGCAGAGCTTCATCATGTTCTCAGGAGAAAATAAGCAGCCTGATAGGTTGGATAAGGAAGGGTGGATAGCGTTCCCATGCTCGCTGGTCCCCCCCAGTGTAGGAGCTATGTATATAGGGTAGATTAGCCCTCTTTTGGTCTCTCTCATTGTTCTTTGTCCTAGTGTTGTTTTGTTGAGGGTAATATGGCTCTCCTGTGCGGCCCTTTGTTGCCTTTCTATTAATAAGAATTATCATTGCTGCTCAAGGGCGGGAAAAACCATTCTTCAAGTTCATTTTTTTTTCTGAATGATTCCTTCAAGTACACAAGGAAACTAGTTCTAGTAACCAGTCAGGCTGGGAGGGAAAAAATTGGTCCGTAAACAAATTCAGCATTCATACACCAGTCAGGTCTTTTACCACTGATTTTGAAAATCAAAAGTTCAAAACCACATTTTCTAAAAGATCTAAACATTCAAAAATCAGAAGTAATGTTCATCTGACTAATTGAAAATCAAATTTGACCACCTCTTGTTACTTAAATTCATTTTAAATAATTAAAATTTAAAGAAAAAATGGCTTAAAATCCTAGGACATTATTTTCCATTTTAAGCTCTTTTGAAATCATTTTTCGTAACTTTTATGGTTTAAAGAGGCTCTAAATAGCAACTTGGTCTAACTCGGCTGTCCCGTGCAACGGCCAAGTTGACTCAACTCAAGTGTGATTGAGTCACCTCGCGAGCAAGTTTTAAAACCTTACATTTCCCAATTCTTCTTTTACCTCCCATAAGGTGAAAGGTTGTAACCAATGATTAAAACATCAGCCAAGTTCGAGTTGACACAGACTTGGCCCTAACTGAATCGGGTCCTATGGGACTTGGCCAAGTCCCATGTGAACATAGTGACGGACTCTACCAACTATATAAAATCTTTTTCCCCTCTTTTTCTATTTTTCTTGCTACGTTGTGGTTTATTTTTAGCCCTGGCTAACTGTAGCTCTTAATAATGTTGGTTATTGATAAGTGATAACATCTAAATAACCCAAAAAAAAAAAAAAAAAGAAAAGAAAAAGAACATGTACGATTGATTGAGCACAAAACACAATCAAATTATGAAAAATGTATTTAAAAATCAAATGATTTAGCAAAATTTTCATTTTTGAAACCTCTTAGGGGACTCAGTGCAGCTTGACCAAGTCGGCCCAATTCGACCCAACTTAATCTGGACCGGGTTGGATATTCCTAGGTCCGAGATTTTTTTTATTTTTATTTTTCTTCAATCCTTGGTCGTAACTTCAAATTATTAATTTTGATGTGAAAAGCCCAATTCTTTCCCTCTTAGTGTTTAATCTCATTCACTTATGGTAAAAGCTTGTAGACATCACAGCATCTCAAGAACCTAAAAAGGGGTGTAAACTAAAAGATCCCGGTCCTAAAAATATAAGCAACCTGATCACACAGAATTTTTTTTATGTCCTTGCCAACAAAACTGGTTCTGGGTAATGCAAGCTTGATGGAACTAAGTTGCCAAAGGAATCAACCTCGTCATTGTGAAAGCATTGTAACCATTCCAACAATATCAGGAACAGGACTCATATCAAAACTTGCCTCAGTGGTAGAGAACACAACAAACCTGTGTACAAAGTGACTTATCTTTTGTGATGGTTGCACGATATATGAAATGGGCACCATTTGTCCATCAACTTGGATCCTTCCAGATTCAACAGCACTGACCTATGGAATAAACTCAATTAGCAATCCACAATCTCGTAAGGTCAAAACAGCAAAGTTTTACAACCTGATGGGTGGACTGGAAGTAGATCCTACCCAAGTTGTATCCAATCACATACTAGATGACTCTGTTGGGTTAAACTAACTTTGGATGAGTCTCAGTTGACCTGCCCGATTGACTCGCAACTTGGCTTGACTAATCCTGGTTTTGCCAAGTCAACCGGGTCAATCTAAGGACATTTTCAACCTTACATATTAAAACAACAAACTAGAACCATAAATAAGCATCGCATCAGTGGAATGGTAAGAGTTAGGGCATTTTCAACCTTACATTTTTGAAGTATTTCTGTTGATCTTATTTTTTTTAAATGGAGAGGGGTAGCTTCCACATATTATGATGTATGATTTTCTAGTTGTGGGGCATTTCTTGTCTTATTTTCTGGGAGTTTAGATTCTAAGCTGGCTTTAGTTTTTCGCTATCTTTGGTGCTTTGTTTATGCTTGTATATGGTGGTGTTCTCCTCTATTTTGCTTATCCTTTGGGTTAAAAGCTTGTCAGTAATTATACTCCTCTTGTACTGTTAAGCTCTATCTCAATGAATGCTACCATTTAAAAAAACTAAAATAGATAATTAGAGATGAGAGCTGAAAATGAATGTCATAATTTCATAATCACAAACGAATAAGTATTATAAATTATTTCTTTGCATGTAGAAATAACCTTTTGTATTTTTTGATATAGCATCATGATTATACATGGTATATACGTGTAACATTATACCTTAATACTTCCATCTTTTATGTTTATAATTTTAAATTTAAAACTATTACAAAGTCGAACATAAAAAATGAAATAATGAAATAACGAACTGGCTGAAACGTTTCAGTGTAAAGGTAAATTGAAACAGGTGCCAAAATGAACTTGACACTACAGATTACTGACCAACAGTGTTGACCGGTTTTAACTGATTCAAATACTTTTTTAACTGATTCAAATACTTTCATTGAATTTTTTTATTTTCTTTTTTAAATTATAGCCCCCTGCCTAGCAGAACCAAAACACCACTCAAACCAATTTGGGCTGAACCATCCAGTCAAGTGAGTCCAGCATCCAGCAGTTTTAAAACATTGAAAACATTACATTGACCAAAGGCAAGAACTCAGGGAAGAAAAAGGGTTTGTTCTTGTTCCACTCTGGAGGGGTAGTTATAATCAATCCAAACAATCTCTCACACACACCAACTAACATGAATTGACATTCATTCCAACTTGGAACCCATCCAATCACTGGATTGAATTACGACAAAGAGTCCATTTAGAAAACCATTAAATCACACCCAAAACCAATGGGTCACGATGTTCCAATCAGATCTAAGTGCTAACCATAACCATAAAAAACTGTGTAATGCTCAAAAAAACGATTTTCTTTTCCAAGCACTCCCCATCTAAAACAAAGCTAGTTAATAATTAAGAATCAGTAACTCCTAAATGGAAACAAGAGAAAGTAATCAAATATGAATCGAATCCAAACGTGTCCCAACTACATACATAGTATTCGTATGGTCTTCCTTTGAACTCTTCTGCGAAAAGATCGACAATGGTCTTCCCTGCCCATCGAGACTTCACCTAAAAAATAAAAAAAGAGAGATGACAAACGCCAATCACCCTTCCATTGACACCCACTGGTACTATTTCCAAACCAGTTTTTTAGGGTTAGGGTTTTAAATTGGAATGGGAGAAATGGATGTGGAGTTCCAATTACATGGGCAATGAATTCGAAGTGGTAGGGCCTCACGTATCGCCTTCCTGCAGAAAACGAATTCCCGCCATTAAAAGCAAACAAACAAAAAGGATTTTTGAAATGAGAAGATCAAGAAGGGCTAGGGTTAGGGTTTTTGTGAGTCACCGTTGCGGAAGATGAAATCGTTGGGCTCGGGAGGGTTTGCAGGAGTCTGCCACACGATGTCTTTGTCCGACGACTCTCGCGCGCTCATTCTCCTCTTCATTCTTCTTACGCCTTCAGATGCAGTAATTTGTTACGGTTATGGTTATATGGTTTTTCCCTAGGTCCTTTTGTTTTTTGCATGTGGGGCCCACTATTGGTGGGCCATTGATTACATGCCCCTTCCTTTTGATCAATCAGAAACCTCACACCCACTTCCCTCGAATTGTCTCAACCTCCGAAGTCGATATTCGTCCAATTTTTACCGTTAGGGCATGTTTGGCAAACATCTTGAGAGAGGTTTTCTCACGAATTTTTGCGATCTTATGAAAAACCTACGTTTGGATAAGCATGGGAAAGAGCACCGCTAGGATTCTTCTTTTGCAAATATTTTAAAAATCGGAAACCACCCCCCCCCCCCGCCCCCCTCGTCGGATCACTAGAATCTGCACGCGGAAAAGCAGAGCTACAGTGATTTTGCCCCTAATTTAGGGGAGACCCATTTTTTGCGTTTTTTGATTTCTATGGCCGATAATAGTGTTAAGAATGTCCAAAACGGCTACCACGTTAAATATCAGCCGTTGATTCTACCTATAATTTGAGATATTTGTAAAAAAGTATAGGACATTAGATCATTAAATCAGGATTTTTTGGGGCCCATTTGCGATATCCGAACAGTTCATTCTTTCAATCAGGCCCCAAACGGCTGTGGGGTTAAATTTGGAAACATAATTCATCATGGATCATTAAAAAATGATAAATCAATTCTGGCTGTTAATATAGCACAGTGTAAAAAATCCATACTCTAATCCTCAATCCATGATGTCACCAAATTGATTAGGATGTTTTCTGGTGGCCTTAACTGATTCTATGCTTCGTTAGAATCAGTGACTTGTTACTTTATTTTATATTTTGTAATTGTGCCCTCTGCTTATGCGTGCACCATGCTAAATGTCTGATAATTTGATGATTTTTCCCCGTTCACAATGGACTTGGTGGACCAAGTTCCCCTTTAAAGTGGAGGAGAATGCAAGGTCCCAATACCTACCTAAAAGTAAATTTGGAGGACCAAACTTCTTTTTGAGTCGGGGAGAATGTAAGACCCCTACCCAATTAAATAATATTTAATTGTGTAAAAAGTAATTTCTGAAATAAATAATGAAATTAATTGAATTGGTGGAAAATAACCCTCATTGGGCAATTAGGGCAGAATTAGGGCAGAAACTTGATTAGGGCACAATTTGGGAATTAAGGACATATTTCTATTTTAGAAAGATTATAAGGGTGTTTTTTGTAATCTTAGAAACATAGTCAATATGGG
This sequence comes from Persea americana, assembly GCA_029852735.1. Classification (NCBI taxonomy): domain Eukaryota; kingdom Viridiplantae; phylum Streptophyta; class Magnoliopsida; order Laurales; family Lauraceae; genus Persea; species Persea americana. Next base: position 60,083,353 of record CM056816.1, on the reverse strand, counting down.
TCTCATTTGAAAGGGGATGATTAAATATAAAACTATAATAAAGCACGTAAACCCTTTTGGTGTCAAATAAAACCTAGAAAGCCATTTGAGTAAATAGATGTCGAAAGGAAATCCAAAAATAGGAAATTATTATTATATTAGAAAACTTACCTTGCATGTACGTGTAAACCTCTTGTGGAAGGAGTGAGGACCCACCCAACTAATAAAGGGTAATATTCAGGTGGGAGAACTGTTCTCACATATTATATGAGAACTTTTGGGGGTGGGACTAGGGGGGATGGAAAGATCTACTTGAGACCACCTCAAGTATCAAGTTTGACTCCAAATCCATGTCCCTAACCCCTTCATCCGTGGCCCACAAGTTTAATGGCTTTATATTCAAAAAAATATTCAACTCTCGATCCAATGGTTCAATCTATTAAGGGGTTCCTTTTTTGTTGCTAGGTTTGCATGGGTTCCTAGTTGGGCCCCGCAAAAAAGTTCTCATATAATATGTGAGAACTAGTTCTCACTTGAATATTTCCATTCTATAAAATATGAGGCCATGTCCCCATTATCCCCACATCCCAAAAGAGCCTCTTCCTCTTGCTTTCCATTATCTATCTATCTATCTACTATTATAAAAGAGGAAACGTTGCATAGCTTTTTTCACTACACCATTATGGGGCCCACCCCAAAATATTATAATAGAATATAATAATATATTATATAATAATAATAAAAATATAATATCTATACCCTTATTATCTATCTACTATTATAAAAGATAAGATATTGCAAACTTTTTCACTATACCATTGTGGAGCCGACTCCCAAATATCATAATACAAACATTTTCACACTGCAACAGTTTACACATTCAGCAATGAAAATTTTCGTCGCCAAAGGTAAAAAAAAACGTTGGTGAAGCTCTTTACCGACAAAAATATTTTCGTCGGTCAGACGTCGGTAAAAGGATGTGGACAAAACATTTTACCGACGAAATATTATTCCGTCAATAAAAGGACTATACCATTGTGGGGCTCACCCCAAAATATTATAATATAATATAATAATATATTATTTTGGGAAATTGCAAACTTTTTCACTACATCTTTGTGGAACCCACCCCAAAATATTATAATGCAAACTTTTTCACTACGCCATTGTGGGGCCCACCCCCAAATATTATAATATAATATAATATATTATTATGAGAAATTACAAACTTTTTCACTACACTATTGTGGGGCCCACCCTCAAATATTATAATATAATATAATAATATACTATTATAAGAAATTACAAACTTTTTCACCACACCTTTGTGGGGCCTACCCTCAAATATTAGAATCTATCTATTATTTTATCTATATCTACTATTATAAAAGAGGAAGAGAAGTTGCATATTTTTTCACAACACCTTTGTAGGGCCCACCCCCAAATATTATAATATATTATAATATAATGTATAATTATTACATTATAATATAATATATTATTATTACATAATAATAATAATAATATAATATCTATACCCTTATTATAAAAGAGATGAAAGTGTCATACTTTTTCTCCACACATTTGTAGACTCTACTTAGTATTATTATATTATATATATATATATATATAAAATAAAAGAGAATTACACATATGTTAGCTCCAATAAAAGAGAAGAACTTGTCATGCTTTTTCTCAATACATCTGTGGACCTCATTTAGTATTATTATATTATATATATATATATATAATAAAATAGAACTACACATCTGTGGGCCCCACTTAGTAAAAGAACTTGTCATGCCTTTTCTTTACATCTAGACATCTATGGACCCCACTTAGTATTATTATATTATATATATGTATACAATAAAAGAGAACTACACATCTATGCGGCCCACTTAGTAGAAGAACCTGTCAAGTTTTTTCTCTACATCTATACATTTGTGGGCCCTATTTAGTATTATTATATTATACCACTTAGTAGAAGAACTTGTCATGCTTTTTCTCTATACATCTGTGGGCCCCATTTAGTATTATTACAACATCTATAGGCCCCACTTAGTATTATTATATATATAATAAAAGAGAACTACACATCTATGGGCCTCACTTAATACAAGAACTTGTCATGCTTTTACTCTACATCTACACATCTGTGGACCCCACTTAGTATTATTATATTATACATATATAAAATAAAAAAGAACTACACATTTGTGGGCCCCACTTAGTAGAAGAACTTGTTATGCTTTTTCTCTACACATCTGTGGTCCTCACTTAGTATTATTAAATTATATGATATATATATAATCAAAGAAAACTATACATCTATGGGCCTCACTTAGTATTATTATAGTTCATTGAAATGTTTAGCTCAAATGTTCATGAAAAGGGTTATGTTTGAAGAATTTGTACATTCGCTGCAAGAATTCAAATGAGAAATCTCATTGAGTTTTTCATGTGTAGGAAATTTCAACTTCGATCCTAATGCCTGTAAAAATACGATTTGCTTGTCAGAGGAAGATATGAGAATTCCAAAGATTGCTTGGAATCCTTATGATTTGTTGTTTATCCTTTTTAAAGATATGAAGGCAAGTAATCAAACCCGAATCTGATCCGTGCATGAATTTACCGTTGAAATCAGAATTTTCTCAACTCTCCCTTAAATCTTGGTGTTGTTGATGGGTAGAAATTCTGAGTTACTCGAGTATGGTTCTAGATTTATGGTTTTGCTCTTGTGTATGTTGATCCCTCTATTTTATTTTATGGTGAGACCTTAAATATGAATGACAATCCTATGGAATTTTTTTTTTTTTTTTGATGTTTCTTATACTGCTACAGTGTCATGTTGTCACCGTCAACAATCCACGCAATGGGTTTGATCCCAATTTATGGTTCCAGAATTTGAAAACTCAACTTCTTAACACTATGGATGGTTCATTAGATTGTGATTTCATGAACGGTTGCTCAAGAATAAGCCAGCCATCCAGAGCTGAATATGGGCTTTTTGAACCACACAACTTTGTTGAACAGTTTGGTTGACTTGACTGTGGGACCCATCTGGCCCATCCGATAAAAAAATCTGGTCCCCACATCTGGTAGGGGACCCATGGACGACCTGAGGGACAGTGGACCCATGAGGATTGGGTCCCATCTGGCCCCCTATCCAAACACTTGTAGAACCAGACACGTCATGGAAGGAGAACGCCCCTGTTTGGACGACAGCAGTTGTGAGGCCACTGGGCCCACCTGATCTGTGATCACTAGGCGACCCTAGCAGTGCTGGTCCCATTCATAGTGGGTCCCGCCTGACCCACCATCAAATAGATTAAAAAGGCAGAAGCGTGAGTTGTGTTTGGGAAAAGTGAGTGTGTGTGGGCAGGCTGTGCGGCACCTGATGAGTGATCAGATCCAAGGATCTATTAGTATACTCTTGGGGAGTCCAGATCACCTATTACAGGAGTTATACTTTTACCACGAGTGGATAAAAAGCAATCCGCCATGCCATCCAAAGATTTATGGATAACGTGGCGGACTGCTATTGGCCGGTCACGGGGAAGGCATAACGACTGAGATAGGTGGTCTGGACTCTACCCCTGGGCAACCTTAAAGGAACATGTTCCACATGGATCAGGCCAGTGGCCCCCACTTTCCAGTAAACCCAAGTGGAGAGGGCGTGACCTTCCCTTTCTCCTTGAACAAGTACTGTTCCTTGGTATTTGAGTAGTCCTGTGATACTCTATGAGGCGTAGAGCAGCCCATTATTCTAGGATATATACAATATATAGAGCCTTTTATTATTTAATGAAAGCTCTTCTCTTAATGACTCTGTGGAAATCAAGCTTTACCCTTTGGAAATTTAAACCAGTACCTCACTTGAAAATAAATCCAGTAAAACCCATGAATTATTTATTAACTATTTTTTTTTATTAATTGTGACTTAAGCATTTAAATGACTTTTGTTAACTAATGAGAATTCACTATATGTGCCTATGACCCTGTTAACTGAGGGGTATGATGATATGGATTTCTAAAACCCAACTACCTTCAGAAGCACCAATTGATAATTGGCCTAAGCCTAATTAGGACATCCTTGTGGTCTTTCGAATTGGGATTAGGGCATTCACGCGGGCTTGGAGATTCCATCATATCATAGGGCTAGATTAGCACAGATCTGACAGGCAAACAACAATCTGACTAAAGCCATACATTGACAATGATGTACGATATATTTTATCGAATCGACCTCAAACACACTTTCATGCAACATGTTATGATAATATGTTTTGCTAAGTCTTTCGATTTGTGCCGCTTGAACCCATGATATTCTAGACATGAATTACGTAAAGTTTTGGTATCTGTTAGACTCTGAAAGTTTATTATGAATACGAAATTTACGTTATATGGTTTTACTCGTTGATTTTTGTACGTATGTAAGGTGGTACCACTAGGTTATTTAAACCTAGCATAGTAGCGCACCACTGTGTAGGGGTTATACTTTCTGAAAAACTATCTGCAAATTTGTTCCTTTGGAAGCGACCCACAGTTACTTCGTCGTAACAAAACTCTGTATTCTGTTTCTAATGGCCATGACTCTGTCTTGGGGTACCAAAACTCTGTTATTCGAACCCTGTCACACTAAATGGGGGCGGGATAATTACCGTAACCATTTAGCCAATGTGGGACGCCGAATTATTTTCCGGATATGTATAATTTTATCTATTATTCTTGCAATTGATGGTTTTCATTATATATTGTTTTCCGTATGTTTTCGCCTGTTTAGTATGATGTTTTCCTTACTTCTATTTCTGTAAAAATATTGTTATTTTACCTCTAATTTATGTCATTAAACTGTATGGAGTCAGAAATTCTGGAATTGGTACTTGCAAAGGTTATTCTTGGTAAGGTTATTCGTAACCTAACCCACCAACAATTAGCGCTTGTAGGTGAAAACATAGATACTGAAGCGCAGGACGTTGCTGTGATGAAAAATGCTGCTTGGACTAACTCCCAGCTAGAATTCTGTCCCGAATTTCGAAAATAAAATGGTGAAAAGACATTTGAGTGAGTGAGTGAAGGCCATTTGAGGGTAAATATGGCATTATAATGCAATTCGGGCAAAAATTCGGGCCAAGAATACGTCCATGTAGTATTGCCCTACTGTGATTGATCGAGTAGCATAGGAGTATAAAGGCAAGAGTACGATTGACATGGTCTGGAGACATTCAAAGAACATTTCACAAGGATTATTTAGTTTGATGAAATTCAAAATTATATTGATTAATGAAATAGAATTTTAAACCCATGCTCCTGTTATTAATCTCTGTTATTTGATGTTTGAGAAAAAGACCCCGCCGTAAAGTTTTGATTTGACCTAGTCTCATATATGCGGGATAAAAAAAACAGCCCGAAAAACAAATTTCTATGAAAATTGGAAATTCGGGTCGTTACAGCTTGACACCCTCGGTTATATAAATATATATATATATATATTTATATATAAAACACCCGAGAGTTGTATAAATTTATTGCATGGATGATTATTTTTTTTATTCTCGATATTCATATGACTATTTTCTTTTGTTCATCTGTTCTTGTGCGCAGGAATTCTCAACATCCAATATCGAAGTTGAAAACAAAAAATTGAGCCCATGGCTTGTTTTCCAACATGGGGGCCACGATCAAACCCAGATCTTCCTAAGCATGACAGTTAGGAGCTACCACGCGAGAAGCACGAGACAGATGCATAATATAGATGTTAAGCTTTGGTTGTTGCTAGAAGACTCATCTGGTAGATTTTGTTTGTTCAATCCGGAATCACAGAGAGAAATTGAGGTACCACAACTTACAAAAGAACATCGTGATTGCATATGTGTTCTCTCAGCACCACCTACATATCCCAGTTGCAAACTAATCTTGAGAACTGATGCTCCTATAATAAGTTGCAAAGACTTAATATATTTTCTAAGAGCTCAATTAAGGTTTGGTGTTATCAACTTTGATAGCAAGGCCAGTATTGGTCGACAGAACAGAATACCTGGTTGAATCGTGTGGAGAGGTTTTTTTTGTATGCCTAGTTTTTCATTGGCAGAAACATTGGCCTCCAATGTCTTAGTTTTCAAGATGGATTTCTCGCAGATGCTGTGGGTGAAAGTGAGCAAGAGTGGGTCACTATCATGCTCAGCATTTGAATTAGGACTCGAAGGCAGTCAAGTATTTTTCTACTTTGAAAGAGACATGAGCTTGCATTCGTACCACATGAAAGAGAGAAGCATTTCAGCTCATTTGACTTGCCCAAATGTCCAACAATTGTAATGTTAATTGAAACGAGTCTCACTCCTGTGGCTTTTGCTCGTATGCGGTCCATCTGTAAGAGCTGGCGGTCCACCGTTCACCTGCATGGTTGCCTCTAACACTATGTCTCATCTTTCAAGAAGAAATAGATGGTTTGAACAAGTTTTTCGATCCATTAAGCAAGAGAGTTTATGCTGCAGACATCCCAGAATTACATGGTGCAACCTTTCATTACTCAAAGGCTGGTTGGTTGCTAGTTTCTTTTGACGGTAAATGTGTATTTTTCTTTAATCCCTTCACCTAGGGAAGGAAAGAATCGACCTCCCATATTTAGAGTACTTAACTAGCCCCCCTTTCGAGCATGTCTTTCTCTTCTATACCTACATCTTCAGATTGTATTGTTTTTCTTATTTATAATTCTTATCCCTTTGATAATATTTTCATCGAAACATGGAGTCCTGGAGATAAGACTTGGCGCTGTTGCGTTCATTACGATGGAGTTAATCCAGTTTTTCATGTTGGTTCTACTAATGCTGTTTTTATCAATGGTCTTTTTTATTGTGTGGGTCTACAAGGAAATTTGGGGGTCTACAATGTCAGTGAAAATACCTGGAATGTTCTTCAAAAGCCAGGGCCACTTCCACTCCCTATGGGATGTTGCTTTTTGATGGAATATGAAGGAGGGTTGCTACTAGTGTATACTCGTCAAACTCAAATTATGGTATTGTCACGATCCGAGCCCAAGTTACGATAATCCAGGGCCGCAATCCATACTTACTCCCGTGAACTCTGAATTAACCTAAGTTAAAACAGAATCCACAAAGAATAACATTCATTCATACATACATGTCAATTATATAAATTGCAGAAATCCACATTGATAAAATAATTCAAAATGTACATGTATACAAAATAAAGTTCTTTATACATGTATCGTTCATTTACTTTCTTTCATCAATCATTGCATAGTCAAATACTATGCATAGTGATGACTATTCAAGTTTTCAAAATACTACATTCCTAAAATGAATTTCAACTATTCAAAAGAATTCTCAAAATGAATTTGCGCACTCGAATACCCATATCAATTGGTATTCCGACCATCCCACTCTGTCAATCCTCCCGGAGGAACCGCAACAGTCTCCTCCGCTATTGCCGAGGCCGCTGCTGGGCCAGTACGGGCAATCAGGCCTGTAATGCCATTAATAACACTAATGAACACGACGGTTCAACAATGCATAAACAAGACTTGTGATAGCACATGTTAGTACATATACTACACCATTTAATATATTCAGTAAACAGTTCCAATTCTAGACAAGTCTAGATAATTTCTACAATGACAATGTGTGAGCATAATAAGTTAATCAATAAACATGTACATGATGGCGACTACCATAGCTTCCATTTCAAGCCATTTCATTTCATTTCATTTCATTTCATGTCATTTACTATCTTCCATCAAAGGAAGGATTCATCTTCCGAATGGAAGGCATCGATCAGTACCCGTAGATACGATCGGAATTTGTGGGACTTACCAGTGTCCGGGCCAGGGACACTAGCATCATCACGGAGCTTCGGAACGCCCCCAAATCCATCTACTGCAGTAGGAATAGTCAATTGGCTCAGGGCGGAAGGGCGCACCATTCATGACCCCGGCCTTGTGAAAATAATCATTATTAATTCATTTAGAATCCAATACAGTAACTAGGTAGAGCCAGACTCAGGGTCAATACATTTCATTATCAATCCATTTCTGGATTCAATTCTATACAGTGATTCCATTCTTAATGATGGAAATGAAACAACAATGGCATCGATCTTGTGAGATTGGAATGAAGTGATACAGAACACAATGGTATGAGAGAATCACTAACTACCCGATTCTACTCATTTCTATTCCAGTTCATACCCACCATTTGAGTGCAACTGTTGGTTATCCAATGTACGTGTTATTTTCGATGGGCATCACATTTGTATTTACATGTACATTGGAGTTCCCGTGATTAACACTTATGGAGGTATAGTCCATAACCAATTGACACTGAACCCATTATTAATCCAAGGGTTCAGTTTTTAAAACTCTATTTCAATATTCACAATCCTCACCAAATCTCTATTTGCATTAATTAGCCACAAAACTAATTTTTGAGGACATACAAGTGTCTAAAGTACTCATGTTTCCTACAAAATCCAAAACCAACTCCCCCGATCGATCGGACCATTAGGTCCGATCGATTGGCCAATTTTCTGCCTCAATCAATATCCTGTCCAGTATTAGGTTCGCTCGAGCGGACTCAGACAGAGAAGTAGTCTTTCGAGCGAACCCAAAGTTCGCTTGAGCGAACTCAAACAGAAAAGTGGTCGCTTGAGCAGACCCTTGTCCGTTCAAGCGTCTTCATCTAGAGAGTGGTTTGCTCGAGCGAATGCTTCAGAATTTTACTCCGAAATTCTGCAACTCTCTCTCTCTCTTCTTTACTCCTTTCTCCATTCATTACCACAACCACCTGCAATCAATTTTGGACCTCCTGTCCACTCATAATTCATCATTTAATCCACACATTAATGACATCTCTAATCCATTCATCAATCCATAAACAACCCATTCAACATTCAATGGAAATATACACAAACCTAAATTTATGAAAACTCCATTAAATGCTACAATGACTAACACCATTCACAAGAAATGCTTATACTTGCCTCCTTTTAAGCTCCTTTGACAAAAAGCTCTCTTTCCTCGTTTTGGCTTGATACAAATCTCTCCCAAGGAAAACCCAAGTTCTCCAACAATGGAGAAAGCTTGATGGGGAAGATGAAGTAGAAGAAGCTTCCACTCAAAATCACTTGAAATTCTTCACACTCTCCACTCTTGATGGAGAAAATGGAAGAGAAAGGAAGAAGGATGCCTAGGGTTTGCTAAAATGGAAAAGGAACCCATCTCTTAGCTTATATAAAGAACTTTTTGCACTTAAGTCCTCTTCCACTTTTCTTATTCACATTTTGGGTCAAATGAAGACCCCTTTGATCAACTTTAGGTTAAATGAAACTAAGTGTATTATGAAAGTTGACGTACTCTTCGAGATACACATGTTGGTATCAAGCATTTCCGTATTTGACGAAATACGTGAAAACTTGTATTTATAAAAAGGTCATTGGTTTACCTTGGTTGAGTTTAAACTCATCTTAATCAATCAAATCCCATTCAAATTCACTTCATTATGCTTAATTCAATCAATTGAGATTAACCCTTCTCATTTTGTCCATTAACCGTAATGAGCACAATTAATCATGCTTAAGTAACACTAATCTCTATTAATTAGCATTAATTACGATTAGTCCGGGTCGGGGCCTAACAGGTTTTCACTCTTGATTAGACTAACATGGTATGGGCGGTTGTTGAAGGCTCGGAAGACCTGGCACTATTTTTGGATAGATCAACATCTCTTGCAATGATAGTTGTTAAAGAAGCAACGGGTGCAATTAGAGATATGAAGAACAAAATTTATTATTCTAGATTTCACCGAGGCTCCGATGGTGCTTTGATCTACTCTATGGAATTGAAGTCCAACCAACTTGACTTCTACAGGTCCAAGGAATTCCTCAAGTGCACTTGGATTGAACCCACTGGATTCAAATTTGGATTGGACTCTCAAGGTAATATATTGAGTATAATACCTAGATCTAAGTGAATGAGAGAAAAAAGAAAGATGTATTATAATCAGTTGCAACCTAGTCATTTAGAGCTAGCTATATTTGCCTTTTTTTCTCCTTGAGTTGTCCAAAAGAGCCTTTGCTATTTATGTTAGATTGAATTTCTTCTTAGGAAATGATTACTACTGCTGTTTATCTTTCCTTGATTAAGCAGTTAATTATTTACCCAAATTTCCTCTACATGAAGTTCTAAATATTATCGGATTCAATTGTGCATGAAGATAATATTTAACAATTATGAAATACTAATCATTCATACATTGAATGGAGTGAAATCTCGCCAATGCAACTTTAGCAGTGGCTATGTGATATGAATGCCTTCGATCTATCAAAAGTGGGCTTTGTACTGGTAGAGAAAAAGAATGCATAGTCATTATGCTAATGATTGTTTTTTTAATGTCATTTATTATCATTATCATAAACTAGCAAAAGAGGCCTGAGTTGAAACAGTCCAATTTTTTTTTTTCAAACTTTTAAGTTTTTTTAAGAATCTCAATCAAGATCTGAACCGTTCTTTAAAGTTTAGAAGGCCCAAAACAGATAAAATACAATAAACAAGCCATTGATTCATCACAGATTTTGAGATATTTACAAAGAAAGTCCAAAAAAAAAATGACAATTTCTAAATTTTTGTGGGCTCCATTTTCACAATCCTATTTGTCCATTCTCTCAAGAAGATCAAAGATGGCTACTCTATCAGATTTGGCAGGTTAATTAACCGTGGATCACAAAAATTGGAAAAAAAAAAAAAAACTCTATACCATTGTTATGCCATAGTGAAAAAAAAAAAAAAAAGCGCTTTGTAGGGTTTTCTTTCTGCTCTTTTTAATGGGCACCATTTGTTCATCAACTTGGATCCTTCCTGATTCAACAGCACTGACCTATGGAATAAACTCAATTAGCAATCCACAATCTCGTAAGGTGAAAAAATCAAAGTTCTACAACCTGATGGGTGGACTGGAAGTAGATCCCGCCCAAGTCGTATTCAATCACATACTGGATGAGTCTGTTGGGTTAAACTCAGTTTGGATGAGTCTCAGTTGGCCTACCCGATTGACTCACAGCTTGGCTTGACTAATCCTGGTTTGGCCAAGTCAACCGGGTCAATCTAAGGACATTTTCAACCTTACATATGAAAACAACAAATCAGAACCATAAATAAGGTTTTCTAGGAATCTCAATCAAGATCTGAACCGTTCCTTAAAGTTTAGAAGGCCCAAAACAGCTAGAATGCAAAATACAAGCCATTGATTTGTCAAAGATTTTGAGATATTTACAAAGAAAGTCCAAACAAAAAGATGACAACTTCTAAATTTTTGTGGGCTCCATTTTCACAATCCTATTTGTCCATTCTCTCAAGAAGGTCAAAGACGGCGACTCTATCAGATTTGGCAGGTTAATCACCGTGGATCACGAAAAAATGGAAAAAAAAAAAAAAAAACTCCATACCATCGATGTGCCATAGTGCAAAAAAAAAAAAGAAAAAAAGAAAAAAGAAAAAAGAAAAAGAGCTTTGTAGGCTTTTCTTTCTGTCTTTTTAATTTTTTTTTTCTTTAGGCCCCTAAATAATGATCCAAACAGTTCATGATCTTCAAAAGGTCAAAAACGGCTAGCATGTCAAATTGCAGCCGTAGATTCATCATATATCTTGAGATATTTGTAAAAACATTATTTTTTTTTTAATTTCTATGGTCCCATTTGCATGATTCAAAATGTTCATCATCCCTTGAAGGCTAAAAAATGGCCAGGAGGATGGAAGTTTAATGCATCATGGATTATAAGAAATTTGAGAAAAATGTAGAACCATTGAATGACATAGAGTGGATATGATAGGATTCCTTGGAGTTTTCCAAACATGAAATGTAAGGATTCCTTCCTTTATAAATTCCCATGAGGATGGCTTGATTCCAAGAGAGACGAAGGAATCCTCTTAATAAAGAATTCTAAGGCCTACTGAGTTAGGTCATCAGACGTGCCATGATTACAAAAATGATTTTCTTTTTTAAGCACTCCCGAACTGAAACAACACAAGTTAGAAATATTAAAAATCAGTAACTCCCAAAAGGAAAAGGAGAGAGATTACCAAAAAAAAGAAAATCAAATATGTATCGATCCAATCGTGTCCCATGTGAAATGCGTACACAGTATTTGCATGGTCTTCCTTTGAACTCTTCCACGAAAAGATCGACAATGGAAGAGTCTTCCCTGCCCAACCGGACTTCACCTAAGAAAGAGAAAAAAAACTAGAGATGGCAGCACAGCCATTCTCTCATTCAAAGGTATTATTACTATCTCCATACCAATTTTTTAGGGTCAGGGTTTTGATTTGGAATAGGAGAAATGGATGTGAAGTTCCACTTACATGGGAAATGAACTCGAAGGGGTAGGACCTCTGCATAAATGAATTTCTGCCATAAAAAATAACACGTTTTGACATATTAGTCCTCCTTAAATTTTCTTTTTTCAATTTCATGACCAAGATATTAATAAAGTCACTAGAGTTATTGGACTATGTTTAACATTTTTTTAAACGTTTCTGCGCCATATCCTATGATATCATGAGATTTATCCGTTTTAGTATATCATTCACTTTTTGCAACAAGCAAATACATTAGTTTTTTTTTTATAAAATACAAAAAATAATATTTTGTGAAAAGTAAATACAAATCTAATAACTATTTCTAAGGTTTTATCATTTTGAATTTTTTTTTCTAAGATAATTCATGAAAGTCATGACATCATGGGACATGATATCATGGGCTTTATCAAATTTTGTGACATATATTGTTCCCATGATATCATGGGATATGAGACAAAAAAGTTTTTTAAAAAATATTGATCAGAGTCAAACGATTTGATGACATCAACGAAATTTCGATTATGAAACTGGAAAACCGAATTTAAGGACTAATATGATAAAACCTAAAAAAAGATAAAAAATTTTTACCAAAAAAATAACTTTAAGTGGCCACTGCACCAAATAGGGAACTTTAGCCAGTAGTGCACTAAATAGGGAATCCGTACAGAAAAAATAATTTTTTTCACCAATTTTTTTGGTGGCCACATTCAACATTTATTTTCTGTGTCGCTATAACAAGTGAGGGTCGCAATCGACTCTGAGCAGGCATAACCCCTTCATCTTCTTCCTTATTCCTCGCGTGTTTGAGTTTTCGATTAAAGGAAGAAAGGACTGGAAGATTTGCCACTTAAAGGTATTTTTTTGGTAGATTTTTCATAGAGGATCATTCTGGAAAAAATCTCTTACAATTTCAAACCCAAATTTCTAGCATGCTATGGTTTTGTGCAACATTACATGAAACAGATTTTTCTAAAATGGAAGATTGGATTGGAGGAGCAATTCAAAAGCTAAGATCCACGCTCATTTGTGCTTTGGGATAGAAAATCATGCCCATACAAGAAGATACCAATGGCCTAAAATAAAAGATGCTACCAACAGGAAAACCGGAGATTAGGAAGAGAACATGGCACCAGTAGTTCACATGATGCACAACCAATCGATAACATTTATTAGGGATCGAACCTTTCTAAAATTGACCAACCCACCAACAACATTTTTAGGGCTGATTGGTAATTTACTAAGTTAGATCTTCAAATCCTCTCTTCCTTTGATCGAAAACTCGAACACTCAAGGAAGAATGAAGAAGATGAAAATGTTATGCCTGCTCAGGGTCGAATGCGACCCTCACTTGTTATAGCGAGAGTTGCAGTCGACCCTCAATACAAAAAATGAAGGTTGAATGCGACTACAAAAAAAAATGTTGAAAAAAGTTATTTTTTTTTGTACGAATATCCTATTTGGTATATTACTAGTTAAAATTTCGTGTTTGGTGCAGTGATCACTTAATTTTTTTTTTGTAAAATCTGCAAAAAGCAAACAAACATTTAAAATGGGTTTTTGAAATGAGAAGATCAAGAAAGGGCTAGGGCTAGGGCTAGAGTTTTTGCAAGCCTACATGGTGACTGCGGGTTTGGGTTTTAGTATTTGCCCCGTGATGTCTTTGTCAGACTCTCCCGTGCTCATTTTTCACTCCTCGAGATGAGGTGATAATAGTGTTCTTCACTAATGGTCCTATTTGTGCTTTTGGGACCCATTATTGGTCATCCATTGATCATGACACTGATTACACGGCCTTGCCAATCGATCAATCGGAAGCCTCACATTCACAGCCTTTACATTTGTCTCAAACTCTGAATTCAACACTCATCCACATGTTACTCTTCGTTGGGTTGTAGTCCTTTAAAAAAAATGATGACTTTTAAGATGGTTAAACGGAGGGCCATAGATTAAAGGGTTAGGATAATGTAATGTCTTTGAAATTTTATTCTCTAACTTTTCGCATGATTGTTATCGCATTGGCCCTTTTAAACATGCCTTTTTTATATGGTGGGCAAATCGCATGATGGTTTACTGTTAAATCTTTTTCACGAAAGAATTATGATATTTAAACATTGAACTTTAAGGACTTCAAAATAAGGGTTATGATTATGGGAATGGCCGCATATCATATCACATGATTTCACATTATCTATAATTATCATACATCCAGGTGGAGTCCATTGAAAGGGGTGTTTGCATTTTTTGGAGTGTCAGATTTTCAACTATCACCAATTAATTTCTGACTTTGAAATGGCATATTTTGCCTGGATCCTATGAGACGAGCAACAAATAAGAGTTCAATACGTATCCAATAAAACATGATGCTGAATTCTTCATGAATTCTCTTGTATTAACTCAAGCGTTGTTTACACAAAACAAATACAAGTTTTCATCAGCGTTCTTAATTAAATTATCTTTAGTAGTGTTATATTTTTTATATATTTCAAAATAAAATTAAATAAATTAATATAAAACTTTCACTATGTTATATTTTGCAATGAACAGTACTCATGTGACTTTCACCACTCTTGACCTCATTAGTACATATTTTCTATTCCCTATTCAATTTTGAGCCCTCGGTGGCTTCAATCTCATAGCCATCTTACCGCGCACTTGGAAAGGGCAGCAATTTTTGACTCATCCCACCAACTCAGATCCAACCTGACCTGGTGACTCAGGATTCAGATTGACCTTTAAAAAAAAAATCGTTTTGGATTGGTATTTGGTTACCTTCGACATTTTTTTATCATATTAATACATGACTTGGGTCTTCTGACCTGCCAACTTGATCAAAACCGGAACCAAGTCTGC
This sequence comes from Persea americana, assembly GCA_029852735.1. Taxonomy (NCBI): domain Eukaryota; kingdom Viridiplantae; phylum Streptophyta; class Magnoliopsida; order Laurales; family Lauraceae; genus Persea; species Persea americana. The sequence continues at coordinate 60,068,154 of CM056816.1, read as the reverse complement.
TGATGTTACTGTGATCCACCAACAAGAATGTGCACCAACCTAATAATTAAGGGTTTGGATCGACCCTTTCATCTTATGGGTTTCCATCATATGTGGTCTCCACTAAAGTTCTTTAGAGAGGTAATCATTAGTTGGAGGGTTCATCTGCTTCCGGCTCCACATTGGTGCCTATGGGCCATATTTAATATACACCATACCAATATGTATGCACCTAGATATATATTCAACCAGCTGTTGTTGAAAAGGTTAACAGTATGATTTAAAAAATCGGCCGAGTCCGAGTCGACTCGGCACATACCGAGCCGAGTCGCATGAGACTCGGACTTAAATCGTGTGACTCGGCCAAGTCGCAAGCGACTCGGCCGAGTCCCATGCGACTCGGCCGAGTCGCATTGTGACTAGGCCGAGTCCTCTGATTTTAGGACTCGGCCCGACTCGGCCGAATCCCATGCGACTCGGCGAGTCGACTCGGACTCGGCCCTGAACGAGTCGGGTCCCGAGTCCGATTTTTTAAACACACAATTCCCATGCAGGAAAGAGCAGGACAAAAGATGCTTTTTTCGCATTCGCGAATATCCCAGAGACCAAAACACGTGTCCAGAGAACACACACCCCCTTCTCTTCTCTTTCCGCTTCCAAGCACGCTACAGTAACTGTGCGTTTCAGGGCCGGGGGTATTCATGTTATGTTTTTGGGACCCACCAACCGGACACGTGGAGGTCTACCCAACCATTGGGACCATAAAAAAGTAAGTTGTTTCTGTCACGCTTTTGGGACCAACCGTCAACATGTTGAAGAAGCTACTAAAGGGCATGCATGTATAGCCCATTTCCATAGAGAGGTGGATGATTTTTTGTGGAAAATCTATTTTTTATGCGTTTGGTGTGATAGTTTTTCATGCAATTACTTTTTTACCACATCAGCGTTTTTCTTTCTTACCATGGAAATGGACTTCCTATGGGGGGATATGGGAAGTCTATTTCCATAGAAAACTAGCCCCCTTTATAAACTTCATTTCCTACTCATTTTTTATGCAAAGCCCAACCCATGTAATCAATCACCAAGTTCAGCCCATATCTTTACACAAAAAAAAAAAAAAAAAAACCTTGACCACCAAACAATAAACACTAATTTTCCATAAGAAATCCGTAGGTACACCAAACAACGTTATCACCAATTCATTAAGAAAAAACTTTTTACATCAAACATGAATTTTTAACTTCCTCGCAAAATTTTTTCTAAAACATTTAAAAACCATATAATTTAATGACGTGGCAAATTCTTCTTTTGCGTGAAAGTTACGCACAAACATTCCCTAAGTGTTAAATGCTTCCTCCGTTCTTCTCTCTCTCACGTAAGTCATTGCACTTTCCTTTCTCTGTGTCCTCTCTATCTTTCCTTCACTTCACTGCTACAGTGACAAGTGACAAGACTACGGAAACGTACGACGTGATGGAGAGCGTCCTGATTAAGCTACTTGATTCGAAGATCTCCACCGGTGCCCGTTACGAAGTTTCTATTGGAAACTTCAAGGGGATGACACTCGTCTTCTCTGACGAGATGGCGGTGGCGACAGAGTGGCTTATAGGCATTTGCCCACGGTATGCACTTCATAACCAGAACCACCGAATGGTGGTGGGAGTTTCCATGGATGATGCATATCTTACTATGTTTATAGGAAAGCATGGCATCGGCGTCTCGTTGCCAGAGCTGCCTCCACAGATTGGAAATTTCCTTCAGAAGCCGAGTGTGATCTTCGCCAGTTACGACATTAACAAGAAGAAGGAGAGACTGAGGGAAGCTACTGGAGTTGTGGTCGGTAGAGTTTTGGTGCTGAAGAAGACGCCGGCTCCCACAGGCCTCCTCCCGGTGGAGGGGCCGCTTGTCCCACTGCATTTCCTGGCTGCCGGGTTGATGGGATATTTGTACGGAGTAAATGTAGATGTGTCGGTCGAGAGTGAGATGGAGGTACGCCTGAAAGATTTTTTCCTGAATGTATTTCAGTCCTTCATTGTTGGGAAGGAGAGGGTGAATGCGAGTTTCTAGAATGTTTTTTTTACTTGGATTAGGGTTTGATTGTGATATGATATTTCCTCTTTGTCATTCAGTATATGTTTTTTTTGCTTTTTTTTTTCTGGTGCAGGAGATTGAATATTGAGAAAAATGCTTTTTCTGAGAATGGCAGGAGATTAAAGGCTTATCTTTGGGGTTTTTAGTTTTAAGTTGTCTGAGATGTAAAACGGAATGTTAGTTTTGTTTCTGGTTTGATACTTTGGATGAGAATTTGGTTTTTGCTTTTTTTTTATAATGTGGAGGATGAAAGGAGCCAGATTACGGTATGATAATGAGGATTACAAGAGATTAGAGGCTTATTTCCCAGTTTTAGATTTGTTTAGTTATGTTTCTGGTCTGAAACCTTGGATGAGATTTGTTTAGTTTTGTTTCTGGTCTGAAACTTTTGGATGAGATTTTTTTTTAATGTGGATGATGAAAGCAGCCCGGTTATTTTGGATGAGATTTTTTTTTAATGTGGATCATGAAAGCAGCCCAGTTATTCATTACCGAATCAATCAATGGTCTTTTTTAATGTGAAGGATTTGCGTATGAGAATTCTGAGAGTTGCTATACACACTATCAATCCATAGGAGTCCTATTCTAGCATCAGAAGAAGCATCCGGATTAAATGGATGGATCCCCATCCATTTATTAATGTTATCATGAGTACCAATGCCCATATATCCTACTCAAACCATTTGTAATATAATTATTTATTGTTCAATAGATTTTTGAAACGTTATCTAATTCCATTCCAAGGTTGACCCCAAACTGTTTAAATGTACACATACACCTCTAAACAGTAGCTCTTCCCATGCTCATCAACGGCCTATTGTTTGGGGTAACCCAATTAGCAGTTGTCCTAAGGTAAAAATCCTGACACTGCTTTGTTATTTTAATAATATTTGTGTATTATTTAGCTATTGAATATGTGTATTTCAATAATTTAAACCCATTGCAAAATCAGTGGGTTTAGGGGTAAATGCCCGCCCACTTAGCTAGTTGGGCCCTCCGTTCGTGCTTTCCTGAGTTTCATTGTTTTGAACATGGATATTGTTAACAAGTGGATCTGGTTGAGTATGATGAACCCATTGTTCAACATTGCCCTAAACAATTCTATCTTGATGAAATTTATTCAACTATCATCAGTAGAGCTTATAAACATTATGCATTTTCAATTGTTAAATGCACCTGTAGCTATTTAGACTGATGCATTTTCAGCCTCTAACTGTAGCAATACAAGTTTGAATATCTAAACTCATTCACAAGAATACATTTATCTTTGGTACCGGTTACTAAGTTTCCATCGGAAGCTTCAAGTGGATGTCACTTTTCTTCTCCGACGATATGTCGATGGCGACGGAGTGGCTAAGAAGCATTTGCCCGTGATATGGAGTACATAACCGAAACCACCGAATGGAGGTGGTGTTAGGAAAATTGTGTGGCCCGACTTCCCTTCGGCTTACGCCAGATCGTTGCATGGATGATGCATATGTTACCCTATTTATAGGGAAGCATGGCATCCGCATCTCGTTGTCAAAGCTGCCTCCACAGACTGGGAATTTCCTTCAGAATCCGAGTGTGATCTTCGCAGGTTACGACAATAACGAGAAGAAGGAGATACTGAGGGAAGCTACTGGAGTTGTGGTCGGTAGAGTTTTGGAGCTGAAGAAGATGCCAGCTCCAACAGGCCTCCTCCCGGGGGAGGGGCCGCCGGTCGAACTGCATTTCCTGGCCGCCGGGTTGATGGGATCTCTATACGGAGTAAATCTAAATGTGTCGGCCGAGAGTGAGATGGAGGAACGCCTAAAAGCTTTCTTCCTGAAAGCATTTCAGTCCTTTATTGTCGGGAAGGAAAGGGTGAATGTGAGTTTCTGGAAATGTTATTTTTTTTTTACTTGGATTAGTGTTTGATTGTGATATGATATTTCCTCTATGTCATTCAGTACATGTTTTCTTCGCTTTTTTTTTTTTTCTAGTGCAGGAGATTGAATATTGAGAAATGATTTTTCTGAGGATGGCAGGAGATTAGAGGCTTATCTTTAGAGTTTCCAGTTTTAAGTTGTCCTAAATGTAAAAAGGAATGTTAGTTTGGTTTCTGGTTTGATACTTTGGATGAGAATTTCGTTTTTTTTTCCTAATGTGGAGGAAATGAACCCATTGTTCAACATTACCCTAAACAATTCTATTTTGATGAAATTTATTCAGCTATCATCAGTACAGCTTATAAAAATTCCGGTCATGACGAATATGCATTTTCAATTGTCAAATGCACCTGTAGCTATTTAGACCGATGCATTTTCAGCCTATAACTGGAGCAATAAAAGTTTGAATATCTAAACTCATTCACAAGAATACATTCTCTCTTATGCCTCAGTCCATAGTCCATCTCTATAGATAATTAATGAGGGCGTAGGGAAATCCAAATGGCATATACCCCATCATGTGCTTTTCCAAATCTCGCAGGTGCAACCCCACCCACATGCCAATACATGGGTCTGCCCCTACACAAGGGACCCCTTTGTATTACAACTGCCTTGTTTTTACAGCCATCCGATTGGACTGTACCGTTAGATCGACATGTCAATTTTTAAAGGGATAAAACTTATTGGTCACGGATGAAGGGGTAAGGATGATGAGATAGAGCACATGTCTTATACATAGGTAGGCCCCAAGCAGATGAAGAGAACCCTAGTCCTATCCCCAATGGGACCCAGGTGGGCCCTACAACAAAATAATTAATATATATATATATATACGAGGAAAGCTCTCATAAGCTCAAGCTTAGGATAAGGTAAGCTCAAGTTTGTGGAGGGGCTCACCTAGGGACCCACATGGGAATGAGGGTGGAGGGGATTTCAAGGACTCATTGGGATCTTCATCTCTACAAAAAATCAGCTCCAACAATGATTTCTATCATCTCCATATGGGCCAAAAAGTTTAATGGTCAATAGTCCATTCGGATTAATATATAGTCGATCCAACGATCTAGTAAGTTCGGATCTGACCGAAAATTGGTGGACGTGTGCAATTTAGAAGGGTCAAGTATTTAGTCAATTTGGATGGACCAAAGGTGGATCCTACAAGCATGAGCTTACGAGATTTTATCCTAAGCTTAAGCTTAGCAAAGCCTTGCCCCCTCTCTCTCTAAATATATATATATATATTGTTGGGTGGGGTACTCAGGTTTGCACGCTACTGGACTCAGGCTCTCACCAGATTATCGATCAGGATTGGTAACTGGATAAGTACCATAGACATCCCTAGTTGAGTACATCCGTACATGGGTCTTCATGCATGGACCCTGATAGACTAGGGCCCAGAGCCCAGACCCTATACTAAATGGGTGATTGAAAGTCCACTGACAACCCTGTCTGTAGCAAAACTCATTTAACCCATTAATCCATTAAGCTTTATTCTAGTGCTCTCTTCCGTGGGAACACAAACTCCACCCGGGGATTCCAAATTCCTTTCAATGCAACACACGCATCAATGTTGCAAGCAAATATTCCAATCCCTTGAGTCAATTTAATCCGTTACGGCAATTTACTGCTAATGTAAAAGTAATATAAAGTATCAACTCCTTCAAATAAGATCTTAAGTTTTTACTTAATTTCAAAAAGAGACAAAAGTTTCAAATTACCCCTAAGTTTTTCAGTTAAGGATATCAGACCATTAAAGATTCTTTTTTAAAATAAATGGTTAGAAAATTTCAGCCCAATAGTTCATTGGCTTCTCTTAAGATCATCCAATTAAGTTACTATATTAATATGCAACAGAGGGATTGGTTTAATGGACAGCCAGCATGACCCAGATCATGGGTGATTAGTGGTTTGACGGCTTCAGGTGGGTATGGATATGGGTCCGTAAATTACTGATCAATTGAGGTTTTAGGTGGGGTTTGATCTATTTACATATTTTATCAATGAGAATTTTATTTACAAAAAAATATAGTCTCCAAGCTATAGCTCAGCTGATAGGGATATAGGTGTGTCAGTGAAAATGTGGAGAAAAAAAAAAGGTTTCGAGAATATTCTCTCTTCTATTAATAGGAAATTAGGGACAGACCCAATTGAATAAAGAGACCAGGTAAGTTTGGTATTACATATCATAAACTCACACCTAAAAGTATCAAATAATTTGGGGCATGGTGTGTGGATACAAGTTGGATTGGGCATGGATTTACTCCAAAGCCTAGGTACTACGGGTGTGGATGGGCTGGCATAATTAAGTCCGGGTTGAGTTTCTGGCCTGAGCTCGGCCTGCCCCATTCATTTCAAGTGGAGCCCTCCCATATAATCATCTGACTAGGCCTGGCCAGGCTTTCTATTAAGATTTTGGGCTTGAAATCACTTGTTTTGGCAAACAAGTCATTAAACTATAAGCAATACTTGTTCAGGCTGGGATTTGGGCTTTTTTCTCACTTAATCCACGTCGGCCCAAATTTTAAACGCATGCCTGGAATGAAAACCCAAGTCCCGAACCCACCCCGAAGTAGGCTGGGCCCAGGCAGGAACTGGGCTGGCCCGACCCATGACCACCCCTAATTATTGTATCCATTGCCTTCCCCAACTTATAAAGCGTTTTTAACCCCCAAGAAAAAAAAGATAACTTATAAAATGGTTTCTACTATCATAAGCTAACATCATCTAATTCCACATGATCTCAATGTGATTCGTTCTCACAATTCTGAATCCAAAGCTTTACTTCACATGTAAGAGAATAAGCGCAGGGCTCAAGAGCCCACATCTCTCTCTCATTGGCTTGAGTCCACTAACAAAGGTTAAAAACCATGGTCTATAAGGCATGGTGGGTGTATCATGTAATGTTACCACAAACAGCACCAACAGAGATTAGAGACCCGGTTTGCTGCCAGGGACGGATCTACATTGGGGGCTCTCCTCAACTTTTTGAAATTTTCATATGAAATGATGTCTTTCAAAATTTTACCATGGGTAGCTTTGTCTTTTTTCTATTTTTACCCCTCCTTACCTTTTGCTACAAGCCTACAACCAAGCAATAAAATCTCTGTTCACTTTTTTATACAAGAAGTAATATCACAAGAGAACTTGGGGTTGGGTTAGAACCGTCTTTTTATTTCTTCAAAAGCAAGCCATCTTTGGACAAGAAGATGATGCACATCAAGTTTATCTCATCTTTCTTCTACCTTATTTCTCTCTTTGTTATCAAATACAGCCATATAGATAATTCTTCAGCCCATTTGCCTTTCTGTTTCCTTTCTTCTTCTTTTTTTTCTTTTTTGCTTGAGTGCAAAATGAATATATTGATTCTTTTCTTCTTGTCTTGTGTATTTTTGTCAAATACAGTTACTTCTAGATGTTATTCATTTTTCCTTTATTTTCTGTTGTGAGATTTTCTATATGCCATGTTATTTAAATTTACCATGATTATTGATTTGGATTAGATTGATTTGAGAATCTAGGGTCATGTAAATGAATAGATTAAATTGACAAAAATAATGCCCCATTAAATCAAATGAGGGTGATACCCCCAATTTGATTCCTTATCTTTTCCATTGCTCATCACTTTTGGCCCTCTGCCTTATTATAGGTTAGAATTGTTGACAAAAGAGTGTAAGAGAGTGAGTTACTTACCTTTTGACTGCTTCAACAATTGCATATAGCCAAAAATCATTATTATATATTAACTTGCAGGCCTCCAAGAATCCATTGTAGGACCCACATAATTATAATATGAACCGTTCAAAATTAATATCATCCACTCCAATGTTATATCCTAAAATTTCATATACGTAGGAGTGGGTCATGCCATCCGATTGGACACATAATTGATTGTGTTCGTACCATATCATAAAAAAACTGTAGTTCTACAGAAAAAAAAGGAGATAAAAAGCAAAAAGGTTAACAAAATAAGAATAGGTCTGATTCTCATTCCTAATTGACAAATATTGATGCAATCGAATGGCTAATTAATATACAAGTGTTTATATTTATACAAGTTATTTTTTTATGCATATTTTGTTTATTAATATTTTAATTCCTTCTTGCACTCTCTGGGAGAAATTTCTTGCTCCGTCAGTGTGTTTGACACATTTAAAGCACTATAATTACATTATTTTTAGTAGTGTTATATTTTCTATTTATTTCAAAATAAAATTACATAAATTAATATAAAGCTTCCACTATGTTATATTTTGCAATGAATAGTACTCATGTAACAGTTACTAGTAGTCATGACCTTATTAGTCCAAATTTTCTATTCCATTTTCAATTTTGAATATGCCTGTCAATGGGCCGGGTTGGCCCTGGTCTTGGGTTTGCACTCTCTTCCCTTACATAACCCATCAACAAAATAAAGACCCAAAACGCCATGAACACGAGAAATACAAAACGGACAAACTGCCTATTCACTTACGAGACGAAGCCCAAGTTCTCACGCACTTCCCTTCATGGTCTTGGAGTGTGACAACCCCTCCTCCTTCCTTCTCCTATTACTAGCTCCAAGCAGCTTTGACCAGAACCCTCCTCTCTTCTTCCTATTCCCAACCACACCACCCTTTCCATTTCCCCCGGCAACGACCGCCATTGATCGACTCTTCCCAAACAGCCCTCCAGAAGCAGTCACAGGAAGTGAAGAAAGATAGAGAGGATGAGGAGGAGAAGACTCTGAAGAAGCAGAGGCCGACGAAGATGAAGAGGGAGAGGAAGAGGAGCAAGACCCAGAAAGGGTGTTGTTGGAAGAAGAGAGCTGAGAGAGCCTCTCTCTTAGACAAGAAGAGCATACACCAGGAGATTGTGTATGTTTTGGGGTGCTTCTTACACCTGCCCTCAGACTGAGACGACCCCATTTGAATCTGATATATGATTGTTTGTGTGTATATTATGCCTTCCTTCTTCTCTTGTTGTTGAATATATATAGGTGTGGAGAAGGAAAGAGGAGGTTTCTGTGATATTTCTCTCGGTTGATTCCTGATGAATGTGCCTTCCGTTTTTTTCTTTTTGCATGACTGCAGCAGGTCAAGAAGACTTTGGCTAACCAAGTCTACTGATTTTATTGTGACCCCACCGACAAAAATCTGCACCTACCTGATAATTAAAGGGTTTGGATCGACCCTTTCACGCATCTTATGGGTTTTGGTTCAGGATGACATTTTCAACAAGGCTATTAATGAATGGGCCGAGTTCAAGTAGACCCACATGTTCCTCACAACTTTAAGACGGATCCGGACCCGACCCACCCCCTGACCCCTTAACTCAAGCCATATATGTCTTGGTAATGAAGCCCTTGGTTGACAGGGTGCCTACGTACAATGGAAGAAGGCAGTTTCAGAAATGAAGAGAACTCCTAAAGTCGGTCAGTCTTTCTTGGGCCAAGTCAACGTCCCTTTCTTTCTTGAAAACAATTTCAAAAGAGAGCTGACCATGACAATGAAAACAAGCCAATGAGTTAAAACTTGAGTCCTCTACATGAAATCCTTCCAACAAATAAAACAATCATCTGATCAGGTCATTCTCTACAAAATAGTAAACAAAACAAATCCTTTTTGCCTTTCCTTGATAGATTCTTGTTTTTGCATGGCTACAATAAAGAAAGATGAGAGAACCAGAGGAAGAAAACACATAGAAGAGGAAAAAGAGATGATCAGCATTCAGCAGCGCCATGCAGAAGCCGCAATGATAGCTCTATCTTGCCAGCCCAACAGCAAGCAACCCCTATCCTCAGTTAGCCTGTAACCATCACATGGATAGAGCCCAAGCAAGATCTTGGACTGGGTGACTGCATTTGCACTCAAGGCGACCCCCTTGAAACGCTTCCCTTCCATGATCTTCCTCCATTTCTCCAGCCTCTCATGCCTCTCATGCCTCTCTGCTCCCTCGCATGCCACGATGTTCCTTATCTCTGCTGCAAATATGTACTGCTCTACCTTTGCCCGCTCGGGTGAGTCGGCTGGAAACGTCGCATCCAACGAGTCGAAGATGGCCGAGTAGTAGTGCAGCGCTTCCAGGAACCGACCGAGGAAGTAAGGCCCATTGTGGCTTGCTTCTTGCTCGACCAGGGTGAAGATGTTGGGCGCCTGGTCCCGGATCATGGCAATCAAGTTCCCCAAATGGTTGCCTGAGACATGGTGGAGGCGGCAGACAGAGTTCACGGCGAGGGCCTCGCCTACCCGGCGGTGGAACATGTGGGGCTGAAGGTCCTCTAGGCGCTCTCCTATAGGGTGGAATTCAAAGGGCACATGGAGTGAGTGAGCAAGCTCAGTTAGGCGGCGACCGGTCTCCCTGACGGATTCTAAGGTTGACCCAACTCCGGTGATGCGGAGAAACGGGGCCCCACTAGGCCGGGCGGCGAGTGCTTGCATGAAAGCAGGCCATTGGTACCCCTGGAGGATGTCCAGGTCTATTACATGGACACGATCTTCAGCTTCAAAGGCCTCAAAAATGGCCTGATTCGCAGTGAAGTGAGCGAATTTTACATAGGGACAGGCCTGATAGAGGATTTGATAGACTTTTAGTACCTCTACTGAGTTTGGGGCCAAAGAGGTGAAGCTTTTGGGTGTGGAGGAGTTTGGGGAGGTGGTGAGGGTGGCTGTGAGCCTGGCTGTGAGGGCGTCAGTGAAGCACGAGGCGACTCGTTGCATCGAGTCTCCGAGTGGTGTCACAACTCGGTTGAGGTGGTGAAGGAATCGCCTGGCCGATAAGTAGTCGTCCTTCGCCACGGCTTCTGCACAGGCCAGGAGGAGGTGAACTAATTGGAGGCCACTGTCTTGTTCCTATGGAGATTAAGAAGAAGAACAAAAACAATAATCTTGGATTAGAAAGAATGAGATTGTTCCGAATATACTAGTTTTGGAAGAAGAGAACGAGGAAGAATCTTATTATTTTTTAGATTTGTAGGTCACTAGGAGACCCGTATAATGAGCGTACGTATGGTTCTCGTCTATGGATAACCCACTTTTCCAAGGCCCCTCTCTGAGTTTTTCATACTTGGACTGTTGGACTTCACTGTTTAATCAATTCTGTACTTTCTCACACACTGGCAGACCTTGAATTTAGATAAGTCTAAATTTTACAATATTGTAAATATTATTCACCTTTAGATTTTATCACAAAAAATTATATAATTTATAGTGGTTAAACTAAGGGCCGTGATCAATTGACAGGCTTGATATCTTATAGTCCCCTTCCCTGCGTCCAAAACTTTTTATTCCCCAGCCTCTTTTAATTGTCATGCATCTTGGTGAACTCTAGAAGGATTTTTTCATAAGAATAAATACAAATTCAGGGTGATTTGCAGTTCCGTATATGTCATATATGTTTTATATATTAGGTATGAATAAATATAAATTTGGGTACCCAGGCCAATTTAGAGACCCGTGCAAATCCGAGTTGGTTCTTGAACCCGGACAAGCCAGCCCAAATTGGGTTATCATGCAGGCCATGACATACGGGCTTGGGCTCAGCCCAACTCAAATTGCAAGAGAGATAGAGAGAGGCCCTATGAACACCTGTTCAAGGTTCTCTTGTAGCTGCTGCTGTGGTGGCTGTTGCACTGTTTGCTGCTGCTGTGATGGTGGCTGCTGCGGCTGCGGTGCAGTTACAAAAGAGCTCATCTGATACACATCACTCTCCTGCGTCAAACCACTTGCATCGCTCATTGATCCACAAAACCTAGAACTCATGGGCGGCAAGCAATCGAACATCCCAGGAAGTGCCACCGTCGACGTGTCCAAGCTCTCCGGCCCACATCCAGCACCCACCATCTTCACCGTCGGATTTGGGTACCCTCCATAACATTCTCTGAAGTAGTCATCCATGAATCCATCCATAGCTGGCAGTGGAAGGCTATCAGGCTGCACAAACTGAGTTGTATTGGACAACCTATGAAGTGGGCTTTGAGGCTTCCCTTTGTGGGTGTTGCTGACCGGCCCCATCGGGGCCCAATTACACGAGTTCGAGCCACAACACCCAACCAGTTGCTGTTGGGTGCACCTCTGCCCATGCATGGACTGACCATAGCTATAGTTGCTGTGATTGTAGCCTGATTGGGACAGCAGCGTCCTCTTCGGCGAAACCGCCATGAACTCCCGCTTGGGTGAACAGATCATGAGCTCTCTCTTTGGCGAACACACCATGAAATCTCTCCTGGGTGAAGAGATCATGAAGTCGGCCGCACCCACATCGAGTTGATCAGTGAACAGAGACTCCCATATCGAATTGTCCGGAGATTGCACCTCAACGTCGACGTCAAATTTCAGGTCCTGGAAGGTGCTCAGAGGGTTTTGATCGTTTTGATCGGTGCGGTCGAAGTCGGCGGCGGCGACATTGTTTGACTCTGAAACGGAGTCCGTCGGTGAAGGTGGCTGTGGTTTTGAGCATGATGAGCTCTCAGTCTTCACACTCCCCATGCTACCACAGAGAGAGTTTATCATCTTTCTCGTACGCTTGAAATAAAACAAACACCAAGAAATCTCAAAGACCCAAATCACCAACCACTCCACAAGTCTAAAAACCAATCAAATACTATTGACAAGAGGCAAGCCCTCTCAGCCTCTCAAAGAAAGAAAGCAAGTTGAAGTTGTGTTCATCATTATCATAATCATGAGTCAATTTCAAAAGATGGAATGAAAAGAGTCATGGAATTAATATAGAGAAAGAAATAAACTAGAGCATTCTCCTTTTCCTCTTTGTGTCCAAGTGATGGAAGAGTTTTGTCTCTTTCTACATCTTGTTTTTGGGGAGGCAGGGAATTTAGTGACAAAGTCCAAAGATGCAATTTCAGCATCATGTGTTTGGAAGTTTCTTCATCTTTTCCACCTCCATTTTATCTACACCCTCTGTGTTCAGTTGTTTCCTATAAAGGCCTTGTTTGTCATGTTGGGGCATATTTTTGTTTTATATTCTTTTCCTTGTAGGAGGAGGGGGTCAGAGTGGCAGATGGGGACAAGGTGATGGGTGGGTCCCACTTCACCTTGGAGATATGGGTGGACCCACATTGCCTTGGGCCGGCCTACGATGTCAAGGAAGGAGGAGAAAATGATAGAGGGTTGAGGAGGTAGATGGGGACAGGGAGTGAGGCATTGGCAGTGTCGTCGGATGTGGCGTCGGTGGCGCCGCCTAGGCCTTGGATTTGCCAAAGGAATGGAGTGCTTGGACCCTCTCTCTTTCATGTTTTCTCATGGTCGGCTTCTATGAATCTCACGTGCATCGTAGAGAGAGAGAGAGAGAGGGGTGGGGAGGGACATGTGGGCCGGGCTCATGAATACCCGATGCGCCTGGCATCGGAATCCACCTACGGACTGTCTCATGGGCCTCGATAAATGAACAGGTCTGGGTTAGATCTAATATTCTTCATATACTTGAATTCAATCCCTTCTAGTAGGGTATTCTCAAATTTTACTTCCAGAAGATTTGGTCTTACCACGAGATTCAATACATGATCGGTAATTGTGCTAATTGCATTATCAACTAGCATTATCAACTATGTATTCAGTATGACGGTGGAGCTAAATCAGATACGGAAGTAAATTTTGAGGACATGCTACTGAAAGGGAATTTGCATTTAATTTTAATTTTAATGGTTTGGATCATTAGTAGGTGGGGCTATGGTGAGTTTCACATTCCACTCACAGGAAGCATGTAAGAGAAAGGGATCCGGATTCATTAAAAGGTAAACATGCAAATATGTCTGATTATGCAGTTATAGGACCCACCCACGAAGGTCCGTGTATTTATCTTTTGATCATCTCAATTTAGGGGTGCTCATGGATCGGGCCCCGGCTTGAGCTGGGCTTGATCCTTAGCTTTTACGACTCGAGCCGAGCCTAGCTATAAACTATAGGCCCGTTTGATATGCGGACTGGGTTCAGATTAAATTCCAGAAAGCCCGATCCCGGTGAATAAAAAATAATATTCTTTTTTATAAAAGGAAGGAGTTGAACACACTTCTCTCTCACACAATTAAACATCCTAACATGAGAGCTACAAGTTGGACAACTAAATATTTCCCTAAAATATAATACACCTGGGCTCAGGCTAAACCTACTTTAGGAGGGTTAGGCTCGGGCCAGGTACTTATGGCATGAGTTGGGCTTGTGCCTGTTGTTTAAAATGGGGCTCGGCCCGGCCCATGAGCAACCTTATCTTAATGAGCTGGGCCCGGGCTAAGGTGGGGTGACAATTGGAATAGTCCTGGCCTGTAAAGCATGGTTAAAACAGTTCAAAGTTTGGGTTTGAGGATTTTAAGAAATTGGCCGTTGACAGCCCTAGTCATGATTGAAGATTTAATTTGGGCTCCGATCTAGTCTGGGCTATTTCCAGATACCCATTCATTAACAGTGAATTAGGAGTATATTCAAAAGTATATAACGACGACAACAATGAAGATGATGATGATGATGATGTATTTAATAAGTTCTTTTTTAATAATGGGTGCTTGATTCGGGTCTCGGTCCATCAGGCCTATGCCATGTATAGACCCGACCAGCACCCAGATGGTTTCCACACCATTTATTTGATGGCCCATTTCAACACTTTAGGGTGGACCAGGTCAAAGACTTGACTAAGTCCTAAAATTCTTTTATTTACAATATAATCCAACCAAAGAACCATCTTCTTTACTGATAAATATACAGATGGAAGTAGGGGTTGTGTCCCACTCCCATCCTTTTTACTGGCCCTAGTATTTAGGCCAAGATCCATCCAAGCCTGAATTTAATGTTCGATCTGAGACCCACATGGGCTAGGCCTGGTCCCTTGTCCAAACCTTATCAGTTTCAACTCTTCTTCATCAAACTTTGGCCCTTATCTAGCTCGAGCTTTTATTGAGAGCCGAGGGCCTCTCATAACACTTATTCAGTAGTATGAACCAATTATTGACCAAGCCAAAATGTCAAAACTCTATTGAAGATTTATAGAAGTAATTTCAGTTGAGTTGTCATTTAGTTTTGACATAGTCTTGGCTGAGTCAACCAACTCTTAAGTGAGCCCCCCTTTTGACTGAGTCAACTCACATGCATGATATAGCTCTTAGCTCTTTGAGCATCAAATTTATCATCACCACCACCATCATCATCCCATCACTGTCATCATCCTCATCACAATCACAACCGACACCACCATCACTACTGCTTTCAAAATCAATGGGCCCCACCTTGAAATCCAAACTATTCAAATTTGCTTTCCTACATCATTCTATTATTAAGGAAAATTTCTTCTAATTATAATATATTAACATAGAAGGTTTTAGATCCAATTTTGATTGTACTTTCTATTTTGACCAAAGGTTACTTTCTGTTTTTTACAACTGTTAACATACTCTTCCTTCACTTTCCACTAATATATTTCCCTTACTTATGGACTCCTATCTCCCTTGTTTCTAACATACATGGAATCCTACCTCTTCATGAATTCTCGTGGTTAGCATGGGTTTTTGTGCTAGTTAGTTTTATGCTCAGATGGAGCTACAATGCTGCGTGTGTCGTTGCACCTTACTATGGTTCAGCGACAAGCTCCATCCAATAGATACATTCCACGTCATTAAAACTTTAAAAACACATTCCCAGGTTTAGAGATGCCTTTAGAGCCAACCTATATTTGACTGATTTCTAATAATGCCCCTACAAAGTCAGCCTTTTAACTCTTTTCGAATGAGTTGTGAACATTACCCTACCTTTTGGGACCTGCCTTCTGTAATTACAAATATGAAGCCCATCAATTAAGAATTATAACATGGGCCCACCTTTATGACTTGTCGTACATGGAGTGCGCCTTTAGAAGAATTACAAGATGACTCACATTTATGAATACCTTTATAGGAATTAGAACGTGAGCCAGCCTTGAAAAATTATATAGGCCCACCGTAAGAGTGCGTAGGTATTGTTGTGCATGGGACCTATATTTAGAAATTACAACATGGGCCCACTTTTTTGTGATTGTGAATGTGGAATCACCCTTTTAGAAATTACTAAGTGGAGCCATATTATTGGACATTGAATTGTAATAGACACTTGGGCTCTTGGAAAACTCTAAAAGGAAGCTCTTATTTTATAATTTAGAGCTTTTCTGTGTATTAGAGCATTTGGTAAACTTGTAATTGTATTTTATATTTTAAGGTTTATAAACACATTAGAGTTTTGGCTTTTAAAAATAAGTGCTAAGGAGAGCTACTTTTTTTAATACAGTTTTTTTAGCTAAAGTGGATTGATGTGGATAATGCAAAATTTATAAGTTTTATTTTACGAATATGAATGCATAAAAATTTTAAAAATAATGCAAATTGTGGGTTATATACTTATATATATTGTAATTTCTTAAAGGGTGAGCCCCACTAACCATAATTTCAAGAGGAGGATGGGCTCACAATCACAAAACAATGGCCCACATTATAATTCCTATAAAGCTGACCCCATGTTCTCATTTACAATGGTGGATCCCTTGTTGCAATTCCTATCAAAATGAGGCTCTATGTACAACAATTCATAAAGGTAGAGCCCACGTTTTAATTTTTAAAGGTAGGCCCCATTGTTAAAACCACGAAATGCAGGCCCATATTTTAGTTTATATAAAGGTAGGGCTATCTTAATCACTTATGACAAAAGAATAAAAGGCTGATTTTGTAGGGTTATTATCGGAAATAATTAAAATCTGCAAGTTATAAACGTACTTTGAAACTTGCAACGTGGTTTTAATCATGTCTTGCTTTGAAGTCGTGATAACGTGGAATGTATCTATTAGATGGAGCCACCATACTAAGGTGCAGCGCCGCGGCATTGTAGCTAAGCCCCTTATACCCACCATAAAACTAATCACATCTACAACGCGTGATTAAAATAAGGGGAAAAAGAGCTACGCTTTACATATAATCGATTTGGTGAAATGATAACTTTGATTGAAATAAAAAATTTCTTGATAATATAACAAAGTGGGACCCATTATAATCACAATCATAGTCGTTGAGCTATTGAACTATACTTCATTAGTTCATTAAGGGCATGTTTGGATGTACGGTGAATTGAAGTAAAGTGAAGTGAAGCGTCAAATCAAGAGAAAATAAAATATAAGAGGTTATGATGGTATTTTGTTTTTAGTTGTTTGTTATGGAATCTTTTTGACTTTTTGTATAAAAATGTAGAGTTGTTTTGACTTTTAGTGGAGAAAGGATGTTACTTTTTTTACTTTTTTTGAAAAAAATGGTGGGAATTTTGAAAATGTGTACTTTTGATATAACCCATTGTCTTTTTTTGTCTGAATTCACTTCACTTTAGCTTTACTAGTTAATTGTGAAACAAGCCCTAAAGGGCGAGAGTTAATCCAAAATCCATTTTTCACTTTTTAGTTGGGCAAAACCATTTATGATCGGTTGAAACCCTGACACATGTACCCCATGAACTGGCACTAAATGCATTTGGAATTGGAATGCTAAATATGGATTGTTTTCAGGGAAGTGATAGTGCTTTAAATGCGCCAAACACAGCAGCAAATAGTGACGGAGCAAGAAATTTCTCATAGAGAGAGCAAAAGGGAATTAAAATATTAATAAACAAAATATGCATAAAAAAATAAATTGTATAAATATAAACACTTGTATATTAATTAGCCATTCAATTGCATCAATATTTGTCAATTAGGAATGAGAATCGGGCCTATTTTTATTTTGTTAACCATTTTGCTTCTTATCTCCCTTTTTTTTCGTACAACTACAGTTTTGGTATGATATGGTACGAATACAATTAGTTATTTGCTCAATCGGATGGTGGGATCCACTCCTACATATACAAAATTTTAGGATATAACATTAGAGTGGATAATATTTATTTTGAACAGTTTAGATTATAATTACGTGGGTCCTACAATAGATTTTTGGAGGCCTGCAAGTTGATATATAATAATGATTTTTGGCTATGTAATTGTTGAAGGGTCAAAAGATAAGTAACTCACTCTCTTACACTCTTTTGTCAACAATTCTAACATATAATAAGGCAGAGGGCCAAAAGTGACGAGCAATGGAACAGATAAGTCATAAAATTGGGGGTATTACCCTCATTTGATTCAGTAAGCCATTATTTTTGTCAATCTAATCTATTCATTTACAGGACCCTAGATTCTCAAATCAATCTAATCCAAATCAATAATCATGGTATATTTAAATAACATGGCATATAAAAAAATCTCACAATAGAAAATAAAGGAAAAATAAATAACATCAAGAAGTAACTATATTTGACAAAAATACACAAGACAAGAAGAAAAGAATTAATATCTTCATATAAATATTCTCATCAAAGATGCATCCATTGCACTCAAGCAAAAAAGAATAAGAAGAAGAAGAAAGGAAACAAAAAGGCCAATGGGCTGAAGTATTATCTATATGGCTGTATTTGAGAACAAAGAGAGAAAAAATGTAGAAGAAAGATGAGATAAACTTGATGTGCATCACCATCTTGTCCAAAGATGGCTTGCTTTTGAAGAAATAAATAGACAGTTCTATCCCAACCCCAAATTCTCTTGTGATTTTACTACTTGAACAAAAAAGTGAGCAGAGGTTCACTTGTAATTTTATTGCCTGGTTGTAGCAAAGGATGAGTAGGGGCAAAAATGGAAAAAAGACAAAGCTACCCATAGTACAGTTTTAAAAGATATCATTTCATATGAAAATTTCAAAAAGTTGAGGAGAACCCCCAACGTAGATCCGTCCCTGGCAGCAAACCGGGTCTCTCATCAGTCATTTCTGTTATTGCTGTTTGTGGTAGCATTAAATGATACACCCACCAAGCCTTATAGACCATGGTTTTTAACCTTAGTCAGTGGACTCAAGCCAATGAGAGAGAGATGTGGGTTCTTCAACCCTGCTCTTATTCTCTTACATGTGTAAAGCTTTAGATTAAGAATTGAGAGAACGAATCACATTGAGATCACGTGGAATTAGATGATGTTAGCTTATGATAGTAGAAACCATAGTAAAAAACACTTTATAAGTTGGGGAAGGCAATGGCTAAATTATTAGGCGTGGTCATGGGTCGGGCCAGCCCAGTTCCTGCCTGGGCCCACCCTACTTGGGTCTTCGGACCAGGCATGCGTTTAAAATTTGGGCCGGCGTGGATTAAGTGACAAAAAAGCCCAAATCCCAGCCTGAACAAGTATTGCTTATAGTTTAATGACTTGTTTGCCAAAACAAGTGATTTCAAGCCAAAAATTTTAATAGAAAGCCCGGCCTGGCTTAGTCAGTTGATTATTTGGGAGGGCTCCACTTGAAATGAATGGGTCGGGCCGAGCTCAGGCCAGAAACTTAACCTGGACTTAATTATGCTAGCCCATCAACACCCGCAGTGCCTAGGCATTGGAGTAAATCCATGCCCAATCCAACTTGTATCCACACGCCATCCCCCAAACCCAAATTACTCGATACCTGTATGTTTATGATATGTAATACCAAACTTATCTGGTCTTTTTATACAATTGGGTCTATCCCTAATTTCCTATGAATAGAAGAGAGAATATTCTCAAAACTTCTTTTTTCCACATTTTCACTCACACACCTATGTCCCTACTGGCTGCACTATAGCTTGGGGACTTTATTTTTTTATAAATAAAATTCTCATTGATAAAATATGTAAATAGATCAAACCCCACCTAAAACCTCAATTGATTAGTAATTTACGGACCCATATCCATACCCACCTGAACCCATCAAGCCACTAATCACCCATGATCTGGGTCATGCTCGCTACCCATTTAACCAATCCCTCTGTTGCATATAATATGGTAGCTATATATGGGAAAAAAATAAAGTCTAATTTGTTGGATCAATGAAAGTTCAACACATCTTGCCGAGCTCATTGCGTCAATCATATATGGCTTAAATTCTTAATTAACCAGCTAGCCCAATAACCCGTGCTCAGTACCATATCTCCACTACAAAATAAATAATCATATATTAAAAACAGTTACCTCTTTTCATAGGGCAATGAATAGTTACATAAAGGAACAACTGAAGCATGAGTGGTTTGATAATAAAAAAAAAAATGAGTGAGTAGTTGCATGAGTAGTGGAGAAAGAATGTGGAAGCATAACTGTCAGTCAAAATTAAAATTGTAAGTCAAAATTAAATCCAAAATCCTTTAGATTAATATAGTATAATGGGCCAAGAGAAGCCAGCGAACTATTGGATTGAATTTCTCTAGCCATTTATTTTAAAAGCCGCTCATCAGTTCACTATGATGACCGAATGAAGTTATTTTGCAGCCATATGACCATGCATATAAATGTATTGGCCGGGCTATTTCGTTGATAATCTGGTGAGAGCCTGAGTCCAGTAGAGTGCAAACCTGAGTACCCCACCCAATTGATATATTTATATTGATTATTTTGTTGTGGGGCCCACTGGGTACCACTGGGGATAGGACTGGGTTTCTCTTCATATGCTTGGGGCCTACCTATGTACAAAATATATGCTCTATCTTATCATCCTTACCCCTTCATCTGTGGCCAATAAGTTTGATCCCTCTAAAAATTGACAAGTCAATCTGTACAGTCCATTCGGATGGATGTAAAAAACAAGGCAGGTGTAATTGAAAGGGGTCCCATGTGTAGGGGCAGACCCATGTTTTGGCATGTGGGTGGGGTTGCACTTTTGAGATTTGGAAAAGCACAGGATGGGGTATTTGCCGTTTAAATTTCCCTACTCCCTTATTAATTACACCTATAGAGATGGATTTCCCTACTCCCTTCCCAAATTTTGAATATTTCCCCAATAGCTACAATGACAATGTTTTAGGACAAAAAGCGCCCATTGGAATAAGAGAGAACTGTATTCTTGTGAATGAGTTTAGATATTCAAACTTGCATAGCTACATTTATAGGCTCAAAATGCATTTTCATCATAACCAGAATTTTTATAAGCTCTACTGATGATAGTTGAATAAATTTCATCAAGATTAGAATTGTTTAGGGCAATGTTGAACAATGGGTTCATCTTACTCAACCTGACCCACTTGTTAACAATATCCATGTTGAAATCAATGAAACTCAGGAAAGCACGAACGGGGCCCCCAACTATCTAAGTGGGCATTTACCCCTAAACCCATTGATTCTGCAATGGGTTCAAATTATTGAAATACACATATTCAATAGGTCAATAATACACAAATATGATTGCAACAGGGCAACTGCTAATTGGGTTACCCCAGACAATAGGCCGTTGATCAGCATGGGAAGAGCTATTGTTTAGAGGTGTATGTATACATTTAAATAGTTTGGGGTCAACCAAGGCATGGAATTAGATAACATTTCAAAAATCTATTGATCAATAAATAATTATATTTCAAATGGTTTAAATAGGATATATGGGCAGTGGTACTGATGACAACATTAATAAACGGGTTCCATCCATTTAATCCCTTCTGATGCCAGAATAGGACTCCTATGGATTGATGCTGTGTATGGCAACTCTCAGTATTCTCATACGCGTATCCTCCACATTAAAAAAGACAATTGATAAAAATGGTATTATGATACGGTAATTTATAACTGGGCTCATTTCATCATCCACATTAAAAAAAAAAAATTTAATCTCATCCAAAAATTTCAGACCAAAAAAAAAAAAAAAACAAAAAAAAGCAAAGAAAATATGTACAGTAATGAGTACCCCACCCAATTGATATAAATAATGATTATTTTGTTGTAGGGCCCACCCGGGGCCTATTGGGGATAGGACCGGGGTCTCTTCATTTGCTTGGGGCCTACCTATGTACAAAATATGGGCTCTATCTCATCATCCTTACCCCTTCATCAGTGGCCAATATGTTTTATTCCTTAAAAAATTGACATGTTGATCTAACAGTACAGTCCATTCGGATAAGTGTAAACAACAGGGCAGGTGTGATTCAAAGGGGTCCCATGTGTAGGGGCAGACCCATGTTGTGGTATGTGCGTGGGGTTGCACTTGATGTTTTTTCTTCTCCTCCTTCTCTTTTATTGGATTTTTATGCATACATTACATGTCTCCGACACTACCTTTGTAAGACCTAAAATCTCACCCAAATTCACTTGGTCTCTAAGACATCATATCAAAGTATGACACACGAATATGATTGAATCCTTTTTTTCAAGTAGGAAAATAATCTATTCCAGGTTTGTTGTGGTTGTTGTCATTGTCACTGTTGTTATTTAGCTGACTTATAAGCTTTGCAGGATGCTAGATGGGGTTCGTCAAAAATCAAGAGTAACAAATTATGTTCTTTCATTTATGGATTGCTTTCGTTTTATATTATATGGTTTTTTTATAGGAGCAGCTGCATTTATATAATTGTAGTTGAATTTCTTGTGCAAATTCATAATAGGGAGAGAGAAACAAAAAAGTTTATATAGTATATATATAGAATTTATAGAACATTAGCATAAATATTAAAATAAAATCAATATAAAGTTAAATATGATAAATTTTCAAATGTAATATATATGTTATAATATTCATAAATGGTTTATAATCACCACTCTTTATCCTTTGTAATTACAGCCCGGGGCTCAGGCCTCTTTTGCTAGTTTATGATAATGATAAGAGATGAAATTAAAAAAATAATCATTAGCATAATAATACAAAGCCCACTTTTGATGGATTGAAGCCATTCATATCACGCTGCCACTGCTAAAGTTGCACTGGCCAGATTTCATTTCATTCAGAGCAATATGAATCCTTAAATATTTTCAATGTTTAAAAAATGAGCATTTCATAATTGTTAAAAATGATCTCCATGCACAATTGAATCCGATACTATTTAGAACTTCATGCAGAGGAAATTTGGGTATATAATTAACTGGTTAATCAAGGAAAGAAAAACAGCAGTATGCAATAATTTCCTTAGAAGAAATTCAATCGAACATAAATAACAAAGTCTCCTTTGGACAACTCAAGGAAAAAAAAAAAACAGAAGCAAATATAGCTAGCTACAAATGATCACTAAGTTGCAACTGATTCTAATACAGCTTTCTTTTTTCTCTCATTCACCTAGATCTAGGAATTATACTCAATATATTACCTTGAGAGTCCAATCCAAATTTGAATCTAGTGGTTTCAATCCAAGTGCACTTGAGGAATTCCTTGGACTTGTAGAAGTCAAGTTGGTGGGACTTCAATTCCATAGAGTAGATCAAAGCGTCATCGGAGTCTTAGTGAAATCTAGAACAATTGTTCTCCATTTCTCTAATTGCACCCGTTGCTTCTTTATCAACTATCATTGCAAGAGATATTGATCTATTAAAAAAATAGTGTCAGGCCTTCCAAGCCTTCAACAATGACTCTATACCTAGAAAAGTTAAGCTCCCATCTACATCTCTATCTCATATCCTTCACCCCTTACCTCTTTAATAATCCTTCAGTAGAGCTCAGTTCAACAAGAATTCATATGTATTTTATGCAAACAAACAGGCCCTACAAGTAGATTGAGCATAGAGCAACTGAGCTCAGAGGATCCAAACAGGGTCCTGGAGAGAGAGAAAAAAAAAGGAGAAGGTCATCGGATTCCAAGGCCAAACCTTCTTGCTAATGAACAAATTGGACAAATTCGGGGTCATTTTTTGGCGTTGCTCAACATGCAAAACCCAGAAAGACAAATTTATTTTGAAAACTCTCCTAGGAAAGGAACCTATCAATGACCCATTGCCACTTCATCCAGGCCTCTGGAGGTAATTTGGTTCCATCTGGGTCCTGAGAACTTGATAGGCCAGCATCCCTTTGCCAATAACTAGTTATGACAAAGAACAAGACAACTGTCACTTACATAGATAATCCAGATCATTTAATTGAATGAATCTGTAAACCATCCGATGTGGAATCTGAGATTGCTTACCGGCGATTGACCCTGTCTCGTTCACTCTGCAGTATCAGAAGGCAAGGATGGACACCTTGATCATATCACCAGAGGATGGACACCTTTATCAAAAGAACAGATGATGGATGGCTCTGATCGACTTGGATTGAGTTACCTGCACTTTCTTTACGAAGATCAGAATAGGCTGTTCGTGCTTTCGCATATCTTCCCATGTCATCATCCAAGTAGTTTGTTTCGCTGCTGCAACAGTCTGAGCAAAGAATGCTGTAGCATTCATGCCATTTTAGTTCAGACGTGTTACATATCAACTTCATCTGTCATTAGACACCCAAAGCTATAGCCCCACTTGGACCACAATGGTATTCCATCACATCAGATCATTGGACAATCGGCGTGGTCGCTTCGTCAGCACTCAAGAACTGAAAATGTGAGTGGCTTTGATCGGTCACCCTCCCAATTGTGCAAGCTCACCTGGTGTGACATGTACTTGAGATGGCACTTCCTTGGGGACTCTGAATTTCTTTATACCATTCATTGATCTTTGTGTCTAACATCAGGCATTCCTCTCCATTTCGAGCCTTAATCTCACAATCTTGTCTTAATAGTATGTATCTAATAACACCCAAGTATACCCAAGCAAAACATTTCAGTCAGTTGTCAAATACAACTATATAAAAGTTTTTAATGACCAATAATTTTACTAAAATGTAAAGAGAGAGAAGCCCAAAGGGGTAGAAGTAACATTAACAATCAGGAACAATGAGGAACAGATTTTTCAAAGATATGGGTTGTAACATTGACAAAGATTTTAGTGCTACAAAAGGAGGTCCCCTTCCAATGTTGATGTATCAATTTCAATGGTAGTAAAAAAAATTGAAAGCATTTACTATACAATAATGCCGATGAGAAAAGCCCACGACTAAAATGAAGAATTTAATACAGAGATCTTTCCTTTTCACCAATAAAGATTCTCTGTGGGTGTTTTGCCTTAAAGCTATATCAACTGAGGTATGAGCTTCAGTAGAAAAGATGGTTCACGCTGAGAGAAAATAGGCCTTGTGACGGCTACCATCTGCCCTTCTCCTTCCCTAATATGCAATGATCCCTCTCCCTCTTCAGCTGGCTTGGTGAAATCTGAAACAGCTTCTGTGATCTCCTTCACTAGATCCACGATCACACCATTGATGCCCATCAAGTGCTGCATGTAAACAGCCTCTGGAACATTGCTGAAATGCATGAAACTAAGCAACCTTGTCAGAACTGGGTTGGTTAACAAAAAAATCACTCCTGTGGTTGACTCCTACTAAATAGGATTACACATTGATATGGAGTGGGAGCTTTTGTGGTGCTTATTATAACATACCAAACTTGGATAGAAGTATGGAACAGATGTTACATGGTAAACTATCAAAAACTAAAAGATATGTACAATGTTGGATCAAGCACTTGCTTAGCCCAACATAGTTGAGTGGGCCAAACTTTTTTCTCAATTCTAATGTGGATATGTTGTGTTTTCCATCTTCCAACAGATGGATAGGATCATCTGTAAGAGAACATCTCGCAGCTCTATCAAGCCTTTCCATGATGATGGCCAACAGATCAACGTCCCACACTAGAAAAGTGGACCCTGGAACCTTTTGGTTGTGAGACTGAGCACCTTCTGAACTGTATGCTCCTTCCACCATGGGTCAGCTTATGTATAGGACAGAACAAATAGCAAAAACTGGCTTTAAAATTTAACTCAGTAATGAGGACATGTTACCCAAATCAAACCCAAGTTTATGAAGGGTGGTACATAGAAAACTCAAGGTTAAATTGAAATTGTACTGATGGAAAAAGAATGCAGACATACTTCAATTGACCATAGGTTAGAAGGCAAAGACTAAATTCTTTGAGTTTGGATATTGCTCCTGGATTTCTAAAAATGGCTCTGACTTCTGATACTATCCCTTGCAAACCACAGGCCACGCTTAGTTTAATGGCCTCATCCAAGGAGTTCATTCTCGCTTCAGTGTAAAGTTCTGATCCTCCATCCGTGAGGAAGAAAACCTGGTTTAGTCATTACCAATGTCATTCAAATAGTCTACTTGCTAACATATACAAATCATCCAGCAAATACATCAATCAAAGATATCTTCTCCAGTTGGAGATAAAATCCCAAGGTACTTCAGAACTTTCTTATATACTACTACTTAAGACCTAAGAAAATTAATAATTAATGTAATCTATATGATTTATAAATTCCTACTCTTTGTTAGCCATATTATTCCTAGGCCAAAAATTATATATGCATTCAACAAATCACATTGCAATATACACTTATTCTTGTAAAATCAAACATATTTAGTATCGATACTATTTATTCCACATAATTCAAACTTTAAACCTCATTTACTAAGAGTGAGTCAAATTATAGCTATCGAAGCTTTGTAAGAGAACAGTATTCATCATTCTATCTGCTCGGGCATCTATCTGAATGGTAACCTCAAAATAGGAGGTATAGAACTTCAGTGTGTTCGGGCAGTATATCGCTGTAACAATATTACTTGTAATATTTTCATAGTGGAGGCCACTCATCTAATGGGCAGCACAGTGGTTGGACCACAGAAAAAAGAAGAAGTTATGATCTGATGGCCTGATCATAACCTCTTGACTCTAGGACTTCTGTGTGTTGAATGGGGAAAATGGCAACTGTCCCCATTCAACACACAGAAGTCCTAAAGTCAAGAGGTTATGATCATGCCATCAAATCAATAGCTCTCTCTCTCTCTCTCTCTCTCTCTCTCTCTCTCTCTCTGTTCCAGCCACTGTGCTGCTCATTAGATGAGTGGCTCCACTAAGAAAGTATTACAAGTAACAGTGTTACAGCAATAGATGCTAAACAATCACTGTCCACTATATTTATATAATTTATTAGCATGTCCTTATTCATTAGAATTCCAACACTTTTTTTTTCTTCTACGTCATTTTCACTTACCATCATCATCATCTGAGAATTATCCCATCAATCTGGGGTTTGCCTAAAATAATTCTACCAATAAACACTAAAACAACAAAATCCTATCTATTCGATGGTAAAATAATGTGCCATGAACTATCTGAGAGTTTGCGAACTCTCACTGGATTCATTGAGCGAACATTGAGCAAATCAAATACAATAAATTCAATCTTCTATCCACATCTCTGTCAACAATGAGGAATGCAAGAAAACTGAAAGGCAGAGGGAATTTCCAGCCAAAGTACCCTCAATTGCAAATTTGCAAGCATACCTTTATCACATATTTCCTAAAATCCACTCATTTCCTAAAATTCTCCTATTTATCGCTAGCCTAACTATTCCACATACTGCTACTCTGCCACCACCCACTAGAATCTGAAATTTGCCATCTTGTATATATCATTTATTTCTAAGACTTCCAAGCTGTTAGATTGTAAATATAGAAACATAACCAACTTAAATTGGAAACTTGATATCTTACAGTTACCATTATATCCAAAATACTGCCAGACATTAAATCTGCAGTTTCAACACTATTCATGCACTTGAATTATACTAGTTTGAAGGCATAATATTGAAGGCAGAGCTCTTACAGGATAAACACACTGTAATTTTCGAACGAGCTGTGCTGCATCTGTTTGGAAGCTTGAAAAGATAATAGGTCTCTCTGGCACGTTCGAACACCACCTGTGCCAACAATAACATGAAACAAGAAGAATTAATTTCATAAAATCAATGCTAAAAAATTCACTACAAGAGGATCCACACTTTTTGTCTGAATAGACTGTATACCTGCAAGATGATTTGAAGAACATGTAGAAGATCGTCTTCTTCATAGACTACATTGTCATCAAATTTCAATTCGTTGTTGAAACCCAAAGATGAGTCGACCTTCTCAAAAATGCCTCTTTCAATGTACAAAGTGCGTCATCGTCTTCCACCTTCCAGCTGAAAAGCCTCCCATCTGTAGCTTTTCTAAACATTGATTTTCCCCCCTTCAAAAAAAAAAAATTTCAAATTAGCTTCCATTTCCCTCATCAGTATGAAGAGAGCACACCACAGTAAAGGGGAATAGATATACATTTCCAACTCCTCTGTGGGGTCCATTGTTGAAAAATGGGCTACGTACTGAAATGAAAAGCTGAAATTAAAACAATGGTACCATTGTGCAGATTGTGAAGAGCGCTGTATAGGTGGAAATCGATCGAGATTGGGGCCGAGGCAAGTCTGGTGACACTTTTTTTAGGACGAGTTCCACACTTCTAGGACAAACCCAAATGCAAAAAGGATCTCTGCAGGAATCACCCCCCAGGATACAACAGCCTTCATAGATGATTAGGCCTGACCGTACACCAAGTCCAGATCAAACTCCAAGAACAAAAGAATGCTCAGGAGAGGAAGGAAGAAAAACAGAGTAGTTTTTTTCTGAATTTTTTTGTTCCTAGACAAGCTATTTTATATCCAAAAACATTGTCGTTGTGCTTTAAGATCAGCGATTAATCACAACATTAATGCATTAATAAAAATAATTAAAACGAAGTTTTGAATTTCAATTTTGAAACTGTTTTAACGTTAAGTGTTTGAACGTTGATAATTAAAACGTTAATAATTAGAACTTCTTCAGAACAGTGACTACTTAAAATCTATTTATCAATTTCCATCTATTCCTGGCAAAATCCCTTAGAACTTTTTCAGAACAGTGACTACTTTCATCTATGTTCTCTCTTAGACTTACCTCTTTTCCCTGGTAAGGCATAATTAAAAGCATATATTACAAAAATATCTTTGACACATATTACTAATTGGTATCAAACTTGACCTAGCATTCCAAATCCACTTTAGTTGGTTCCAGGGTTAAGTTCTCTATGGTTATGTTGGGCACTATGAACAACATGAATAACCTCAATCTAAAAAAAGCCCTTTTTTTTTTCTGCTTCAGCTCCAAAACGTTTGAAATTGTGATTCCTGTTTGTTTCTCTAAGCGGTATTTCTTCTACAGCATATCATAACCAGAGAAGAAGATGCCGCGAGGTCTTTGGAGGAATATTTCGATTGGCTTCGGCAGTCCGCCTTCCATGGATATGGAGATGCCATATTTCCCCACAAACAGAGTCAGATGGGTAATTGGCCCCCTCGCCGGACCATCGAGCGACACTCGATGACCATCCCTTTCTCACGGCGATGGATTGCATACTTCTTTTGAATCGTCCTTATCCAGCTAACAGCAGCTTCCACTTCGTTGGAGGAGTCCAAGATCACCCCCCTGTAGCTGCCAAAGCTCACTTCGTACTTCTTTGCTCCAGAAATCTTCGATTCAAGTAGCTTCGTCCGGACGTTCTCCATCTTGTCGTAAGCCTCCGTAACCGTCTTGTCACTTGTCACTGTAACAGTGGAGCGAAGGAAGGAAAGAGAGGAGAAAGAGAAAGGAAAAGGAAATAACTAACGTGAGAGAGAGAAGCATGGAGGAAGGATTTAATGCTTAAGTATCTACTTCAACATGATGATGGGTGGTCCCAAAAGCGTAACAGAAAATACAACTCACTTTTTTATGGTCCCAATGGCTGAGTAGATCTCCACCTGTCTGGTTGGTGGGTCCCAAAAAAGTAACAGGAATACCCCGGGCCCTGAAAGCCGCTTCATCTATTCGATTGTGCACCTTTTAGAGATGGTCGATCATATACAGTTACAGTAGCGTGCTTAGAAACGGAGAGAGAAGAAAAGAGAATGGGGTGTGTGTTCTGTGTTCTCTGGACACGTGTCGTGGTCTCTGGGATATTTGCGAATGTGGAAAAAGCATCTTTTGTCCGGCTCTTTCCTACATGCGGACGGTGTGTTCACCTTTTCAACCGTAGCTGGTTTAATATATATCCAGGTCCATACATGTTGGTATGGTGTGTATTAGATATGGCCCATAGGCACCAAAGTGGAGCCGGAAGCAGATGAACCCTCCAACTTCAATGATTACCTCTCTAAAGAACTTAAGTGGAGCCCACATATGATGGACCCAGACATTTGTATCAGCTCCACCCATAGCTCTCAGTCAAGAGCTAGGATGATTGGATTGGAACCATTATCCTCTTCACTAATATATACCCACAAAAAACAAGCCAATAAAGAATGAGATTGTGGGGCGATAAACATGCACATGTTAGAAGCGAAAATTCACCTTTGGTACATTTCATTAAACTTAACTATAGCATGAAAAAAAATACAAGATCAATGATCAGCCAATTCCAGCAATTCTAAATACCCAAGGCAGGTTACAGAGAGAAAGGCCCAAAGGGGCAGTAAGTGGAACCAACCAAAAAAAAATGTGATCATTACGTCAAAAGCTATTGCTGCTTCAGCCGGAATTCAAAACTCTCACAGTCCAAATCACCATCCCAGCATAAACATCACATGCAGGAAGATCTTCACAGATTATGGACTCATCATAATTCTGCAATGAAGGGACAAGCTTGAATAATCAACAACTCAAAATGTCAGCATTTGTTCTCCTCCCAATTAACTTGTCTTCCGCAATCTTTTTTCGGCTTCTTAGTTCTTATTGTTAGATGTCTCCTTCTCCAGCAACTCTCGTATAGTGAAAGAAAAACGTCTAATCAGGTCATTTAACTTTGAGAAAATTAAGTGTCATGTGCCCAGCAGGTCAAAAGACTCCATTATAATTTTTTTTTTAATTTTTTTTGGACCACGGTATGTTGATGGATTAGAGATCATAGCCACGTGTGCCAATATGCATAATTTTAAAAGCTCATACTTATCTTTCTCTAAAGTTTGTAACCATAATAACCGTTCGGTTTGGTTCGGTTCGTTTCGGTCGGTTAAATCGTTGTTTTAAAAAAAAAAAAAAAAAAAACCAAACATTGAAATTTCAAAATGATGAGACCCCCATCCTTTGCATTTATTCTAGTGTTTAGTGCAAACATAAAAATCCAACATTCCAAAGATTCATATAAAAAATAATTCTACTCCAAAAAGAGAGTTTGGACTATACACAAGCGCACAATCATATTATAGAATAGAAATTCTACAATCCAACAAAGAAAAGAAAATCTCAAAAGCTAAAATTAGAGTGGGGAAAAAACTATAAAAGAATTGAGGCAGTATTGAGTTTATGTAAGAATGAGTTGTCAAATGTAACTATGAAAGTAGCGAATGAAACCTTAAGGCTAAAATAGTAAAAAAGCAACACTTAAGTTAATTTATACGGACAGTTCGGTTTAAGCGGTTTTTATAATATCCAAACCGTTAACCAAACCAATGTAAGCGGTTTTTATGATTCTCAAACCGTTAACCGAACCGATCAACTGTAAACCGATCCGAACCGCCCGGTTCAATCCAGTTTTGCGGTGATATCGGATTTTTTGTACAGCCCTAGAGAGCAAGAGGGAAAGGCTCGTTTGGGACATGGCCTCATATTTATAGATTAGTTGGGTGGGTCCTCACTCCTTCCGCAAGAGGTTTACACGTACATGCAAGGTAAGTTTTCTAATATAATAATAATTTCCTTTTGACATCTATTTACTCAAATGGCTTTCTAGGTTTTATTTGGCACCAAAAGGGTTAACACGCTCTATTAAAGTTTTATATTTAATCATCCCCTTTCAAATGAGACCCATATTGACTATGTTTCTAAGATTACAATAAACACCCTTATAATCTTTCTAAAATACAAATAGGTCCTTAATTCCCAAATTGTGCCCTAATTTTGCCCTAATTGCCTCATGAGGGTTACTTTCCCCCAATTCAATTAATTTCATTATTTATTTCAGAAATTGATTTTCACACAATTAAATATTATTTAATTGGGTAGGGATGTTACATTCTCTCATACTTAAAAGAAGTTTGGTCCTCCGAATTCACTTTATGTAGGTATTGGGACCTTATATTCTCCTTCACTTGAAGGGGAA
Source organism: Persea americana (assembly GCA_029852735.1). Lineage (NCBI taxonomy): Eukaryota > Viridiplantae > Streptophyta > Magnoliopsida > Laurales > Lauraceae > Persea > Persea americana. Next base: position 60,036,383 of record CM056816.1, on the reverse strand, counting down.
CTTGGTCCACCAAGTCCATTGTGAACCGGTAAAAATCATCAAATTATCCAACATTTAGCATGGTGCATGCATAAGGCAGGAGGGCACAATTACAAAATATTAGAATAAAGTAAGAAGTCACTGATTTTAACGTAGTATAGAATTAGTTAAGGCCACCAGAAAACATCCTAATCAATTTGGTGACATCATGGAATGAGGATTAGAGTATGGATTTCAGAATAGAGGGTTTTGGGTTGTTGGGAACCTGACTCGATCGGCTCCTATGCTATGCATCGGCGACGAACTAAAACGTCCAAACAACAAGTTCATCTCTTGTCATGGGTCTTTCTCAATGAATCATTTCAACAATCATAGATTACATGATAGAATCAATCACATATCATCGACCAAAGCATACCTTTTGGAGTGATCCCGTGCGGTGTTGCCCGCCCTAGAACAACAACAGCGATGATGCAATGCAAGAGAGAAAAATAGGATTCTTGAATTTCTCTTTATATGAATCTACCCTTCCCTTGCCCTACTATTACTAACAATAATTTAGAGCGTGCAGTTTCAGTACTCACTTCCTTTGGCAATAGGAATAGAAAAACTGATCGAGTTAGGAGTAGGACTCCACAATCGAAGAAAGTTGATCCTACGCCAATTAGCGTAGACCGCAGTTAAGTTTTATTGGGCCTGGGCTTATATACACTTAAATTTAAAGTTGATTGGCCCGCCCAACATATGAATATGAAATATAGAAATGGTATAAAGTTGTGACTTGTGAGGAACACACACATGGGTTTACTCCAACTACTTGGCCCATTCACCCATTCATCAATAACCTTGTTGAAAATGTCATCCTGAACCAAACCCAGAAGATGAAAGGGTCGATCCAAACCCTTTAATTATCAAGTAGGTGCAGATTTTTGTTGGTGGATCACAATACAATCAGTAGACTCGGCGCTGGTTTTGATCAGTTTGGCAGGTCAGACGACCCAAATCATGTATTATTCTGATAATAAATAAATAAAGAATTGTCAAAGGTAACCAAATACTAAGCCAAAACGATTTTTGATTTCTTATTTTTTAAGGTGAATCTGAATCCTGGGTCACCAGGTCAGGTTGGAGCTGAGTTGGTAGGATTGTTGGGGAAATTACTTACGAATAATGTGCAATCAAAAAAATAAATTAACAATTAGTATAAATAAATAGTGAATAGTTGTGAATGTGAAAAATTGAAAAAGAACGTAAAAGAAAATGGGCAAGGCACACCAATTAAGATGCTTTCTTAAAAACAGTGATTTCCTACATGCATGTGGTTTTGATGAGATTCTATCCCTATGATACAATGCCAGACTCCAATTCGAAGTTTGCACAATAAAATCATAAATATGGGATTGCCCTTCAAAATCACAGTAAAATTAAAAGTAAATAAAATGCTCCAAGAAAATTCGCTTTTCACTTTTATTCAATTTTTCCCTAGGAATGGCCTTGCCCATTTTTCCTTTGCTTTCTTATTCAATTTCTCACATTCACACCAATTCACTTTTATTCACTAATTATTTATACTAATTATTTATTTAATTTTTCAATTGCACATTTATCGTAAGTAATTTCCCCAACAAGGATGAGTTAAGAATTGTTGCCCTTTCCAAGTGTGTGGTAAGAAAGCTATGAGATTGAAGTGACTGGGGTCTAATAAGGCCTTAGTTTGAAGCCCTTAAAGTTTAATGGTTATATATCATAGTTCTTTCATGAAAAAAAAAAGTCTAATAGTAAATCATTATCATTGGAGCCTTATCCAAACTACTACTAGAAATACTATTTCTCCATTCCTATGCATTTGGTCCAAATCTAACATTAAATGATTTCTAAAATAGTGTAAAATTTGGCTTTATGCGATTTGCCCATTAAAAAAGGCATTTTAAAGGGGCAATTCGACGACAATCATGAAAGAAGTTCAGAGTAAAATTTCAAAGTGACTAAATTATCTTAACCTCTTAATCTATGGCCCTCAATTTAACCATCTTAAAAGTCATCCTTTTTTTTTAAGGATTTCAATCCAACGAGGAGTAACATTTGGATGAGCAAAAAATTTAGAGTTTGAGACAATTCGAGGGCAGTGGGTGCAAGGTTTCTCATTGATCAAAAGGCAGGGCCATGTGATCAATGCCATGATCAACGAATGACCAATAGTGGGCCCCACAAGGACCTTTGGTGGAGAACACATGTTTGGGTAATGTCCTTAGAGAGGAACCCTCTTTGGTTTTCTTCGATTTCAAGGAAAATCGAGGTTTGGGTGAAGAGAGGAAAAGTGAGAGAGGGTTTTCCAAATCCTCTAGATTCTGTTTGTGCAAGGCATGTTCCGTTGTCCACCAGGAGCCGGAATTTCCGACTCCTGTCTCTCTCGTTTGGTGCAGCCGCATTACACAGGAAAAATGGCGAGTTTGATTCCCTTGGCAACTTAGTTCCATCAAGCTTGCATTACACAGAAACAGTTTTGTTGGCAAGGACATAAAAAGTTTGTGTGTTATTAGGTTGCTTATATTTTTAGGACTCAGATCTTTTAGTTTGCACCCCTTTTTAGGTTACGGAGATGCTGTGATGTCTACTATCTTTCACCATAAAAGAATGAGATTAAACACTAATAAGGGTTTGTTTGGCAAATATTATATGTGTGTAAATCTGTGGATAAAAGATCTGTGTAAAATAGATCCGTGCGAAATAGATATTTTGTAAATATACCGTTTGGTAAGGGAATTACCCTGTTTGAAATAGATATCCCATCAATATGATGGTTCGCGTTTTTTCACAAATTTCTCAAGAATCACGATGGATCATGGACTAAAATTTAATCAACTAGCCCTTTTTAACTTTCCAAAAAGGATCGATGGTTCGGATTTTGATTAAGGGGCCCACAAACTTAAAAAACTTAGATCAAATGGTTCACTGTTTTTCTGTAAATATCTCGATTGTGAAACAACAACGGTTCAAAATTGATATGGTGGTCTGGTTTGATCCTTCTAAGTTACCCAACGGTTCAGATTGACATTTAAAGTTTCGGAATTAAGAAAAAGAAAAGAAAAAATGGGACTGGGTTGTTCCATTTTTAAGCTTAAATACATTTACGGTTGAGCATTTCTTTATCAATTTCTCATGATCCACATGGAATCAAGGGTTGATATTTGATCTCATAATTATTATTCATCTTATGAATAAGATTAATGGTTCAGATCTTCATATTGAGGTCCAAAAAATCCAGAAATCCACATCGAATGGCTCGCGATGTTTTGCATATATCTCGAGATTGGTGAAGTATCAACTGACCAAATTCAAAACTGTACCCGTTCTTTGGATCCTTAGTATTTTCAATGGTTGAGATCTTCGTTTGGATCATCAGAATTAAAACAAAATTAAAAAAATGATGATGCTAAATCACCGCCTCTAATACTGTGGCAGCACAGGTCTTTGCGCTTCAGATGGAAGAGTCTGTTTCCATTCTCCTCAATTCTGGGGCTGTGCAAAAGATGTTTAACATCTTTTTGAGGTTTGAAGTGGAGGTTCCCAAAATGTTACCAAACAGTCTCTTTCCGTTTTCAACCCATTTTAAGTCAATAAGTGGCTGCAAATAGACCTGCCAAACAGGTCAGTGGGAAAGAATTGGGCTTTTTCACATCAAAATTACTAATTTGGAGTTACGGCAAATGATTGAAGTAAAAAAAGAGAAAAAAAATCTTGGACTTGGGACCCAATCCGGTCCAGATTAAGTTGTGTCGAATCGGGCTGACTTGGTCGAGTCGCACCGAGTCCCCTATGAAGCTTAAAAAGAATAAAATTTTGCTGAATCATTTGATTTTTAAATACCATTTTCCTGATTTGATTGTGTTTTTTAATCAATCGATCATTTATGTTCCTTTTTTTTTTGGGTTATTTAGATGTTATCACTTATTGATAACCAACATTATTAAGAACTACAGTTAGCCAGGACTAAAAGTAAATCACAATGTAGCAAGAGAAATAGAAAAAGAGGAGGAAAAGAGTTTATATAGTTGGCAGAGTTCGTCACTATGTTCACATGGAGCTCGGTCAAATCCCATAAGATCAGATTTAGTTAGGGCCGAGTCTGAGTTGACTTGAACTTGGCTGATGTTTTAATCGTTGGTTACAACCTTTCACCTTATGGGAGGTATAAGCAGAATCGGGAAATGTATAGTTTTAAAACTTGCTCGCAAGGTGACTCAAACACACTTGAGTTGAGTCAACTTAGCTGTTGCAAAGGACGGCCGAGTCAGACCAAGTTGCTCTTTAGAGCCTCTTTAAACCATAAAAATTACAAACAACGATTTAAAAAGAACTTAGAATGGAATATAATGTCCTAGGATATTAAGCCATATATGATTTAAATTCTAATGATTTAAAATGAGCTTAAGCAACAAGAGGTGGTCAAATTTGATTTCCATTTAGTCGGATGAACATTACTTCTGATTTTTAAATGTTTAGATCTTTCAGAAAATGTGGTTTTGATCTTCCAAAATCAGTGGTAAAAGACCTGACTGGTGTATATATGTATGCTGAATTTGGTCAAAGGGCCGCAAGGAGAGCCATATTACCCCCAACAAAACAACACTAGGACAAAGAACAATGAGATGGATTCCAGAACAATGAGATGGATTCCAGAAGAAGAAGAATTGAATAATCACCTTTCTTTCAACTGATGGTTTTCTTCCTCCTCAACAACTTCTTTCCATATGCATCAGTCTCTACCCTATTTGCATTCAATGCAGGTCAACCCATTTAACCTGAGGCAACCTGTAGAAGCCTATATTTGAGTTGAATTACAAGCCAAACAAAGCCCAAGACAAGCTTGTCTCATTTCATTGAGAATTAAATATTATAAAGTATCAAAATATTATACCATCAATTTGTTTATCTTGGTTTTTGTATTGGGGTCAGCCCCAAACCAGCCCATTTAAATGGGTGAGGTGAGTTAAAGCAGGTTGACCTCAACCTGTGCCCTTCCAGGTTCTCCTAATTCCTAACCTGTGACTTACATGTATGTATGTATGTATGGGACCCGCTTTGCTCAGCACCGGTTGTCACCTTATGGTGGGCACCACTTTCTTGTGAGGGCCACCAGGGGCCCACTCGTGGATGGGACCGGGGAATCGGAAGATCTCTCCCTCCACCTGCCTGTGTATTGTGACCAGGCTTGAATCATTACCCTGACCACTTGATCAATGACCAGCAAATTTTCACCGTCCAAAATGAGTGCAAGTCAATCAACTATCGGTGTTTTGCCACGGTGCTTGGTGTGAGCTTTTCCCTACACACAACACACATTTATCTATTGAGAGAGAGGTTTGGGTCAAATTTTACCACCCCTAAATTCCTTGCTCCTCGCTCCTTGGGTGTCGAGTATTAGATCCTCTTCAGTGTTGATTCTGAAGACTGGGAGCCTTGTGAAGATTGCATGCTAACTCTAGTCTTCTTAATACCATTCCAAACGAGAAAAAAAGGATTGAAAAATAACGAGTCCTGTCAACATCTTCATTTTACAAGCAAATATTGGTTGATGACCTCCATGTTACGACACACAATTCATCACGACCATGGTTACATAAGGCTTGGGAAAAGGAGAAAAAAGTCTCTCTCTCTCTCTCTCTCTCTCTCTGTTTTTTTTTTTTTTTTTTGCTATGTGTGTGTATTGAATATGCTTTCTTTATCAGTCAAGGTAGCCATAATCACTAGCCCATCGGAGCTGACTTAAGAAGAAGCTTCGTTCCAAATCAGTCAGATAATATCAAGATTTTCATTTACTAAAGAAAATGTTTTAATAGGATCTTGGCATTCTAAGGCTCCTGATCGTTCGACAGCTTTCCATTGGATGTTTAGGGTGTCAATACAGAAAGACTTAATGGAATTATAGAAACATCGTCGCCATTTCTTTTGAGGCTGCAAATAAACCATTGGAGGAAAAAGAGTCCAAGCAGAAGAGGAAAAAGAGTTGTAAGCAGGAATTAATATAACATTTCATCTAAGTTACCAAAAGGTAGCACATAATCCACATACAGCGCTTGAGTTGACAAACCAGACCATTTCTCAATGCTTGGCACAGCTGAGATCACCACCTCAGCTAACACATGCTTTGGAACACATGGGGCACTAAATCTAGTCCTTTTCTTCAGAGTCTCAGTCAAGGTCGCAGTCAACTTCTCAAACATGAGAGTTTCGTAAGAATATGTAGATGCCCTTATGTCTTACGCACAGTGGCATCTTGGTTTTACTCCATTTATGATCACCCATGCTTATCCCAGGAGGGCCCATCCATGGTTCAAAATCGCGGTATCGGTGGCGGTATCGGCCGGGGCAAAAAACCGATATCATATCGGTATCGGTCGCGGTTATCGGTCCGTCGCGGTCATCACGGTGTGAAATTTTATTTTAATCCAAAAAAATTCACAAAAATATCCAAAAAATCTAGAATATTAGAAAATGCTGGAAAACAATATTTTTTCCCTTTAGTAATGACAATAAATCAAAATATCGGTCACGATAAGTCATGAGTCCTGTCTATGTCGTTGACTCGCTGTCTTCTCCAGCATTTTTTATAATGTAACTATTATTTTGGCTCAAGATCAATTTATTAATGTAAAATATAACAAAATAAAGATAACATATCAAGTATTATTTGATACTAAGTCAATCATCAACTAAGTTATGAAATCCAAGACCATGAAGATAAAATATTAAAATCTGAAACATGATAGTGAGATGAATAAATCAAAAGGCACTTGGACATCAAAAGGTTTATTGTTTGCTTGAAATTAAGGGAGACTAGAGAGAGAAATTGATGAGCATGACAGCCTAATTCCAAGTGGAGTGTCGCCCAAGCTCGATATCATCATCATCATCATCTATTCGGTATGGATTGTTAAAAAATACATAATAGTTAAAATAAGGGAGTATGTTGATTTTCTTACCAAAATAGAATGAATTCTTCAAGAAATAGTATTGGAAATATGCAAGAGAATGAGCTAAGGAGGAAGGGTTGTTCCAAGGAGATGAGGGGAGAGGAAGAATGTGGGGGAAGAATGAGGAAAAAAGTGAAATTTTTAGTATTTTTTTACCATTATTCCATCTCAGTCGATATTTTGACCGAGATTGACCGATATATCGGCCGATATATCGATTAAACCGATATTTTCAAAATATCGGCCGAGATGGACCGATATTTTGGGGATATTTTGGTCTGCGATACCGAGACCGATATCTCACCAAAATATCGGACCGGTATGGGCCGATACCTGTTCATATCGGCCGATATGAACCGGTATCGGCCGATATTTTATACCATGGGCCCATCTATAGATGAATCAATCATGATTAAAAGAAAAGGGAAAAACTGCACTTAATTGGACTAGTTGAAAATGTTATAGCTCAAGACCATAGTCCATAGAATCAAAGCGGAGAGGTCTTGTATTCGACACCTACCTCCGTTGGCCACCTCTCATAATTTTATCTGGTGCATGTGGATAGGAGGGTTTACATGTGATATGGCCATATGGATAAGTTCTCGGTTGTCCATAATCGAGTGTCTCTGAGGCTCAGGGCCAAAGGCTCCTAGGTTGGGTCAGAAGATATCTAGATTATAAAAATAAATAAATAAATAAAAATCAAGAGGTTATTTGAATAAAGTTATGTTTGGCGAAAACCCTATTTGACATCATATCCTAGGTGGACTCCACACTAATCAGGTTTGATTTTTTTTTTTTTTGTTTTTTTTGGTAACCGACTATTGGAGGCTGGACCCAGTCCTCGGGTGAGGGTAGTAGACCACAGGTGAGAACTGACGCCTCTTACTTTTCACCTCGCTGCCAAGGGTTCGAACCTGGGGCATGCCACTTTCCCTCACCTAACGGCCCTCTCACCTCATCCGAAGTCTACTTCCCTTCACCAAGTTTGAATTTAAAAGCCAAAAGTGATTTCTTTTTCTTAAAAATAGAAAATTGTAGCATTCCTCATATGTCAAATTCCCCATTTGATAATCCGTGGGTTCAGCACCTAGTTTTTACTGAATCCCTCATTTTTTTTCATCGTGCCCAAGCTGACCATGCTTTGATCTCATCACACAAGAACCTTTAAAAAAAACCTCTCTGACTGCAGCAAAACAACATAGAATACAAAGAAAAAGTTTTAAATGTCAGTCTTCCATTTCAATGGGAACTCTGTGCCCTTTCATTTTGCCCTCTAAACACACCCGTGAACACACCTCTAGACACCTCATTTCCTCCCACACATTCTGCTAAAAAAAGACCCTTCACATGTCTTTGTTTCCTTGTGAAGTAGAAAGCTTCTCATCCTTTTTCTATTGCACTTCTATTATTAAAAGGCACTTAAAAACCCATTACCTTATGATCTATAAGATTATGGTGGATCATTCCAACAAAAAACAACCCATAGATAATAGATTTAATACATGTGTGCATCCATTTATATCAATCAAAATGCTGTCCCTGTAGCAGATGGAACGCAGATTGCAAATTACAGAGACTGAACAATCATAACTATCCAATCCTTCATTAAATTTAGATGGTGGTATTTTTTAACCATCCATTTGATGTTTTCTTGTCAGCGGGTTGCAATTTATCCAATCAGAAGAATCTTTTGGCTATGCGCCAACCGAAGTGAGACCATGTTTTGAATGGCTTGGATTGATGTGCGTGCATGATTTGTATGGTAGACCCACAATGTCCTAGAGTATCAAAAGGCTACTAATTTTATATAGCTGAATGCTCATACACAGCTAATCCGTAATAACATATCCCCATTTGTCCAACTGTACAGTATCATTAACTCTCAGTTCTCCATATATATAAATATCAAACACTCTATAGAGTTCTACTACTAAAGAACACAGTACAGAAGAAACTTCTTCCCTTACTATCTACCATGGGCCTAAGTATTCTCCTAATTCTTGTCTCTTCCTTTACTGCATTAGTCCCTCTTGAAGTTGAACCAAAATTCATCTCAAAAATCGCTGTGATGGGTACTGTTTTCTGTGATACTTGCTCAAACAACACCTTCTCCAAGCATAGCTACTTCTTACCAGGTAAACCCATGAAAATTTATGTTCCTTGTCTTTCCCTTTTTGTTGGACAAAAGGTGAAAACTAGCTCACTTTCAGTATGAATGTCTAATCAGGAGTGGAAGTGCATCTGGAGTGCAAATTGAAAGCAAATTCAACAGCAGATGAAGACTCCTTCTCAGTTAACAGAACAACTAATAAGTATGGGGTTTACATGTTTGAATTTTCTTCAGTTGATGGATTCAGATGCAAAGAAGGTCATGAGATGGGGTCAGTTTGCAAGGCAAGCTTGCTTAGGAGTTCATCTTCCACGTGTAGTTTTCCTGGTCTGGAGATTTCAACAGAGCACATGGCAATCAAATCCAAACAAGACAATCTATGCATTTACAGCTTAAACGCATTGAATTATAGGCCACCCAAGAGAGATCGTGCCTTGTGTGGAGCTTACAAAGGGGAATTACCAAGCTCTTTAAATGTTTCAGAGTTCTTTCTCCCACCTTTTCCATTTGGCTTTCCTCCCATCCCCTACTTGCCACCATTTCCGCCATTAGGTTTTCCTTTCCCTCCTCTGCCCCAGTTGCCACCTCTGCCTCAATTTCCACCATTTCCACCTTTGCCTCCACTGCCCCAGCTGCCACCTCTGCCTCAATTTCCACCATTTCCCCCTCTGCCCCAACTGCCACCTCTGCCTCAATTTCCACCATTTCCTCCTTTTCCCCCTCTGCCCCAACTGCCACCTCTGCCCCAATTTCCACCATTTCCAACTTTTCCCCCTCTGCCCCAACTTCCACCTCTGCCTCAGCTGCCACCTTTTCCACCTTTGCCTTCATTTCCCTTCCCTTTCCACTTTCCTCCAATGTCTTTTCCAACACCACTAGGTTCACCTTTCCCATTTCCACCACCACTTCCAATTCCACCTACACCATCCATATTGACACCATCTCCTCCCCCACCTGCTTTCTCTCTAACAAACCCAAGATCTTGGTTTCCCTTTATCCCTTCATCCCCTCCACCACCTCCATTTAAACTAGCAACTCCAAGTACTAGGTTTCCTTTTCATCCTTCAACTCCTCCGAACGACCCACAAAACCAACACCCCTGATTTCAATTCATCCTTAGCTTTTTTCCATTTAGTTATGCAGGCTAACATTACATTACTATTCAAGTTGGATTCCATGTTGAATGCTTCTAACTGGAAGAATTCCAACGTGTTTCATGAAATTATAATATTCTGATTCTTACGTGTTCCATGGAGTTTGAATTTTGTTACTTGTGAAAGTGTAGTGGGTTTGGTTGCAGTGATAGTGAATTGAAATCTTTGAAGTTAATGAGAAACCGAATAAGATTTCGATACAGTGAAAATGGTAGTCTGGTAATTGATAATTCATTACCTTTTTCATGATGGTCTCTGTTGTGAAGTACCAGCAAGAAACTGTTTTTCTTCTCATTTCATATACATTTTGCTCCTAAAATTATCAGATAGAGGGGCATTGTTTTTCCCAATTCCAGTGTTCAAATTCTAAACTATGTATTTACCTGTCGATGCAGTAGCATGAGGGTATACAAGAAGATCTAAGCTACACAAAATCAGTCCGTGGGTTCTCTTTAATTCCGAATTGCCATATGGGCTATTGAATTGTCACATGCCCAAAGCATCCTTTGGTATTTCTTTTGAAGCTTCTATAATGCTTTTAAGTCATGTTAGAGTTAAGTCCCTTATTTTAGTCAAGACTATAAAGTAGGAGTTCTAGTTGGAGTTCAATCCAAGTAATTGAGTTGTAAATCTTTTAAGTGGTTGAATCTGTCCACAAATAGGTATCTGCTATCTAGAACTGGGCATCCCTACCCATCTTATATAAAGACATACTCCATGACTTTCAATAGATTCAAAATACTTCTGAGTTTCTATCAAGAATTTGGTGATGAACCCACCCGCGGTTGGTTGGTCCTCACTCCTTCGGTATTGAATCCATTAGATCCTCTTCAGTGCTGATTCTGAAGACTTGGAGCCTTGTGAAGATTTGTGTGCTAACTCTCGTCTTCTCATCAATATTAAAAAAAATATATAGACTACGAAAGAAGGACCCCCATCTTCGTCTTCATTTAATAAGCAAATACAGGATGATGCCCTCCATGTTGTAACACGCAGTTCATCACTGCCATGGTTGCTACACAAGGCTAGGGAAAAGGAGAAAAAAATTCTTCTCTCTGAGTTATTGAATATGCTTTCTTTCAGTAAAGGTACTATGTATATTATTTCAACGATGCTACCTTTCAAGCCCTGATCGCTAGCCCATTGGAGCTGACTTAAGGAGAAACTTCGTTCCAAATCAGTCATATTAGATAAAGATTTTCATTAAAATTTAGAATGGAACACTTATTTACTAAAGAAGATGCTTTAATAGAATTTTGGCATTCCAAGGATCCTGATCTTTCAACGGCTTTCCATTAGATGTTTAGGCTGTCAAGACCGAAAGACAATAGCATTGTATAAACATCCTAACCATTTCTTTTGAGGCCTAAAATAAACCCTCCAACACTAGAGGAACAAAAAACAAGCAGAAGAGGAAACAGAGTCGTGCACAGGAATTAATATAAGACTTCATCTATTCTATGAAAAGGAAGCACAGAATACACGTACAGTCCCTCCTAATATGGCCATAATACAAGAAAAATCTCACCCACAAGAAATTAACTACCAAAAATAAAACCCAAAATGAAATGAACAGGAGAGAAAAATGACAGAAAAGTAGAACTGCCTAAATTTGTCGGAAAACCTTCTCAGCAGCCACGATCGTCTGTTCAATGTCTTCAGAAGAATGTGCCAAGCTTGTAAATCCAGCCTCAAACTGAGATGGTGCCAAATATACCCCTTCTTCCAACATACCCCTATGGAACCTTCCAAATTTTGCAGTGTCGCTCTTTTTTGCATCAGAGAAATTATACACAGGCCCTTCTGTGAAAAAGAACCCAAACATTCCACTACTATACCCACCTGATAGCTCATGGCCTGCCCTCTTGCCAACATCCAGAATCCCGCGAACCAGTTCTTGAGTGACCTTGTCCAGGTACTCGTAGCTCCCTGGCTCTTTCAATCGCTTCAGAGTGTGAATGCCAGCCGTCATTGCTAAAGGGTTCCCACTCAAGGTTCCTGCCTGGTACATAGGCCCTGCCGGCGCCACCATCTCCATTATTTCTCTCCTCCCACCATAAGCACCAACAGGCAGGCCACCACCAATGATCTTGCCAAGTGTTGTCAGATCAGGAGTTACACTAAAATATTCCTGGGCCCCACCATAAGCTAAACGGAAACCGGTCATCACCTCATCGAAAATGAGAAGTGCATCATTTTCTTTCGTGATCTGGCGGAGGCCGTTAAGGAAGCCAGGTTTGGGCTCAATGAAGCCGGCATTTCCAACGACTGGTTCGAGCATCACTGCAGCAATCTCACCCTTGTGGGTCTTGAAGAGGTTTTCAACGGTTGCAAGGTCATTATAAGGGGAAGTTAAGGTGTCGACCGTAGCAGCTTTCGGGACGCCTGGTGAATCAGGTAGGCCAAGGGTAGCAACTCCGCTTCCGGCTTTGACAAGGAAGGGGTCAGCATGGCCATGGTAGCATCCCTCAAATTTGATGATCTTTGGTCGGCTAGTGAAAGCACGGGCGAGTCGTAGCACACCCATGCATGCTTCAGTGCCTGAGTTGACAAACCGGACCATCTCAATGCTTGGCACAGCTGAGATCACCATCTCAGCTAACACATTCTCTAGAACACATGGGGCACCAAAGCTTGTCCCTTTCTTCAGAGTCTCAGTCAAGGCCGCATTCACCTTCACAAACATGAGAGTTCTATAAGAATGTAGATGGCCTGGCCCTATGTTTTATGGACAGTGACATCAACAGAGGATATCTCTACAAATAGTGACCTAAGTTGACCCAAGGTCATGGTTTTCAAACACATCAAGTGACTGACTTGGTTACCAGAGAGTCTAATACAACTCTGCCAAGTCACACGAAGACTCGACTGATTCCAAGTGACTCAGAAGGGATTGAGTTCAAAGCAAGTCAGCTGAGTTTTGACAGGCTCTTAAAACCCTGCCCAAGATTCGTCTGCTACACATTGAATTTTCATTCCACACATTCAGCCTAGTCTTATATCGAATGGTTTTTCAGTATATATATATATTTTTTTTACTTTATTTGGATGCAAAAATCTAATGGATCTATAAAAAAAAAAAAAAAAGAGGAAATGAACGAATTACAATAATGTTCCATAGAGAGGATGTAGCCATCTAAGGACCAGCTTTGAAATGATACGAAAAACTCTCAAAGGCTTGCCACGTTCCAAGAATAACATGTGTCATTTTTTTCAAAGATTAGCAAACCAAGTGGAAGTTTTTTTTATTAGTAAAATGGCTTGAACCCAAAACCTCAAGCTTGCAATAAAGTGCGCCTTCCCCCATGCGACAGGCCCATATTAAGTACCTCGGCTAACAAGCAGAGCCTTGGGTTGTATATCCTTTTGAGCTGAAGGCCTCCCTCTAGGACTTGTTTGTGCAACAAGAAGATTCCACTATCTACATATTTCCATTTCCATAGGAGAGAAGAATCCTGCATTCCTACCCCTCCTATAGGATATGGATATCCTCTCTATCAAGGAAAATCAGTTCATTTTTTCCTTTTCTGCAAGAAAAATGTGTCGCACCAAAACAACGAAACAATAGAGTGCATGGAAAATCAGAACAATTTTCCTCTCTATCATGAAACCCTCTTGTCGCACATATGCACCTTTATGCAAGTGAGCCTTGGCTCCTCTGCCGTCCCTTTTTTGTCACTATAGATCTCATATATTGTATATCTTCTTTATTGAAAAAAATGTAATATAATTGAAATGGCAGTGGCTTTTCAAAGATGAAGGGGGCACCCTTCAGAGAGAATCCTTGTAGAAAGTGTAACCAACTGGAAAGTGTTGGGGATCAATATTTCTCTCTTTTCCCCAGATAAGGCTAAAGAGTAGATCAACTAGCAAAAGTTAGGGCATGTAGGATTTATTTGTGTGGAATCACATGTCCATTGACTTGATGAAGTGTTTCCAATTGGTGCATTGTAATTTAACATTTCTCCTTAGCAATATATATTCATACATCGTTGATCATCAAAGTAAAAGGAAGTTTTGTAAATACCCCCATTTTCTTTTGACATCCAAAAGAACCCTCCATACTTTCAGCATTTTAACCATCCCTCTTGAGTGTCGAGACTTGAGTTCGCACTACCAAAATAAATCTCACAGACCCTCAAGGGCTAAAATTTCTCCAAAAGTCAGATAATGAGCATCATGCGTATCTAAATGAAAAAAGTTTCCATAAAAAATACAATTTCCAACCTATTGCTTCAAATTACTGTGATTTGAATTATATTGACAATTCTTCGATTCAGAAAAGCGTTACACATGCTTTATAAGGGGTTGTGAATGGTGATTGTAATGGGACGATCTTTTAACATTTCCATGATACTTTATTTCAATAATGTACAAGAAGATGTCAACCGAAGTAGGAAAAGGGTGATCATTAAGGGTAGAAAAAAGAGAAAAGAGAATGGGCATTTAGGTAAATTTTATTTGAATCAGAAATAACTTATACCATGGTTAGTATTCTGAGGATGAAATATAACTTTTAAGTATTTTGAGATTTCTGTTTCTAATAAGGTGTTGGCTACATATATTGTAAGTGCAGGGTTACAAATTTTAGAAAAGTCGGGCATTTTCACCAATCCCATTCATCGGATTGGGACTGCCAAATTATCGCAGAGGGCAATAGAAAAATGATGATATTGATGAAGGATCTAGAATTAGGATAAAAGAAATGCAATTGGAGTAATAAAAGATGAGAACATAGTACCTGGTCATCTGCATGACCAATGATTGCTGGGCCCCATGAACCAACATAGTCAATGTATTCATTTCCATCTACATCCCACACATGAGAACCCTTTACTGAGTCAAACACAATGGGTTGTCCTCCGACAGATTTAAAAGCTCGGACAGGCGAACTTACACCTCCAGGCATTAATTCCTAGATCACAAATTATTCCATGAGTTTGAAAATAAATAAATAAAAACAGTTAACCATGAATGAGGCAACGAAAAAAAAAAGGGTTGAATCCAAATGCAGATATCATAACAAACTAGGGCCAAGTAATCTCCAAACGGGCATCATATGAACTGGGGTGCAGCTTGTAGCTTTCAGCTCCCAATGTTGATTTGGTGGGATAAGGGGAGCTGCTTGGCCCGTTACGGATAGTTGAACATGGTGGAAAAGAATTTTCAGGAAGGTACAGGCCTTCTTTGTGCACACTCTTAGAAGTGAAATGGGAATGTAGATACACTAGCAAAGCAGGGAGTCTTCTGGTTCTCGACAATTTTCTGGTAATGTAGTTGCTCTTCATTATTTTATTATTCATATGTATAATTTAGAGATCATGTGCTAGATTTGACAAAAAAAAAAAGGGACCAGACATCAATTAACCCCAGATGAAGACTGCATAGAATACATATAAAAATTGGACATAGACAGAAGATGGAGAGAGGGACTAACTATATCTGCTTCAATAATCTCCCCAAATTTGAACATTCCAAATCTTATTTAAACTGAAAAGTGGTTACAGATATCTAAAATGGTCCACTAAGATAATATAGACATCAAAAACCACAAAATAACAGAAAATGAGAGCCGACTAATCAATAGTAAAGATGTGATGACATTTGCAATATCTATATCTTCTTTCACTGAAGCTGTTGGCCAATTCACCTGCCTCTGAAAAAGTAGGCACTTGTTTCCTCGATCAAGTATTTAACTTCCTCTGAGATAAAGTAGAAACATCATGGCCTTTTCATCTTACTCTAGTCCAAGATATTCCAATCCTCGAGTCACCTCCTACCAATCACTTCCAAGTAAACATGATTTCATAATTTGCTGGCCTCAACGTGCAATGTCACTGCCTATTGGAATTCCAATCCCCTGCTGGCCCTGCATTTTTTTTTTCTTTTTTTCTTTTTCTCTTTTTCTTAATGGCCGTTGGACCGCATTTTTTTATGATTGGATGGCATGTCAGATGACCTGGATTTCCCTAGGAGCTCTCATCTGTCATCAATATTTATCTTATAACCCTGAGATGGTAGTTAAGACAACTTTTTTTTTTTTTTGGTAAATAAGACAACTTTAGATGATAAGAACAGACTTAACGTGTCCCATCAATTGAGAATCCAATCTCAGTGAATTAGTTCCTATATGCTAATGACGGATGTTCTAACCATGTCCAACGCTCCAAATACTAACTTAAAGCAATGCCCAAAAACTAGAATGGATACTTGACTCAACCCATCATTGCAATGGCGGACCTAAGATTTTCATTTGGGTGGTGCGGGCAATGATCAAGTGAAAACATTAAATAATAATATAAAATCTTTTAAGGTATTATCTAAAGAGTTTCTCGAATCTCGCAGGTGCAAGGACACTTAGTTCCGCCACTGCACCATTGGATATAGGTGACTCAAAGACTTGTCCAAGACTTGACTGAATCAAAAAGTCAAGAACTCGGTTGGAGTTAAAAATATCCAAATACATATGCAGCACACACATGCCACTTTAGCAGTGGCTTTATTGTACTCATCCTTGATACAGAAAGAGGGGAAAAATAATCAAAGATTACTCTCCAAGCCGAAGCTGATAGAATAAGCACATCTACTCTCTTTCACACCAACAGACAATCAACACCAAATAAATAGGATCTCATTTCTCAAAGCCAATCCTTGGTGATGCAGGCCAGATCCATGATTGGCGAGCCCATGGGATCCAAACCAAAAGTTTACAGCCTATTTTGGTATTTTAGTAGTAGCTGGATTTTAGGGACAAACTTGATACTATTTAGAAAGTTTTATGACAGAATCTTGTTTGCTTTATACTTTTTTTTTTAAGTAGAATTGTTTCTAAATTAGAATTAGCTATGAGTCTATATAAGTACAAGTTTTTGAAAGTGCAAGTTTTTAAATTAAAAAAAGGAAGCAAAATCACTACTTTAAAATGAAACCACATGACCCCCAAAATGAAAAATCCCATCTTTTCAAAGATTTGTACCAAAAGCACACCAAAACTCTAAGCGGGAAGTTCAAATTGCAAGTTCCTCTTCCAGAGAAAAACCCCATTGCATTAATCAGCGCAAATAAAAAGGAAGCAAAATCACAACTTTATAATGAAACCACATGACCCCAAAATGAAAATTCCCATATTTTCAAAGATTTGTGCCAAAAGCACACCAAAACTCTAAGCAAAAACACCACAATCTTGGAAACAGGAAAATCAAATTGCAATTTCCTCTTCTAGAGAAAAATCACATTGCGTTAATCAGCACAAATATCCAACCCATCATAAGAGAATCTCCAAAAAAGAAAGACCAAAGAAGAAAGAGAAATAGAGAGAAATAAAGAGATGGGTATTGAACCTTGGCTTCATTGAAGATTTCTTGAGATTTCTCGATAGTGAATTTCTGCTTCTTCTCGACGGAGACCGCCATCTTTGTACGAAACCCAGATGGGTTTCTTGAGCAAGATGAGACCTGAGCAGCGACACTCGAATTCCATGACAGACCCACCCCTGACAATGCTGCAGCAGAAGCCATCACCACTCTCTCTCACACACGCAAAGGAAGAAGATAAGAGAGCTTCCTTTTCTATCACATTTGATCTCCCTTCTGTGATCTGTCACACACATTTGATCAGCTCCCAAATCCGAGTCATTGGTGGGGCCCAGTAGCTGCCTCCACCTTCTATGAATGCGGGCCCATATTATTTAGGTGGATCCAATCTTTTGTCTATTGAGGACAACATAACCTTGTGTCCTTTTGTTGCCTCATCCGTGATTTACTTCTCTTGCTCCATTATCTCAACCAAGGTCTATTTCCACTTCCACGAAGGTCTACCACTCTCACCTAAAGGTCCCGCCCCCGCCCCCACCCCCCCCCCCCAAAAAAAAGGTGATTAGCTCTCTAAAGCTAGAACTCAAATAATTCAGCTGCCCAAAAGTAACTTTTCTCGGGCCAGATGTTACTTCTCTCTCCTGAGATTCCAATCAAACTTGGAATTTAGAAATTCGAAGGCATCATTGCTTTCTGTCAATAATTTCAAAACTGTAGACGGTAAAAACGACACCTACTTAGATTAGGATGAGATCGAGGTAAAACTCCTTGGGACAGGGAATGCTGAACTCCAAGAACCTGAAAAGGAAGGAGAAAGACTAGGGTCAGAGGCCCTGGCTGCCGTGAGCCGAAGGCACTCCGATGCCTGAGTTAGCTCTGAGAAAACTAAACAGGAGGAGGGGGAGAGGAATGAGAGCGAGTGTAGTATTGTGGGTTGTCTATTGCGTATTGCGTACCTCTCATGGGACTGGTCCCATGCATATATAGGCGAGTGTTCCTCGTTCATTCTCTCTGTGAGTGGGGGTAGGTGAGGTGAGGTCCCATTGAGCCTTACCCTGACTGGCAGCAGTAGGTGAAATGGACAACACCCCTCCCTCTCTTTCCACGCCTTCAGCCAGTTGGCGTACAGGGCTGATAAAGCACACATCTTATCGTCATAAATGTGCAATCCTATCGCCATAAATGACTGCTCATATCTGTCAGGGTGCGCCGTATTTCCAGTAGGAAGGTGGCGGCCCACTCTGACTCTAGTGCTGTGGTCTGGGATCAAGGATGGCTTGGCCGTGGCGCGCCCTTGTACCGGGCTGGCGCTAATACCGAGCTGCCGAACTGTGGTGCTGAGCTATGAAGCTATTGACCGAGCTGCCGAGGTGTCAATGTATCGACCGAGCTGCCGAGCTGACGATCTTCTACCACAGAGGCCGAGGTGTTCGGCGAGTTTAACAGTGATCTTAGCTTAACTTGGTCATTACGGCGTTTTACCCACACAAAAACAAAGGAAATTTCTATCAGAAATGCTCTCAACCAATCATGTTAAAGAAATAGAGTTGAAGCCAAACAGTCATGGACCACTCAAACACGAGTGTGTTGGCGGTTAGAATTGGGTCTTGCTTCTATTGGGCCATTTGAAGAATACAATCATTTCATATCATATGGAAAAGAGCCCATATGGCAGTTAGGAGTGGTTTGTTTTTCCCACAGGCCACATTGCCACCAATCTTTAAAAAGATAGCTTTACTAAATCTACACTTCTTTTGGGTTTTGATAGTGCAGTAGATCAGAAGAAATATTCTCTTCAAGTTCTCCAATATAAGTGTGTTTTATTTTGAGGGAAGCTGTGAAGGTGACTCAAAATTAAATTAAATTAAATAATTTTCATCTTCTAATTAACTCATTCACACCCATGTCCTTAACCAGCTACAGTTGGGCCACTTTAATGTCTTCATCAATTTACAAAATCAGTAAATATTCAATAAACACTATAAGAAATCGCATTTTATAAAAATAAATAAATAAATAAAAAAACAAACACTCATTGAAACAATAGAGAAACAATCGCATCCTAATGCCAGATGCATCTTTAGCCTCTATTGAATCATGTATGGTCCACCCTGCTTAGTCCAACCCATTCAGATCACATGCAGGTACATCCTATTTTAGCATTGGCTCAAAATGGTACAGTAGAAGCAATTTGCACCATTAGATTAATTATGCTTGAAATGGATGGTTATAGTTTTAGAACATCATCCATTGGTAGTAATTGGTGGTGTAAATCACTCTGGTTGGAATATAAATTGGGTCACTGCTTATATGGGTAGGTGCTGCGCCTGTCCAACAACAGGTCAAAATGTTTCAGGTGTCAAAATGTGACATTTCTAGAATCTGATTAAAATAAAAGGGTTGAGGAAAAAAAATTCGCACAACCTAACACACAAAGAAAATGTTAACCATTATGGCCATGATCAAAATTCTATCCTAACTATGTTGGGTCAGCTGAAGAAATTGTATATTGTCATTCCAGCTCTATCTTACAATATTTCACAAAATCATCCCAAATCCATTTACTGAGCTCTCTGAATCACTATGCAGCAAGTTCCAAGGGCTTTGCACTAGATGATGGTCATATTCTTTTAATGAGTTTGTTTATTAAATTGAGTCATGTGTTTAATGGCTTATAACTTGTAAACAACAGACACAACAAAAAGTGCTTCCTTTCTTGGATGTCTAGCACTCACTCTCAACAATCTTGTTTAATTAAATATGTGATCAGGATGGAAAAAGTATTTGTAAGAGATTATAAAGTGCATGCCCTTCTCTTATCACTGAGAACATGATGAGTTTGCATAAAACAGTGCCGACATCTACTTACAAATAAGAGAAGATGACACAGCTTTAGTGGAACATGATGTTTTTGAATGTCTCTTCCCAACTCATTTGAATAAGGTGAAATTGCATTTCTTATTGGTCTGGGCTTAAGTGGGCCTTCAATGGCTATGAGTTGAGGAACATATGAAATCATTTCATGTTTTAATTCTTTATTTCCGAAATATTAGGTAGGTTGAGCACTACTTTTATCTTTTATAAATAAGCTTTTAATCTAAACCTGTAATTCTTTTGACTCAACATTAAAACTAATATTTTGCACATGCAGAGACAAAATAATCTAATGATGTATGCTTTCATGCAAAAGATTAGGAACTTTATTTTTAAAAATGCATCATATGCAGGCAGGGGCAGACCCAGTAAAACATACTGTGTGTGTGGTGGTGGTGGGGGTGGGGTGGGGGCGCTGCCATGTAAAAGAATTTCTTGGTGAGGTGAGCCATAAGTTAAAAAAAAAAGAAAAAAGGCATAATGGCCATGTTTTCTTCAGGTAAGGGGGTTGGGGGTGGGTTCAATCCAAACTACACCCGTATTCAAACCTTTTTGTTTTTGTTTTTATTTTTTGGGTGCCAAGCCAAGGGGAGAGAATCTTGCTCACACAGAAAGAAAAGCCTACTTATGCATGAAGATAACCCAGAGATCGATCTATAGGTAGCTGAGTGAGAAACGGGTATCCAACCAATTGGGCAACCCCGTAGTTCTTGAAACCTGAATTGCTGGCAGAGAGAGACCTGGACCAATTGAGTCCAGTTTCAAAGACATGCATCACACACTGAAACTTTACTTAAAGGCCCATAGCTGCCTGGACTAGACTAAAGGTCATGTACGTGGGCCCAAATACTTTTATACTTACATATATACACACATTTACGTATTGTGCTTAAGATAGGATATACCTATGTATGATAAAAAAAAAAAAAAAAATTCTCAAACAAGTGGACCAGATATAATCGAAAGCAGTCCAGCTCATGGGCCTTACCTAGATGGATGCCTACCAGTGGGGTTAAAAAGGATAAGGGTTAGATGAAAAAATTATCCCAACCCTTGATTAAATAATCACTAATTTTGAATCTTTTTAACTTTGTCAATTTTCTGAAATGTACAGACTGTTCCTAGTTTATAACTGTCCAGACTGTGGGGCCCACCTTCCCAACCCTATGATCGATCTAATCCCTTCACACTTGTCCCCCTACGTGATGTATGGCAGATGAGTCTCTTGTTTAACACTAAAAAGAAACCAGCCACAAAATATGATATTCATTTCTGCTCCCTTGATCCTTCAAATTTATAAAGAAGCCACTTTTCCCATGATTTCTTAGGAATTCAGTAGAAATTTGCCCTGCTTTAAAGCTCTGAAAGATGGATCAGATAATTTCTGGGTGTCATGCCCAAACTTTACTTGGAAGACACTGATATCCGAAAAAACAGAAATGATTCTAAGTGATGCATGGTTGCAAACCCAAGTGAATTGGTCCAACATTATATACTAACAACTAGGAGTGGAGATTTTTGGGAAATGCATAGGGCTGGGTCTTCGTGGTCCGGCCAGCCCAGGCCCAACTCACACCGAGCTTTGTTTAGGCCCAAAGTATGGGAATGGCTCTATTTTCGGCTCAATATTAGTTGATTCTGGCCTAGGTCATCGTAAGCTGAAAGGCCAGCCAGTCTGACAAGAGATGCATGTACTTTGACCATGGGCTGAGCCTTTGGGCTGGAACCATGCTTAATTATATGCCCAGCAATTTAGTGAGCTTTGCCAGGAGAATCTTTGCTCTGGGCTAGCTTGGCTCATCAACACCCCTGTGATACAAGGTACTATATGGATCCCCCTTAGCATTTCACCATATATTGAACATTAATATTACTTCTTTTTTGTGGGGGTGTTCATGGGCCGGGCCGGGCCGGTCGGGACTGAGGCATATCCACCCCAGCCCTAGTTATTTTTAATAGGCACAAGCCCAGCTAGGGCCTGACTTGGGCTATAAGTGCCCGGCCCAGTTTTGGTAATCGGGTCTGATTCCCTAAGCACCTTAGTGCCCCAAAACAGTAGATAATCACAGCAGAGATTAAATTTTATGGCCAAATTCCGAATGGACGGCCAAGTTTGCACCGCTTGGAGCCGTTCACCATGTATGTGCAAGAGTGGTCAACTGATCTCAACCGTTGATCCTATAGGATCCCGGTTTGGGGGGGGGCGGGGGGGGGCTCAACCAAGTTCCTCACCATCGTGCCATTGGTAGGAAGGTGCCTTACTAACTGAGCTACCACGAGCAGATTGGCACATGTGAACTATTAATTAGGTTGAAAAAATGAAACCAGCCCTAAGCCAGTAATTAAAGGTTTGGGTTTGCATTAGGTAGGTTAGTAATAGTAGTTAGATTGGGTTGATGGATTGCATGGTAAAAATACACTCGATTCGATCAAAGCTAATTTATTAAATAGCCAGCATTTCAATTTGAACCCAACCTATAAAATAAGTAGGGTCACCCAGTCATTAGATATCCCTAATTATCAGGTTGAGTTTCAGTTGCATTAATGGGTCTAGTCAGGATTCACCATCCCAAATTGGGATTGTGTTCTATGATATACTTCGTGATGTTGAACCCGTACAAATTCGTTTCACCATTGAATTTAAGATGAATGATCCGGGTCAGGGTCTTATATGAAGTCCTGATCAGATTTGGTATCCAGATTAGACTCAAGATCATACAGAGACTTCGGTAACATTTGACAAATCTATTTATTGGATCTGTTTCACTTAAAATTAATTCAAACCGACAGTTAAAATCCAAGTGACACATTACAATTCAAAAAAATCTATTTCATTTAGCACATAAGTTCTTTACCCTGACTCACAAATTTTGACATAAATGTGATTAATATATTTTGAAAAAACTTTATAAAAGACTCTGTGGGTGCTGCAGAGAAGCAAGAGCTGAAAGGGGGAAGGGAATTGATAGAACCTTGTAATGTCCGGAAGTGCATTAAATCAGAAAACGCATACCCTCCCACTGCAGTATATTGCATTGCATTGAAATAGGCTGTGGAAGTGGGTGTTTGGCAGGTGATTTTACAAAGCCAGGTCATTAGCTTTCCATGAAAGGAATGGATTGTACTTCTACCATGGCCATGAAATAGACACATTGATTTGACTTTTCCAACAAAAAGAAGAACTGAGCGAGTATCAATGCTGATAAGCTTTTAATCGACAATATCTTCTCACCCAACTTCATGTGTGTTGATAATAAAGTCAAGAAGAGAAACATCCCTGTTATTCAAAGAAAGCGAAACCCCTTCACATCCCAACTCATTCGTACATGGATACCAAGCACAACTCATTTGCCACCACTAATATTTTAATGGAATATTTGGATACACCTGATAAAACTGCAATGGCTACAAGAAAATAAAAATAAATCTCACTATGCTTATCTTTAAAAAAAAGAATAAAGATTTTGCCTCATTTTCAAAAAAGTACATGAGGATTTAAATATATCAAAAGAATATAAAAGTTTTCCATATTTCCTTCCATCAAATACTCACTAGGAAAAAGGTTTAAAAAATAACAAAAGCACCCTAACATCATTTTTCAAAACTTCCCTCTAATAAATTATTTAAGAAAAATGATCTAGTCTAAACCAAATTACCTAATGAGACTCAATTCGACAAATCAAAATGGTTGGTTTTGGGAGAAAAGAGGTTAATAAAAGAAAAGAACCCATCATGAGGGAAGGGTATTTTTGTCTTTTAAAATTTTCTTTATAGGAAGCACTTAATTAAAAGAATTGTGAAAAAACTTTATAAATATATATTTTAAATATTTAAATCTTCGTATACTTTTTTTAGGGTGAGCCAAAGCATTTATACTTTTTAAAAAATCTCCCTAAAAAATACGAATATGGATTCTTCTCCGTGACATTGGATCTGGGTAGACTCTACAGGTGAAAGCCGGTTAATACTTGGGTCTAGGTTTAAGTCCGGTCAGGTCCAAACTTCAATTCCCAATATTTCCCATGCACCAGAGTGTAAAATATATAAAGAAGGGAGAGTTTCAAATCACATGCAGAGTCGTTGGGAATGGGGTAATTTGATAATTGGGAAAAAATAGAGGGGCAATGTTGGGAGGTGCTCGGTTTAAAATTTGAAGCAGAGAAGAAAAGAAAACAGCAGCTGGAGTCAGATGTTGTAGAAGAAATTGCTAAACCTGGGGGGAACCAAAAAGAGCAACTCTAATTAATTGAGTAATTATTACCTACTGCACCGCACGTGTCTCTCCCCTTCATCAACATTCACCTCTCTCTCTCTCCCCTCTTTTGCAATTAATGCGCACGACCGACCGAGTACCTCTGCTTAGACCAACATCATGACAACTAACTATGATTATTACACAAACACACAGACACACACTTTATTTCTCATTTTCTCTTAAATTTCATTTGCTCATGATCATATTACAGGAGAGACAAAAAATGCTATTTGCATTTTGGCCTCCACATTTAGGTCCCCTATTTAGATAAGGACAGTTTTTTAGACTCCTCTTAATCACTTTATTTTCTTTCATTACACCACAAAAAACTCTTAAGATGGGGGGGGGGGGGGGGGGGGGTTGATTATATATGCTTTGTTTTTTTTTCTTCTTCTTCTTTATAAAGATTGGAGGGTATTTCTCTGTTGACAAGTGGGGAAAGTTTCAATGGCCAACAAAACTGCAATCAAAGAAGAAGATAGATCTTAAGATTGAATGAATGCTTTATCATCCTAGCTTTCCTAACCTAATATCCAAATAGGGTTCTAGTCAGAGCTGGTTGAATTGAATCAGACCTTGTTTTGCCCTGGATGAGTGATTTGATATGATTTACTGCTTATAATAAAGTTCATAGCCTAGGACCGTCGTTTGAATGTTTAAAAAAGAAACAATAAATAAATATTGCATGAGGACCGATCCGAACAGACCAAAAAGATTTAGATTTGTGAACACTGACTGGGTGTCTGCATAATTGACATCTAGTGAACCTCCAGTGGAACTTAAAGAGCTCATAGTACTATAAAAAAAAATCTGTATGACCAGTTTATTTATGAACGTCCCAATTTGATACAAATCAAACTATTATTGTAGATTCAACCATAGAATAAATGGACCCCACCATCATTGGCCCCAGCATGCAACTACTTGTCTTCTTTGATTGGAAGTGTTCAATCTTTGCCCACTAAACAGAACGATAAAACATTAATAATATTTTGGAACGCCTAAAGAGGTCTGGGACATACCTAGGACATTCAAACCTGCTTAATGTCCCAATTTAATTTTCTTTTGAATCAAAATTAGATTAAGATCAGAATCAGCCCACAAAGATGGCTCAAATAATAAATCACACAATTGAAAAAAAAATTCCAATTTGTTTGTTGTTGTTGGGGGGGTGGGGGGTGGGGTTTATTTCGAAGGTGGGCCACACCAGTGGAGCAGGACTCAGAATTCCGAGACGGTTACTATCGTAAGACAAAGTTGCAATTGAATTTGAAAAAATTGTTCCCAATAGCTGAATTCTTTTAGTAGTAGTATTTAGTCACCAATCCATAGTCCACGACATTCGAGTACAGTGACCAAAGGAATAGAAGGGGCAGATCTGTCCTTCCCATATAACGATTTACAAATAAATAAATAACAGCCAAACTCTAAGCAATAAAGGAGGAGCCCACGCCCACCGAAAAGAATATGGGGAAGATATTATATCATATCATATCATTGGAATACCTCACAAGTGACTCACACCACACCACATTCCCTACCACACCTGCATGCATATGCATGTGTGCCATCATATATATATATATATATATTATATATATATTCCTACTCTAATCAATACCAACATAACTATCAATGTACAGGGTCACGTAACAAGACCAAAGCCAAGCCAACCTGCATACGGTTACTCTCTCTCTCTCTCTCTCTCTCTCTCTCTCCGTACACCACGCATAGCTGTCCTTTGCTTTGTACAAATGGATTTTAAACCAACTCATATATGGACGCATACACTCCATTCTCACACACAAACAAACAAAACAGAAGAAGAAGAAGAAACCAATTCCTCAGCTTTCCAGAAATAGACAGAGAACTTTACAAAAGGCCAAAATAATGATTCTTCTTCACTTACTTGTATTCGTATAAATTTCTCTGCAATTGAATTATGATGGGGTGTTGGGTATTTGGAAGGGAGGAAGGAGGGGATTATTTAATTGTGGTTAGAGCATTTGTAGGACCCGATTTGCATAGGGTAGCTGAAGGTGTCCGCGTACTGGAAGGAGACGCTGCCTCCAGCGTGGATGGGCTTGCCGTCGTTGACGAGGCAGTCGTTGAGGCGAAGGCGCCTGAAGACCTTGGGGTTGATGAGGCGAGCAGAGCTGAACCGGCCGCAGCGCAGGTGGATCTCGCTGATGTCGCAGCGGGCTTGGCAGAGATTCAGGATGTTGACGGTGTAGGTGGGGATCCCGCTCGGCAGAGGGGCCGTTTGCCCCTGATACACCCTCAGCTCATGCTTGCACAGCCCAAATCCTGGTCCCGCTCTCTCAGGCTCAGCATCACCTCCTCCTGTACAAACCACAAACACACACAAGCAAACACATGAGATAATTAAAAACAAGACACTTCTTATTATTATTATTCTTCCTTTCTCTCTTTATCTCTCTGAAAAGGAGCATCCATAGCATAAAACAATCAAGAGCAGGACAAAAGACGCTTTTTCCACGATCGCAAATATCCCAGCCAGCACGATATGCGCGCAGAAAAGACTGCTTTTTTACTCTCGTTTCGTTTCAGGTGAGCAAAGAAAAATTGTAATAAAAATCACCACACTACTATAACTGTAATAATCACCATCGGCGCATGTTAGAAACAGTAGGATGCTTTTCTGCCCGATTCTGTTACCGCTGCTGCTCCTTTTCTGCTCTCGCTAACAAAGCTAACATGTACTGATGCAAGGTCCTTTTTTTGAGATGCAGCTCAGCTAAACATAACCGTTTGGACTACAATTTAGAAGTGCTCCCGAGCGATATTAAACTCAAGATCAGCTGCTTCTCTGGTTCATCTTAGCGAAAACTGTTTTTTCATTTTTTTATTTTTATTTTTAACTAACGTGCACCACCAATGGGAAAACAAAACTACTCCATGATAGTGACCTATGGCGCATGATAGACGCAGGCAGAACATACATTCCTTTGCTAAAAGAATGTTTCTCTCCGTGTCTCCATGTCGCTTATTCTGCGCCGCCGGTTCTAAAGGAAAACTATCGTGCGCTAACAGACTGTCGTCCTCAACCGGCGCATCTTAGCGAAAGCCATGGTTTCTTTATTTTTTAGGGTTTTGTACAGCAGCATTACCTTGTTCGAGAAGCTTGCGGTGGGGAGAGGTGCGAGAATGGTTGTCGGAGGATGAAATCTCCACCTGCAACTGAGTCTGTTGATGCATCGTACCTGAAAAGGGCAAAAGAAAAGTAAGAGCCATGATTTTTCTATAATTACCGCAAAGCGAAGCAGAAGACAAAAAGGAGAGGAAAAAGGAACCCGGAAAGCCCTTTTCCTTGTCGAAGAAAGCGAAAACACATGGAACTAAGAAACTACAGCAGCAAACCGACCAGAAGGATTGAAAAATATAAAAACTAAAAGTAAGAGAAGACGAAGGAAAGAGTAACAGACCGAAATGAAAGGCGACGAATCCAGCTGAAACTGCTACGGCAACGACAGCGAGAACAATCAAACGCAATGATGCAGTGAGAGTCGATCGAAGCTTTGAGAATCTCTTCCTTTCCATAGATTGTAGGCCGAATGAGGGTCTCGGATCAGAAAATATCGTCTTAATCCCGCTTAGAAACTCGAACTTAAGGCGTCCAAACCCTAACAGATTACAACCTGAACACAGATCAGAAACTCGATCTTCGACCGTCCAAACACTAATTTGAGATTTCCAGAGAAGGAATTCTGTAGGAGACTGATGTATTTGCTCGCTTGTAGCTTTAGAACATCTGAATCCCACCGACGAAATGGAAACCTACAGAAGCAGAACCTGCAATTTATAAACGAGATGAAATGAAATTTCCAGTCAGAACAGGCCTAAATCAGAGCAGATAAATGAGAAATTATGTCTGGATTTGACTTTCAATCCTCGAGTCTCGAGCCACTCCGATGGAGAAATCGCCGAAAATCACTGGAAATCAAGAGCCTGCTTGTGTGGAAGCACTAAAACGGAAAATTCCAGCAGAGGACAGCGGACAACAGCAGTTTCGTCCTCAAACGAAAGACAGAAACAGCAAAAATCACTCGCCATTTCGACAAAAGCGCCTTTCCACAACGAGGTCGGCGAAGAAAAGCCTACAGACTCACCTTGAAACTACCAAAAAATCATCGAAAACCCAAGTTTTCTTTAACATCCAAAGGAAAACAAAGCGTCTTCGAGAAGATCAGCGCAGAGCAGTAAATCAACACAAAAATAGCAACCAAAAAACAAAAACAAAAAAAAAAAAAAAAAAACCACACACACATCGAAGCTTTTTACATTGTCGAGAGCTCAAATCGAGAATCGACGACTTGCAGAGAAGATCAGATCCGAGAAAAAAAAGAGAGTAGAGAGAGAGAGCGATCGAGAAAAAATGCTTACTGATTTTAGGTGTTCTTTAGAGATTTCAATCGTCGTTCCTTTCAATGCACGAAGAAGAACAATCTCCATTGATACGCGTGCAGAAATCAAGAGATGAAAATCTCTCTCTCTCTCTCTCGTTTTGCTTCTTCCGACCAGATCTGGTTCAAACGTGGGATTCTGTTGGAGGGGGGAGATATTTATACTCTTCCTCTGACCGGGGTTATACCTTCGTATTAACCCGAGTTAATGTGAGTTTCTGAGCTCCTTACAATATATATAATTGTATTATTGCAGATTGGGATTATCATTGATGTAAAACAGAATAGGTGAGATGAAAAATCAAATAGATAAGATGATGATTTGCAGTTTTGTGTCCAGATCTATATGAATGTTATTACATTAGCACCAAATTTCACTTCAATTAGATTTGTATATATATATATATATACATACACGCACGACAACACAAATTTTATTAATTATATATATATATGTAAAATGCGGGCCTTGAGAATCAGTTGCTTTAAATGACCCAGGGATTATAATTTTGTTCTGTTGATGGGACCCATCATTTCCACATTTCAAAATAAATCATCAAGATAATTTCATTATTATGGGCAAATTAAATTTATCAGGGTAAGATATTTTGAAGAAATATCATATCATGCTAAGTATTGGAGGTTTTTTTTTTACACAGGAAAAATCATATCATGCCTCATCTAAAGCATGTGAGACAAGTGGTCAACAGATGATGGGGGGAGCTTCTGTTTTGCCCTTTCCACTTGATCCCTGGTTCCTTGTATCAATAAACCCCTGGTTGTTCTATCTCTTAATCTTGATAAAATAATTATAGTTTCTCTCATTGGTATACTACTCAATTTAAATGAAATCCAAATGATAACTTCTTAAAATTGCACAGTGTTCCTTTTTGGACTTTCATATAGGGGCCACCTTTTATCAATCCAGCTCATTCAAACATATCAAGACTCTTGATTCGTACTGATTCTGTTTCACACTATTTTGGGCATTATTCACCTAGATTTAATGTATAGCCCTTACACTTTCAGGTCCAAAAACAAAGGCAAAGTTCATTTCATCAGTTTGATATCATATATTTTCATAATTCACATCTAAGCTTTTGTTGTCATGCTTTATGCATCCAGTTGGCCCATCTAATCCCTATCCGAGTGGTAAGGAGTGTCAGTTCTTACTCGGCTGCCTGAGGTTAGAACTCTAGATCATCTCTTCCTACTTGTGCGGGTTTTTTTTCCACTTGTGTAGGCTTTTTTCCCGCTTGTGCGGGCTACTTCCCCACTTAAGTGAGCTACTTTTCCGTGCGTACGCAGGCTCTCTCTTGGGTCCCAACCCTCTTGGCTTGGGGTCAAAAAAAAAAAAAAAAACACTTAAGTGAAATTTTGGCGACCATCTATTTGCAATAAAGTTTATTCAAATAAGTTTATTTGAAATAGAACTATTTTTTGTAGTCTCTTTTGCAAATAATTTTAGTATGTCTAATTCAATTAGAAAAATCAAGCTTGCAATACGATAGAATTTTTAGGGGCAAAACTGTCATTCAATAAAAGTTGCATCTGTAACTTTTGTCATAAAGTAATAGTGGTGCAGACGTACTTATCGTATTATAAAAGTTATATGATAAACTTGTAAGGCAAAAAGTGTCTTATTGCTATAGAGATTTATGTATGCTTGAAAACGTTGTATTTGTTTGGTTTTTCCCCTAAAGACACCTCAGTGAGATCGTTAAATAAAGGGTATTTTTTTCATTTGTTCATTAAAACAAAGAGTCATTTGTTTCACTGTTTGACTAGTTGTATTTTAGTAAAAGTAAAAATTATGAGGACCTTTTTGAAATTGTCTTAAAATACATGGCCCTTCTATAAGTGATTTTGTAGGATAATTTCTCTATTCCAAAATACTCAAAATTTAGGGTGTACCCATACAGTCTACTGGAGGTGCTTTAGAAAATAGGTCTTATCAATTTCTTTCCAACTTGGATATTGTTATCCTTATTTGGTTATCTTTTTTAATGTTGCTTGCATCTTTATTGATAAAAATGTTTGGATTCTGTTGAGAGTGTCTCTTAGATCTCACCAGGACCATCCTATCATAAATCAAGCCAAGGCTCATTAAGATTCATCTCATTCTGATCAAGAAAAGGTGTCGCTCATAGGGCACCAATGTGAAGCTTGAAGCAGATCATGAACCCTCTCAACTTTAATGATAACCTCAAAAAGGACTTATTACTAGAGCTCACATATGAAGGACCCAAACATCTGCTTCAGCTCCACCCATAGCTTTCATCAAGAGCTAGGATGATTGGATTGGGACCATTACCCTCTTCACTACTTACAAAAAAACAAAACACAAAAGCAGCCACTAAAGAATGAGATTGTGGGTATTCTAATATATAAACACATGTACATATCCGGGTACTACGTGTGGGGCCAAGATGTACCCCCAGGGAATAGTCCTTGTTCGTCGGAATCGGATAACCCTCGGGCGGAAGGCCAAAGATCCGAAGGCTGGGCTGGCGAGCGATATAAAAAAATAATAATAATAAACACATGTACATGTTAGAAGCTAACACTCACTTTGGTCCATTCATTAAACTGAGCAGCACACAACTCTCACAACCGGGGGGCTTGGGCTCAGTATTGGCTCAGCCGAAAGCCTGACTAAAATTATGTGTAGGTGAACTCAAATCCGAATCCAACCAGAAAGATTCCAAAACATGCACAATCTGAAATTTGAAGAAATGTATTAGAAACAAAGAAGCTAAGTTGGAAGAAATAAAGGTAAAGATCCACAAATGGTCATTAAATGATCTTCCTTGAGGTGGAAAAGAAATTTCCGGCCATTACCCTAGTAAACCAAATCTTTGAAAAGTTAGGGTCTCATACTCTACTCTCACATGCATCTCCACCTTATGTTTTTTGCCACTTTAATTCTCCCTCTAAACCCATTTTATTACCGAGGAGAGCCCTGGAGATTTTTCCTTGAAGGGGGCCACTATGTAATAAATTTACGAAGTTGCCAACAACATTCTACATTGCGTCCAGAAAGGGAGCATCTCTAAATAGTAATAATTACCGATGCCATGTGGGCCTCACCTTGATATATGCCCACCATTGAGGTATAGAAAGACACACACATGACACACCCATGTCCTGCTCAGTTGAGCTATAGGAGGGGACAATTAGTGGGATTTAATAATTCCCATGCCCTATGGGGCTCATTTGATTGCATGAAACTCAATTCCTAAAAAATTCTCATTTACACCTTAGTATCACACACATTCTTAGGGATGTGGTCTTCAAATTTAAAATATAACTCCTGACCAATAGTCCAATTCAGCAAAAAGGGGGAAAATGGAGAAGATCTATAAAAATGAATTAACAAAGTGAAGGATACTAGGTACATGTAGATGGGGACCCAGATTTCTTAGGAATTTATTTACTAGGGTCCTGACACAGACTGGGTATATATTTTCCATCAACTAATTTTAATTCACTTTCTATCAAAAGAGAGATCATTTGATGGCCATTTACTGTAATTCATACAGAACTGCCGCAAACACATTCTTTTCGTGTCAAAAAAGAGGTTGATGTTATATTTGATTTCTGCCATCATAAACACCACTCGCCCACTTCTGATAACCTATGTCTCTCAGATCTCACGAGGACCATCCCATCTCTATCAAGCCAAGGCTCATTGTGATCATCTCATTCTAATCATAATCAAGAAAAGGCATCACCCATAGGCACCAATGTGAAGCTAGAAGCAGAAGAACCCTCCGACTTCAAAAATGACCTCAAAAGAGCATCAAGGACCTATGAGTGGAGCCCACATTATGGAACCAAACCTTCGTATCAGCACCTACCCATAGCTCTCACCAAGATCTAGGATGATTGGATTGGGACACTTATCCTCTTCACTATTGACAAAAAATAAAAACACGAGCAGCCAATGAAGCAGATTGTGGGTATTATAATCAATAAACATGTGTACATATTGCAAAAATTCGCTTTGGTCCATTCATTAAGCAGAACTGTACACAACTCTTGGAGCCTGAAACAGAGATCAAATCAGCATGAAAATAATACAAGATCAATGATCAGCCGTTTCCTACAATTCTAGATACACGGGGCAGGTTACAGAGAAAAAGGCCAGTCAGTGGAACCAACCAAAAAAATGTGATCACCGTGTCAGACGCTATTTGCCGCTTCAGCTGGAATTGAAAGCTGTCTTCTTACAATCCAAATCACCATCCCAACATAAATGTCACACGCAGAAACATCTTCACAGATTAAATACACGATCAAAGTTCTGCAACGTAGGGCCAAGCTTGATGTCAAGAACTCAAAATGTCGGCATTTGTTCTCCCGACGTGTCTTCAACAATCTTGTTTGAACTTATTTCTTACATGCCACCTTCTCCAACAACTCTCGTATGGTAGTTGAGGCATCCTTCAATGAGAAAAACGTCTAATCAGGTCATTTAACACTGAAAAATTAAGTGTCCAACCATTTTCGAAAGTACTAATAATAATAATAAATAACCATCCAACAGGTCAAAAGACTCCACTAGATTTTCCCCTTGTCCATGATGGGTTGAACGTGTAAAACTGATGACCAAGTGAATCGGGTTCAAACAAGGGTTTCAGTCCAAGGGGGTTTCGGTTATAGATCCTAATCATGATACTAGTATTGCATTCAATCATATACATGTTTATGGCATATAATTAACATACAGATAGACATCTCTTTGGCACAAGAAAAGAAGGAAAAACTGATGAACAAGTCAATCAGGTTCAAACAAGGGTTTCAGTCCAAGGGGGTTTCGGTTATAGATCCTAATCATGATACTAGTATTGCATTCAATCATATACATGTTTATGGCGTATAATTAACATACAGATAGACATCTCTTTGGCACAAGAAAAGAAGGAAACTGAACAAGCACAAGCACATAGACACTAGTGGCAGTGCAAGCAAATGTGGGCATGAAATTTTTTTGAAATCTCACCTTCAATTTTTTTCTCAAATTCTCCTCCTCTCTGTCTCGTCGGGTCCTCTCTTCTGAAAATATATCAATCAAAGCTTCTTGTTCTTTACTTGATTCCTCCAACTTTCTCTCAGCTTCACGAAACTGAATTGTTTGAGAAAACAGGATAATTAGGCCCACACTCTTCTTGACCATTTCGTAGCTACCATTTCGAAACTTCAACTAATTGAAGTCAGAGGCATTTGATAAATGAAAAGAGGATGATATGTGTGTGTAGACATTTGATCATCCTTTCGTATCTACCATTTTGTGTGTGCAGACATTTGTGTGTGTGTGTGTATATATGTGTGTGTGTGTGCAGCTACATCATACTCGCAGCTTCACGAAGCTGAATTGTTTGAGAAAAATGTGTGTAGCTACTTCATCCTCTCAGCTTCACGAAGCTGAATTGTTTGAGAAAACAGGACAATTAGGCCCTCTCTTCTTAACCATTTCGTAGCTACCATTTTGAAACTTCAACTAAATGAAGTCGTAGGCATTTGATAAATGAAAAGAGGATGATATATATATATATATATATATAAGGGGACATTCATGTGCATCCATCCCTCACCCTACTTTCCCTTTTTGCATATGAATATTCCTTTTATGCATATGACCATATATGACTTTTCCTCTTTTGCACATGAAAATTCCCAATTATGGAAGTGTCCCTCACCCTATGGTGAGGGATGGATGCACATGAATATTCTCCATATATATATAGGGAGATGCTCCTATAAGAGATATCCCTCACCTTATTTGAGAGATAGTAGTGGGGGCCCTCACATTTAAGTTGTTGGCATTGGATATGGATGTGAGGGCCATATATATATATATATATATATATTCTTGTGTATCCGGTGTGCACGATCTTACCGTGCCAATGCTAGGTGTTGGAGCCCCACAAATCATGGAATTTTGGGGGGGGGGGGGGGGGGGTGGGGGTGGGGGTTGGTGGGGGTTGATCCAATCATGACGGACCCAAATATTAAAAATGGGGTCAATCTCATTCCTCTAACCCCTTGATCTGAGGCCCACAAGTTTAACGACTTTACATTAAAAAAAAGACCCTCGGTCCAACAGTCGAGGCCAATCGTGGGTACAAGCCCATGGGTCCAGTGACTATTGCGGGGGTCCCGTATGTGTGAACAGTTTGGATGGATTATAAGGTGGGCCCTACTATGTTGCCCTCATTGTATGACTGACCCTCAATCCAATGGTTTAGTCCATTTGTGGGTGCAAACCTCGGGGTCTAGTGATGGGGAGCGATGGGCATGTGTGAATGGGTCAGATGGATTATAAGGTGGGCCCTACTATGGTGCCCTAACTATAAAACGGCGTGTGCATGCGCGCGTGCGTGTGAACCTACAACCTCAGGGTTGCAATAGTGAGCACCTCCCACTATACCAAAGGCTCTAGTTGCCAAGAGGATAACATTACACTTACTTTTGCCTCCAGAGTCTTGTTCCTGTCTCTTTCAAACTGCAACTCAAGTGCCATAGTTTCCTCCAGTTTTTTCAGCCTATGGAAAAGCAAATATTCATAGTTAGGGTGGGCTTGAGATACTATCCGCTGCCAGAAGATTTAAAGTGGAGATGGAATAATCACCTCTCTTTCAACTCACAGTTTTCTTCCTCCAACTTCTTTGCATGTGCATCAGAGTCTCCTTGGTCAAGTCCATCTCCATTACATGCACCATCAGCTGCCTGTGAGTTAAAACAAACAGTCACAAATCAGCCAAATGCTTCACATTGTCATATTGATGATTTTTTATTTAAATATATGTTTCATTAGAATTACACAAGATAAAAGACATTCACTAAAAGTTTTCTCCACAAGAAAGGAAGCATTAAGGATAGCCAAGAGACCATCAATCAAGAAGAGTCCAAGGCCAAAAATAGAAATGGAATGTGAACCCAAACTACAAAGAGCACTACAGAAGGATCTGACTTCTGAGATGCAGTTGCCTGTACCAGAGGTAGAGACTATATGATGTTAAAAATGTTGCTGAGGTTTTTTTTTTCTTTTTAATCAAAGAATAAATAACCAAGTTTTTTTTTATTGAAAAGAATAAACATTAGCAGGCCACATCAGCAACTGCATTGAGATTTTTTAGACCAAACCTGGTTAATGTCACACATCCACATAATAGAAGCTCTCATGTAAACAATAGAACAGGAGATTTCCACAAAACCTGTACTTATAAACTACCTTCGAACGCGCCCTTGTAGAGACTCGTTTAGTTCCAGCTTTAGAACTTTGATGTTCTGGTTCACTGTCATCCGAGTAAGAGGGCTGGCTTCTATGGGAGCTAATCCTCTGGGAAGATTTCTGGGCAGGAGATGCTTTATCAATATCATACTCATTTTCTAATCTCTCATGAGGCCTCAAAACCTCATCATCACTCTCTTCTCCTGAAGGGGTTGACCTTTCACGCAATCTTGAGTGTGGATTACTTGCTTTCTTCCCAAATTTTGATGCAGCCTTCCCATTCTCCCTACCAGACGAAACATGCGCATTGGCATGTCTGGTGCTTCCAGCTTTCCCTTCAGTCAGTGAACCTGTTATTTTACTCTGCCTGTAATTCAAGTGCAACTAATACCTGTCATAATCTGCAAGCAGAATTGTAGCTCATGATCTAGCGACAACATGAACAACACCGCATGAGAATACCTTGAATGCCGAGATGAGGACTGAGGAATAACTTCAGGTGAGTCCTCTGTAAAGTAAATGAAGACCAACCTCAAAACAACATTGCAGAATATAAATAAATAAATGAAAAAAATAAAATGCTGGATTCATACTCTCATTTATTTTAGGGGAAATTTCATTTTGAAGACAGTGCATGAGGCAAGATTTCAAGTTAAAATAGATACAGGGGTACTGTGAAAGATACCTCTAGATGAAGACGCATTTACAAGCTTCTTATTACGGCGAGGAGCATAGCCAATATAATGACAGTTAGTAGACCTGAAGAAAGAAGGATGGAAGCAATTATGATAAGTAAAATGCACTCATCACAAGCAATGCCACATTTCCATGCACCCAAATTGTAAGCAGTTTAAAATTTTAAACAAAACAGGACCATTCCTCCATGCACTGGAAGCAATCTAGACTTGGAAGCAAAGAGTGCTGGTTGCCATTTTTTTATTTCAGCAGGGAAGTTGGTAAAATACTACCCCGGCAATAAAGATTTCTGATTCCCATACTGCCCCTAACAAATCAACCATCTAAAATAATCAAACTGCATGCAAATTGTGCACCATCCAAAAGCACCCTAAGACATGACTAAAACAAACCAGTATGTTTTTTGCATCTGAACTAATTTTGCTTCTAGCCTCGAAAGCACAGTTGTGCGCTCAAATCCCTGCTTATCATGAGCTGGTTCAACAAAATTGGCCTCCAATACACCTTTAACAAAAGAAATAATTACATTGAAAATGATACTAAAGTCAGTCAGCTCAAGAGGTAACACCACATCCACCAATGTCTCAGCAAAATATAGGAAAAATAGACCATACCTATAACTCCGCGCCCATCACTTCCTGCAGCATTCCAAAGTCTCCAAAATGGCTGGCAAAAGAACAAAAAACTTGCAGGTAAATTTTTTTGGTGACAGAAAATAACTCTAAAAAAGTAAACAATCAATAAAAGCTATGATGCCCAGATACGGACACAGACATAGGGAATTGGGGTTCGACATGCCGCTTCAAAAAGTTAGGACACGGATATACACATATGGTATCACTAAAGATGCATTTCAGAAACGTTTATTAAAGTTAAATTGGCTAGGGTCCATTAATTATCAGGACATTTATTTATACATGATAAATTTTTAATAGGTGGGCCCATTGTGGATCCACAAATCCCAAGTTACAATGAAATTTGGCTAAACCCATGTGCAAGTGGGACATTTAATATTACGTTTTCTAATTTTTAATAAGTGAATTCCACTGTGGAATCCATGCAGTTAGCAAAGTTATAAAAGATAAATGGCGGAGCCCATTTACTCAAATGCCAAAACTGTGAGTATAAGTTCATTCGTGAGCATACGCCGGTTCGTTAATTTCATATTTTGCTGGAAGACTGTCAATCAGTCAAAAGTCAGAACTTGTAAAGGGCGAGAAAGAGCCCTAGCCTTAAAATTTCCCTGGAAGACTCTTGAATCTTTTAGGAAGGGAACGAAACTGAGAGTGAGAGAGAGAGGAGGATAGAGGGGGGGGGGGGGGGGGGGCGGGCGGCGGCGGCGGCGGGCTTGGTTTGATGCAGCAGCCGGCGGCGGCGGGCTTGGTTTGATGCGGCAGC
Organism: Persea americana; assembly: GCA_029852735.1. Lineage (NCBI taxonomy): Eukaryota > Viridiplantae > Streptophyta > Magnoliopsida > Laurales > Lauraceae > Persea > Persea americana. The sequence goes on along the minus strand of CM056816.1, from coordinate 59,997,966 downwards.
CGGCGGCGGCAGCAACTGAAACAGCAGCGATATTGACGAAAGTGTATCCCCGCCTCTCTCTCTCTATCTCGATCTCTCTCTAATTGCCAAAACCCTTCATTTCGGGCATTTCAGCCGGAATAAGAAATTTTGGCCAAAATGCTCCGAATTCTTCATCATCAGCATCATCATCTTCTTCTTCTAATAACATGGGAGAAGGGTGCCCAGCAACATCCTCAATAGAAGTTTTTCGACATGAAGATCTAAAACCATTTAATATAGTATCATGTGCACCGCTAATTACATGTCAACAATTGCACTTATAATTTCCCATTGAAAGAATGGACCATTGGCAGAAAAAAGAATGGAGGTCCAGTTCAAAATCAAGTTCCTTTCTTGAGACATCTTGTAAATCAGTCCTAAATTCGTCCAGTCGACTTGAGTATTAAATAGAGTCAACTCATCATTTCCCAGTCAGGCATATCCAAAATGATATTCCAGGACTTGTATTAGTCAAGTCTTTCAAGTGACTTGGTTGGAAATTGAAAAAAAAGCATATGCAACAGCCCTGTAGGTATATGTCTGCTTCCAATCTTATAAGACATATTGCTTCCACAGCTACATTTAGCTGTTGTCTTATACATACATGTGCTTGAGACAATTTCTGAGGAGCAGTCTGTATAAATACATAACTCAAAGTACAAAGGCAGTTGATACAAAACAGGTTCTCTGAAAACTTAAGGCAAGTGACCTACTCTGCAACACCAATTATCCATCTGCAAATAGGAGCACGATACCCTCTGTGTCATTCCCAGAAGTTATCTGTGCATCCCATCTAAAAGCCATCCGGGGGTAGAGGACAAAACATTTCAATCCCATCAGATTATCCTGACCTTGATAACATTTGATGACCGCAAGTCCTCAACCTTTTAATTATTTTCAAACACACAATTTTTCGGTGGGGTGCATGCATGCGTCTGGGATTAGGAGTGCTAGTGGAGGGGTGCTGGGCCATTTATAGGTGGTGTGTTGATACAAGCAAATGTCTCTCATTTGATCATTTATAGGTGATGTATCAATACAAGCGAATGTCTCCAATTTGATCATTTATAGGTGGCATGTCAATACAAGCGAATGTCTCCAATTTGATCATTTATAGGTGGTGTAGGTGGTGTGTCAATACAAGCGAATGTCTCTCATTTAATCATTTGACCATATGCACAAGCATCTTTTTCTGTTCAGGTTTGACACAATTTTCTACATATTCCCTGTTTTATCAATTTTAAATTTCCACTATATTTTTAATGAAGATTTTAACTTCTCAGTTTTTACTATAACATCCTCCATACTCTAAAAGCCATTAGACTTGCACTGTTAAACTCTTACTTCATTCTACAAATCTTCAAACATTCATTTCATTATTATCAGAGCCTTGTCCCAACTATGCTGGGGTCAACTACATGAATTCTATTTCGAAATTTCAATATATCCTGGGCCAAATCCTCATATAGCTTGCACTTCTTCATATATATATATATATATATATCCTTACTAATCTTCAAAAAAAAATTATTAAAAAATCTAAGAATTTCTAGTTTTGGGGAGGGGACAGGAATGATCCTAGTGCCTTATGTGCAGACTATTTTCGTTTGAAAATGACTATTATATACATTTAAAATATAAATGTGTGTGTACAGAGAGATGTTAAACCATTCAACTCAAGCTTTTCCCAAAATTTTCATCTATCGGGTATTTGAAACTTGTTTGACTACCTCTCATTAATTAAGCACCAGACTGTCCACATAACTTCATCTTGAACTTGTACCGTCAAGATGCTTTTGACAAAAATCAAATAAATAGAGATTCAAAGATATGCAACGTAGGCCAGCAACAGTGCCATTAAGGAAAAGTTTTTCTATGCGGGTTAATGGCCCACCAAAGAAAAGGGGTAGGTGAAGAGGACATGGATTATAGTAAGGATAGATCAGTAGAAATGCAACTCATCCGAAGAGTTCGCTTATATATCAGGACAGATCTGAATGGTGAAACAAAATTCATGTAGCCAACCACAACATAGTTGGGACAAAGCTTTGATGATGGTGGTGGTTTACTAAATTTTCCCACTGCAACGTTGGTAATTATAAACACTATAAAACTACTGACAAAAAATAATGGACAAAGGGTAGTTGTGAAATGAGAATAATCTGTCAGAATGTCAGAAGTCAGAACTGAAAACATAATAGGAAATATAGTCCCAGGCATGTCATAGTGGGTTCAAACATGTCTCAAATGAGGATTCCAAATACAAGAAATTCAGAAGGTACAAGAACATGTAAAATAAATTTCACACTTTGCAAAACCGAAATTTAATTAGAAAAATACGAACAATGAAACAAAACCTTAATAAGCCGATTCTTGTGATAAACATTGAATCCTTGAACATCAATATGATCCTTTGCATCTTTCACAAACCCCATTGTCACAACAGCAACCATCTAAAGAACACAATAGGATGCATTCAATTATTATGCATAAATGACTAAAAGGTAAACTGCTAATAAATCTTTCCTTATTGCTTCCAATAAAGAGGCTACTGCTGTGGAAAATAAAATAAAATAAAGCAGAATTTCACAAGAATATTACATTTGAATCCTTTGGGACTCCATCAGAACCAGTATGGGGCCTATATGTAACCTCTTGTATCAGCATCATATCATTCACTATGTTATGGTGCATAACATCCTTGCCACGCAGAACTATTCTGAAGCCAAGTGGAAATCTGAGATACAGAATTGATGCATAACTCTGCAGGATAAAAGAAAAAAAATTAAAAAAAGAATAATGTGAGAAAGAATACAGGTGTATCAAATCACAGAGGTTTGTTAACTATCTCTAACACTTTCCGCACTGTTTTTTGCAGCAATGAGTGCACAAATGGCATGTGTGCCAGATCCAAGCCACACATCAGGTGAGTCCCAAAAAAGGAGCTCACAAACTGTTAATTAGGTCTTTCACTAAAAATGTCTAACAGGCACATTTGCTAGCAGGAGCCATTTAGGCCGCCATTTAGGCCATGCATTAGAGAGAGAAAATGTAGGAACCATTTAAGCAATATATTGCTATCTTTTCTGGCTTTAAAGAGAGAAAATGTAGGAACTCTACACTTTGTTTTCAATGCAGGTACACATAATCATTGTACCTCTCATTCATTCGTGGGTGTTTTCTAGCGTCCCCCTAATAATCTGTGTTTTTTTTATAGTCCATCCAAGTGGACCAACCCCACCCCATAGTACACACATCCCCTAGGTTTCCACCAACCCAAATGGACAATTTGATCGACTAAACACCCATGACGGGCCTTGTGGGCCCCAGATGATAGGGTTAGGATGATCAGATGGGGCTATTTTTGGTACATATGAGGGCCCCAGCCAGATCTTCAAATCCCCCCAAGTCCCTTCTCAAAGTGGGCCAACATATGCGCCCCACAGTGAGGTGTGCATGGAAAGTTCCACGCACACCTCACGCATAGGATGACAACTCTGTGTATATGTATATATATATATATATAGAGAGAGAGAGAGAGAGAGTTACTAGCTACAATCTTTTCCGCTGATCTAACATAATAATGGTATATGATGTTTTAACCGAGCCATTAAAACAATAATAATAAAGAAAATTACCAAAGTGCAAAGTAGAAACTAACCAGATGAAACTCTCAAATAGATAACTAAATATGAGAATTTAGAGTGCCCATCAAGTAAATAATAATAAGAATAATGGTGTTAAAATACCCTTAATGAATGACGGTAGGTCAGGAAGTGCCTGGAGTTGGGAAACTGCTTTGCCATTTGAATTTTCTTCTCATCCCTGTTGACACCTCTAATTTGAATGTCCTGGAAATTCAAAAATTATAAAAAAAAAAATGTTGACAAAAGTTGAAACAACCATGTTAACAAAGTGAAAACAATTATACCAGATACTGAATACACAGAGCGTGTCAAAATATCTAACTAACTTAGCATTTGGTCATAATTATGTGTGGAAATGGAAAAGATTACATGACGATCCGCAGAAAAATCAAGCTCCAGCTCTCCTTGGTCATCCTCCCATAGATTGTAAATGATTATGCGTGTACCCTGCTCTTTCATCAAATTAAACTGCAATGTATTTTAAAAGAGAAATATTAACAAGCAGCTATTTGGTAATTATGATGTCAGAAAAAGAAAGTAGAAGTAATCAAAGTTCTTTTTTTTAGAAAGATAATGATGGTTCGTAACGGTAAGGAAATAACAATTGCAAAATAAAACTCAAGCAAAGTCTATCTATCCTTCAAATGTCTATAGCTAAAAGAAAAAATTACTGTAAAAAATTTCTTTCGTCAGCCATGTGACAAGTCATCTAAACGTAATGTCTAGATAATAGGAATAGCAGTAGCATATGATGAATTCAACAGCTAATATTCAAGACAAACCCACACACACAACAAAAACACACACACACACACACACACACACACACACACACTAATATATATATATATATATATATATCAAAAGGTGGAAAACAGAGGCCAGAATTCAACTACAGTTCGTTGCTATCATATAATGTTGCTCAAGGTATCAGCAAGTACACTCAATCTGTTTATGCGGTACAATACTTGATAAAGCACTCTATTAGTACATTTGAAAGTCCTAACACCACTGTTGAATTGCCATTTGACAGAGTAAAGTAAAACAACACCAATGAAATGAAATGGGCAACAAATGGTGACTTTTAATGTGTCAAATCATTTTTGGGAGTGAGATAGATTATGGTTACCTGTAAAAGAAGATCAGCTTCACTTGAATAGGGAGACCATTCCACTATAGTTTCCACATTTCTGTTCCAGTCTACCTCTTGTGATCGCATCATCTTGTTCCATGCTGTTCCATTTCTCTCATAATCAAGCTTACCAATTCAATGCAATGAACAACCATGAAATAATTTAAAACGAGCACCACAACAAGAATAGATTGCAAGGAAAAAAAAAAAAAAAACAAACTAGCTCAACAAAACATTGATGTACTTTCCAAGTTTGAAAAGCAATCAGCACTACAAAGGAAAGGAAGTAGAAGCTTTGAGAAAAGAATCCCACAAGATAGAAGTATAATATTAGGTAAACAGAACATGGTTTAAAAATGCAGAATCAAACTCGGACTCAGCATGATCTGAGTCGAGTCGCTACTCGACAAAACATTGATGTACTTTCCAAGTTTGAAAAGTAATCAGCACTACAAAGGAAAGGAAGTAGAAGCTTAGAGAAAAGAATCCCACAAGATAGAAGTATAATATTAGGTAAACAGAACACAGTTTAAAAATGCAGAATCAAACTCGGACTCGGCATGATCTGAGTCGAGTCATAGCGACTCGACTCAGTCGAGTCAGGTCTGAGCCCTTCTTTTTTTTAAACTGTTGACTGTATTCAAAACTCAAGACTGTACAGTATAAGAGGGGTATAGTGAACACAAAAATCTGAGTCCTTTTTCTCTTTTTTTTCTGCTTTTCTTTTAAGGAAGAAGAAGATGGTTGGTCTCTGTAGTGTAGCAGGCAGAAATGGGTGGAGGAAAGGTGGGGAAGAGATTGAAGGGGTTGAGGGGAAATTAAAGATGAGTTTTGGGTTAGAGGTGGGATTGGACTCAAGAAGAAGAAGAAGAAATAGATCGGTAGGTATTGAAGAACTGGCTGGAGAAATGGATTTAGGGTTTTGATGGCCATGCTGTGGATGGAGTCTTTGGAAGGCATGGAGGAAGAAAGAGATTTAGTATTTGGGGGTTTTGATGGATTTTGATAGGTGTGGTGTGAAAATGGAGAGAGAGAGAGAGAGAGAGAGAGAGAGAGTAGGAGGAGGAGGAGGATGAAGAAGAAGTAGAAAAGGACAGTGGGGATGGCGGCTCAACCCAACTCGGTGATGGCCAGCCAAGTCCAAGCTGAGTCAGCCGAGTTTTGAAACCCTAAAATGGAACTTAGTATAAGCACCCGTGATCAGAAGAATAGTGCTTAGAAACTAATTAAATTGGCACTACAAGAGTTTGAAATCATCAGTTCCTACAAAACCAAGCTGAGTAAGGGTTTCAAAATGTTGAGGTTGTCATGAACATGGGGAAAAAAAACCCTTCAATCCCAAGATTGGCACAGTACCCCTTAGTCCTGAATCTTCTATGATCAAGACTGTTGGTCTGGATGCCTCACACGTATAACGTCAAGGACATTTCCTAAAGTTGTAGTATTGTCATTGAATCTCACAAAATAAATGGACATACATATGCGATCAATGGAAACTAAGCTAAAGCAACATATGAGCTAATCATTGCATCAATGAACTCAGATACGACAAACTCAAGCAGACGGTCGGTATGAGTCATGTGCCAATCCCCAGCACCCCCCCCCCCCCCCCCGCCCCCACCCCCTGCCCCCAGCGCCCCTCCTTGAGTTAAGTGCTTTTGGTCTAAAATGAACCCCAGGAGAAAAATAAAAATAATAATAGTAAAAAACTCATAGAACATTAATCTGGCACTGCATTTTGGAGAGTTAATGCTATTAAGTGCCGATGATTGCTAGAATGGGGGAAGTGAAAGGTCAATACCACAGAAAAATGATAGCTAGAAATGTTATAGCTGCATGCGTTTTGTGGACATTACATTTCTTATACCAGTAGGTAGAAGAGTCACACAATTATCCAATCAACTGACTCTCGTGCAGGAACAAGACCATGCAACATGTGATTAATGGAAAGAATTTCAAATGAGATCTAAAAGTAATAATGATGCTTTCAATAAACTAATACAAACATCTTACCATGGGAACTACAATATCTTCCTTCCGAGTGCTCCTCAAAAATGTGTATGATAGTAATCCAATGCTCTGAGTAGGGCTAAAGGCAAGTTTGAAAGAAAATCAGTTTTTATAGTCAGCAATTAAATATCAATGAAAATGTTAACAATGACTAAAATTTCAACAAATTGGAAAATAAAAAACCAAAGAAATCTTTAAAAAAGACCTACAACACTCTGGTCTTTGTTCAAATTAAAATCATTTTCTAAATCATGAATAGGTATGCACCTTTTTTATCTAGTTTTCTTTTTTCTTTTTCTCTCTTTTTGAATGACTGGTATGCATCATTTTAATGCATGAGAAGCCTATTTTCCAGAAAACAGATGTTAGTAATAGAGTAGAACGGACATATCTGAAAATTCTATAAATGATAGAATAATCCGCAGCCCATAGAGAAATTCATACAATCTTTTCAAAAAGAGAATGTTGAAACACTAGAGGCAACCTTAAAATTCCAGACTCACTACTTTTTTTCCTTTTTATGTTTTATTTGTTTGAAATGGTAAGGGACTCAATATTAAAATCATTTTCTAAATCATGAATAGGTATGCATCTTTTTTTTCTAGTTTTCTTTTTTCTTTTTCTTTCTTTTTGAATGACTGGTATGCATCATTTTAATGCATGAGAAGCCTATTTTCCAGAAAACAGATGTTAGTAATAGAGTAGAACGGACATATCTGAAAATTCTATAAATGATACAATAATCCGCAGCCCATAGAGAAATTCATACAATCTTTTCAAAACGAGAATGTTGAAACACTAGAGGCAACCTTAAAATTCCAGACTCACTACTTTTTTTCCTTTTTATGTTTTATTTGTTTGAAATGGTAAGGGACTCAATACATCACAGGAAAAGGCAAGTAAGATGCAGGCTTCAGAGGCCATAATATGAAAAGAAACAAATCGAGCCAAACTTAATGAAAATTTAAGGCAGCATCCATATCAATATCTAGATAAATCTGATGCAAGCACACGCATAAACAAGCATGACTAAAAAAATAAGGAAGGAAGGAAATACTCCTCAGGCGCAAAAACCCACAGTATGAACTCTTCTTGAGCCTTATGAGCAATACTTACAGGATTACCAGAATTGTTCCTGAAGACCTGATTATTTATTTTCAACCAAAATGACCAAATTACTGCCCATTTTTAAGCTAAAAAAGGGTGGTCTCCAAAAACATTGCATATGTGGTTTATGAAGCCTTCTTTATTTCTTAACACTTCTAACCATACTGCAAAATAAGCCCAGCTGTTGGCAGCCCAATTTTTTGCGTTCGGCATGAGTATACTAGGCCAAGTTTGGCCATCCAAAAAATTAAACCAAACAATGCAAAGATGTAAAAAGTAAAAGAAGTCAACTACTGTTCTGTCTTGTTCAAATTGTCTCCCCCTTTCCATTTCTCTTATTCTTCGGTGAAACACATTATTCACTTTTATGGAAGGCGGTATTGATAAAGCAGTTTGCAGGGGTAATGGGTCCCGTGGTAGATATATGCACAATTATTGGTTATCAGCCAGATGTTCCAAGAAAGAGCCCTCCACAACATGGGCTCCTACAAGCTTTTTTCTTTTTCTTTTTTCTTTTTTTGAATGGTTACTATTATTAAAGAAACAAGCAGTACGAGAGATTAGTACTGGCGAGCAAGACAGGAAAACAGGAACACACAAGGCCTAGCATAGGTGGAGATAAAACGCTAAGGCTTTGCCTAAGAAAAGGCTAACTCCTTCCAATGATACATTATTTTGATCTATGGAAAAACCTCTAAAAGCCGGACTAATGGACACCCAAAGAGCAACTCAAAACTTTGTCTTCTCCATCAAGCAACTAACTGGTGCAAGTCGAGCCAGGCCCAAGTCCAATGGGCCCAACCCGTGAGTTATCGGGTCAATCAAAGCCCCAATGCATGAGTTATCAGGTCAATCAAAACCCAACCCATTGGAATGGTCTACAAATCCAATGGGAAGAACCGACTGTGTTGTGGGAAGCTATCCAATTTTAGTAGTCTTCAATATTTTAGAATTAGTAGGTTTCTTTAAATTGGTATTTTATGTTCAGCAATAGAATCCTAATGAGATAGGAAAGATTGTAGGAATTTTATTATAAATATGTAAATCCCCTTTAGGGATCGACACATCTTATTATTGACTTGAAATTGAGTTTTGATTTGATATTGCATTGGTTAGTTTCTTCTGTGAGTGAGTTCTTGATTGTTGAATCCATCTGGATTCGGCCAAATCCTTGCTTTGGGTTTGGTCCTCTTCCCTAGGCTGCATCACTAACACTGGATCCCACCCCTTCAAAGCATCTTGAGTTCCTTTCCTTCCATATTGTCCATAGAACTATAATAAATGCCAAGCTCCACAAAGCCTTTCCTTTGGGAGCCCTAGATGGAGCCTTCCAGGCCTGGAAGAACTCTAGAACTCTAGAAGAGACTTAGGAAAGACCCAACAACAGTCAAATCACCCGACCACTAACCTCCAGATAGACCGAGTGACTGTGCAGTTCAACATGAGGTGATCCACTGATTCGTCATCTCTTAAACACATGGTGCGTCCATTAACAACAGTCATCCCCCTCCTGCTTATATTATCCATAGTGAGAATTCTTTTCCTAATAAGCACCATCCACCCGAAGATAACCACCTTAGGTGGAGTCTTCAACTTCCAAATGTTCTAGACTGCGCTTCTCCCCCTCGAACTATTAGACATAGCCAAAAAGAAAGAAGAGACGGAGAAGGTCCCATCTTTTGAGATGGTCCACACCCTAGTGTCCTCTCCTCTATCTGGGATGAACATACCATTCAGTAGGTTAAGAAGCGAAATTAGTTGGGATTCTTCATTGTCCTTCAGCTCTCTCTCTCTCTCTCTCTCTCTCTCTCTCTCTCTCTCTCTCTCTAGCTTTCCCATTCAAATAATTATAGTAATAATTTACTAGGTTTTTCTTGAAATCATATAATTTTCTTATTTGTTGATTTGATACGCTTAGTCATAGAACTTAGTTGCACATTAGAATACCAGTAAAGATTGTCTCACCCCTAATTTTATCGACCCCAGAACAAGAATTAACGCTTTTCAAGAAGCAAATCCCACAAGTACATTTTGTCAATCAAACCCTGACAAACTTCTCTGTGCTCTCCCGTGTGAAGTAGAAACACATAATAAAAATCCTACCCTGAACAGGTACTAAAGCGCAAAAATAAAGCACAAATATTTCAATCATTATGACACACATAAGCATGAGTACTGGCTATAAACTTAAGAGGGAGTTTAGAAAACCTAGATCTTTAACTTGAACAACTAAAAATAATCAGTAAACTTACAGTCAGAACCCATACATGATAGTTTAAAATGAAATATTTGGGGAAAAATAAGAAAAAAGCTCATATAACCACTTTGGAGAAAACCATAGAATCAGTGTAACCCTCATTTCTTTTCCAACAATAGCTTCCTCTCATATCATGGAAATTTTCCTAATATTCATTAGAGCTCAACATGAAACTCAACAAAAAACCAAGTTTCGACAAAGTTCCCTGTAACGATGTTCCAGGTCGATGACAAGCTTGGCAAAAAGCAAGCAGAACTAATTCAAAGCATGAAATGCAGCATAAAGCTTGCCCTTTAATCTTCTTAAGTTTGTCACACTGAATTCTTTTTAACAAGTTGATCTGTAATAAAATTAAATACTTAATTCTTTCATCAGTTCAATTACTAAACCAGCCTTCTGAACAAGCCAAAAACAGATGTCATTGCAACATGCTTCTTAAATTGAGAAGGCATCATGGCATGGGTAATATTAAAGATTAAATATGTGAACTGACTATGATCAGTCAATAAAACCAACCTCTTTCCATCTTTCCCGCAACAACGAGAGAACACAATTACATCAGCTCCAAGTCTCATGGTACTCGTCTTGAAACCATTTCCATCTGAAAATGTGCAAAGCCGATGAAATATTAGAAACTTGTTCCTTTATAGGAACTTTTTAAAGATGTTGATGTCAGCACTCAGTCGTATGAATAATGTCCTTTCTTAAGATTAATGTCTCACATTGTCCAATAGTATTTGCTTGATTGCTTTTCACAGAATACCCAAGAGACATGCATTGCCGCATTTTATCTGGATCCATTCCACCACCATTATCTGCAAATATCAAAAAACAAAGGGAATTTTCAGTAAGCATAAAAATGAACTGTCATTTATCTGCAAATATCAAAAAACAAAGAAGGGAATTTTCAGTGAGCATTAAAAATGAACTGTCAAAATGTTAGGATCTGTATCAGTTAGCACGTTACCCAGTAGAGTATTTGACAATTGTATCCTGTTGCATTCAGATCACATTCTTTAACAGATTGGGGCTGAAGAATGGGTGAGGTGTGTATTTTAAACAATTGCTGAAAACAGCGCGTGCAGAAGATTATAATTAGAGATTATATGCTTAAATAGAGTTGTTGAGTGGTAGAACTGTACAAGGTTAGACCCAAACAAATGGGATAAGGCTTCAATGATTAGTATGTAAAGACAATCAATCTGATAGACACACACACACACACACACAACAAAAAAAAAAAAAAAACACACACTAATGGTTAAGCATCCAAGACATATACGGAGGGCAGTTTATGAGCGAAAAAACTGTGGTTAGACGATTGAGTTCCCTCTTCCCAGTCAGACTGGATTTAATGAACGGTCCACTCTGAGCCCATAATTATTTCCCTCAGATATAAAAAAAAACTCATGGAAAATATCAAAGATCATGTTCCTTGAGTAGGAAAAAGCTCTTAGAGAAAGACATGAGCCAAAAGGCTTGAAAATTAATTGAACAAAGATGCAGTATATACAGAGTGCAAGTTCAGGTCTGCACTCAATTTGACACTGGTCTGACCCCCTTGATTTGCAGTGATCTCATGTGACTCACCCTTTAGCTTACATCAGGATCAGGTCAAAATAATAATTAAAACAGTTAAAACAACAGTGTCTAAAGTTATGATACTTGGGAGCACCTATAGAACAAGAAACGCTTGGATAATGGTCAAAATTGTTTATTAAAAAAAAAACACTTAAAGCAACAGTGTATCGAGTTATAATAGTTGGGAGCAGCTATAGAACAAAAAGGCTCGGGAACAATGTGACAGGACAAAGTACACGTGACCAAGATGCAGATGCAAGACGAATTGGTGGAGCAACATGAAAGGACAAGATTGGGAAAATACATAATAGACAAATTACAAGTGGATGCAATAGAAAAGAAAATAAATGATGTCCTCTTGAATCTGGATAAGGCTAACGTTTTAGGGTGAGTTTGTGAAACGAGAAAATCTTACGAAAGAGAGGAAAACTGTTCGGATATCACATGCGACTGTTCAATTGTTTGGTGCGACAAGTTTTACTTGCGGAAAAGAAAAAAAATGAACTGATTTTCCATCTGGATTATTGAATTGAAGAATTGATTCTAGTTAGATTATTGCTTTGGTTTGCTCATTGTGCGTGCGTTCTTGGCTGTTGAATCCAAGATCATGATTTCCTATGGGAGGGATAGGAATGCAGGATTCCTATCTCCCATGGAAACAGAAATCCGTGGAGCACAAAAAACTTCTCATTGCACAAACAAGTCCTTAAAAAACTGAAAGACCCCATAAAAAATATAAATTTTGCAAGTACAAGGTATAAAGATGGTGGGGGAAGCAATAAAGACTTGGAAGAGGAAGTGGTCAAAGTAACGTGATAGAATGCAGCTATAAATAACCTTACAAAGGGATGAGAGAAATATAATTCATATCGCCAACCCTGGATTGATAGAAGAAGATTCCATTGATGATAATGATGATGAGAACAAGTCATGGAAAGAGTAAACCAATGAACAAAGTAACTCCCAAACATCATTAAATGACACAAGCACAAAAGTCAGCTATACAATTGGGCACAATGTTTACATGTGTTAACATGTGAATAACCAAAACCATCCTTTAATCTTTGATCTCAAAAAGGATGATTTTAAAAATAAAAAATATCTTTTTTATTGGTAAAGAAAAAATTATTTTCATTTGGCAAAAAGAACCATAGGAATCTGAAAATCAGCTTGATTATCTGCATTCAGTCCCTTACTGGCTTGAAGATGCATAAATATAAAAGTTGCAAAAATAATAGGCACTACGACACTGCAAAGACGGTCATATAATCGCAACTTTTTTTCTATCCACAACTTTTGTACTGAATATATCCAACATAGGCACAAACAATTTAGGAGTATCTGAATAATGGATAAATTGTTCATGATGTCAAGAACTTCAACAGCAATTTTCAGCTTGCATCAACAACCAGTATTCCACTACATTGCATAAATGAACATTAACCAAGTCCCTAACTCTAAGTGAAGAAACACAACTCAAATGGGAATACCAAAGTGATGGTGCATGTTTGCCTTAAACCTTAGGTCAGTTTCAACTTTAAAGCCCCCACCAGAAAAAAAACCAGTTGCATACAATCTTGAATAAATAAAACCAAACATTAAGCAAATCTCTGCACCTTCAATCAGCAACATTCTGCGTCTATCTTTCTTGTTTTCTAACATATCTATATTACAATAGGTAGACCCATTGCAGACCTGAAAGAAATGAAAAATAGTAAGAAAACCAAGGATATACTGGCACAGTCTGACAAGCAAGCAGTGAAAATTACCTCATCCAAAGAATTATCCAGAAGCTCTGCAAAAGCTGTGGAAGAAGAATTTTAAGTATCGTTAATTATAAAAATATAACTACTTCAACTTAAGACAAATTTTGGTATCTTTAGGGGAAAGTTTACCGCCAAGGACCCACTTATGGCTGGTTGCATTTGAGTGAAGAAACTTGGGATGAACCCTGAGATGATCCATGCCAACTACAGAAGAGAGGAAGAGAAAATGAAACAAACCACAGTATGAGGGACACTAGCAAGTAAACGACAAACAGATGCCAGAATAAGAATCTGAAAAACAACTAACCGCTAAAGTTGCCACAATAGCAGCAATGTACAAAGAGCTCTAATTAAATAGTAATTAAAATAATAAAAAAGATGCCAGAATAAGAATCTAAAAAACAACTGACCATTAACGTTGCCACAATAGCGGTTCAAAGAGTATTGAACAGTGACTAAAAAAAGAAAAAAAAAAACTGACAGAGACACTTCTCAGAACATCACCATTTATATAACTTATGTTTTCATGCATAAATGAGGATAAAAGAAACACTGCAGTTCCCTGATTAAGTGAAAAATACCGTCAACAGCAGCCTGTTTGTTTACATGGAGAGAGAGAGAGAGAGAGAGAGAGAGAGAGAGAGAGAGAGAGAGAGAGAGAGAGAGAGATCAAATCATGAATAAGGGAAAGAGGAGAGAATTGAAGTAAAAGGCACTAGAAGACAAAATTCTACTTCGCCCCAAGTTACTACACTTGGAGAGAGTAAAATGAAGAAAAGAGGAGGAGGGGGTTTGGGGGGTAGGGGACATGGGGGTGTGGTGCAGTGACTCAAAAGGTCCAAAGAAAGCAATCCTCTTGGAAGAGAAGATCTTTATCTTCAGAGGTCGCATTAATCTCAGTAAAGTGACCATAGCTAGTCAAACAGTTTATTACAGATTTATAGTCTTTACTTGAGATTCCAATTACAATACCAAAGAAGGCTATTCACTGTTAGGGAGCAGTGGGCTGGAGTTTTCTCAATGTCTGTCATCTTGGAAGAGTCATCATCCAATATCAGCTGGTTGGTTATGTCGGTTTATGGTACTACTGATAGGAGATTGCAGGATTCATTTTGGGGGGACCTGGATTCCATTCGGAGGAAGTGGAGTGGTCCTTGGTGCTTAGGAGGGGATTAGAAAGTGGTTAGATTCCCCTCCAAGAAGTTAGGGGGCAGATCCATGACCTCAGATCTGGTGGGCTTCTCAGAGTAGATAAATAAGCATTCTCTAATTGACCTGCATCTTGGGGGTTCTAATTTCACTTGGTCAAATCATCAATCATCTCCCGCTATGTCGTGTCTGGACAGGTTCCTTCTCTCCTGTGAATGGTTTGATCTATTTCCCGAAGGCTGTCAATTTGCTCTCCCAAATCCCATCTCCGATCACTGCCCCATTCCTCTTGACACTATATGTGAAAGATGGGGCCCGGCACCTTTCCGCTTCGAATTAATGTGGCTGGAGGAGCCAACCTTCTCTACTCTTATCAGGAAGTGGTGGCTAGACACCGAAGTTGGGGGTTGGGCAGGTTTCAGATTAGCCTCCAAAGGGTCAAGCAGAACTTTGTCGACATGAAAGCGGCTAAAGCTGAAATTTTAGAAGAGATTCAAAGTCAAAACATAAAGGAACAATCTCAAGTCCTAACTGAGGGAGAGATAGCTAGAAGGCTATTCTTGAAAGAGAAATTTGCAGTTAAGGTAAGGGAGGAAGAGATCAAATGGAAGCAGCGATCTAGGTGGACTTAAAGAGGGGACAAAAATACTAAATTCTTCCACAGTTTGGCTTCGAACAAAACGAGAAGCAACAAGATTTCTTATCTCATGAACGGTAATAGAAGACTGGACAACCAAGCGAACATCGCCAAACACATTGTGGACTTTTTCAAGAATCTCTACTCTAGAGAGGAATAGGAAAGACGCTCTAAATAACTTGCCCCTAAATAGCCTAAGCATTGAAAATGCTACTCGGTTGGAAAAAGGTTTTGAAGAAGACGAAGTGCGTACTGCAGTCTTTGACCTCGAGGGAGACAAAGCACCAGTCCCGGACGGTTTCCCAATTGCTTTCTTCCAACGCTTTTGGGACATCACCAAGGAAGACATCATGAGCTTCTTCAGGGAATTCCATCAACAGGGCAAGCTTTCGGAGAATATTGGATCATCCTTTATAACATTAAACCCCCAAGAAAAAGGGAGCAGAATACATCAAGGACTTCAGAGCAATCAGTCTAATAGGCAGCATCTACAAAATTCTAGCCAAAGTTATGATGAGTAGATTGCAGAAGGTTATGTCTTCCATTATTTCTCCGTCACAAGCTACTTTTGTGCATGGGAGACAGATCTTAGATGGGGTCCTCATAGCCAACGAATGTATTCACTCCAGACACAGAGATAAAATGTCAAGTGTCCTATGTAAACTAGATCTGGAAAAGGCCTTCGATAGAGTGGATTGCAGTTTCCTTGCTTACCTGTTGAATGGCGGAGTTGGATCCAGGAGTGACTCATCCGCGAGATATTCCATCCTAATTAATGGAACTCCCATGGGGGTTTTTTTAAAGCAAAAAGAGGTCCTCTTCAGGGCAACCCTCTTTCTCCTTTTTTGTTTGATATTGTTGGTGAAGCTCTTAGTAAAATGATCTCCATGGCAGGTGAAGTGAATCTCATCTCAGGTTTCAGTTAGTGGCCCAATTATAACTCACCTCTAGTTTGCAGACGACACTATGATATTTTGTGACGCAAAGGACGAGCAATGAGGAATATTGTGGCCATCCTCAGATGTTTTGAAGCAGTTTTGGGTCTCAAGGTGAAGTTCTACAAAACGAGATCATTGTCATTTCTATGAAAGATCATCTGCTCGAGGAACTTGCTAGTTTCATGGGCTGCAAAATTGCCTCTCTTCCCTCATCTTATCTGGGCTTACTGCTTTGCCCCTGTAAAGTTCCCAAATCAATATGGAACCCAGTTCTGGAAAGGAAGGAGCATAAACTGGCCTCCTGGAAAGCGAAATACCTTTCTTTTGGAGGTAGAGTCACATTAATAAAGGCAACCTTAGAAAATCTTCCCTTATACTTCATGTCAATCTTCAAGTGTCCGACATCGATCATTAAGCACATAGAAAAATTTCAGTGGGATTTCTTGTGGCGGGGGAAATCCAACAAACAGAAGTTTCATCTTGTCAATTGGAGCTCCATTTGCAAACCCAAAAAGGATGGTGGTCTGGGCTTTAGGCCGTTGGCTCAAATGAATAAAGCTCTCTTGAGGAAATGGTTGTGGAGGATAGGAGAGCACGATAATTGTCTATGGAGGCAGCTCATCTTGGCCAAATATAGAGTGAGAAGAAACGACTGGGTCATCTCAGGACCGTCATATAGACTCCCTGGCATATGGAGAGGCATAATTGCGGATAAGGCCCTCTTTACTGGTAACATTAGATACAAGATTGGATCTGGGGAAGATGTTTTCTTTTGGCTGGATGTTTGGGTTGGGGTTAGACCTCTTGCGGCAGAGTTCTCTTCTCTCTTCAGATGTGCCTCAAATCAATCAACAAAAGCCAAAGACTGCATGGAAAAGATAAACGATCACACGATTTGGACTCCGATCTTCAAAAGGGTCCTTCAAGAGGATGAGGAGAGAGAGCTTATTCGTCTCCTCGGGGTCCTCGATCAAGTTTTTGTTCCAGAGGAGGGGCCCGACCATAGGATCTAGATCCCCTCTAAAGGAGTTTTCACATTATCATCCTTCTTTTCGGCAATGTTTGACTCTCCTTCGACTTTCAGTCTTCGACTCTTTATGGAAATCCAAGGTTCCTCCTAGAGTCTTGGGGTTCGCTTGGCTGGTACTCCGAGGCTGACCCCTCACCTTCAATAACCTTTGCTGCCGCAAAGTGATAGTGGTCAACGCCTGCCCCCTTTGTCTGTGAGCTGAAGAATCTGTAGACCACCTTCTCCTTCAATGCCCAATGGCGTCCGATATCTGGAACTCCTTTATCCTGTCTTTTGACTTATCTTGGGTTCTCCCTTCATCCATTTGAGATCTCTTCAAAGCCTGGAAGTTTGTGTTTGGCTCCCACAAAAGGAGATTGCTTTGGCATGCTTCATTTTTTTTTTTTGCTACAATATGGGATATTTAGAAAGAAAGAAACTCAAGGTGTTTCGAAGGAAAATCTTCTCAGGCTACCATTGTTTCCTCTAGATCCGGATTTTTGGCGGCATCTTGGGTTTCTATTCTTCCAGAGTTTTGGGGCATGTTGATAGACATTATCCTCCTTAATTGGAGGAAGGTGATATCTTAATTTTTTGGGTGGTTTTGATTTGCCTTTTTGTATATCCTGTCTCATTGGTTTGGCCCGAGTTTCTACTTTTGGGTCCTTGTCTTCAAGTTTTTCTCTGCTTTCCAGTATATTCCTTTTGTACTGTTAAGCTTTTGATTAATACAAGTTATTTATTAAAAAAAAAATTTACAATGGCAAAGAAACTAGAGAAGATTCAACAAATTTTCACCAAGAAGGGGCAAATGTAAAGAAGAATATGCATTTGGGCAGGTTAAAGTGGCAAGCCCAAGTAGGGGCAAATGTACAGAAGAAGATGCATTTGGCAGGCTAAAGTAGGAAACCCAAACTTGAGCATTAGGATGTTAATTATAAAAAATTGGCTCTCTGAAGCAAGTGGTGGTGGAGGTTCGATGATGAGAGACATGCTTTATGGAGTAGTGTTGTTGTTGATTAAATGGGTAAAGGAGAGAGTTAACACCCAGGTATTGTTCAAATGTCTCATTTATGGGGTGCCACATCGTCTTTTGGGTTTGAGTCTAATAGGGTTGGGTGAAGTCTTCTGTGATACTATCAGGTTCAAAGTGAGGAAGCATGAGGAAGATAGAGTCTGATTTACGGATGATGTGTGGGTGACGGACTGTTGGAGTTTGTCTGGCTCTGAGGAAAGGGAGTATGTGTCGCTGCTGGATTCACTTTCTAACATTTTTACATGCAGGGACACCCCATAGGTCATAACAATGCCTTGAGAATATATAAGAAAAGGCTTACACCCAGTGCAACAAGGGAGGTTTAAAGTTTTCATGCACAACTCATGCTTTATTTGCGATTTGTAAAGTACTTAGACAAACTTACTGCCCCTATCCCTTCTTGGTTAAACAAATGTGCATCTCTGTGGACATCCAAGGCCTAGATGAGTTGTCAACTTGTGGAAAAGGAAGTTGTCAGAGCTCAGAAGAACTTGTTTTTTCACACATCAAAATTTTGCGAAGATTTTTCAGTAAGTTGTGGGGATCAATGTTCTCTTCAGCCAAGAAGAGAGACTGGTCTCATATTCTAGTGAGAAGTTAAATGAGGCTCAATAGAAGTTAAACATACAGTTTAGCATTTGAGTTAAATGCTATAGTGCAAGCACTGCACCAATTTAAACAACTCAAGTTTGTTCTCTTATTTGATCAAGAGCTGCTTCACCGCATTAACAAAAACTAATCAAAATGCATGCTCAATTGGTGGCTTATTTACAGGATTTCACATTTACCCCGAGGCATAAACACACTTCAAATAAAGTACTGAATACATAAAGAGCGACATGTCACTCCGTCAATTCCACATTCGACGCAAATGAATATCCTAAATTATTCTACAAAAAAGAACATCAATTTAGGGTTGCATGCAGTTGGCTAGATGATCGGTTCAAGCATATCCAAATTCCAAACAACGACACTAACATAAACCAATAATGCAATCACTGAAAAAACTAATATAAAAATAAAACTGGATTTTCTTTCAAATCTGCAAGTACCCCATTTCGCATGCATCCAAACACTACCAAACTCCTAACACAATAAAATAAAATAAAATAAAAACAACCATTCCCCAAAACATCACAACCCCAAAACAGAAAAAAAAAAAAAAATCAACAAACGAATAAGAAGAAGTAGAAGAAGAAAGAAAGAAGACAGATTACCAGCAGTCGCAGAGAAATCTTTGGTGGGATTGCCTACGTAGTCCCCGGCCTTCCAGAACTGCTTGAAGGACTGGTCTCCTCCCTTCGGCCGCGGCGGAGAGAAGGATACCAGCGCCAGCTCCTGCTCCGGCTCCGGCAGGATCTCGTCCGGCGGGAGCGGGTCGAGGAATCCGGCCGGCAGGACGTAATCGACGGGCTTCGGCTTCTTAGAGGGCGGACCTCCCTTCCCATTGTCCGAAACCATAGATCTCTTCCTCGTTGAATCGAGGACATCATCGTCGTCGGAGTCGGAATCTCTACCGCTTCCGCCGCTGCTGCTGCTGAGATCGATTACATTTGCAGGGTCTGGATTGGGAGCATCCAAACTCGGCTTTGGAAATTGCGATTTGGGTGCTTCGAGTTCTAGGGTTTCTTCTTTTACAGAAACGGATTCCATGAGACTTGAGAAAGAGAGAGAGAAAGAGAGAGAGATTAAAACGGGACGAACGATGTCTTGGTTTTCGTTGTTCTACTTGGATTGTATAATAATTAGGGCGATGGGAAGGAGCCGTTTGGGTTTTATGAGTTATGACTTTGAATATACTTCGATCAGCCGAACGACGGAATCAAACCTAACGAAAATACGAATGAATCGTCCTGAACACACCACCGACTTAGGCGACGTACTTGCACCTGCACGAATGAAGTTTTCGGAAAATATATCGTTTCGGTCTGATCTCAAGATAGTTTGACGGACCTCGTTTGCTATCTTTACTCTTTTTATGTTTTTTTTTTTTTTCCCCCTTTTGATGGACCCAAGCCTTTAAAAAGAGTCATAAGAAAAAAAAAAAAAAAAGCAGACTATAATCAAAATGAGTGTTTGGTAATACAAAAATTTATTTTAAATATAACTAACTTCCACAATGGTCCCCATGAATTAACAATACTAAATACTAAAAGAAAAAATATGAAAAAAAAAAAGCAAAATATTGTTTGCAAAAGTGTCCCAAATTTCTGCAATTTGGATCTAACATAAGGGTTCCACAAATTAATATGCAGCAACATTCAATACATACATGTTCACTGATCACTAAAATCATTGCCAAAGAGCCTTTATTTTATTTTTTTTTAGTTTAATAATACTGGGGCCTATTAAAAGTAACTAATGTTCACAGATCACTAAAATCATAGCCAAAGTGCCTTTATTCTTTCTTTTTTTTTTTTAGTTTAATAATATGTGGGGCGGGCCTATTGAAAGTAATCAAAGAGAAGTTATTACTTTATGCTATGATTTAGGGAAAGGATAAGTATCTTATTTTAAGAATATTTTATATTTGTATTGAGATATTTTAGATAATGAGATTAGATATATTACAGAATATAGCATTGCAAAAAGTTTGATGATACGTCACATGTCACTCTCTGAGGGAAGGACTTACTGTCTTTTATTATATAACTTTTTGTATGAATGATTGAAAGCTTTTCATAAATTTCTCAAGATTCACATGGTTTCAACATTGAAAATTAATTAAATGACCATATCGGGCTTTTAAAGTGATTTAATGGTTTAGATCCTGTGCTTCCACAAATTCAAAAAAATTTATATCCAATTGCTCACTTTTTTTGCACATATCTCGATATTGGCGATGATCCAATAGCTGAGATCTGGTAAAATAATTGTATTTGATCTTCTAAACATTTTCAATGGTGTGAATCTTGATTTACATTCTTAGATTTAAACAAAAATAATAAAAAAATCAAACTAGACGTTGTTACACCACTATTTTTTCCCCTCTACTTTCTACATACATCCAATGGTGGGTTGTAGGAAAAAGAGGAACTGTCTCTACTTCTCTACACTATTTAGAGGGTTAAACACGTTGACAAACGCCTCTATTATCAAAATCTCTACCCGCTTTAGAGATTTAGAGAAATAAAAGCCAAAAGGAAATGTTGCAAAACAAGGGCTTAGTATCACTTAAAATAGGAGTGTCAAACGGATATCCGATTCTTTAATTATCTACAAGTTTCTGTCGATAAAAAATTCAGATTTGGAATCTATTTTAGATTTTGAGTCTAAGCATGGAACATGGGTTTGATTCCAATTCTATATAGATTTGAACTACGTGGAACTAAAAAAGATATTTGATATTTCAATTATATAGAAGTTTTTATTTATAAAAGAAATTAGATTTGGAATCTATTTTAGGTTTCGACTCATAAAGGGGTTTGAAATTAGAGCATAGGTTCAGTTTCAGATCTATATAGATTTCAACCCTATGGACTTGGGACTTGGTTTGTGATTGTGTATTTTAAGATATTGTTCTTTTAATTTGTATAAACTAATGTCGGAAACTTCACGTAACAACTTACATATTAGTTTTGAAGATATTGCTTCAATTGTGGAAGATAGATTTCGTGTACTCTTATTTTGATTGAACGGTATTTCTTTTTAGATTTTTGGGTTAAATGTTATCTTTACTTGAAGCAAAAAGGAAAAATAAAATAAATCCAATCAACAATGGTTTTGAAACTACTTATCAGAACTGGGCTTAGAAACAGAAAAACAGGTTTTGGACTAGAACCAGAACAACTTTTACAAAACAATCCCAAGTCCGGTATGGTTCCGCCTAAAACCAACTTGTTTACGTCCATATCTAAAGTCTTTAATTTTTTCTCACTTGCCACTATCTTGCAAATTGGTGCAACATTTTTTTCTCATGAAAATAAAAAAAATCATTTTATAGTTTTTTTTTTATATTACACAAATGTATTTGCAAAAAGAGATGCATAATAAATCAATTTTCAAGTAATTAAAGAAGAGTAAAATTTTAAGAATATATAAGTTTGTACAAAAAAAGGGTTTCTTCTAGTTTTTTTTTTTTTTTTTTTTTTGTTTTTTTTTACTTTTTGTGCCATTATACGAGAGGAATAGTAGACCAACATTCTCACATAATGTTCATACTTTGCTATTGGATCCTCCGGTGACGCTCTTTCAGTTTTGAAGATGCTGTTATTTTAGAAAAGCATTAAATATTCATAAGTTGATATTTTTTGTTAGATGTTATCGCAAAGATTATTTTTTAATACACACAGAAAAGATGACATATACGAGATTCAACCCCATGGGAGATAGATGAGAACTAATGTGGTAAGGAGCCATCATTGTTATTGCAAATATGTAGCGTAAAATAAAGTAAACTTAATTATATAGACACTAAAATCAAAGATAAGTGTAATAGTCTTTTACTGTATATTTTCTGCTAATTCATTTCCATTTTATGTTTATTTCATTATTAAAGTTTTCAAGCTAGATTTTCAATTTTAGGAAACTATCTTTACGGGACAATATCACGACAATGTAGAGTCCTTGCCAAAGTTCGTTGCGAACTTACGATGCACTTGTAATTATATACTTGAGAGACACGAAAAGGAACGACAAAACGCCACGGAATCCAGAGATTCAGATTTTAAAACCACGGGCGGGGCCACATCTCCGTGTCAATCTCCATCCACGTGTAAGCACATGGCCAAATTTAAATTAAAGTTCCAGTAGGACCCACCAGCAGATTCATCATGGCTAAAGTATAATGGCGGGCCCAACTTTGCCCTTAAGTGAGATTTGGCCTATGGATTATTATTCACAAAGGGACTAACTTTCACCCGTTTGAATTCCTTAATGGGCCCCACTTATTGGCCGCACAATTTTCCGGTCGTCACTTTACTGGATCAGTGAAAGTCAAGTAAAGCCTCCATTTGAGGTTAGATAAATAAAACTTTCATTCAAAATTTTCTCTATCATTTTCAAAAAATTAAAAAAAAAGGTGAAAAAGCAACTTTATTTCTCAATTACAAGACAAAAGAGCTCCAATTTTCTATACAAAAAATAAAAAAGATTCTATACCAAATAACTAAATATAAAATGCAACTGTAATTCCATTATATTTTATTATCTCTTAATTTGATGCTTTACTACACTTTACTTTACATGTAAAATTTCCAAACGGCCCAGGCATAGGCAGCCTAAACAAGGGTGTTGATTTGATGCAAATTGAGAATGAAGGTAATCTGATCTGTGTGTTTGTGCGAGGAAATGGGCGGAGACGAGGTGCCAAAAGATTCTTTGGCGTCTTTTCCACTGGTGTTTGGGTGCACCGATGATTCCTCTTTTTCTAAATTTCTGTCGCATTGTTATTGCTTAGTTTTCTTCGTGAGAAAAGATCTACCTTTCCGGCCTCCTTTGGTGAGAGAGCAATTGTAGGTTCTGCGGCTCTGCACAAATACATCCTAATTGAAGGCTACATCACCCTAACATAGAATCTGATTTCACTACACCCTCGTATGGCCCACCTGAAGATGCAGGTATCATGGGTTGAAATTGTGGACCCCGGGTGCAGATACTCATTTGGGTTATGATTGTTGGCCAAAGTCAATCTTTTTGTTACATTGTTTTTCACTTTCTATTGTGACCAATTTCTGGTGGGCCTATAACATTTGACGGCGTGGATCAATTGTAAACGTGAGCACCCCCATTCTCTCCCTCTCTCTCTCTCTCTCTCTCTCTCCAATTAGTAACAGAAACAGGAGTGCGAATTTAAGAGCACTGTTTAGGAATTAAAAGTCTTCAATTAAGACTTGAACAAATCAACAACAGTTCTTCTGCCCACATTTATAGCCAATAAAAGTCGTCTTTGATGCATTGTAGATTGTAATATTGGATAGACACTAGATTTATTCCTTGGAACACAGTTTTATGATCCAGTCAGATTATGGCATGACAATGGCCCATCCAAAGGAGACAGAGTTGGGCCACAAATGATGGGAGTGGGCCATCCAAAGATGGAATGAAAAGTGGGCTATATTCCTATTGAGATATTAAGGGCTTATTTGGATAAATGCATAGCAAGATATTTATGCATTTAAACATTCCCAGGATAAAATGGTTAGATATTAGATTATTGGTAAAAAATCTTATTTTGTAGTTTTCAAGAATTCAACAAAGTTTGGGCGAGTTTTTTGGTTAGAGAGAGAGATTTCAATAGCAACAATTAAAGTTTTTTTTTCTTATTAAAGTAGGGTTAAGGGTTTGATAGATAATTAATCACAAAGTTATTCCTAACTTTTTTCTAATCTCTTCTCCTCTTTCCCACAAAAGCTTCTTTTAGGTGCATGCGAAAGGGACAACCCTTCCCCTTATGTGGTGGCGTTTTAGGACTTGTTTCTTTACCATAATTTCAAGAATTCCTAATTTGAGAATTTCTAAGTTCTCCAAAAGCTGTCCCATATGTGAAATTCTTGAATCCTCTCTACTTGACCATCCAGTAAATGCCAAGGTTGCTGGAATTCAAAAATTCCAAGCATAAAAACATTGCATTCAAAAATCAGGGACAACCATCACATCACTATCTTTGAATTTCCTACAACACAAATTCCAATTAAAACAATTCCCGTAAAGAAACAAACTCTTTTGTGGCAATACAAATCATGTCTCACACGTGGGACTCCAATATCCCCTCTTCGCACATAGACACGTTTTTAAATGACGGAATTTTCGACACTATTCCCTTGCACCAAACAACTAGGCGAGGAAGCGCCGTAAAACCAGGGATGGTTCCACTTTCTTTTCCACGGCATCAGGCGTACGCAAATACACCCTTAATGAGATCTAGATGTTGATTTCCTTAGATTTTCTCACATCCTTAGGAACTTATATTAAAGAAAATAAGATTTTAAATTCAAAATGGAAAGCACATTGACCAAATCAATGTGAGCGGTGCATTATTTGTTATTTGGAGCACACTCATGTATGATCTCACACAGGCCCCATGTCATCCCAATAGTGTTATGTATTTGAGATTGAGTTTTGAAATCTTGGCCCAATTAAGAATCGGCCAATTAGCTTTCCGAGCTTTTGAACCACATGCATGATTGCATATGCTTTCAAACGGGGAGAGGAATTTTACGTTTGCACCGCTTTTGTAGGAAATCGAAATCCTTTTTATAAGTGGCCTAATTGGAAAACCGCTTTTGTAGGAAATCGAAATCCTTTTTATAAGTGGCCTAATTGGAAAACTAGAAACATGTTTCCTAAAAATTAGGCTGGATAACTAAATGGGGTTCGGACTAGGGCCTTGGAACTGTTAAGAGCCAGGTCCAACTTCATCTGGTACCCCTCTGGCTGATGAAATCACCATCAATGTCACTGGAAGATAATGGAAGGCTCTCATCTCATAGATAATCCAAAGCCCCTGCAACAAAAGTAAACGTTCTTCATTTCTTTAAGAAAATCATTCCTTTTTTTAATCTCTCATGTCCATTTCCTTGGGCGTTGAACAACACCAATTGGCCTTCTCATGCCATTATAAGCGCACAAGAACATCCAAAAAAAATAAAAAACTCTTTTTTTTTTTTTGGCGTTGGCAACTTGCTAGCTCTATCGATTATTTCTATGGCATTTGGGTATGTCATTTTTTTCTTCTCTCCGCATAGATTACCATGTAGCAGACGGAAGTGAAACCATATCCTGTGAAGTTCCTTTCTGTTTTTTTCTCTTTTTTAGCTCTTCTGCTTGCTGGGTTCTTTAGATATGTCTTGAATTGTTGTTTTTCTTATAGAAAGCATCAATTTCTGGTTTACTTTGGTTTTTTTTTTTTTTTTTTTATATTGGGTTCTTGTTGGTTTCTTCAGATAGGCCTTGGATTGTTGTTTTACTAATAGAAAAACAGCTATCTTTTGCTCAATTTGGTGTTTCTCTCAGCTGCTTTGTCTTACTGCCTTGGGTTCTTGATTTTTCAGAGAAAAGATGCTTCCTTCAGTCTAATTTATTATTTTTCTTGTTCTTGAATGATCTTAAGTTTTGGCGCTGATATAGGTAGACATGAGTAACACAATGAGGCCAAGGATGAAGGTGATGTTTCGTCTGGTCTACGATCGAGGCTAACGATCATTTGTTTCAAACAGTTCATGTGACGATCAAAACCCAAAAGTGTTGCTATTTTTTTGATTGAAAAGAGCTTATTGATCGCGTTTCTTTAAATAGTTTCCACTGCAAACTCCCTTGCTGTTGAGAATTCAAACTTTTAGTACTCTTGGAGACATTTCGCAAGCTCCCAAACGCTGAAATATAAATAAACTTCAGCTCTTCTTTTGCTGTGAATTACTGATTCAAGCAAGCTGCTAATGGAGAAACAGGAAACAGGTAAGGTGAAAACAAGTAAGTTGAGTCAAATCCTGAAAACTTTTGCACGTTGCCAATCAGTTAGAGGTGATAAAAAGGCGCTCGAAGTCCCTCTCGCTCCCATGTCCAAGAGCAGATCATGGCCGCGCTCTGCCAGTTTGAAAGAAGATAGAAATCGCTCCAAAAAGCGAGCAACTCCTCAAGGTTGCTTCACAGTCTATGTTGGCCCTGAGAAAGAACGCTTCGTGATCAAGACAAAGTGCGCAAATCATCCCCTCTTCAAGATGCTCCTTGAGGAGGCAGAAATGGAGTATGGTTACAGTGCCAATGGGCCTCTGTCATTGCCTTGTGATGTTGATCTCTTCCACAAGATCTTATGTGAGATGGACGGCGAAAAGATCCCACAAGGGTGCCACTTTGCAAAGAGATACACTGCCTATCAACTCCTCAGCCCTTCTCGGTTGCAATGAATTGATCGTAGCCATGTTTGGAAGGGTCTTTGTTAAGATGGTTCGGTATTCATATATGAGGTGGTGATGCAAGTTTCATAGCCTTGAGCTTTCAAATTTAATGGTTTGTTTTCTACCGTTTTCTACGTGTTTGTGTGTACCCCAAATCGTAATCTATTTAAATATTTTGGCAGAATCTATATAATGTTGGAGCATCTTAATAATAGAAATCACACCAAGATATGTGTGTTTTTTCGAAGTTTGAGACTTCTAAGATGGTCGCCTATGTTACGGGGGTTGATCGGTCGTCTCTTCGGGAGGGAATTGTTTTGTAATTGGAGTGGGTACATCTCTCCCGTACCTTCTTTTTATTTGTCAGCTCCCTGTTTTCCTTCTATCTTTAATGAGAATTCTGTTACCGATCAAAGAAAGGCCTATATTATGTTACCGATCAAAGTAAGAAAAACAGCATTCCACTAAATATGATATTCTGATCATAGCAATGCCCAAAACTTTTATTGCATGGATGGCAATCAGTGTGTTACAATTGCTCAATCAAATTATACTTTCTTCTTTTTATTTTGGGGCATATTGCAGGGAGGTTCACAGAGCCAAGGTTGATCAATCCAATGTTGCCTATATTATGTTGTTTTAGTGAGAGCAAGTAAGAAAAACAGCATTCCACTTAATATGATTTTCTGATCATAGCAATGCCCAAAACTTTTATTGAATGGATGGCAATCTGGGTGTTACAATTGCTCAATCAAATTATACTTTTTTATTTTTATTTTGGGGCATATTGCAGAGAGGTTCAATGTGAGGCATACAGTCACAGGACCAAGGTTGACCAATCCAATCTTTCCATGTGCAAACATGTGAAGATCTTCTCTTTTGCTCATTTGACAGATTGTATTTAGTCCTTCGTTTGGTTTGTATAATTGTGTATTTGATGTATGTAATTTGAAATCCATGGCTTCCAGATATCAGTGGGAATGGGAATTTTTTTGCTTTGCTCTAGGGCCCATTTCATTCATGTAATTCAACACTAGGAATCCTAAGATTAATATTTCTGAACGACACACTTGTGTGTAGAGGGAAATCAGCAGAAAACGCAGAGTAGGACTTTCATCTCCTACCTTTCTGCCCATTTGGTGCAGCGTGAATCTCTACGGATATAGCAAGATTTTCATGCAAGTTTTCTGCCAATAGCGGAATGTGACGTTGAAACCCACCCACCAAGACTTTCAACCCTGCGGAAGGGGAAAACACTGCGGCCGTATGGCACGATCAAGCCCTAAGGTTATTAAAATTGAAGAAACAAAGGTGAATAAAAAATTATCATCAAATTAGCTCCCCTCTAATGAAAAATGAATAAAAAGCGGGATGGGAAATTGAAAGTCTCTTTATTATTAATCCTTTGTTGGAGACCATAAAGAGGTGGATATAAGGTGGTCTTAAAGGATACAGTGTGATGTGATGTAGATGGGACCTTAACTTTTTTATAATTTGAATTAGTAGGGTGAGACCTGGGTATTCATTTCATATTTTCTTTTAAATCAACTTCCATTGAATAGGAGGTTATTTGATGTTCGTTTTTGTATATTGGCCTTTTTTTCATATCATGAACTTAATTCTTCAATTTTAACCACTTCATAAAAATACAATCATATGTGTTAAATCACATGAAACTAAAACAGGATAACATCTTTTCCGCATTACAATATTTTGTAGGATTGAAAATGTCCTCAGCCCTGCAGGGTAGATAAAAACTGCACGTGTTTTTGTTAAATATGTTTGATCCAAGCCTCCACGTTATGCAGGTAAAGCCCAAGCACAGCCCATTTGACAGGGGCCAGAAATAGGCCTGAGCCGGAATCACGGGCCTAAATAAAGACCTCATCTAGTCCATTGTAGGCTGGGTTTTTGTTGGTTGGCCCAGGCTCAGATCAAGTTTAGCCAGGCCCAGACACTCACGCGCATTTGGCCAGGTCAACCTCATGATCCATGAATATAGATGGACTTTGGACTCATTTATATTTAGTCAGGTCTGGATTGAGTCCGGTGGTTTTAACCTAATGACAAATAAATATTGGAAAAATATACAGCAATAATTATTATTAGGGATTTGACATATTAATTCTCCTGAAACCTTATTCTACCAATTTCATGACTAAAAACTTATTAACGTCACCAGAGTCATTTGACTCTGGTCCGCAAATTTCTTTTTTTACTTTTCTATCTTGAATCCCATAATATCATGGGAGTTTAAACCCATGATATCATGGGTGGAATCCAGGTCCATATAAGAAGATTGTTTAGTCTTTTTAATGTACGGGCTTCTCAACTTATAACATTTGGATTTCTTTATATCATGTGTTTTTAAACTCCTATGATATCATGGGATCCAGGGCATAATTT
The DNA here is from genome assembly GCA_029852735.1 of Persea americana. Taxonomy (NCBI): domain Eukaryota; kingdom Viridiplantae; phylum Streptophyta; class Magnoliopsida; order Laurales; family Lauraceae; genus Persea; species Persea americana. Next base: position 59,968,436 of record CM056816.1, on the reverse strand, counting down.
TTTTTTTTAAAATGTACCAGAGTCATTTATTAGATTTTCAATCATGAAATTGGGGAAGCAGAGTTTAAGGGGAGTTGATATGTCAAATCCCTTTATTTATTATAATACGTGGATGAATTGGATTCGTCAGCATTGAATTTTGGTTTCTCTGTGGACCCATCAAGTACAGACTTGGGCCCAGAACCACTTCGGTTCGGGTCTAGTTGGATTTAGGGCCTGACTCGACCCATTTCAAGCCTTTAGGCCAAGAGACACATGGGTCAACCTTCTGGGGACTGGTTCGTGCCGAGCGACTTTTCAAGTGCCAAATTAACAGTCCAACCATAAAAAATTCATATCAAGCATTACTAATGCATCTTTGGGTTTGTTTCGATATAAAAAAATGACAAGTGAAGAATCCCACTTAGATAGGCAAAAGAGGGAAAAGTAAATGTGGAGATCGGAGAAATCTCATGTGGAGAAACGCCACTTCTCTTCAATAGTGATTTTCCACTATGTTTAGATTTAAATTAGAGAAAACTATTCAAAAATATATATGAGTAAAAAGTATATTAAACATCTAAATAGTTAATCATCCATTTTTAGTAATAAAGATTCCAATTTTATATTAGAGAAAAGGGTGTTTTTTTCAAACACCACATTAGTGCAAAGAGTTCTTCCAAAGCTCTTGTTTCCATTATGAAAACTACTCACAACTGCATGAGAAAATGAGATACATTTGGATATGAAGACTTGAAAAAAAAAAAAAAAAAAAAAGAAAAAAGCATGAGGCCCAGAATCCAGATACACTGTTGGATAAAAAGATACAGACTAAGAGCTTGTAGTATCGATCTGCAACTTTTGACAAAACCCAAATTCAGATACACACTTCTGCATTTCCTTAGATCTCCACAACTTGTTCAAAGATGCGCATAGCCGACGTGGGCAATCCCAGTAGCACATTTATACTCTTCTTTTCCTTCCCATGTGATAGAAACAAGATCACTTCTTTCTCAGGTAGAGCCACAGGCCCTGTTTGCGTTGGCTCTCCCCATCCAAAATCAGTGACATGGAAAGATAGCCTAGACCATGTAGTTATCAGAAGCGTTGCTGTCAGTGAAGGCCTCTCTCTTGTTACTTCAAAGTAGTCGATCGCAGATCGCATATAATCATCTGTAACCATTCTAATTGCCTTCTGAACCAACCCAACAGCATATGACAAAGGATTCTTCAGCAGTTCGCCTGCGGTGCAAATTGAATTGGTCAACACAATTCCATTGCCAAAGTAGCCGTTTGGGAGTGGTGGGTTGAATTTAGACCGCCCATCGACGGCGAAGAGGAGCTTGCTCTGCTGATTAGGCTTCAATCCAAGTGCCTGTGTTCTTGCTCTCCACATGAATGCAGTGAGCACTTCAAAACTTGTGCACTGGTCTAGTAACTTGTCTTCCATGGCCTTTCTCTTGAGCAGTTCCTGCTTTTCGCGGTCGAAACAGAAGGAACCATAGATGATTTCTTCCTGGTAGAGATCGGTAGAGTCTGATATGTCTTCGATCTCTGTGAATTCGTGGTGGGGGAATTGTGTCTTGGGTGGGTCTCTTGATTTGAGAATGGTTCTGTCTAGGAATGGTGGAACAGATAGTGTCAGGCCTCTGGCGGTTTCAGCCCATGAATTTACAAACTCCATTGCAGCAATCCCATCAAACATGCAGTGATTTACGGCTAGTCCAAGAACAAATCCTCCACATTTGAATCTAGTCACCTGAACAAAAGATATCAAGGAAAAAAAAAAAAAAATTCTCAGTTCAGATGTTAGCAATGCAAAATTCAACTGATTGGATGATCTTAACAGACTTTATTATTACTGAATGTGGATCATTGGACCCAATAATTTACAGTCCATTTGTAATCACATTTGGGCCACATCTCTGAAGGGTTTAGCATCATAACATGCATGGCCCACTTAAGTGGGAGGCACATAAATTAGGATATGGGCCAACCCTGTAGATAACTCCTACATCTAATGTTTTTGTAGGTATTTATCGACTGATATTCTGCACAAAAGAAATATCATTTGTTGGATTATCTCAATGATATGCTCGATAAGGATCACTCAAAGGATGTTCATGGGCGGTGAGGACGGGCCGACACATATCCAGGCCTGGCTGGGCTTTAAAAACAGAGGCCCATATCCGGCCAAAGCCCGACATGATCCATGAGTGCTTGGCCAGAGCCCCTGCCTCAAAGTAGCCAGGCCGAGCTTGCCCATTTAGTCAATTGGGCAGGGCCAGGCTGGACAGCATACATCATTTGGGCTACGATGATCTGAGGGGATGATTTTTCTCAGGTGGGCTCCCTCATTTGGACAGCATACAACTGTGTGTGGGTCTTTCGATTGAGACAACAAGACGAGATCAAACTCAAGCAGTCAAGCCCAATGAGCCGAGTCAAGTAAGCTTGTGCACTTGCTTGTTGGACCCGCTTGCAATAAATAAAAAAAGACCCATATCCTACACGCTCGATCCATGTTGGATCCGGGTCCAACTACATCCTGGATCTGCCCCGAACCCAACCCGTCTACAGGCCAGAGAAGCAAAAATTCTCTTATCCTGTCAAAACTCTCCAATCCAAGAAGAAGAAGATGATCAAATTCGCAGACCTGGGCAACCAAAGGAGGTATATCCAGCATGTTCTTTGCACCAGGAATGTCATAAAGAAGCTTCCCAAGTGTTGCTGGGTCGGGTTTTGTTATGTTGCCCACAGCATCCATCGTGCAATTTGCATGGGCCTTGACGAAAACAGCTCCTTCACTGGTGCAATTCACTATCAGCTTCCCCTCACTGCTGATTGTGAGCCGCCCGGCAAGCGGATAGTAGTGAACAAGAACCTTTGCCAATGCATCCTTCATAACTCCGGCGGCGGCTTCACTCCCCTTGTCACTGGCCTTGTAGCAGTAAACAGTTTGTACAATGATGGCTATGTTCTGGTCGAGGTTGGAGAGGAAGTAGAGACCCTTCTCTGTTTCCTTTGCAGGTGGAACAAGAGCTGGTTCTCCTTTATTAACAGTGAACTCAAACACATGGTCATTTGAGTAATTCATTAGAACAGTCCCTCTAAGCTCAAGCACCTGAAAGCACAAGAAAGAACAGGCATGCTAGTTATCACTACTTATAATGTAAGGAATTTGGAGTTATTTGTGTGGGCCTATTCAACCTTTTTGTGGCCCATACAGATATGTTTTGCTTACTATAGCTTCACAAAGAGCACAATAATAAAAAAAAGAACCTTGCGTTGCCAAAAAAAAAAAAAAAAGACCAATATATATGGGGGTGAACCAGAAATTCTTCGTTGAGGGGCCACTATGTAGGAAAAATATTTTGTGTGGGACACATATAAAAAATGAATGTAGTTTTCAAATATATATGGACTTTTTTTGAACGTTTTGGGAGAGCCATACGTAAAATATTATAAAAATATTGAAAAGACAAAAGGGGTCTTTTGAAATTTTGAGTGGGGTGGGGCGGTCGCTGCCAGCACCCCTCTGGTTCCGCCTATGAATGTGTGTGTGTGTGTCTACCTAATGGTTGCATGTACAGAAAAGGGAAATTATAGAATTTCTATTTTTTTAATATTTTGGGAAAATGTTGGAAAGTTTTACTATTTTACGAGTTGCTATATAAATTACCATTTTTATGTGATTGATTGCAGTTTTACTATTGTATTCAGGCATTTTCAAGGTTTTAGTTTTCACACTTTTCTCACTATATATATTTTAATTTGACTGATTATAAATATCCTGGAATTATCACAAAATCAACATTATCTAGTAACATTATGATATTTTCAAAATATTGTTGTTTTGTGGCATCAACAATGCCCTTCTTCACACATTCCGATTTGTCAATTTGAATTTTCTAAGTAACTGATAAAATCAGTATAGGAGATTTTTTTTTTCGAGTATCTGATAATTTTGAAGCATTTCCAAAAATAGCACCAAAATTGAAAATATCACAAACAAAGGATGATGGAATAGGAATAAATATGGAACAAAAGGAGGAAAAAAGACCAATGAAAATGGCTTTAAAGTATTCTACACATTATTTTTAATTACTTAAAAACAAATCTATTTCCACTATATTTCTCAGATAATATTTTCAAGACGATTAATTTATTTCATCAATAACGATAAGCCATTGGGAGGGGGACCATGTATTTTTAAAACTCTACCTATACCAACATCTTTTAAAAACTTCGAATTTGAGAATATTCCAATTTTTTTTTAGAGAGGATAATCTTACAAGAATGATATCTGTGACAATGATGCAACCTTAAACTCCAAAGGAACAATATAATTTCTAACACCATCAATATCATATAATCATATTTATGTTTAAAATGCACTAAATCTCCAGGAGCGAAAATTTTGTGTGTCTATTTTCTTTCAAAGCTGTATATACTACTTTTCAATAAAATGAAACGAGGAGGCAATACTTTTCTGAGTCCGGATCCCCTGTTTGGACCAAACAGGGAAACCCTGTTTGGTCCAATGAGGGGGTGCCACATGGGGAGAAAAAAAAAAAATTCATTGGGCAGATGGAATGTGGTGATAGGATTTTTTTCCCCCATGTGGCACCCCCTCATTGGACCAAACAGGGTTGCCCTGTTTGGTCCAAACAGGGGATCCGGACTCTACTTTTCTACGCCGAGATGTATGCTAATACCAAATATTTATAGTAGCAGGTATGGAGAAGAGTCAGAACTCAGAAGACACAGTGTGAATTGACTGAATGATAAAACTTAATGGTAGCAGGTATGGAGAAGAGTCAGAAGACACAGCGTGAATTGACTGAATGATAAAACTTAATGGTAGCAGGTATGGAGAAGAAAAAACAAGAAATGAAAATTTGGCAGGTGCCGGGAGGTCTAATAACCAGTCATAGTACAATGAATAGAAGGATTACAAATTAGGTGTTTGGTGCAACCGATTTTGTCGCCGAGAAATGAGGAAAGATGACTTTTTTTTCTTTTTTTTTTAGAGAGAAAAGAACCCTTGATCAAGCTTAATCTATTTCTATGAAAAAAAAACCCCAATAAACATATGATGATTTAACTTATATAATTGATTCAGGGGAGTATTCTTATGCATACTTCTCTCACCATATGGTGATGGATACTTCCATTTTTGGAATTTTCAAAGTATAAAAGGGAATTTTTAAATACATAGAGTGAGGTACACTTGTACTTGAAAATTTTCAAAAAATGGAAGTATCCCTCACCATAGGGGTGAGGGAAGTATGCATAAGAATACTCTCCATATATATATATATATGGGGAAAAGCTAAGAGATGATGACAAACATGATGATAATTGTGAATTTCAACTACAAATTAACTAAATGCAGCAACAAAATCATCAAGCTTACTGTGAAACCCATTTTGATGCTTGCCAATTGTATGGTAAGAGTGAGATTGGAAGGTTTTAGTGTAGATTAGAGGTTAGTCAAATATACTATCTGTATAATATGATGAACAAATACATACATCTGGATTTTATTTTTTTTAGTTGCACATATGCGGTGAAGAACATGCAAACAAGTGTAGAGAAGTCGTACATGTGAATAGATTATTAAAATTATGGTACCCTGCTAATATTTGGCACATATGATGATTATGCTACATATTGAATAGGTTACGACTGTAACATAATATTATAATAAGTATAGAATTATAATAAGATCTCTTAAAAACATAAAACTTGTTAAGATAATGAAAGGACTAGATTTTAACCCATCTTCTTATTTAATGTAATCATTGTACTTTATATGTTATGGTATTGTTCTTATCATACAATCAGTAAAATATTCAAATTCATAATTTACTTAAATTATATTAAGACCTTGGGGTTTTGAATAACCTCGTCTACTAAAGAAAGTTGATATATTTTCCCACATGTATTGGTGCAGCTTTTAAGAACCAAGATGACCATGACTGCATGTGCTATCATATAAAATTATAAATTAAGCGATATCACATAGATTAGTATTTTCAAGAGGGGAACTTTTATGCGATATCACAAAAAAAGTTTTAAAAAAATTATAAATTGCATAGATATGAGCATTTTGCCATTTGTGGAGAATGTGTGGAGAAATATTTTGAGATTTCTCAATTGGTTTCGAACCCGGTCTCTCACCTGAATGACTAGAGATTGATCCCGATCTTCCTTACTTCTCGCATGTGCGAGTTCTCATATTCTGGACGTTCTCACGTGCAAGTTTCAATTTAACCTCTCATCCCCAAAGCCTTCAATTTAATCTCTCACCTGGCCAACTAGTCACTTCACTTGCTGGATGTTTCCAGAGGAAATCTATTCAGATAAGTTTTTCATCTGTGTTTCTGGGAGCTTGCCCATCACCCTTGTCTGAGCCGCCCTACATCTGTTGGGTGCTTGGGTTGCTTGCATTTTTCTTCATCTGTGTTCTAGCATGCCCTGGTCTACTTCAATTTGGAAACAACTTAATATTTAATTTCATTCAAACTTACACTGATGGGACGTGCCCCCACAAAATCCAATAAACTCAACATGGATTTTATTGTGGGGTATCACTTGGGCTGGGCCGTCCTGAGCCACCAGTTTGTGCTGCTGGATATGGGCTGAGGTGGTGCCCCTTGTTTAATTACTTGTATTGACTCTCCAGAGTTACCTGGTGAAGTTAATCACCAATCCGATAACACCTTGGTGAGCCTCTGAGTTGAGTTGCGTTTGAAGAATTTTTTTTATTTTTAAATATGGTTGGTACTAGCATGAAAGTTTGGACTGATAAATAAATGGGCTGGGTACATACTATGTTAAAATATTTAAATTTACAAGTGTGTGTGTCTAAGCTTCATCACCTCTAATCTGCAAGATCAAGCCCCCACCCCAGTGCTAATGCGAAAATCATATTGAGGGGGAGCTACTACATTCAGATTGACAGAAGCTGCATGATGATATCTGTTTGTCAATTATGGACAAATGTAAGGTGAGAAGAATGGAGCTAGGGGGAGCTATACAAGCCAAGGCAATTCAAGATCTAACAGTTCAAACAAAGGCAATACAAGACCTACAGTGCTGATTTTTTTTTTAAATTCAATGTATTTTGGGTAGATCAAATTGTATTATTCTAAGGAATTTTGTTGTAAGGATAAAAAAGGCATGACAAAGGTTGTCAGGCCTTAAAACCCGAAAGGCAACTCGATATAGCGAGCGTGACGAACCTCGTCCAGTCCGACCCGAACTCTTTTAAAGAGTTTGAGGAGGAGTGCTATTCTTAGTGGATTATGACTAGGAGTCTTATGCACGGATTTTGGGCTGTAAATTGGGTGATTCTCTCAACCCAAACACACAAACAAAAAGTTAATTATCTCTCTTGATCTGAGGTTAGAATACCCTAAAAGAGATTTCCTTATTTCTCTAAAGCCATTGAGAGATTGTTCTGAATAGCTGCTCTAAAAGGTTTTGTTGCTTCTACGCTTTTATAGAAGATTGATCATCTTGGTTGACAAGGTGTGAGGAGATCAAGTAAGGAGGGCAGTGCATGGTGGAAGTCATGTAAGTGGAAATTGTGTAAGAACAATTACAGTTCTTAGATCGAGGTACAGCATGGGGTAAAAGAGCTGTGAGTATATCTTGTAACTGTTCGTGAGATCTTAATTTCTAGATCGTTATTTTTCTCCCTGGAAAGGATTTCCACGTTAAATTTGTATCTGCCTTTTTGTGGTGATTGCTTGATAGATTTATTTGTAGTTCTATCTTATTTGATTGGTTACATCAGCTGCATTAGTTTGATTAATTAGACTAGCATCCATTCTAGTGGGTTCTACAAAACTCTCAGTCTCTCGTTTGACCATTTAGGGCCGAACAAATGAGTATATTGTTCGGCCCTGGGTGGCTGAATAATATCATCTTGTTCGGCCCTTTGTCCACCTCTGCCCGGCGGTGAGCAAGGAGAGGGAGTGAGGGAAGAAAGGGAGGAGTAATTTGGAGATTTTTTTGGAGGGGTCCATCTGGGGTCTCGTGGATGGATGTGCTCGGAGCAATAAGGGATGTGTGAATGGCAGCTCTCTTAAATTATTGAATGCCAACTGAAAACTTTTTGAAGAACCTAAAGACTGGTTTGAAAAGTTTTAAAACTTGTGTCCTTTTTTTAAATAAGATAAAAACTTAAAAAATTATTTAAAAAATTTCTTTTAATCAATGAAATCAGCTCCAAATTGACCCAATTCATATAGCTCTTTCAATCTTTTTGAAATGTCCTTTCAAACGATATAAGATAATAAGGAAACTGATTGACAGATAAAAAGATTCTGTATTTGAAGGTTGAAGGGTTCAACTGGTGAAGTGAAACGAAAAACCAGTGAAAAAAGAAGAAAAGGAAATAGGGGATGCAAAAATTTAGGTTGGTGAAAAGTTGAGTTAAATTGAAACCTGCCCCACTCAAACCATCCATCAATCTTGTACGGGAGATTGACAATGGTAGGTTTATAATTCACAATACCCAACCAGCGTATGGACTGCACAAGTTGAGTTAGGTTTAATATTAACCCTAAGTGGTTGGCCGAGTGGTTAGGACTACTGCTCCTCTTTCTTCTAGATCTAGAGGTCCTGGTATCTATCCCCAACTCCCCGCTCTTTAGGAACTGAAGGTTGAGTCCACTAGTGCCACCATCTGAGGGTCACAGGGGTTTTATCCGACTTTTCTTTGGCCTTAGGGAATTAGTCCAACCCAAAGGATTGGGAACCCTTCGTTAGCCAAAAAAAAAAAAGAAGTTAGGTTTAATATTAGAATTTTTTACTTATAAAATGTTATATTAGATATCCAAATCATATACGTTTTACTATTTGGAGGAGGTTTATAACTCAAAACTACTTTATCTTCTTCTACAGCACAAGATTTTTGTGTCAAAAATCCATTGGGAAATATTAAAGTAGTTATAAGTAGATCCGAGGCTGCCAAAACCTATTCCTAACCACATCATAGTATTATAAATTAATCATATCTGCATTGAATTACTATCAAACTCGCTCCCAGAAGAGCTAGACAAGAAAGGTCACCTGTTTAACACTCATCCCTTCCTTAGTATTATCTTAGGGCTCGTTTGCATAACAACTATTTCATGTAAATAAAAACAAAAATCAAAATGTTTTCTATAAAAAACCATCATCGAATGCGAATGCTTTTTTTTTTTACATCAAAACCATCAAGAGGTATGGGTTTGCTCCCCACGTTGTGTGCCCAAATCTTGCCTTAGACTTACCCGGTAAACACCTTTGTGCATGGGAAAAATCTTCGTTATAAAAAAATATAAATAAATAGAAAGGTGGAGTAAAAGATTCTCTTATTCTGCACTAGCCAGCCACCTTTTTTTTTTTTTTTTCCTCTTTGCTAGATTGGACTCTTGATAAAAGACATAAAACTTATTTATCAACCTCCCATCACCACCTACTACTGTCAGGAGTTCTTGAAGAGCCAGTCAGTAAATTTGCCTATCGATTATAGGGGTCAATTGGCTGTAGGAGTTTTCGACCTCCGTCTGGCTAGCCACCACTCTTCTGTCAAAAGATGAACTTGCCCCTCACTGCATTTAATTTATTGATGTCCTGTTGATGTTAGTCGGTGCGCGCTTTGCCTGTTAGGATGCACTTGCCTAACGAAGCTGGTAACTTTTGCAGGCGGTTCCTACTGCATTTCATGCTTTCTGTCGGACTGTATCCTTCCCAAGACTTAGCAACACAAATTTTACCAACCCTATCCGGTACACATTTGGTGCCTTTGCCTTGCCTTTTCTCTCACTCTTTTCACTTCAGTACAAACTATAAAAATAGGTACGTGCTAAGCTTGGACTCAAAAATAAAATTATTTTTAATTTTAAAATATTTTTAAGATACTATTGAGAAAAAAATATTTAGAACAAACAAATATACCATTTTATATTGTTATTGGTAATAGAAATATTTTAGTAAGGACAAATATACCATTTTATCATTTTTAGAATTCCAATTATTAAAATTTATTTAAAAGTAAAATGTATAGAAAAATCACATAATTTGAAAATCAAACATGAATTTATAAAATTTAATGTATTTTGATTTTTCACGTAAGAAGCCTACATAATTTTTTTTAAATACAAAATAAATTCTAACAAAAATATAACAATATCATTTGAAAAAAATAACCAGAATTTTATATGAAATTGATGATTTGATTTATGGATATCATATAATTTTATAATTGTATAGACCTCTTATAGTGCTCAAGCTTTATCATCATGTTGGTCATGTGGTAAGCTACTATGTTCAAAATTGAATGATAAAAACTAATGGGAGGAATTATTAGAGAAGTTATTAAATGGTAAAAAAAACACATGGTCAAAATCAATTGGCAATTGGCAAGTGAAATTGGAAATCAAGTCCAGTTTGCTTCATATATTATAATTTGTAATGAAAGTCTGAAAACTTTCACAATTTCCACAAAAATGGATTGCCTCTATGTTTATCTAAAATAATATTTTTCTGCGTAATCATAAAATTTTGTGCATTTCCAATTCATGCAAAGGTGGAGTCCCGTGGCTAAAAATTGCTTAGGAAAGTAGTTTCAATCTTAAGGGAGGATGGCTGATTTTATTTTCTCCAAAGTATGAGTTCATGCACGGGTGGACTCACACTATAGGTAGTGGGTGCGGCCACCCCAGGTAACTTTTTGAGTTTCCTTAAAGGGCCTTGGCCCACATAAGCTACGCACCAATTGGGGCCCAATCCTGCACCACTTCATGACCTGGGTAGCCCCATTTCAATATCGAGAACTTCTTCCGATTTCATTTAAACCACATTCTCAAATCAGCAAACGCCTGACCTGTCCCATATGTATCTCATGAATAATCACCCCACGTTTAAACCTTGTGATCGCCCCATGTCACAAAACCTGGGTGATCGAGAGTATCAGATGGTCTTCATGCCAATCTCTTTCAACTTCTTTTTCTTACTGAGAGTTCGAGATCCTCTTTGCACCGATCGAGCATCTTGTTTAGTTTCTCCCTCACACACCAAATAACCGTAAATAAATCAATCTCTCTGCCTCAAATGTAGTCATACTACATCTGAGCCCTTAATATCCTAATCATAATTTCTAATCCTAAATTCCCAAATCCTAATCCAAGACCCTAAGCCCCAAATCACCTAATCTGAGCATATCTACAAGTTTGAAGATTACCAAATCCAAACACCTAGGATTAAAGGAAATGTTATCTTAGATGTTTTGATGATGATGAATTGATATTCACCCGAATTTGAGAGAGGTAGTGGGAAGACCATTCAATTAGGCAATTGTTAATGTGAAAAGAGTTCGCGAAATTAAGCAAAAATTTAGCCCCACTCAAACAAAAGTTCTGGGTCTGCCACTGAGTTCTTGAGTTTACATCTCCATGGAGAGAGAGAGAGAAAGAGAGAGAGAGAGAGCAGATTTTTTTTAAACTATGGTTTCCCCTACCTTAAGAAGCGTCACTTATGTGGACTGCTGGGATGTAAGAGATCACAAGGATAAAGGGTATGTGGATTGAGTTGGATAAAGGATGGGTCAAGTACTTTCGACTCCATCAGATAATCGTAAGTCTGTAATTTAAGTTCTCTCGTGGGCCTTAACATAAATTAGGCTACAAGTTGGTCTTAAGTCTTAACAACCATTGTTTATGCTGAAGAATGTTTATGCTGCTATCTACACACTGAATATAACTTTGCACACATGCACTTCTTTTTTTTAATTCCTAAACTACCCCTCCCTCTCCTTCCCTCTCCCTGCAGGCCAGCCGCCCCCTCTGCCCGACCTCAACGCCCGCAACCTGTGACCGACCCCTCTCCCTGCTCGTCATCAGTCGCCACCCTCTCCCTCTCTCCTTCTTCCTCTCTCCCTCTTCCTCTCCTCCTCCCTTTCTTCCTCTCCTTCTTCCTCTCTTTCCCTCTCCTTGCTCGTCGCCTCCCGCCCACCCGCTCCCTATCTCCTTCTCCCTCCCCCTCTTCCTCTCCCTCTCCCTCTCTATTTCCCTCTCCTTGCTCGTCCCCAGCATCGCCCGCGCCACCATCTCTCTCTCCCTCTTTCCCCCTCCTCCCTGTATCGCCTCTTGCTCGCGGAGGTGGGCGGCGAGACATGAAGGAGGGGGAGAGGGAGAGGGAAAGAAGGAGAGGGAGATGGTGGCTCGGGCGGCGTCGGGGACGAGCACAGAGAAGGAAATAGAGAGGGAGAAGGAGAGATGGAGAGGGTGGGCGGGCGGCGACAAGCAAGGAGAGGGATCTGTAGCAGGCAGCAGGCGGCGGGGTTGGGTTGAGGTGGCAGCCGGTCGGCAAGGAGAGAAAGGGGTAATTTAAGAAGTTAAAAAAAAAGTGTATGTGCAAAGCAATTCCCCGTGTGTAGGTATCAGCATTCTATATCAAACATCAACCTCGCTTTCAAAGAGTTGGAATTGTCTAGGAGGTCTATTCAAAATTTATGTGCCTAAGTCAACAGGCCACTTGGAGGACCTACAAGGGAAAGGAGACCTTGGTTGTGCATAGGATCCTATAGATAGGAGATGGGTGAAGTTAAACCTCCAGCCACTTGATATCCTCCATTCAATGTCTATTATAAAAAACAACAATTAATCTAACCGTTAAAATGCTAGCCTTTAAGCTTTCTATGAAACTAAATATGGGGAGTTTGTTGAGTGCAATTTCATCCCCATCAGACCAACATACAAAGTTTAATTTTTATGGCCAATCTACTTTGTAAACCATAAGGTGTCTATCTCTATTTTTTTTTCTTAAATTTCAGCATAAATACTTTTCAATACTCCTCCTTGGGTGGAGCTCAATCCTCAACACTCACCCTAAGGGGGGAATCGGTCAGCACATAGCTTGTGACTGTTGTCTCTCATACCATCTTATTTCTTAGCTAACACTAAAACATCAAGGCGTTAGTAAGGCAGTATAAATACTTTTCAATACTCACCCTCCAGTCGAGCTCACTCTTCAACATTCGGACCTCAAGTAGAATTATCCGAAAAGCCTTTTTGTGTCCTATATTCTGTAGACATCTTTTTTTCACTAGTATTACATCATATCATATGATTAAGTATAAACGCCCTTTTTCCACTAGTACTGTCTTAAGTATTTTGAAGAAAATGAATGAAACTGATACAAACTGGTGCCATATGAAATTTTTTTATTTTATTTTAAATAAGCTAGAAAATTGAATTTTCAATGAGTCTTAGGTCAAAACGTGGATTACCACAAAAAAGCTGATGATGGTCATGCTGGGAGACAGATTAAATAAATAAAAATGACGTATTAGATATGATGATGATAGTAAATATTTTTATATCTTATATACTACTGATACCATAAGTTATACTAGGAAAACCCAGTCATAGCTCTACCTTGCCACTGTTTTTGAAAATCAAAAGTTCATAATTACTAGTCACACAGTATTCCTGAATTATTCATGAACAGGCGGGATTTCTGATTTCTCCCATTAGCAGACCATGTATTGTGAAAGGTCTAGTCATAGCTAAGGGGCCTTGCCCCCGAGCCGTCAATGGTTTGGTATGTGTATATCCCTTAGGACCCTTGGTATGCCTTCTCTTTCTGCGTGTGTAAGCTTCCTTACCACGTGTGCGGACTATTTCTCCACTTCAGAGGGCTGCTTTCACCTATATGTGGGCTCTCGATAGGTCCAGCCTCCTTGGCTAGAGTACCAAAAACATAAAAAAAGTAACATGCATTCATCAGGTATCCTACAAGTCGTGACACTGATACACGATCGGTTTCTTAAAAAAAACCAACCTATATATCCACCAATACAATACATAAATAAAGGCTAATATAGCTCAATCATGTGTGTAGAGAAAAATACTATGCATGAAGTCTTAAATATTCCATATATCATGTGTGTGAGAAGATTATCTAGCATGTTTCAACTTCAAGTGAAATATACTTAAGAGGAATCGGATGCAAGTGACATCCAGGTACATAGTCCACTACTAATTCGGCTAACCTAAGAAAACTTCATACTTACATCTCAGATCCCTGATGAAATGCATCTCGAAAAAAAAATCCGTATAAGAATATGTACCTTTGACAGAGACCAAGGAATCAAAGGTCAGGATTGTTGAGCTGAGTATAGAGATGCCAGTCGAACGTAGCAAAGGCTCTCTTTATATAGACAGACTCGCAGACATATGAGCACATAAATGAAGTGGTTGGTTTTTTCGGTCAATCAATCGAGCAACTGATTTTTCATATTGTCTTTTAATTTTAGGAACACTGCAGGCAGTACCTCTAATTAGTACGAATGAAAGCATTTTGGAACAATTATCGTATGGAAGGTGTTAAAGCTAACAATAGCCTCAGAACAATCGAAAAATATATATTTGGAACAATTACCGTATGAAAGGTGTTAAAGCTGATAATAGCTCCAGAACAGTCAGAAAATGTATATTTACACCAGAACTGTTTGTATGCTAGGGATGTAGGATATCCTACAATCAGAAGTGGGCAGACTTGAGCAGTCCGTTTTTTTTATTTTTTTCCTTGACTGTGGGACTAACAAACCACCATCCAAAGAGTTGGATAGCTGTATGAGTATAAGAACTAATATTGCACCAAATTTGAACCATTGACCTATCACGATCATCAAGAAATTTGCCAAAAAGTTACGTTGTTTTGTAAATTATAAGAACAACTTATAAGAAATTTGCAAAAAAAAAGAAAAAAAAAAGTGGCTTATAATTTGTTCTTATAATTTGCAAAACAACGTGAATTTTTTACAAATTTCTCGATAACCATGATAAATCAACGGTTTAAATTTGGTGCGATATTAGTTCTTACACTCATACAGTTATCCAATGGTTTGGATGATGGTTTGGTGGTCCCACAGTCAAGTGAAAAAAAAAAAAACCAGACCGTTCAAGTCTTCTCGCTTCTGATTGTAGGATATCTTACATCCCTACGATTGTGATGTCCTACAGACGAACAGTTATGCAGTAAATATATATTTTTCGGCTATTCTAGGGCTATTATTAGCTTTAACAACTTCCGTACGGTAATTATCCTAACAATTTTTTTCACTGCAAGGGCACAACAATAAACAATTGATTGATAGAAAGTAAAACTAGTAATGTTAGGTCCTTTGAGTCCATCATGTGAAGGCTTATATTAGTAATGTTATTGTTAGATCCTTTGAGTCCATCATCATGTGAAGGCTTTTATTGAGTTGGACTTAAGTTCATGGGGGTGACTCACATGTGTACATTTGTGGTGAGGTCCCCTTGCATTTACATGCGGCTGGTCCCAATCACATTATTATGCGCCACCTATATAAAATGTCTTCTTTACTTCATATTTCTTGATCAGCATCAGCATCATCGTCATGCCATGCCACTAGTACACCCAGGCCCCAGCTGTTTAATTGGCCCAGTCTCTTTTCTTGACCTTCTCTCCTATCATCACCACCACTTTTCATTCAACAAAACTATTCTTTTACTCATGAAATGATGGTTGAGAGAGTTTTGCCTATCTAGTTGTAACTATTCTTCAAGGCCTGTTTGTTTAGAACTCAAAATTCTGAAAATTATTTGTATGTGAGAATTTAGAATTCTCAAAATTAATGTTTTCCCTCAAATGGACGCTTTACAACTTTTCAACATTTAATATATTAAAAATTTTGAGGCCAAAAGTGAAATTTATAGAGTCAGCTTTATGAGTTCTCAATATCATTCAAATTAGGAATTCAAGATTTCCAAAGGGAAAACAATGCATTAGGAGAGAAACTACATGGAAAATTCAATATGGCCATCATTTTCTTCTTGACCTTCATCCATTGATCTAGATTCAGTTTAATGTGTACTACCGAAGACAAAAGTATGGTTAAGACATCTTGTATGATCTTATACCCTATTGAGCAACCGCTTATTCCAAAACCAATTGGTGATGAAAAACGGTAAAATAATGGTTTTATAGTAAGTGCGAGGGTGGGGGCTTTACTTCAATTATGACCGCTTAGGAGCGAGGGTAAAAGTTAACCTCAATAATTTGCTGGAACTACGTGGAATGCCTAGTTACATCCATCTTATGCTGGGGTACACAATACACATTGTCTAAGAAATTAAATGAAACCATCAGGATAGGAGAAATAGAAAGCTAGCTTGAACATGAGGCAATGTGGACCTGATTAATAAACGGAATGGAGTTTGCCTGTGCGGCGAACGAAGTTCCACGGAGTGCATGTGTCCAAAACTGGTCCTCACCCATCTTCCCCACTTGTGGAAACTTTATCCTTGCAGTTTCGGTGGAAGACTATTCCAGCAGAGTAGTGACACTGTCAAGGATCTTAGGTTTGAAAACCCCACTCATCAATCACACGAGCCCACTATTCCTTCGGGGAAAAAAAAACTGTAAGAAATAATTTATATTAATAAAAGGAATTACAAAACAGCTACAAGAAAGTGAAAAAAAAAGAAAAAAAAAGAGCATATTAAATAATATTAACACAAAATGTTACATTACTATCAATTTCCTGATTAGCTGAAGCATTTGCCATTACACTTATTGAACTCTTAACATGCTGAAAATCAGCTTGAACCGAAGATAAGAAGTGTACGATTCATTTCAGTGAAAGAGAAATTAAATTCCCATAGCTTGCCATCCATAGAGGTAATCCATTAAATAACATTAGTATAATTGATTTCCACAATCATGGTCGTTCACTCACCCTACCACTGAATGACCAAAAAAAGATAGTAAGAGCTTCAAGAATGACCATCACTTCCGCCTCATTAACTCATTTGAAACTCACATGTTTATAAAACATTAATAGCATAATATCCCTTTCTTGTTACAAAGAACTTCGCCTGCCAAACACAATTTACCTTTTGCCGCTCCATCTATATTAAATTTCAAAACCTTATTTGAAGGAGATCAAATCACTACAATCATCTCCTTATTGATACCACACACCACACAAGCTTTTCAATTTAAACAATGTTAATAATGCTCAGATTCTCAAACCATCCATTGTAACCACCCACTTAGCTAGCTGTGCTCAAAACTACTACAACAGCAACTACCTCTAAGAGGGCTAGAAGTTTCTCTAAAAATCTTGCCATTCCTCTCTTTCCCTAACTATAAGGACCAAAGAATTACAAAGAAAATAATTTTACAAAGCACGAGATCACAACCAAGAAAAGTAGTTGCTCTCCAAGCTATGGGGACAAGTCAGCTAAAGATTCCGGAATGCACCAAGCTAAGCTACTATATCTCTTTAAAAAATAATAATAACTCCACAAATATGATATGAGAAGTCACAGAATAAAAATAAATGACTAATGCTCCTCACTTCCTTTTCACACAGAAGACAAGAATCCACACGTCAATCACATGTGACAAAAAAGAATGGATATGTTCTACTGTAGGTTGTCGACGAATTCTTGACATTTTTTACATCAATCACATGTGTTGGATTCTGGAGGAGTCGACACATGAACTAGCTTATTCAATGGGGTCGTTGGGTGGAAGGTTGGTTTTAACAAGTTCTGTTTGACCTACCTGATCAAATTACGATTTGCTCAATTTACCCGGGTTGGGTCAACACGTCTTAGTCCAATCCAAATATGAACTGTTTATTAATCAAGTTGTAAATGTAATCCCCAAAAGTTAAAGGAGCACTTGGGCTGGGTTAGTTAGGTGTGTGTTTGGCTGTTGGGTTAGAGTGCAATTATCCAGTTGGGTTGAGTTCAACTTGAAGCTGCCCATTTTTATTTTTTAATCAGGTTGAAATTGTTAACCCAAAGTGACCAGGAATAGGAGTTGACAGGAATCCTGAATTATTTGGTGGGATTAGGGTTTGGCATCGAACTGTAAGATTATGGAAGTTAAACTACACTTAAATGAAAATTGAAAACCAAAATTATTAATGAGATGGGATTTATGTAGAATTTTATGATATAGATTTGAATTTTTGCACACACATATATGTATGTATGTATCAATAAAGCAGCAGCTCAATAGCTTGAGCTTGTTTTGAGCCTTACACCTTCAGGTTGGGGGCTTTTAGTAGAGCTTGAGCCAAGGTTGGGTTAGCTTAACATCAACTCTTTTCAAATACTGGTAACCTCTAGGAACCCAGATCAACCTCAAATTTAGAAATACCTTACTTTGGTGTATCTATGATCTAAAGTGGGACATATTTACTAAATAACAAATTATTAATGGCAGAAATAGTAAGTTATTGCTTTTACAGTTAGCAAGTGTGAAAGTTTTTTGATATCTTTAGATTGGTCAACTCAACAGTCTAATTGTGTGCAAAAAATAATAAAATATACAGTGAAAATAAATAGCAAAAGCACACACCTCTAATGAAACCAAATATAACATGGAAAATTTTAATCGGGCGAAAAACTACGGATCTGAATTGGATAAACAATCAAGCACTATGAATCTCGCAATTACAAAACATTCATAGATTCTTCTCTAGATAATCACTACCTAAGGACTGCAGTTGTCTCTTGTGTAGCTTCACGCCTCAACGACTTTATACCATTGATTGCAAAAGTTTGAAACCCGCTTGACTCCTTAGATCTTCTCTGAAAAAAGATGATTTTCTACTAGGGATGTGGAAGAATTAAACTGCTTTCTAAATCAACTCTACAGTACCAGTCTTCAATAAATCTCTAGTGAAGAATTCTCTCAATTATGATCTCTAATTCATAACCTTGAGAGGTGCAGTATCTCTTTAGGGCAACCCATGAGTCCTTTAAATAGGCTTAGGGACATGCTTAATGTTGCATAAGATGATTAGGAGTAAAACTAGCAGTTTGAGACACATCAAAAATAGAAAATCTAATTCTGGCAGAACACTTCGCGTCGCCTGCGCTTGAGCGGGTGAGCATGCACTCGAGCGCGGGTGCTTTCTAGACTTTTTGAGTTCAAGCTCGTAGGGGTCCGCTCGAGCGACTGGCCCCTGTCCCTCCGGATTTTTGCCTTTTTTCATGTACGTCTTCACTTTAGATCTTTTCGGCGGCACAACTACAGTCTATATCTAAAAAATAAAAAAACACAACTCAATGTACCCATATTTGTCCAGCTTCTCCAACCCATGAACTAGCCAACACTCAAAAACCTAATTAAGTGTAAAAACAAATCAAGACGTTTGAGCCTATTCTACTTGAGCCGAGTTGAATAGAGTCATGCTTGACTCATTTCTTAAACATGCCTACAGATAGGGTTGTTATTTTAAAAAAGAAATGAGCTCAAGTCGAATTAAGCATATTTGAAAAAACACATAAGCTAACTGTCTGACTTAATTAACAAAAGTTGATGGATCAATCCCAACCGCTAGCCAACCACTGTTTATCAGCAAATCTCAACTCGCTCAAGTAATTGAGGAAATAAAGTTAATTCAAATAGATCTATTTAAAATATTACTGGTTTAGTTAGACCATTTACAAGTATATTAGTTTGTATGCCCAATTCATATGACAAAGATAACCTGTCATACCATAAAAATTATATGGGGAAAAAATGTCCTCTAGTAGAAGAATTACAAGCAAATTTCTTGTAAAGCAAAAGTTGTATATTCAAACCTATCATACTACAAAATTTATAAACAGCCTTGCTAAAAAAAAAAAAAAAGAAAGAAACTTTCCAATTGCTTTAGAGATGTATATCAATTTGAAAGAATTATCTTAGTAGTTGCTTTAAAAAAACAAGGGAGACAAAAGGGCTTATAGCTAATTAAATCAGGCATTTATATCCACTTTATCAAACAGTTTAAAGTACTAAAATACTTAATTGAATAGGTTTTAATTCAAATACATAAAAAAGTAGACTTCTCAGTTGCCAAACCACAACTAATTCTTATATATATCCCTTGGTTTTAGCCAATCACATTAATCATTCAAAAATCACTTAGGTACCATACTTTGGCCGACTCGAATTCACGCTTACTTTTCATTTTTCAAGATTGCATGATGTACTTGCGAAAAGCATAAAAAAGAAAAAAGATTGCATGATGTCTGTAGATGGAAAAATGCAACTACTACTGACCCTATTTATTTTTCTCCAGACATGCAGCATCAACGTGACCCGGATGGATGTCTCTTTTATTGAATTGTTACTTTGGGCTTAAGGAAAAAAATCTTGATGTATATATGACCCACCTATGTCTTCACAATGGTAGCTGGATGTCGTACATCAACAATTACCCATTTCGTTATCCTTCTTGAATGTCATCCATCCAAAGTGGGGTCACTGCAGAGACTTTATCTTTCATTCTTGAGGTTTTAACATATTAGTCCCCCTTAATCTAAGATGTTTTAATTTTATGACCAAACTTCAGGTAATGTTACCAGAGTCGTTTGACTCTGGTCAACTTATTTGCTCTGGATCTCATGATATCATGGCTTTTATGTAACATCTTAGAAATATTTTTTTTCCAAATGATAAAACCTGAAAAATGGTGATCAAATGCGTATTTACTTTTCACAAAATGTCAGATATTGTATTTTTTTTTTATAAAAAATGAATTTGTTCACTAGTTGCAAAAAATATATGATACAGAAATTGATAAATTCCATGATATCATGGGACTATCCCTCGATATCATGAGATACGGTGAAAAAAAGTTAAAATAATAGTATTGACCAGAGTCAAACAACTCTGGTAATATTATGTAAATTTCAATGAAGAAATTGGAAAAAAAAAAATCTAAGGTGAACTAATATGTCAAAACTCCTTAATTCTATTTATCCCCTGAAAAGGAAGTTCATGCCTTGATTGATTATTAATTGAGAGGACCAGTCTATTATTTCAAGAGCGGAAGGAGGTTGACGGGCAAGGAGAAGAGGAGATAGATGAAGATTGTAAAATTAGATCGGAAGGAGTGCAATTTGTCAGAGGACTTAGTTCAAGACAGATTGGAATGGAGAAACATAATTGATATACCCGATCCCAGCATGACTATACTAGATAAGACTTTGATGTAGATGATGAGAATGAGGACCACGCCACGCTACCGTTTATCATAAAAGCCGGCAAGAATTAGGCTCTTGGTAGTTCACATGTGCAGTTTGAGTCCTTGTTTGGAAGGACCACACTCAATGTCACACGTCTCCCTGAGAATATTTCTTCTTCCAAATTAATTAAACATTATCAAATGTGGGGGTTTAATAGAGTATTTTTCAGGAAAATATCAGAGAGAATGAAGTTATCTTACTAACAACAAAATATGACAGTATACATAACTTAAATCTCAAAACAGCTGCAGGGCACAAGAATACCAGAACTTGGAATTATCTATCTTTTGCAATATCGTGAGATGTCTGTCTCTTGCTATATCACCGGATATGTCTAAAAGACTAAAACCCTTTTGAAACCTCTGGGCCATCAATAACCAGTCACCACTACTGCAGTTTTTATTTTTTTGGTAGAACTTGATAAGTCAGGTGTTATTTTCTCATACAAGTATATTGAAGTGAACCACAAAAGCTGGAGGAATTTATATAGGTTTAAGCTGGTGGAACCACGAAAGAATATACCAAAACTTAGTCCCATATATTTTTAAGCACTGTATGTGGATTTGTATAATTAATTATATTATAATATAAATTAGATTCTAATAATTACACAATTGAGCTTACCATTCTCAAATCTTATGTCTTTATTGATTAATATTATTCATGTGAATATAAATGTCAACTGATTAATTTAGTTAATAGTGTACTTCCCACGGGTTTTATTTAGGGACAATTACCGTACGAAAGGTGTTAAAGTTGAAAATAGCCCTAGAACAGCTGAAAAATGTATATTTACCGCATATCTGTTCGATCTATAGGATATCGCATTAAGGATATAGGATATCCCACAATCAGAAGCGGGAAGACTCGAACAGTCCATTTTTTTTCCTTAACCATGGGATCACAAAATCACCATCCAAACCGTTTGATAGCTGTATGAGTGTAAGAACTAATATCGCAACTCATACAGCTATCAAACGGTTTGGATGGTGGTTTGGCGGTCCCACAGTCAAAGAAAAAAAAAACAGACTGTTCAAGTTTTCTTGCTTCTTATTGTAGGTAAATATATATTTTCCAACTGTTTTGGGGCTATTGTCAATTTTAATACCTTTCGTACGGTAATTGTTGCTTTTATTTATGCCCATTCAATTGGATGGGGCTGTCTGGTGATTGTTGGAACCTCAATAACATGATGGATGCATTAAAGCAACAACACTAGTACAAGTTCCATGAACATCCGTGTGTAGTAGTAGGTTGTCCAAGTACTAGCTATGTTTTAGGGTTGTCAATGAGTCAAGCTCAGCTCGTTGAGCTAGGCTTGAGCTCAACTCATGAGTTTTTGTATTTTATGTTCTGTTTTGATAAAACTGTTAGACGTGAGTGGTCCTTCGGGTTTGTGGATTAAAGAACTCTATATATGGGCTTAAACAAGCTTTAAGGCGCATTGGTATATTAAGTTCAATGATAGCATTACTTCCTTTGCGTTTAAAGAAAATATTGTTGATCATTGTATATACTTGAAGATCAGTGGAGCAAGTTTATTATTTTAGTCATATATGTAGATAACATTCTATTTGCTAGTAATGATCTAGGCTTCTTACGTAATACAAAAGAATACCTCATAAAGAACTTTGAAATGAAGGATATGGCCGAAGCATCCTTTGTACTAAGAGTCGAGATTTTTAGAAATAAGTCTCGAGGTTTACTAGGACTATCACAGAAAGCCTACATCAATAGAGTTCTTGAAAGACTCAATATGCATAATTGTTTTGGAGGAAAAGCACTTATATCGAAAGGTGATCAATTCTGCAAAGATCAATGTCTCAGAAATGACATTGAGAGAAAACAGATGCAAGATATTCCATATGCTTCTATTGTAGGAGGTATTTTATATGCTCAGACTTGTACCCGTCCATACATCAGTTTTGCAGTTAGCATGTTAGGAAAGTATCAGTCTAACCCTGGCATGGTACATTGAAAAGTAGTAAAAAAGGTCATGCGATATTTACAAGGGACTAAAGAACATATGCTCAGTTATAAAAAGTCTGATCACTTGAGAGTGATTGGATATTTAGACTCAGATTTTGCTAGGTGCCTCGACACAAGGAGATCTAGAGCAGGATATATTTTTCTCCTTGCTGGTGGGGCTGTTTCGTGGATAAGTGTTAAACAGACTACAATTGCTTCTTCCACATTTCAAGTAGAATTTGTGGCGTACTTTGAGGCCGCTAATCAAACTATATGGCTGCGAAATTTTATTTCAGGGCTTCAAATCATGGATTCCATTTCTAAGCCGCTGAAAATTTATTTTGATAATACCTCATCTATTCGCTTCTCTAACAACGACAAGAGTTCTAGTGCTGCAAAACACTTTCAAATAAATATCTTGTCGTTGAAAAGAAGGTTCGGGAGGGTTTAGTGTCTATAGAGATAATTAGCACAAAGCTCATGATTGTAGATCCTATGCCCAAAGCATTACCGGCAGATGCCTATAATGATCATGTTAAAGAAATGGGTCTCATTGTGTTACTTTAATGTATGTGGTTGAAATGATTTATGCTATTTACTTAGACATTTTTGTTGATCAATTTTCATTAATAATGATTATGTTCTTTTGTTTATTTTTGTGTGCACAATTAATTCATTATTGAAAAGCAAGATAAATTTCAGTTGGACCAATAAATAGGAATTTTTAGTCCACTCCTATTATTTTCCTCGGTTTATGACTTGACTAAATGGAATTACTAATGTTATGGCACATGGAAGGAATTATGTTGCAAAATTGATGTTTGACTACTATGATTCGCATTAATGGTTTCATTTAGTTATAGTATATAAAAATTAGCATAAACAAGATTGACTTGGCTGTTTTTACAAATGAGTGGCCACTCGTCGGAATTTTTAAATTTAGTTGAATCCAAGTGGCGTCAATAAGTTTTTTTTAAAAAACAAACTAGTTATTCTTCGAAGTTATATAAAAGGTGGATTGCTTTTATATGGTCGTCTTGACCAAGTGGGAGATCACATGTGTGGTCATTCATACCAAGTGGGAGATTGTTAGACGTGAGTGGTCCTCATGACCACATGTGTAACCCTGTTGGGACCCACGGTTTGAGCCCACTAATTTAAGTTACTTGCCCCTTCATAGTTTTTGGTTTTACTAAGTTTATTTTGGATTCAATTAGTAAGCCCAATCAAATAGGACTCTTGTTGGCTGATTTGAGGGAATTAAGGAAACTTATTTCTATTAGATTTCTTTGATGGAAAGAAATCTCCTCTAAGGCTTATCTATATATATGGTTTTCGTGTCTTCTCTTTTAACTTACGAGATCTGAAAAGTAGCCATCAACTTCACGCATATTGGAGTAGGTGATAAGGGAGATAGGAGAAAACCCTATTTGAGAAAGGAGATCCGCTCATAATCAAGACCACGATGCAAGGTACGCTTTTATTATTTGAGATCATATATATGTTGTTTAATGCATAAATTTAGATCCATAGGTTTGATGTTTTATTACGAACCATATCAGATTTAACAAAAACAACTCATGAGCTATTCGAGTAAAGCTCTTAAAGCTAGGGTCTGTTGAGCCTGATTCGTCTGTAACTCAACTTAGTTTTTTTTTTTTTTTTATTGACCGGGGGTGTCTAAGGCCTCTTTGAGCACCAGACTAGTCCCCCGGGGTGGTGTTGGCCTCCCCCTGTTTTCACTCACCGGGTTTGTCGGGCTATATAATAGCCTGGGGTCTCAACGCATTGGCGGGTTTCGATGTTGAGACCTCCGGGTGGTTACGGAGTGCCCCAAGGCCCCCAACCAACGGCGCTACCAAGCATTGGTAATAACTCAACTTAGTTAGGGGCTTGCCTTTAGCTTCGGCTCCTGCTCTGTTTAATTAAGGTAACATTGTATATGGCCCAAGCCTAAGTTCCAAGTTAAAAAGGCTGGCTTTCTCCTTCTTCTTCCCTTTTAACCTTTTTAGATTGGGACGTGGTACAAAATTTAGTGTGAAGCCTACCCACACAAGAACCGCTCACGCTCACTGGGTGGGCAAGTGATACTATCATGCAAGAGACTGGCTTTCTATTGTATACAAAAAAGTTAGGTTTGAACGGCTCCATACCCATTCTTACGTGGATCTCCGGGGGTTTGAATCTTTGGTACGTTACCTTTTCGTATTTGTGTAGGTTTTCTTTCAGCATGTGTAGATTTTCTTTCCACTTAAGTGGGTTGCTTTCCCGTGTGCATGCGGGCTCTCTTTTGGGTCTCATCTCCTTGGAATGGGGTAAAAAAAAGATTTTGGATTTGAAAGTTATAGCTCACGTGGTAGAGAATGTGAGTGCCTGAGTCCGAGTTTCAAAGGAAAAGAAAACTAAAGGGAAGACAAGCCAATCGCAATTCCAAGCTTGGACTCGGCTAGTTTATAATCAAGCTTGAGCTCATGAGAGTAAGGACAAGCATGGACCGAACTAAGCTTGGACTCGGCTAGTTTATAATTTATTCATTTGTTTATTTTGGGCTTGATGTGACCCTTTTAATTTTTGGGTTTGGGTTGAGATTTCAGAGGCTTATTTTGGGTTAGACTTGTGCATGTTACTGATGGTGTTCAAGCCAACAACATTCGACCCAACTCAACCCATTCCCTCAATGGCATTACTATTTCCACCAAATGGTCTTTCTATATGTAAAAATTTGAAGGGAGTCCTATGCTTAATCTGCTATAAATGGAAAAACGAAAAATGACTATGAAAAATTTACCCTAATTGTGTAAAATGAAATCTCCCTCTTGGTAATACCTCTCTTAGGTGTGTAAAATGAAATTAATCCAGCTGAAACCCAAAGAGTCCATGACATTTGGGAGATTTTAGAACTGAATTCACACTCAAATTCTTCGTTTAAGAATTCAGACTCTTAGCATACCCATTTCAAGGTCCAAATTTCAATAGATTCATTTCAAATTTTAACTTTGACTTTCATTCATATTCCAAATTCAGCTAGTATTATTTTGGGCAGATCCAAATTTGCGTTCTATTATCTCTAATTGTATTTAAACCCGAATTAAGATACAAAAGCAAAACATGGTTGGTTAGTGGGCCAAAGTTGCCTAGACTGAAGAAGCCCAGCCTTCGTTGGGCCGGATTTGGGCTGTGTTTTTAGGCCGGTGGGATAGACATGCACCTAATTTTCCGGGTAGATTGTAAAATGGGTTAGGTATAGCCCTACATATGTCTGCCTCACCCAGACATATTTTTCACGAAAAAGTGTGCATATTTTGGGAATGGGCTGGGCTTAGACCTGGACTATGTGCTAGATTCAGGTCAAAGTATAAGGCCCGATAAGTAAATGAGTGGGCTTGAACCAGCTTCAGCCCAGACCAGACCCGACCATGAGCACCCTTTAATCTAAATGAAATCAGAGCCTTGCAGATCTAGCCCAAATCTGTACAGTTGATAATGTATTATGAAGTTTGAAGTACGTAATCACTTGAATTCACTTTATAAGAAAAGTATCCAAACGGGCTTTGAGGGCCCAAACCGAACCCGACCATGAGCACCGCTAAATCTAAATGAAATCAGAGCCTTGCAGATCTAGCCCAAATCTGTACAGTTGATAATGTATTATGAAGTTTGAAAAACGTAATCACTTGAATTCACTTTATAAGTATATTATTCAAAAGGGCTTTAAGGGCCTGTTTGGTTAAAAGTATTTAGGGATATTCTATTTTGAGCATTTGCAGAATTTCAAATCCTACCATCTAATAAGTAAAATTTCTTCAACTAGCCAAAAGTAACTTTTTACTCGGCTAGTAGCAACTTCTTTAAAATAGGGAATTCAAATATCCCACTGACAACCATTGCATTCTCTCATGAATTTATAGGGGAAGGTAAGGTGAATTATCGTTTGGAATGCTCTCAATCAAACAAGCTCTCAATTTTTTTAGTCCTTTAAATTGAAGTTAATATGAAATTCAAATATCGCACAGGCAACCGCTGCATTCTATCATAAATTCATAGGCAAGGTGAATTATCGTATGAAAAGCTCTCAACCAAACAAGCCTTAAAAAAATTTTAGTCCTTTAAATTGCTTTAAATTGAGGTTATTAGCTTGATGTCATAAATTCTCATTTTTGTCAAGAAATTACGACATTCCTTAATCTTAATTTTTATATTTGTCAAAACCTTCATAAATTATAATGCTCCCTCCAAGGAAAAATGTTCATGGTTTGGCCCCTGTTGCCGCAACCGGGCCCCACAATACCCGAGTCCAAAATGGAATTATTACTGCTTTTAAGGCTCGAGAAACTGTGGAGAACACTCGATCGATGACCCTACATCGGAAATTCAGCGTCGGTCTTCAACACATCCTTCCCTTACCAACTCAATGTGCATAGGCAGCCATGGCGTCGAAGAAGATCGTCCTACTCCACAACGCGATGATCGTGACCGTCGATCAGGATAAGAGAGTCTTCCGAAACGGTGCAATCGTTGTAGAGGGAGATAAGATCGCAGCCGTTGGTCAATCTCGTGAGATTCTCCACGATTTCTCCGCTTCTGCAGACGAGATCCTCGATCTTCAAGGCCGCGTCTTGCTTCCAGGTCTGTTTATTTTGAGCTAATCATATCGATATTTTAATGAGAATATCACGATAATCCTCGTGATTGATATAATCTCCATATTACCGTGATATTTTGTTGGGTAATGTTGATGTTAATCTGTTATCGACTAGATCAACTGGCCCCACCTTCTAAAGAATCGAACCATTCAAAAGAAAAAAAAAAAGAAAATAAAGAAAATAAATCTCTCCATGTTTACTTATGTGGGTCCCAGTGTTTGAGTTCGATCAGCACCAATTTCTAATTGTTATCGTAATGCATGACAACCGTCCATCCATCTATCCATCAATGGTTCGATGGATGTGCAAAATCTCGTTCCAATTTGAGAAATATTGACCGTTTGATGGGGAGCATTTAAAGATCAATCAAACTTCTAATGATCCAATTGAGTAATCAATGCCACTGTTGTCGAAGCTAAACTTTATTCACTGACGATTGAACTTATTGTGCATCACATGGATGGTTTGGGTCCTTAAAGAATGGGCTTTTTGTATGAAAAATTGTGAGTTATTAAAAATGATTATTTATTGTTTAATGGTCGTTTTAGTCCAATGGTGAATGTCACTCCAATAAAGTGTGGATGGAACATGGGAATAATTATCAATTCTATCATTAAGTAAGTCAGATGAATGGATCAAACAAATAAACAAAGATTATTGCCGATTCTTAAAATAATGAGATCACTTAGCAAAACTATTAAGCACACCTTCACGAAGGTTAAAATCTAGGACATAAGTTATTGTTTCCGATACTTTACTTTTTATATGTAAAATTGTATCCCTCCATATGCATGATGTGTTCATAATGTACCCATACGGTGATCTTGAGTGGACCAATCACGGCTTGCCATGTCACTGTGGATGCCCGCCTACGGTGATATCGTGGACCATGATTCGGTGGCGGACCTATACACAAACAACCTGGGGCGGGTGCCCCATGTTGATTTTGAAATTGCGAAAAATTTAAAGGGGCTTGACCTGTCCCACATAATCTAATAAACAGTCGCCCCACGTCACGAAACCCTGGTGATCGAGAGTACCAGATCCTAATCGCGTCGTTCTCTTTGGACATCTTCTTTCTACTGAGAGCTCGAGATCCTCTTTGCACCGATTGAGCTTCTCGTTGCCGACTCTCTCGTGGTTACTCTCTCTCACCATTTAACCCTAAATAAAGCAATCTCCCTCCCTAAATAAAGCAATCTCCCTCCCTCCTCGCACCGATTGAGCTTCTCGTTGCCGACTCTCTCATGGTTATTCTCTCTCATCATGTAACCTTGAACAAAGCAATCTCCCTCCCTCCTCAGATTTAGTATAATTCCAATTACTCTATTTCTAAATGTGAGCCATTAATCTCCAAAATCTAATTTCAAACCCTTAATCCCCAAATCCTAATCCAAATCATAAGCCCTAAATCACCTAATCTAAGCATACCTACAAGTCCAAAGCTGACCAAATCACCATTGGGCACACTTTAATCTTCAATTCACAAATAAATCAGGCCTTAGAGTTCATATGTTTGGATAACTTGTGTTATATTTAAGTGGCAATTCTTCTTCTTTGCCATGAGCCCATGACCAACTATAGGGAATTATTTTTAGAGCTAGGTAAGTGCAGGCAACCAAATTTCTTAGATCGAAATAGAACCCCTTTGGGAAGCCAAATTGGGTAATTAGTTGCTCACCCAAATCGTTGTTTCAACGCATCCAAACACCTAAGATTAAAGGAAAGGTTATCTTAGCCGTTTTGATGGTGATGAATTGATGATTGCCGGAATTTGGGAGAGGCGGTGGGAAGACCCTTCAATTAGGCAAGAGATCTTAGCATGGAAAAAAGTTGTGTCTATTTAAATGCAATATATTTTCTCAATTGGTATTTTTAATGTTAAAAAAGTAGGCGAAAGTTTAGCCCCACCCAAACAAAAATTATGTGCCTGCCTCTGCCGTGATCGGTCCACTCCGTGGGGAAAAGCCTCGAGGCATGTCATGTCAGCATTGCCTTGGCATTGGTGTCCGTATGTATTTATGTAATAGTACATATTTGTACTGTTGGAAGTCTAATAGGGCATGTGGCAAAATACCAGTTTGAGTTCTCAGTTATAAGTTCTAACCATGGTAACATGAGTTGTCTGCTATTGCTTTCCTTTTGAAATATTCTTCTTGTATATTTCAAGAGAGAAAGGTCGTCTCTTTGTTAGATATAATTTTTTAGTCTAACAAAGAAAACTTACTGAAATGATTGATTGATTAATCTAACAAAACTAACTAAGTGAAATGATTGATTGATTACATGTGAACAGGTTTTATCAACACCCATGTTCACACCTCCCAACAGCTTGGAAGAGGGATAGCTGATGATGTTGATCTGATGACTTGGTTACATGAACGAATTTGGCCATATGAAGCTAACATGACAGAAGAGGATTCTTTCATCTCAACATTACTCTGTGGAATAGAGCTCATACACTCAGGAGTAAGTGTCCCCTATTCAAATGGCTTTGGGGTTCCACTGATAAGTATATATCCAGATGAAAATGGCTTTCGAATTCTGCTGATTTGTATATCTTCATGCCTGTTGGTAATTATTACTATTTTTAGTTGTTGTTGTTGTTGTTAATCAGCTGACCAACAGCTTAGGACAATGCCAACAATCCTATTCCCAGTTACTATAGCACTGCACTTATTCAAAAACTGTAATGCTAAATTGCTAATAGCTATTGCGAAATATGGAACTGTTTTATCAGTATTTGTGTTGCCCGCCCATGTCTTATATCGCTCAATTTAGGCAGGTGTACTGTCCTCGTGTTTGGTGCAGTTGCATAGAGGCAAACAAACATGTATAATTTTTTATAATGAAATGAACAACATGGGATAAATTAGTTATGATATGTAAATTATTGTATGCCTGTCATTGTATATGCATGCAGAAGGAACATAAGTTTGGATAAAAACTGTCCACAGGTGTGAACTGGAGTGCTGTGCAACTATGCAATTACAGGGATACAAGTCTGGTCTTATGTTTCTAATAAGAGATATTACCCTCTGAGTTCCAAATATGCCTGTTGTTTTATTTGTATGCTGCATGCCGTCAACCTATTTGCCAGATATGGCTTAGATACAGTAAGGACACACCATGCAACTCAGATTTTTCACATAAAATTGAAGTGTCAGGTAAAATACAGAACAGATATTTGCTCACTGTGAAGGATCTGGTATCATAGTTGTCAATGGAAATTTGCACCAAAGTAATATGGCGCCATGTTCTAAATATGCCATCATGTTTTTTCATAATCCCATTAAAGACTCACTTTCCAGCCTAAACTCTGATCTTTGCAAATGATGATATGCACTTCTACCAACATGGAACACATTCTGTGACCTCATTTACACCAAATCCGTTCATATGCATGCTGACAAAATGTCACTGTTCTTTGATTTCCTCATATTGAATGATCAATTTTCCCCCTTTTTTGGTAACAGTATTGAATGATTGTTTAAGAACAAAGGAACAGGCCCTTCTACCCTGTAGAGATTACGTAGTTGCAATTCAATTCCAAATGGTTATGAGCTAATTCTATCTTATAGTTGTCTTTCTAGATCTTATTAGATAGATTTAATGGTAAGGAAAAGAGAAGGAAAAAGATAAATAGAAGAAGGAGAAAGGGAGAAAGAAGAGGTACTGTCGTTGTAGTTAGGGCTTGACGACAGTACATCCCATTTATTTTATAAAGACTTTTGGGTATTTACACATGAGACCCTGCTCATATCTGGACCTTCAAATCAGTCCTACAAACTTAAACTTATTTTCCTACACTCCCCCTCAAGCTGGTGAGTAGATATCTACGATCCCAAGCTTGGAAAAAACGCTTGTCAGTTGTTTCTTTGTGACTGATTTTGTGAGAAAATATGCTAGTTGATCAGCAGTGTGTGTGGGCATCAATACTACTTCTTGTCTTGTCACTTTCTCTCGAATAAAATGACAATCAACCTTGATATGCTTTGTCCTCTCATGATAGACAGGATTTGTGGCAATATGGCAAGCATAATTATTTTCACAATGAAGAAGCATTGGCTTCTTGCATACGAATCCCAACTCTTGCATCAGTGTTTTAAGCCATAAGAGTTCGCATGTTCTACGAGCCATAGCACGATATTCTGCTTCAGAACTTGATAAAGCCACAACACTCTGTTTTTTACTTTTTTAGGAGGCTAAGTTTCCACCAACTAATGCACAATACCCAGTTGTGGATCTTCTATCTGTCAGAGAGCTTGCCCAATCAGCATCAGTGAAAATCTCAATAATTTCAATATCAACATTTCCATGCTTTGAATACATTATATCTTGGCCTGGAGCCTTTTTCAAATACTTCAATATTCGATAGACTACTTTTAGATGCTCTGTGCGAAGTGCATGCATGAATTGGCTCACAACACTGACAGCAAACCCAATATTAGGTCGGGTAATTGTTAGATATATCAATCTCCCCACTAATCGCTGATACATTCCCGGATCATCCAGAAGTTCTCCACTATCTGAACATAACTTGTGGTTTTGCTCCATCGGCATGTCACTTGGCTTAATACCCATCATCCCAGTTTCATCTAGTAGATCCAAAGTGTATTTTCTTTGACTTACGAAAATACCTTTCTTGGACCTTGCAACTTCTATGCCAAGAAAATATTTTAATTCTCCGAGGTTTTTAATTTCAAATGCTAAGCTCAAATGCTCCTTAAGGACCTACATTTCTTTTTCATTGTTACCTGTCAGCACAATATCATCTACATAGACAATAAGAATAGTAACACTTTCACCACTCCTCTTGATAAATAAAGTATGATCTGACTGGCATCTTTTGTATCCAATTCTCATCATAACTTGGCTAAATCTGTCAAACCAAGCCCTTGGAGATTGCTTTAGACCATAAAGTGCTTTTTTTAAACGACACACCTTATTTGCTTGACCATCAGGAACAAACCCAGGAGGTAATTTCATGTACACCTCTTCTTGTAAATCACCATGCAAAAAGGCATTTTTGACATCTAATTGATACAGTGGGCACTGGAAATTTGCTGCAATAGAGAGGATAACCTCACAGAATTCAACTTTGCAACAGGCGAGAATGTTTCAAAATAATCTGCTCCATAAGATTGTGTAAAGCCTTGTGCTACCAGTCGTGCCTTATACCTTTGAATGGAACCATCTAGATTATATTTGATGGTGTAGACCCACTTACAACCTACTGCCTACTTTCCAGGTGGAAGATCTACAATGTCCCATGTACCATTCTTATCTAAAGCAGTCATTTCTTCAAGCATAGCTGCCTTCCATTTTGGATTATTCAAGGCATCACTAATAGATCGTGGTATACGTTCTGAGGACAACTGCAACAAAAAGGCTTTATATGTAGGGGAAAGGAAGTGGTATGACACATAATTTTGAATTGGGTATCTAGTGGATGGGTATCTTGTATGTTTACCTTTTCTTAATGCAATGGGAAGATCTAATTCAGATGGGCTGGAAACTTGAGTGCCTAAATGATCAGAGATTTTAGTGCCTGCTTCTGTCTTTGGATTCGGGACTTCAAACAGTAGTATACCGAGAGTAGGTGGCAGCTCAAATCTGGTTCTCTTCTTGGAGTAAACTTTCAGAGGTGGTGTTTTTACTTGGGCATTGTGCGCTGACTCTCACTAGGAACTGATGGAGGACTAAGAGGAGTTGAAAGGGAAGAACTTGGATATAACGGTGGGGAAACATCCTGAACTAGTGTGGGTGGCTCCCCCTGTTTATTTGGTTCCAATATGCTTTTCCCTGTTGATGAGTAATAGGGTACATCTTCAAAGAAAGTAACATCCATGGTAACGAAGTACTTTCCACCTTGCTGCAGAACATAACACCGATATCCCTTTTGAGTACTAGAATACCCCAAAAAGATACCCTTAAGAGCTCTGGGATCTAACTTTTCCTCTGGTGTTTTGGAACATGAACAAAACAGACACAGCCAAAGACTTTTGGAGGAAGATGAAATAATGGACCATCTGGACAAAGAACTTGCAAGGGACATTTACTGTCTAACACACGTGAAGGCATACGATTTATTAGAAAACATGCAGTGAGAATACCATCATACCAATAGGTTTTCTTGAACCGATGCTCTGATACCAAGTTGTCTTTCTAGATCTTATTAGATAGATTTAATGGTAAGGAAAAGAGAAGGAAAAAGATAAATAGAAGAAGGAGAAAGAGAGAAAGAAGAGGTACTGTCGTTGTAGTTAGGGCTTGACGACAGTACATCCCATTTATTTTATAAAGACTTTTGGGTATTTACACATGAGAACCTGCTCATATCTGGAACTTCAAATCAATCCTACGAACTTAAACTTATTTTCCTACACTTATTGTCAATGTTGTATATCAATTGCATGACTTTATGAGACAATGAAAATTTTTTTGGCCTTTTGATCTCTTGAACCAGGTGACTTGTTTTGCTGAAGCAGGTGGTCAGCATGTCTCGGGAATGGCAAGGGCAGTGAAGTTATTAGGCATACGTGCATGTCTGACCCAATCAACCATGGACTCTGGCGAGGGTCTTCCTGAAAAATGGGGCATTCACAGCACTGATTACTGTATTCAGGTGAAATACTGTCATTGTATTCTTTATGTCATGTTTCAGATATCTGCACATTCTGCCGATGTCAATTTTTAATGATAGTACTCCTGTCATTGTGGAATTAAAGGTTACTGTGCTGCAGCAATTTATAGTTTACTAATGCTTCCATTTTTTTACAAGTGGGGCCTAACTTACAGTGACCCAGATCCTCATCTTATGGACCAACTGGGACTGATTATATAGCAAAGAAATTCTGATCAGGGAACCCAAAACTCTTAAATTGATGTGGATTGTGGAAGGAATTATCAGTTAATAATGGAATATGACAACAACAGTATGAGAAAAACAAGAAAAATCAAAGAATGAGAAGTAAGAATCTCAAGTTCTGGTGCATTTTGGGTAGGAAAGCCATCAATTGTGGGAGCCAACATGGATCAGCAGGTTGTAAGGCCATGAAATTATGACCATCATCAAACTATAATTTTGTTGTGGCACATTTTTCCTTGTCATTTGGATTGCTTTTCATCTAGCTTTCATGGACATCTATGTGCCTCAGGGTCATAAATATGATTGCAAAAGTTAGTATTCTGACATCCTGTTACTATTGCAAATCATTTTAGAAGAGCTAAATTATACATCTGCTATTTTCCATATTTCAACAAATTGTGTATCACACATAGTGTAATATATATATATATATATTTTTTGAAAATCACACATAGTGTGATTGTTATCTACTTATCATTGTTGCCTCTGTTGTCATCATCTACTGTAAATTTAATGCCTTGATTATGGATGGTTTGAGAAGAAATCCAAAGAAAAATGTCATTATCTCTGTTTTCATCAACCATTCAAAGAAAAAAAAAAAAAGAAGAAAGAAAAAGAAATCTAGGTTCAAGTTCCTTGGTGAATGTTGTCTGAAGATTGTGTAATGAAGAGTTAGTATCGAACTATCGATGTGATGGATTTCAATCATGGGCTCTATTATAAAAATTCGAAGGCTTGATGATGATAGATAGGATTAGTATAGGGTGGGCAAGTTGAGACAAAATATTGGAGTGCACACGATCAAAGGGTGCTTCTTAGATTGGAACATACATTTATATGACAACTACTAGACCTGCATTGTTGCTTGAAGCTGAATGTTGGACAACAGAGAAACAGCAAGACAGGATATGCGATGCTGAGATTGAAGTGTTATGGTAAATGTCTGAATTAACAAAAAATGGGATGTATCCAATAAAAGATAGAATCAAGGAATGGCAGCTAGAATGGTTTTTTTTTTATTTTTTATTTTAGTGGGTGGGGCAGTGGGTTGATGGAAGGGCTTGGTTGAAGACCAATAATATTTGAAATGCAGTAGTGAGAACTGAGATGTGACATTTTCCTAGTGTGATAGAGAATTTATTCCTAGGAGATTCTCAAAGGTCACCATAGATGAGTGTGGCAGGTTTTTTTAGTTTGCATGTGTATCTTGAATTTGTGATCAAATGATTACAATCCATTGGCATTATGATCGTAAGACTTTGCAGCATACTTGCTCTTGTTGTTTTCATCATCATCATCATAAAATGGCAAGTGGGAAAATGTCCGATTGTTTACAACTTTACATGTCATGCAATCACTTTATAATTTCAAACTGGTGTTTGTATTAAACTGTCTGAATTTTGAGTTTAGGGAAGCACCAGCGACATGCTGCATATGTTACAATTTGTCAGACCTCAGAAGTTAATTGTGTTCATCACTTCTGCTGCCATTGGAGCAATTTTCCACAGTGGCCGGGCCACTATTAAGCGACTAGCAGTTAGTTTGTGGGGCCCATTGGATAATGTGAATCATGAGATAAGGGGATGGAAAGGTCTATTTGTGACCTAGTGTGCAACAAATGGGGTTCATTTGATCATCTTAACCCTTAATATGCAGAGTACAATATTCAAAATTTGGATTAATTGCACATTCTTTGGTATTTTGCATAATCAATTTAACTATTCCATCATTCTTGTATGACTGACGTTGGTACATTTTCTCAAGGGAACAGTCACAGAAGGAACTTTTCAAGAAACATCATGACACCGCAGAAGGGCGCATCAGAGTGTGGTTGGGATTACGACAAATCATGAATGCAACTGATCGTTTGTTACTTGAAACGAGAGACTTGGCAAATAAGCTCAAGACTGGCATCCATATGGTACAAAATACAAATACAACTTTTTATATGTACTTTATCTTTGTTCCTATACTTTGGTCATTACATATTTGCTTTCTGGTTTGCCAAATTTGTATTTTCATTTTCCGTATTTTTCAATATCCATCAATGCTACTGCCACACATAACTAAAAAAATACTACCAATGATAATAATTAATTTACTAGCAAAATTATTGGAGTACATTTTTTTTTTTTTTTTTGTCTTTATATTACTATTGGAATATACAGGAGTAGATAATTTACTGGAGATTCTCTCAAACGTCGACCTCTGGACACTTACGTGGGTCCGTTTGTGTACTCCTGGTACTGGGTATTAAACTTTTCTTTCTCATTACTAATTAACCTTATACAGCATGTTGCAGAGATACCTTATGAGAATCAGCTTGTGGTGAATACCAGAGAAGTTGATCATGGAACAGTGACGTACTTGGAGAAAATTGGGCTTCTACAAAATAATCTGTTGGCAGCTCATTCTGTTTGGGTCAATGATTCTGAGGTCAGAGATTATCTTCTTTTAACTAAAGTTACCATCTATATTTGTAATTAGTAAAAAAAAATCTTATATCCTTATTTGTTTGTGCCAAGTTTCTTTCTTTTATTTTTTCCCAGGTATATTGCCTAAGCCTCCAACAAAATGTACATTCCAGTTGATATCTATTAACCCAAGCTAAATTTTGCTGCCAGATTATATGGCAGTTACATCTTGCTGTGTCTTTTCCTTGATCGTCTATTTTTTGGTCACAGATGAAGATTTAGAGTAGGAAGGTTTTGGGGGCGTATTCCATCCATGGAGCATGGATGGAATTACAAACAAGACAAGCACACATGACTGAGATTCATATGCCAAAGTGGATATTTGAGCGACAAGAAAGGATAAAATTAAGGATGAGTGCTTAAGAATAAGTTTTTCTAGGCTTTGATTGTTTTTTAAAAACTCATAAGTGAGTTGACTAGTACTGGAGAGTTATTAGGCTAATGCTATAACTTGGATTTTCAAAAGGATGCGAAAGACCCCTGGAGAATGAGTTTTGTTTTGAACAAAATGAAGGAAAGGTGCACGACCAATGGAGGAAGAGTCCAGCATACTGCGAGGGGTGGTAATGAGGTTGATGATTCATTAGTTAAACAATGAGCGGATGGAAATGATTTGTATGTAGGACCAATGATGATTTTTTTTTATTGGTCTTCTTTTTAATTGCACGTTTCTTCGTTACTTTGCTTCTTTTATAGATTCTATAACAACTAAGCCCGCCTATACTTCTTTAATATCTTCTTGATGTTGGTTTATTGAATAAAAGAAGGCAGAAGGCTCCAGTTCAAAAACTTGAAAGTGATGTGGTGCCAGGAGAAGGGAGAGGCTGATTAAAAACTTAAGACAAACTTGTGAGAAGTGAGGTGCTATATCGCCAAGTGATGGAATATAGCTTTAAGTTGGAATGTGTGGAGAATTAGTATTCACATTGCAGAACCAAGGAAGGCTTTGATGATAATAATAACTACAAATCCATCCATAGTGTGGGCATTGGGTCATTGGTCTGTTTCACTGACACTGGTCCCCATATCTTATCATGCACATACTGAGGTTTAGGACTCACTTATTCCTTTCGAATGATATGATTCACAAAATCACATACTATGACCTGTTTATACAAGGTTATACGAACAAGATACATGCAGATTGCAGACCATGCCCTCAAACCTGTGTTACATAGATTCTTAAAAATGAGAAGAATATCACATATCAATTTATCAACGGAGTCTCCTGCCCAATTTTTCCCAGCAGGGCCAGCACTGTGTTGATTCTTTGCGTCATAACTGGGTTCTTCTAGTATTGGTTTATACACTGTTTTGTAGTTGGCCAAATATTGTTTTCATTTCCTCCTTTTGGTATCAAGATATCTTGGATTTCAGATATGTATTTATAATGTTCTATCGTTTTCTTCTTCTGGGGTAGACTATAGCCTTCGACCAACTGATCTTCAAGGTAGTTTCTCTTTTGCAGTTGAAAGAAAAAAAAAGTCCATAAAATGTATTCACATATATATATTTTTTCTTTTATTAACTAATACACTTTTAATTATTTTTTCATTTTTAATAGAAATTCAAAATTAATGCAAAATGTTGTTTATTTCTAGCAAGGCACATTTCTATTCTCTTAGCTTAACAGAATTAATTATTTCCATGACTTGATAAACTTGGTGGATTCTAGGGTACCTCTGTGCCTGATGACGAGGTCTTGGCCTCATCACTCTTGAGGGCCCATTTCTTGCCC
Source organism: Persea americana (assembly GCA_029852735.1). Lineage (NCBI taxonomy): Eukaryota > Viridiplantae > Streptophyta > Magnoliopsida > Laurales > Lauraceae > Persea > Persea americana. The sequence goes on along the minus strand of CM056816.1, from coordinate 59,929,695 downwards.
ATCCATGATGGAGGCCATGCAGCTACATGGTCAGATTCATCTGAGCAAAAGAGTACCGATTGGACAACTCCAGGCATTCAGTTTTTCCAATGCAATGTGGACGGTTCCTTAATTTTGTTTGGTCAATCCATAAATTGCATTTATAGGATTGTCCATTCAGTGTGGTATCTTTAGTACAAATCTGATCATCCAATCATCCGGATTAACCTTTGTGCAGCCATTTGGGCAAAGCATGGACTCATGACCCTCAAGCAGAAGGATCAGTCAGTCAGTCTCAATAACTCAATATTCGATCAGAAAATTTTGAATTATATCACAAAACCAGTTTATGAACTTGATTGTGTTGACAGATTGGCTTCCTCTCAAAGGCTGGGGTGAAAGTATCCCATTGCCCTGCTGCTGCAATGCGCATGCTAGGATTTGCTCCTATAAAGGAGATGCTTGATTCTGGAATTTGTGTCTCTCTGGGTACAGATGGAGCACCATCAAATAATAGGATGAGCATTGGTTCGTTCTTTGATCTTCACTTCTTGGTCTTCTTTTTCCTATAAACAATTTCATTTTGTTATATAAGCTGCTTAAACTTACTTAGAGGAATTATTTGTACTGGAAAGAAAAACAAGTTGTTAAATAATCAGTTTCTACAATTACTGGGGATATCATCATTATTAGCACCACTGTCATAATTTCAAAGCCTTCCCCATATATCTCGTCATCTTTCAAGTTCTACTTTGTCACTCATCTATATTTAAGCTATGCTTGCTGTCACTCTGCAATTTAAATTGTCACTTCGGACAATTCTATTCTAAGTCTTCATTATTCTCCCTGCTCTCTCTCTTCCTTGTATTTTGTAAAACTTAAATTTTAATTACATAGTCTGTTTCCCATCTTCTATGTAACACGCATGAACCATCTTTAAAAAGTACTGTTTGATTCTCTCTGCTGTTGGAACCACCCAAAAATTTACTGTTATTGGAAAGATGTGGAACATAGTGTCTTTTTTGTTAATATCCTATGATGAATTTTCTCATCTTACAAGTTCTTTGGATGGGCATCTGTTGGGATCCACGTTCTTTGAAAAATTTTCTTTTCTTGAACCAGATGGTAGTATGGTACTGATTTGTCGATTCCTCTTCATCATTTTTTTCTGAACCAACAAGAAGAGATTTTTTAACATAAACGAAGTTAACAGAACAAACCATGAGTCCTTATCTTGTTTTATTATAATAGTGCTTATAATTGTTGAATCCTGCTGCTTATAATTGCGTAACATTTGCCAAAAAGGGTCACTCTGGCACCTTCTATTTGAATCAAGCTCAAAGCAGAAACTCCAAGTGCAAACTAAGTCAGCAGTCAACACAGTTGTTTCACTTGTTAGAACTATTATGTACATGTCCAGTGTAACCTTTGCATATTTAGCTGGGACGAACTTTCTCTTCAGTTTCCACCAGATTAGCTACCTTGCACCCTATTTTCGGTCTTATCAAATCTATAAAAACCATATGTAGATTTATCCTCTTTCCTTTAAAAGAATTTCAGGGTCGTCTCAATAGGAAAAAGCTTTCTTCTATTATCAATCACTAGGCATTCCCCCAAACTCGTTCTAGGAAATATTAAATTCTTGTACCGCAATTGATCCTACCATTTTGGATTTCTTTATTTCTTTTTTTAAGTTTCTCTTTCTCACTTAAAATTTGTTGGAAAATGTGGTTAACATAACAAGCTTTTTTTTTTTTCCCATTAAAACAATATTTCCATGAGTTTGCCACCTGGTCCTAATAATCTTTTTCTTCAACCTTACTAATGCCACATTTAGTACTTATTATTATAAAGAAAAATGTCACATTTACTACTGTTTCAGATCTTTTTACTAAAAACCCTTCAGTTTGGTTCTGATTCGTAATCTGCCTACTTTATTTTCTTTTCAGAAAAAAAAAAGTAAAATAAAATTGCAGCCATATACGTATGTCTGTGTGTGTCTATATCTATATAAATGTGTGGCCATTCTATCGCAATCTTTTGTTCATGCATGTTGAGAAGAGAAGGGAGGTTTTTCAAGACAGACCTATAATAATTGTTGGCTTTGTAAATGTGACTAATAGATGAAATGCCATTTCCATTTTAGCACAGAGATACAGAAGTGCACTCATGGACATGATCATTCTGATGATCACTGTTAGGAAGTGGGCTCCATCAGTTTATCCTCAAGCATAAACATAAATAATTTTTAGCAAATGTTTATGATACTAGTTCTTTTGTTTACAGTTGATGAGATGTATCTAGCTTCTCTTATTAACAAAGGACGAGAAGCTCATACGAAAGGGGCGACTGATCCTACTGCTCTGCCTGCTGAAGTGATTCTTAATCTGGTGACAGTAAATGGTGCAAAGTCAGTACTGTGGGACAATGAAATAGGATCTCTGGAAGTTGGGAAGAAGGTCTGATTTGATGGCTATCTCATAATTCTCATTTGATTTTGGAATTTTGTTCTTTTTTTTTTAAATCATGATTTTTTTAATACAAGCTACAATGAATTACATCAAAGTTCAACAATCCTTCACTAACTAAAGTCCTCTATTGCATCTGTTGCATATACATCCATTCATCTATTCTTCCTAGCCATGTTATTGTTGATAAAGTATCTTACCAACTTTATGTGGGGATTTCGGGGTTTTCCCTTTTATTTCAATTGTAATTTCTTCTCCTATCATTTTTCTGACAATAATATATTACTTGCTGTAAATCGAGCAAATGATATTGATGTATATTTTTATTGCTTTTGCAGGCTGACATGATCATTGTCAATCCTTTTTCATGGTCTATGGTTCCTGTGCATGATCAGTAAGAACCCATCTGTCTAAGAGCAACCATGCCAATTATTTTTAGATTTTATAGTTTTGGATGATTCTTAATTGTGTTCTGATGTGGCCTAAATCATATTTGGCTTGAATATTTGTCTGATAGGACAGTATCTGTTGTTTGGTGTAGCTTGGGATACAAGCAAACATGTGAATAATGTTTTCTAGGTTAATTTTGTAAGAAGAGGCAGAAAAGAAGTTATTTCACCTGGGAAGAGGATCCCCTCTTTGGTCCAACAGGGTTTCCAGGGGGTGCCACATGGGGGGAAATTTTTTTTTTTTTTTTAAAGGGGGAGATGGGATGTGTCTGATTGACTTTTCCCCACCATGTGGCACCCCCTGGTTGCCCTGTTTGGACCAAACAGGGGATCCTCTTCCTTTCACCTGATGTAGTTTCCAATACCCGCAGAACGCTAAACATGTACTAGGATGACAGTTATCTTTCCTTCCTAAATACCCATACTGCTTGTGATTTAGCATATGTCCAAACACACCGTAAATGCTGATTTCATCTCTCATGATGAAGCAGAAGCCTCCTGTCATCCTTGTACAACACTATAAAGCTGTAACAGTCTCCTAGGATTACAATGGTTCAGATGTTCTGTCTTCCTAGGATTACAATGGTTCAGATGTTCTGTCTTCCTTCTACTAGTTATTTTCTTTTAGTTTTGAGAAAAATGACAGACTATGTGAGTTATCTTGAGCATGCAGATTTGAGTTATACAGCACCTTATGCATCATCATCTGGACACAAATTGTTTTTATTATTTTTTTCCTTTTTTTTTTTTCAGTTCTGAGTAAGTGCCAGGTTATGTAGGCATGCATGCTGATGCAAGTGATGCTGTAGCTTATGCATCTTTATCTAGACAGCAATGTGTTATGGGAGCAAACTTGGATGGGAACTGACTGTCAATCTAGGAACTCTAATTGTATTTGAAGTTAGCTATAACTTAGGAACTTGATTTGTATGAGGATACTAATAATAGGGTAATCCACCCTTATATAATGAGAAGGATACAACTCTAAGGGGACACGTTTTCCTCCTCCAATATTACTGTTCTCTTCATGCGTGTGCAACTGTCACCAACCAACAACAGGAATACCCCTTTTGTTAAATTTAACAAAGATTTATAGTAGTGAATGAAAATTTGCAGGATTTGACATTTAATAAAGTAATTGCAAACGAGTTAAAGAATAATATAGATTCTTATGTAGATGCAATTGGCAGCCTCATATTTAGTGGAGGATCGGTAGTTTGGTACTCTCTTATTCAATATGGAAAGAAGGGGTTATTTACCATTTCATGCTAGAGCTAATTGGCAGATGCAAATAAATGGCGCACATAAACAAGGTGGGCACAAGTTAGTTCCAAAGGGCTCAGTACTTCCATATTCTAAAAATAACTGCAATATTTAATAGAAGAACAGGAAGGTTGAGTATTCAATGAATGTACCGTTTTGAATTCCAATGATCTATAAGCATAATAAATGTACTGTTTTTTTCTTGTAGGTGTTTTGAAGTTTTGAACAGTGGTTTCTGCTTGCTTGCTCAATTGTGAAGAGTTCTTGGAACAAAGTCACTGATTTTTATTTGTTCAATAACGCAGCATTTCCAGCCTTGTTTATTGCATGCGCACGGAAAATATTGACTCTGTCATGTGCAATGGCCAGTGGATTATGAAGGATCGGAAGATCTTGACAATAAATGAGGTATTTTTTTCGTGGATTATACTTTGTTGGAAAGTATATAGTGCATATAGAAAACAAAAGATAAATAAAAAGAGCTATGTGGGTCTTCTATGTAATTGTTGTATTTTCTAAAAGAGCGTGACTTATCTCTTCTTTTTCAATTGGTCTTTATGGTTCTGCAAGAAACAAAGTGTTTTGTAGCTTCAGATTTCTTTTCTTGTGTGTGGACTGCTTACCTCACTACGGTCTTTTATTCATATAGGAAGAAGTTATTTCACTGGCCAAGCGAGCTTCAAGTGAGCTTTTGAAGAGGGCAGGAATTACAATTCCCAGCAGAATGAACTTTTTGTGAATTGCAAAAAATTGTTTTGGTAAATGAATTGTCTCTCTCCAAGAAGAATTGTATTATTCTATAAATTGGTTAATGAATTGTGTGAGATTGTTTTGTACTACAAGTCAATGGCATGCTTCTGGATTCAAATCCTCCAGATGCAGTTGGTTGTTCAGGTTTGTCTCTTCCATGGCAATAAAGCTCAATTCAAAACACTGAGTTTACTCAGTGAATTTCAAGTTGAGTGACCTTTCCTGAGACTAGTCACATTCGTATGTTAAATAAATACCCTTGCTTACATAATAATATTGTATATAATATATAACTATATTTGGAGGGAGGGATTATAATTATATTTGGAGAGAGAGAGAGAGAGAGGAGCCCACATGTTCTCACGCGGGTGGGTCCCAGTGTGATCTCATGTGGGTGGGCCCCATTAATAGCTTTAATATTCTTAATGCATTAGGATTTCTAATTGGAAAGATACTCTCTTCTCTCTTAGTTACCTAGTGATTAAGGAGAAGATGTTTTCTAATCTAATAAGGTATACTATCCTCCCATTATGGCGGATTCATCTTTGATCAAAGCGTCTGCATCACTACAGGCTAACTGTGAGGGGCTATCTCAGGGTGACATTGTCAACATGACAAAGCTCAAACACAAACAGGTCAAGTCCAGCCATAGTTGTCTCCAACACAGATGGAAGATGCCGAATCCTCTAAAGTGTCTCACTTAGGCTTCCTTTTGAGTGTGGGTATGGTTGGCAATAGGGGCGGGTTAGGCAACCTTAGGGGCCGGGCTAGTGTTGTCTTTTTTGCACTAGATAAGAATTTCATACCACCTTATAGGCAACCAAAATCTTCTTTATCGTAGAAAATCAATTAAATTTCATTTTCCATTTTTTTCATGGAAAAAAATGTGCTATACCTCATTAAAAAGTGAGCCTCACATGAAATGAACTCTCTCACAACCTGCTCCATAATTTATCTATTTATTTCTATCCATTTTCACTTTTTCAACCATTTCTTTTGGACCTGAAATATTCTTTTATAATTTCTAATTTTAAAAATAAATTAAAAAGGTTAACTGTACCTTCCCTTTTTTCAAATCAAAGTTAGTACATAAGTTATAATTTTATTGTCTATTTTATTAATTTTATGTCATATTTCTCTTATATTTAATAGTAAGATTATTTGGTGGCCATCATAGATTTCAAGCACTTAAAAAGGAAGGGAAACGACCACCTTTGAGATGCAGTCCAGTTGATCTGACCTACTTAGATTTAAGTTTACCAAAGTTAGAATATAATAGATTGGAAAGAGCTCCTCAGGGAAAGGGGAGATCCAAAATTCATGTGGGTCCCACTAGATTATCTTAGCCACTAATTTAACAATCTTAAAATATAATGGCATCTAAATTGTAAGTTTCTTCTAGATTCAATCCAATGGTAAATAAAGGTTTGATAAGTGTAAAATCTGGCCAGATGTTAGACCATGGGATGAAAATACCATCAGAGGGGCTGGTCTACACTGAATGAAGAAGGTGGGCCCAAGTGGGCCCCACAGTGCTTGATATTTGATCCTATATAAATTCTCCACTTGGACAACCTCCCTGAAAGCTATTCATTCTCTCCTCGTCTGTGATCTTCCACTTCTCTCTTCAATCAATCAAATGAAAATTTCCTTCTTTTTCAACTAATACCCCTCCGATTTCTTCTTCTTCTTCTTCTTCATCTTCTGATCTCCAATGGCAGCTGCTGCTACTAGATATTGGGTAGTATCTCTTCCAGTTCAAACCTCAGCTTCTTCTTCATGGAATCATTTACGAGAATCAATCTCCAATCAATCCTTTGACACTCCATTCTACAGGGCAATCGATTCATTCCAACACATTGCACTGAAAGCATCAGATTTCATGCGATTCTGATCCGATACGATGGATTTTTCATCGTTTTTGCAGTTCAACACGCCAGATCTCCGCGTAGGAACTCTCGATTCGCTTCTCTCTCTCAGCGACGATCTCTTGAAGGTAAGTCGTTCGTTGATCAGATGACATTTTGTGATTTTTACGATTCTTTGGAATTTGGATGGAGATTCTGTGTTTTTTTATGTATAATGTTATGCGATATCTATGTTTTTCTTCGATGTTGTGATGGATTTTTTTTTTAAAAGTTTGGAGAAGTTCATTGATTTTTCTGGTTTTTTAGATGAGAGTGGTTTTCGTCGAATCGAATGGCTCTCCAATGTGCAAAATAGGACACGTGGCATGTCTTTGTGGTGTGCTGATACTACCACATGCACTCGACTTAGGAGGTTCCTGGATTAGTCATCAATGAGAAATCTTTTCCATTGGATTTGATGTTACGAGCCATATGATCAAAGACTATGAAATAGATGGTCGAGATTAAAGCTTTGATATTTGCTCGCTGTTTATTCTATTGTCATATGTATATTATTTCATTTTAAACTTTATTGCAGTCTCCAGGCATCAAATGAAAATTATACTGTTTTTACTACTTTTGATCGCATTGAGTGGAGATTTTCATCCATCTTCTTTAAAAAATTTTTTATGGTGGGATGTGCAGTCTAATACATTTGTGTAAGGAGTTTCACATAAGATGAGGCATCAGATTGAGGAATTGGAGAGGATATCAGGCGTCCAGAGTGGAGCTTTGACTGTAGATGGACTTCCAGTTGATTCCTATGTCACGAGGTAATGAATTTTGACAAATATGGCAAGGACAGTGATCTAATTGATGATGTATGGATAAGTGAATTGTATTTTCAATGGTAGATATGTTTGGGATGAAGCAACGTATCCAACGATGTCACCACTGAGGGAGATTGTTGATGGCATTCAAGTTCAAGTAGCCAAGATTGAGGATGATTTAAAGGTAACTTGATGGAAAATTTATATTAACTTAAAAGTGGTTTGATGATAGAGATGCCAATGATTCATCTGTAATTTATAATTCAATAACTTTTAAGAAAGGAATAATGGGAAATATGATGTGAATTACTTTCCCTCACTCTTCTTTGCAATTGTATTGCATATCCGTTTCATGGTAAATGTGCCTTGGGAATTTTAATGCACCAAAATTACAGCAAGTTTGAATATTTGATACACCTGATAGTTTTCTGTTTGAAGCATTTGGGGTGGTGTGAAATTTGAAATGGCATTATGTGCAAAACTGTTTAGTCTCTTCACTCCAAATTAATATTGGCATGGAAAAGCTAAAAAGCAATGCCCCATTTAATTCAGAGCCACTATGCATACAATCCAGAATGCAAATAGGAAAGCTGTCACTTAAGCAGAACAAAGACTGACTACAGTGTGCTCAAGCGTTTTTCTTATAAAACACACCTTATTATGGGCCCGCGTGGATGCTTGACTAGCCTGTGTGGTAGAAGGATCAATAGGTTTGATTGCGGATAAGGGTGGGCCCTATATAGTCCAATTAGATGATTCTAACCCTTACTTTAAGGGCCTCAAATTTCAATGACTTATTGTAGTGCAATATTTTTTTTCTCTTCCCTATTTTAAAAATTAACTCCAATGTGGGATTTCGTCATATTAGTATCATATTGGTACTTGGTGCTAATAGAGAGGGTAGGTGTGTGAAGGGATTGAATTATTCATAGATGAAAAAGATTTAGAGTGTTGGATAAGGTGGGCGCGTAAGAGACTTTTCTATAATAGATGTATGAGAACAAAAAGGTCTTTTCTATTCTGGAGGCGACTTGGACAATACAAAAGCAAAACTAAAAGTGAACCATTCTTTACCTTTAAAAAAAAAAAAAAGTGAATCTGATCTTTTTTTTTTTTTTTTTGACGAGGACTGCTGGTTACTAACTTGCAATATAGTTCCAAATTCCAATATAAGTTATTCCGACCCATTCTCACCTCTCTTGAATTTGCTAAGGCCTTGACATTGCAGCCATGGAACTCCCTTCTGCAGATAGAGTAGGGATATATATTTGAATGTTAAATCCAATGAACATCTCATTCAGAATGGGGGTCATATGGGGTCTTTTTGGTAATTTTTGGGGGGATGGATGGGGAATGTGATCTGGTGTAGGGACCACATAGATTCTCGCCCTTGGGTGTTTCCCAAGACCCCTTCACTCTGGGTAATTTTCCTGTGTATGTATGTGCCTAATTATTTGTAGAAGTCCCAAAATAAAATAAAATAAAAACAAAAACACTCATTCTAATTTATAGCTGCCTAGCTGGTACCAAAACGAAAAAGAAAAAGAAATTTCTGTATTTTTGTTTCATGGGTTTGACTAATAAACATTTTTGACTGGGAATCGATGTCAGGCAGCAGTACTAGCTCCATCTGTGAAAAGTGAGAAAAAAGTGTGCTCCATCTTGGAAGGGCTCTGCAGCAGCATGAACTGGTGATTTTTTATTTTTATTTTTTGATAGGTACACAGGTTAACTTTGCCAATTGCATTTTCGTAGTTTGATCCATCTATAATTTCTGCACTGTTAAATATCCAACCTATCTATTTGGATGTTTGCGCAAAGCTGCAGGCAGCTCCATGGACCCATAGACTTGCCACATTGAAGCATTGGATAGGTTTAGGTGGATCTAGATTGTAATGTACTGGGCCTAGGGTGGGCCATTCATCAAGTGTGCAATGCGTGTTTGTTGACTGTTGTCCGTTTATCCAATTATTTTACAAGTGGGCATTTTCACCTGATGAATCATCATCATCACAACCTGATGTATATAGAGGCCTAATATTTAGGAAACAAAACACGCACACTCCTGGGCAGAGTAATAGAAACATACAGATGTTCCTTCAAACAGTCATTTCTAAGCATGCAATTCAAATCCTTGATTCTAGTAATCTGATTCTGATCAACTGTTTGGCACATGACTATCTGTGTTTCAGCACCTACTGGAAATCTTGCTTGTACAAGTACTTTGTTCATATTTTAAAATATAAAAAATAAAGAAATCAACTACTAACATGCCCCACCCCACGGTGACTGCATGGGACCGATTTGGTATCACAGCCATAATAAACCCATTGTGCAATGCAAGTGCCAATTGGGTTGGGTCCCCACATTACCATCCCTAATTAGGAGTGCACCAGATATCATGTTGATCAAGTGATCCTAGCTGTGGGTCCTCTAATGATATATGTTGTGCAAATTTAGTGTGACAAACTGACGATAAAACAATGGCAAATGTATGGAACAGTTCAAAATCAGGATCATCGTCAGTACAAGGGAGACGAGGGTATTCGAAGGGAATGGTTTAACCCAAGGTGAGCTCCCTATATGGAAACCATAAAAGAAAAGGAAAAGGAAACCAAGAGGGGAAAAAAAAAAACGATGTGGGCCACATGTAGAATCCCCAAAACCTTCAACCCATACCTTAAAAACTTAAAAGATTGCCCACCCTAGATGCATGACAAACATGAGAGTAGCAGTGGTAGAAATTAGAAAGGTCTAGGAATTTATTATTATTAAAAAAAATTAAAATCAGGTTGTTAGCAGAGCCAATATAATTTGGTCAAAATATTCATTTATAATGTAAACATACCACACATTGGGGCTTTTTTTCACTCGATAAAATCTACGAAGAATCATATGCCAATAAGCTGTTTCTAAAGAGCATATGGTGCCCGAACGGACATCATACGAATAAGACAGGGAAGCTTTAGGTCGCCTGAGTATATCTGTTTGATCAGCTGAGCTCAGCCCAAGCCAAACGGCCTAGCCTGTAAGCTTGTCTCATATCACTTATTTGATGACATAAATATCTAAAATCACTTGTTGCCAAGTCTTGAAATTTGAAAATTTATCACCTCCAGATATAACCAAATCTAATATATAAATCCATCTTTCTGAAACTACAAATTATTGAATGTGATTCGCCCAAATACACAATAACATCCCACCCAAATCATTAAACCAAACAGAAGAAAAAGTGCCACATTTGTGCATCGGACACACCGAGAGATGAATTTACTTTTATTGGCAAATAAGTTATTGCATGGACTGAAACCGTTTCATGATGATGAGGCTCATGTCCATATACCGCTGGGCGCAGTTGGTAAGACAAGTCGATTCCCCGGAGCTGAACTTGCTGCCAGGGGTGCCAGTGATGCATTTGTCCCAGCACACATTTGTAAGCTTCCCTACCATCTCGGTAACCATAGCTCTCTCCTTTTCTTGCTACAAAAGAATAAAGTATCAGTCCAAGCTGGTGGAACAAATGATTTTGAATTCTCCAGTATCATCAATGAAACCACATAGTTAAACAATGAGGAGATCAAACCTGTCATTGTCAAATCTCCCAATGAGACTTGGGGTTTTTAAGAGAAAAGGGCAGTGAAGAGTAACAAAATATATATATATATATATATAAGGACGAAAGAACATAGTTTACCTCTTAAATAAATAGAGGGGAAAAGACAGATTATAAGATTTATGTCCATTTCAAACATGTCAATAATGCAACAGCAGGATTTCGATCAGGTGCTAATCAAGTCAACAACCAAATAAAACAGGGTACTTCCATGAACTTCAAAGCTAGTTGTGTCTTCCAACTAACGACAATGAACATTCATATCACAAGTCGCAACACCCCTACTGTTTTATCCCTTTTGCGACAAAAACCAAGAACAACCAATGCCCCTATTATATCAATATAAGGAACCCGCGATTGAAAGTTTTCTTGCTCAATGGCAAGTGCTTCAGTTGATAGGAAAGAGGTTAGTTTCAAAACAGTTTTATTTCTAAAGAACCAACAAAAAAAATTGTACAAAGGAACGGACCGTTGTTTTTTCCCTGGCAAGATTTAACTAACATGAGCCCCACAAAGGATGATTCACCACCATCTCAACCTCACAAACAGGGAAGAGGAATAAGGCAAGAAAGGACACGGTGTAAACTCAAAGCAAAAAATATATAAACTCCAAAACCCTGATCAGTAATCATCAATCAATCTGATCAATCTAACAAAGCACCAATTGGTATAATAGCAAACATAGCCTTGGCCCATGGCCAAGCGCTAAAAGAAGACAGTTTTTTTTTTTAGGTAAATGAAGACAGCTTACTAACCACTCTCCAAGAGTAAAGAAAATGAAGAGAGTTCATACAATAAAAAAAAAAAAAAAGAAGAAAAGAAGAAAAAAAAAAAAAAGAGGATTACAACCAACAGAGGCAATAGAAGCAATGCAGATGACAAGGAAATTCAAACATACTCGAAATTCAGCCTTTCAAATAAAGCAGTAGATTCATTCAATTCCCTACTGAGCATCATTTCTTTTACCGTGAAAACATCAAAGGCACAATCACCAACCAGGCACAAGCATCAGCTACTTGTCGATTGGGTTCATGGAAAAAGAGGATTAGGCAAGAGCTTGTCAAGCTCTTAAAGGGAATAGAGGCCAAGAAGGGTCTGATCAAAAGCATCACATGGATAAGGTTGTTAGCCTCCATTTGCATGTTGGTTTATGTTCTCATCGAAGGCATGACAGGGATAACGTCGTTTGACTTGGGCCTATTCAGTTCTAACAACTATGGCAGGTGCTGTTTGTGGTAATCACGATATTGCAGGATTCAATACATTAAATTAACTAATAAAAAATAAAAATAAAAATATGAATTAGGGAGAGAAAGCAAGAGGAGAATGGAAAATCCATCAGAAATCTCGTGTGGATACATGCGAACTCATTGCATCCAAAGAATGCTGTTTCTGCATAAGTGATTCATCATCTGGAAATGTAAAAAATAATTTATGGGAGTTTCTTAGTAAATATGGATGCTTTCATTTGGTTGCCTATCAAAAAAAAAAAATTTTTTTGAGAGAGAAATATGAAATTAAAAGATTCATCAGAAATATCGTGTGGATCATGCAAACTCATTGCACTCAAAGAATGTTGTTTCTGCACAAGTCATTTATCATCTGAGCCACAACATTAGCCTTCATCCCTAAAAAATCTCTTTTAGATTAAATTCACCCACCCTAAATTATCTGATTCAAAATTTAAACTTTTCTCTAACCAACTTGTCAAATCTCTCCTATAATTTCTTTTCCTTCATCTTCTAAGAAAAAACTTCATTCCAGAGATGATGGCCTATTCCAAAATAGTAGTAAAAGAAGTCCACATAATGCTTCTATATGGTCAACCTTTGATCAGTTTAGCTAATCTTTTTTCAAATTTTGTTGGCTGTTTCTCTTACGTCTATTGTTGACTGAAAACCTATTGAGCATTTATTTTTATTTTTTTTGTTACCTGTATCTTTTTATAATTTATTACTTGTATGGACTTGGGCACACCCATGTGACCTGGTTTTAGATGACCTTACTACTGGTCAAATTAGTTAGTGAGGGGGTTAAGTAGAATGCTCCCTCCACCTCCCCTACAGTTCATCAGCAAATATTCTCAGATTATTAAAAAAACCTCATGATATATGATGAAAAGGTTTTCAAAAAAATTATAAACATAAACATACTTTAGTATTTGCACAATATAATAAAAAAATTCACGTAAAATCTTATATTTAAATTATCATGCCCACCTTCAATTTCCCTATTTCATTATTGAGAATCATTATGTAATTTAAAAAATATTGCAGCAACTAATTTATAGCATATTTCTTTTCTTCTTTCAAAATATGACAAGAAAAATAACATTGGGTGGGAATTTATAATTTTAAATTTGGTTTGTAGTTTTTGTAAGTTTATTTCAATCTTTTATTTTTTAATGTAGAATTTTGAAGCATAGAATAAATATTAATGATGAAAGGTATATTATCTCTTAGATTTGCTTCTCTTAAATTATTTTAAAAAAACTTCGAAGTTTAATAATATATTCTCGTCTTTGGGCCCGGACCGGGCCTTTGTTGCTAGTAAAAAAATAAAATAAAAATATGAATTAGGGAGCGAGTGAAAGAGGATAATGGAAAATCCATCAGAAATCTCGTGTGGATACATGCGAACTCATTGCATCCAAAGAATGCTGTTTCTGCGTAAGTGATTCATCATCTGGAAAAGTTAAAAACAATTTATAGGAGTTCCTTAGTAAATAGATATGGATGCTTCCATTTGGTCGGTTGCCTATCAAATAAATAAATTAGAGAAAGAAATATGAAATTAAAAAATCCATCAGAAATCTCGTGTGGATCATGCAAACTCATTGCATTCAAAGAATGCTGTTTCTGCACATTTCATTCATCATCTGGAAATGTTAAAATGATTTATGGAAATCTCTTGCTGATTTTAGTGAAAAAGGACCCTTGATCTACAAGAAAACAAATAATCGATTGGAGAAAATAATTGCTTCTAACAGTAAGGTTTGTTTTGATAGCTACAAAAATTTATTGCAGATATATGTTATTTCTATCATCAAATGCCTATTATCCATTCAACTCAAGTTCAGCTTGAATCTATCAAAAAAGATTGAAAAACAAATTTACAGTGGGGAAAGTTGTAAAAATCTGAAAGTCATAACAATAATAAGGTTGACAAGACCCTTTCATTCAATTTCTAGGGTGCTCTTTTCCAACTAATTCCTAGGAAACCCTTTTCTCCCAAAACTAGAGAAAAGGAAGTGAAAGGATTCCCCAAAAAGACTGTTTCTTTATTTACTTATTGAATGACTCATAAACAAACTTTCCCCTTCCCTTCCCTTCTCTTCTCTTCCAGTTTAGCAAAAAAAAAAAAACTAACTTTACCCTTCTCTTCCACTCGAACACGTCTTATGATATCATCCGATAACGTCAATTGCCACACATGGAAATATCAGATCAACACTACGAATTACAGCACCGACGCCTGTATGTAAATCAATCATTCCTCCAAAAATTAAAGAGGAAACTACAATAACAGCTTAAATAGAATCACAAACAACAGAAAACCCATCTGTGAACGAATCTGGAATAACCCAAAGACAAGCAAAGAGATTAGATTTGACCAGAATGAAGAGAATGCATGAAAGGAAAGAGGATTTTTGGGTTCTTACTTCTAGAAATCGCTGCAACTCGGCCGAATCTAGCGACGATGAATCCATTACAATACCTCTCTCTCTCTCTCTCTCTCTGTAATCGAAACCCTAAATCGCCGACTCTTAAACCTTAAAAAGCCTCTCTCTGATAAAAACCCTAGAATGCGCCGACTACTTAAACCCTAGAAACCCTAGAAAGAGACCATCGTTTCTCTCCATTTAAAAGAAGAAGCGCGCTGGAAATTGTAAAAATGCTCGGGCCGTGCAGACGGTGTCAGCTGTTAAACAGGCTGGCATGGGCGCGAGTCCGGGCCATGTGGGCCCACCTATTGATAATTTAAATCATAAAAAATAAATATCATCCCCTCTCATTTTATGTCTTCAAATTTTATTTAAATAGTAGTTATGAATAATATCGAGATTTATATAATTTTATGCATTATTAATCATGTTATCAACTATGTGCTCAATTTCCTAATGTACCATTTCAATTGCTTTCTTATAATGAAAACAACCAATGATGAAATTTTATATAGTTGGTGGATAATGATTTGATGAAACAGTATATCCCTCTTCCCGACTCTTATTTTTGTGGCTCTTCAAAGCCATGTAATCAATAATCTGTGGAGTCGTTTTTTTGCGTGTGTGTTTTGAGTGGAGTGAAGAAAGTTGGCAAAAATTCCTCATACATCGGATACTTTGAATGTACTGGTGTTAGGTGCAACCATATTGCCACATTGGAAAGTAATCTCATGGTGCGTTCTAATCAGGCAGTGGGGCCATTGTGATAGAATTCAGATTTCTCCTTCTGCCCAATTTTTTTAGTTCGAAATCAGTTGTAAATCAGATGAGGAAAAAAAACCTCTCGTGGCAAAACGCAAGCTAAGACCTAACCATTTGATCTAATAGGTTGTTAAAATCATAATGCCCAACTATTCTTTGCATAGTCCTCTTTCTCAGATGATTAGGATTCTCTGTGAATGAAGTTATAACCCGACAAGACTAATCACCCGGGTGCATGCACAACCCTGTAACACACATGCACCATGTAAATTTGGGGCATTGAATAGACACATGGGAGCAAACCCTCGCCTTCTGCCAATGAACCATCACCCAAGCAGGTTCATAAATCCTACACTTGTATTTTTAAAAGATTTAAAAAAAAAAGGTGGATATTAAAAAAATGGCCATCAAATAATCCTTTTTAAATGAAAAAAGAAACCAAGAAGAGCTGTGAAATGAATACCATTACCAGCTAACATCCTATTTAAATCTTAGAAAAGTCAAGGTTCAATAGCAAGGTGCCCCATCAGTCACCATGTTCTTTTCTCCAAATTTTGGAAGTAAAAAAAAAAAAAAAAAAAAAAAAACCCTAATATTTTGCAATCTCATGCTGCATGATGAGACACCCCTTAAAAACAAAGATGTGTTTGTGACCGACTTCATTGGACTGTAGTCCAAATTCGATACAGGTTTTGAATTTATATGTAAAAAGCAAAATCTTAGACACAAAGCTTTGATTGTAATTTGTTCATAATGGGTTGCACTGGGCAGTCTACAAAAATCAGAGTGTTCCTTAAAAATCTGAATGCAAAATATCCACATTCTGTAGGATAAAGTTATCTAGCACTGTCTTCTTTTATCCTCGATTTATACACTGATAGCCATAAGCTGTATGTTACACCAGACTCCTAATCCATTGCATTGCAGGTCTGCCAAGTAACAAAGCCTAAAAACAATTTTCAGAATAAGTTTGTGTATGTTGGCACCAAGCTTGACCTTGATACACTATAATCAAGCAAAAGAGAAAATAATGCAAGCAAAATGTCTTCTATTAACTACATAAATTACGAACTAATAATTTAATAAATGAAGAGTGGGTTGGTGAACATTGTATAATCAGTTCCTGCATTCACTCTTTCCTCATTGCTGGCCTCCTTGAACAACCTGAAAACGTTGAGAACATAATTCACCTTTGAAAAAAGGAAAAAAACAAACCAATGAACAGGGGCTGACCTCACCTAAAATCCCATCAGTTTCTCTGCACGCTTTCATTCCTTATTGCTGGTTGAAGGTTCAAATCTTTATAATCCCACAACGAGGAGCCAATGCTAAGTCTCCATGTTCAATGTGACAAGGGCAGCTACATTATCAATGCACTGGGGCAATAATTTGCCTAGAAAGCCAAAAGAAAATCTCTAAGAGGAGAAAGGAGGAGGAAAAATAGAGAAAAGCAAAAGAAAAGGAGGAAGGGAAGGAGAAGAAAAGATATAGAGATCCATAGCAAAAAAAATGCCCAACTTTCTTCTTCTATTTTTCTTTGTTATGGTGCTATTTTACTCCTGAAAAAACACGTGGCTGACCTGTCATTTATTGCCACTGTAACCAGACATAAACTAATAAAAACCATCTTCTTTTATATTTCATCCTTTGTGGGATTTCTTTCGGCTTGCAATTTCTCTTTTTCCAGTTTATGAGACTCTTATTTGTCGCACACTCACTAGACTAGTAAGGCAGTCGAGCAACAATAGCCAATTGATCAACAAATTGATTTGTCAATTGAAAAAAAAGTTGAACCAAGTAACTTCCCTCCTACATAACAACCATATCTCACTTATACAAACTGCCAGCTTCAACAAAGGCCTGAGGGTGTGCAATGAATAGTGCTTAAAGTATTCAGCACCCTTCAGCTGATTAACACTAAACTTGTGCATTAATCGCATGATATTCTCTTAAAGGCAGTAAAATCCTAGGCATCCAAAGCACCATCACAATCCAGAATAACATCTAGAATCCCAACTAAGTGATAATAATAATAATAAAACTTTAGTGTAAGTTTTAACTTAAAAGTATGCGTTGCTGCTTGTTTAAACTAGTTTGCAGACAAACGAAACAATCATCCAACTAGAAAAGTTAAGATATGTTTATCCACCAAACCTATTTAAGTAGGCCAAGAATAGCCTTTGCTTTTAGACATCACACCACCTATAAATCAGAGAACGGAAATTTTTTTAAAGGACCTTTCCCTTCACAAAGACCACAAAACAATTAATATAGTAAGTATTATTATATTTGTACATTCATCATCTATTTGATCCATACCCCAAAATCAAGAAACGATTAAATTAGAAAAGTTTTTGACACAAGATAAAAAAAAAAAAAAAAAAAAACTCTTGGCAGCTAAATCAGAACTTGATTGTCTTTTCTTGTCAGAAGTCTTCTGTTTGTAAGAATGTTCAATGCTCAAAAAAATAAAGAGAAAATCAATGTAAATACATCCAGCCAAACAAAGTACATTTTGTTTATGAAGTAGCCTCATTTCCATATCTGCATAGATCTAGAAGCAGTGTTGAATATCAACAAAATCTTCATTTAGGAATACAGTGAGCCTCAAAATATGATCATAATTAATTAACTCAGATCACATAACCTTTACCCACTCGTACATGGAAATGTAGGAAGAGATTTTAAACGGTCTTCATACTTCTCATCCTTTGAAAGTAAGTCAACTACAATAGCGGCAGTTTTTTCATCTGGAAGGATATCTTTCTTAGCCATTATATGTAGAAATTCCATTGCTTTTTCTGCCTCTTCTTGTCTGCAAAAGCCACGGATGATTGGATTTAAAGTCCAACTGTCAGGCACACAACCATTTTTTTCCATTTGTAGCAACAGTTCATTAGCATCTTGCATTAATCCTTTTCTACAGAGGCAATTAATCATTATATTGTATGTAATAGCATTGGGCATCAAACCATATTGTGACATGCCATCAAATATTTCCTTCGCAGCTTCAAGATTTCCATCTTTGCACATGCCATCAATGAGGATATTGATAATTGTAACATCAGGTTTGATTCCTGAGCTAATCATCATTTGAAATATTTTCACTGCCTCTGTAATTTTTTTATTTTTACGAAGCCCATCCAAAAGTACAATGTATGTAATTAGGTTAGGACTTGGGCCATGAGACTGCATCTCCTTAAAGATATTTTCTGCCATCCTTATTCTACCATTGTTGAACAATCCACCTAAAAGACAGTTGTAAATTATAACATCAGTCACTATTCCCTTTCGACACATTTCCTCAAAGAGTGTCATAGCCTCATCCATTCTCCTACTCTTGCAGTACCCATTAATCAACACGACGTAGCTAATAGTACTCAGCTCAAGACCTGAACCTATCATGGAATCAAAGACCTTCCTTGCCTCATGAATTTGGCCTTTCAGACAATACCTATTCATTAGTGTATTACATGTCTGCGTATCAGGCTTCTCACGCATTTGAAGGATCAGTTTTAAGATTGAATGCGCTTCTTCAGGCATTCCCTCTTTGCATAGACCATTCATCAATATGTTGAACGTTACAATGTCCGGCGAGATTCCTTGGTCCATCATTTCATCAAAAAATCTATTAGCTTCTTTCCACTTCCCTAAAGTGCAAAGGCCATGAATTAAAGAGCTATAAGTTATAACATTTGGCAAAATGCCACCTTTGGACATTTCCTTAAAGATGCCAATAGCCTCATCTATTAATCCCTCCTTGCAGAGACTATCAATGATGGTGTTATACACAGTTGCATTCGGCTTGCATGATCCTTTCTCCATTTCCTTCAGCAACCCTAGCGCCATGCCGGTATTTCCCATTTTGCAAAAGCCATTCACAAGGGCTCCATATGTAACTACATTACAGGGATACCCTTTGTTAACCATTCTCATAAAGAGGTCCATGGCCTCTTTAACCAATCCACTTTTACAAAGGCCATCAATGATTGTGGAATACACCACCATGTTTGGCGCACAAGCTCTTCCCTCCTCCATTTCCTTAAGCAAACCAAGCGCCCCTTCAATGTTCCCAGCCTTGCAAAGCCCATTTATGAGGGTAGAATACATAATTGCATTAAGCGGGTACCCCATCTCTCCTACTTTCGCAATCAGTTTCATGGCACCATTCACCTTATCAACCACACAAAGTCCTTTAATTAGAGTTGCAAAAGTCGCGGCATCAGGTTCATAACCCCGTTTGAGGACATCTCCGAAAACCGCAAAGCCTAAATCAACCCGCTTCAAATGGCAGAAGCAATTAAGCAGGGTGTTCAGTGAAAGCAAGTCAGGTTGGGTTCCAACCAAATTCATCATCTTACAGGAAGAAATCACACTAGTATATTGTTTCATCTTGGACATAACTCTAATCAAATGAGTGAAAGCAGTACCTGATGGCCTAGGTTCCATAACAAGCATTCTATCAAACAACTGCAAGGCATCCCCAAGGTTAAGATTTCCCGATTTGCATAGTCTTTCAACATGATTCTCGAACTGGGCTTTATCAGAAAAGTCATCAGGAGTGAGGGCGGATATAGAAAGATCAAAACTTGCAGTACCCCATTTGAAAGCAGTTCTCCTTGAAGTTAAAGTTTCAACTGCAGATAAAGATGATGCAACAGCCCTTGTAAACACCATTTCGCTTTGCTAGAGGAGAAGAAGAAGATCATATTATCTCCTATCTCCTTCAAATAAAGAGATAGATATCGTTTCAGCACTTACTTTCTCCTGATCAAAACACCAACAAATAAACAAACACCTTACATGCATACATACCATTTCGCTGTTCTGCAGAAGAAAAACCTTCTTCCAGCGGTGTCTCTTCTCTCCATCTTTGTATTCAGGTTGATTTTTAGGTGCCTGTTTTCGTTACGGGTTTCCGAATTCGACCACGAGAGAAGTCCACACTAATTAAATAAGCTTAACCTGAAAAAATGAAAAAGGAATCCACAATGGATTGTGGAATCTACTTGTCACACAAACGCATTTTAGCTTTCATTGACAGAGAATAAGTACTTTTTTGTGGTTAATTGAGTTGGGATCTAGGTTGAATTGAAAATTTGCCCGTCCAAAGAGGCTGGGACCAAGATAGGGCCCGCATACGCAAGGGAAAATAGGCCACGTAAGTGGGAAGGACTCAGGATTCAAACATCGGGAAGTTAGGTAAGAACTGAGACTCATTATCATTCGGGTAAGAAACTGTTCTTCTAGGATGATTGAATTGCTGGTTTGTACTCGGACATTTAAAATATTTTGACTCTTCATATTTGTTAGGTCATTTACTAATATGACTTTTTGTGTACCCCATGTACTAATATGACTTGAACTCGAGCGGCTCCATCGCCCTAGGTGGGGTAAAATGGATGACCTGCAGTGACTACTCTTATTAGGTTTACGTTTGGTAGTGGATTATTGGGATTTAAGACCGCTGTGAACATATATATTTTGACTTTAGCAGGATTTGAAGCTGGTCCAAATTTTAAATAAGTAAAGACTTAATTAGCGTCCACAATGATAGGATTGTCGGTATTACTATCACATGGTACATTTGGAAAGCAGGAACTTGCTACATTTTCAACCACAGCCATTTACATCCTCAACTCGTTATTTCAATCTCTTTTTGGCAAATCTGAACCAATGGTGCACATCTCAACTGTTTAGGCAAGCTTTTGACAGGGGGCCGGGTTACCATCCCAAATATGGAATTCCCCCACCAATAAATTGTTTCAGAATGAATTTTGATGGGGCTTTCACATCCAGAATATTTAGGAATCCCACAGGTTTTAAGATAATGGTTTTTGCAGGACGAATCATTGCAACATCTGCAGTTGAGCAGGAATTAATGGCTCTATTAGAGGGGCTAAAATTGGCAGATAAATTCCAGTTTCATAATCTTATCATTGAAGGAGACTGTTCAACAATTATGAATAACTTTAAACAGGGAGGAACAATATCATGGAGGCTTAACAGGGAGGAACAATATCATGGAGGCTTATGTATTTGAGGAAAAAGATCAAATCTATGTTGCATCATCACAAGCAATGGAATTACCATCTGTGCAGGTGTTTGGGAAATTGAGTTGCACATATGTTGGCTCATTTAACATTCCCTACAATCACAATTTTTACTTTTCATTTGCCTATTCATATCCTTGCAGCATGTAGCTAGGGAGGACATTCTGCGGCTTGAAGATGATGGGGAGAAGGCTGGAACTTGCACAACAAAATCAGATATAATGCAGGAAAAACAAAATAGGTAGAACAAGTTGGAGACGGAAGAGGTCATCGTCCGATTCCTGATGATGTATCTGAGAATGAAGATATAAATATGTGAATTCTGGATGTATAAATATATATATATATATATATATGGGAAGTGCTCCAATGAGAGACACTCTCACCAAGTTTATGGGAGATGGGTGGGTGCCCTTACTTCCATATCCACTCTCGCTAACTTAAATGTAAGGACCCCCAACTTAAATGTGAGGGCCCCCACCCTTCTCTCACCAAGTTGGTGAGAGTGCCTCTCATAGGAGCACCTCCCATTTATATATATATATATATGGGGGCCCTCACTTTCATATTTGGGGTCCTTGTATTTAAGTTGGTGAGAGTGGATATAGAAGTGACGGCCCCCACCCATCTCTCGCCAAGTTGGTGAGAGTGCCTCTCATAGGAGTACCTCCCTATATATATATTTATATTAGAACTTTAGTTTTCAATGGTTTTGTTATCATGGTGCTGCAGCTTTGGTTTTTTTTTTTTTTTTTTTTTGAGCTTTCAGAAAGGCCAAAATGGTTTTAACCTTCTTTCTCAGCTTGATTTTCACATCATATTAGTTGCGCTCAACATATTGAAAAAACCCGCAATTGACCTTATATAATGGACATTGCAAATTATAAATAAATCACTCAAACTAGCATAGAGGTCATTTAATTAGATGGTAACAAAGTTTTGCAATAGTTTAGCCGGTATATGAATCACCCTATTGATATCTAGAGTGTATATTCTATGAAGAATATCCATGGCACAGCCACCAATTATACTGATTTTGTGTCAAGAGATAGAGAGTAGTAGTGTATTTGTGGTACACATTTTCCACCAAAGCCCATTTATGCATGAAAATTGGGACTGAATAATGTGGCATGATGAAGATCTACCAAGTCCTGGGAAATTAAGATGGTATTCCATTTGGATATCAGTGCAGGTTCATTAGAACCACATCTCCATGTATCTACAGATGAGAGAGGATCACCAATGAAAAAAATCATGTCAAGGAGGACTCAAGAGGATCTATGAGAGCCAGTTAAATATAATCAAATCTGTTATCATTCATGATTTTAAGAGATCATTAGGTGTAATACTACATCTGTGTCTACAATGTCACTTCTCTCAGGAGAAAGTTGTAGAGGTATCAACAAATTTGAATTCTCTAATCTACTGAGAAATTCTATAAGTCCGTTGGATCTTGCTCCAAGAGTATAAATGTATTCCTACAGTAATAGTAACCAAAATAAGAACAAGATAACCTGTTGTAACCTATGTTTCTTGCTTCCTGTTTTTCGAATTATATTACATTCATCCACATGAATGATATGCAGAAGTTAGGAAAACAGGTTGACCCACTCATTTTATTCTTGCTTCACTTCACACATCTATTTCTGATTTTGGAAAAACTCTATGTTTCCATCGTGACTATTATTGAAATCATTATTGTCACAGACTCATCTCATGAATCTAGAGTCAGCTAATTATTGTTTAAATGAGTTGTTTATGTTCCAAAGTACTCGATTTTAAGCTTTAGACCCATCACCCAATATGGTAACTAGCCTCCTTCATTTACTGAAGTCCATCATCACACAAAGCACTAATGGATAGTTCCATAGCCAAGAAAAGCTGGACATTCAATCTCAAAATCTGTCACTCGCACAACCAAATTGTATGAATGAACATGGAAACTGTGCATTTTTTCTTATAGCAGGTATCTGCAGGTGAATGCTGATTTGCAAAATTGCAGTATCTAATAAGGGACCTGATTTCTTTACTCTTTCGGAATATGCCCAAGATTTTGGGTCAAAAAACATACAAATATATCCAATAAAAGCCATAATTGCAAACAGAAATATAAGATAATCAAGTGATCTCCTGTTAGATTACTGAGCAAGTACCCCCAACACAAGCTTATGTACTATGCAATTGAAAACCTCTTGGCTACCCTCTATTGTTAGCAATATCTGTGAAATCGTTTGTACCATGAAATCAATGAATTGTAATCATCCAATTTAGTCAAACAGAGTGTCTAGTGAATTTCCTCATTACAAGTGAAAAAAGATTGGTAATAAAAATGTGGACCATTCAATGCATCATCACTCAAACGTAGGAACACATTCATTAGTAGCACGTATGTCTTTCCCTTGATTGGAAATGATTAAAAGAAAAGAAGCAAGTGACTGAATGGATAACTGGACTGCAATTAATTGATATTAATGGATGCAGAATTTCATCGAGTTTACATGAATGAAGACACCAACTAAATATTAGAAAAAAAAAATTACTGTAGAAACTAATTTGCATATAATCCCAAAACCTGAAATCTAAGATTACAGACTCTTGGACTAAAAGTAAAAAATTAAGAAATCTCATGTTAGGAAGAAGAGCGTGAGAGGCAGCAGTTCTAGTCTTTTAAGCGCGCTTTAGAACCGAAAACAAGAAACACCACTGCTCTGAGTCCCAACACAGTCCAATCTCATCTCCTTCCTTTAATTTCCTCCTGACGACGAATTCTGGGCGCCATCCAGATTGAATCACGTACATTCTGTTCGACGTCCAACGGCGGAATACCACCCAGTGAGCAGAGAATTGAGTATCTACATCTTTGATAAGCACCCGAACTCGCAACCCTTCATTTGCAATCCTCTCCACAGCAATAGGATCCCACTCGGGGAAGAAAGTCGCGACGTGGTCATGGTGCAATACCATCCTGCACAGCTGACCCACGTCGCTCTTCGTCAGACTCTTGACAATATCCCAAACCGGTGGCCTGTGGTGAACCTCCTCCTGTTGAGGGTGGTTCTTCAGCTGGTGCTCCGATTGCTCAAAAAAATCAATCCCTGGGCTCTCACGAATCTCACTTCGAATGAGTACAAAACCCAACAAAGATGGAGTACTCGAAGCGTCTTTGTCTTGCAACTCTTTTTCTCTGGCTTTGGTGGGAAGAAATTCATAGAAAGGAACCCACTCCATTGAACTAATGCGACTGCAGTCAATGAGAAAGAACGACAAGAACAGCAGACAAAAAGAATTGCAGGAATTAGAACAAGTAGAAAATCGGGAAACAATGTAGAGATCTCAAGAGAATTGCAGGAACTGGAAGAATGGAAAAAACTGAGAGAAGGAGTTGGAATTGTCTTGTATTTATAATAATGAATACAATCTGATAATCTGTTGGAAACTTTCTATTTCCAAAATCACAAATGGTTTTCTTTCCTTTTTATATTGGGCAAGAACCCAATCCAAGAAAATGGAAATGGAAACAGAAATTGCAAAGTCACTGATGGTTTCCTTTTCCTTCACAAACTCTTACTTGCAGAGGCAGCTTCTTGCATTAGTGAGTGTTGAAGTTCTGTTTGAGTTAATCAACGGTCAAAACAGAGAGAACCAAATTAGGAAGTTTTTCATCTGATCAGGCTGGGCCCATCATTTCAAAGGTCCAATCAACAAAATGACATCATGGGCCACATGTAGTCTCCATAACCGAGTGTCTATGTTCTCACTACCAGCTTTGAATTGATCACATGTAAAATACTTAATAAAAATCTATGTATTATGTGATCAATTTTATGCCCACAGCGGGCTTAATTCCTACCGTTTAGTAAGGGTGCTCCGGCCCACTTTGTGCTGCACTAGAATGTCGATTTTTGGCCTGTTTAATATATGGGCTGGGCTTGGATTAAGTGATATAAAGCTGAAAGTTCGGCCTGGCCTGACCCAAATTAGTAATGCATATAATTTAGTATTGATTTACCCAAACAAGTAATTAGAAGGCCCCAAATGGAAATATAAATAGAAATTGCAGATGGCCAGTTTTCTTTTCCTTCTCAAACACTGGTATTGGAGTTTGAACAACGTAATGAGTGTTGATGTTGTGTTTGAATTAACAATAAAAGGAGAAGATCAAATTAGAAAAGAATCCAAATCCTAAGGCTTTGACCTTGAGGTATTTTAAATTAAAACATTGGAACTCCATAGTGGGACCCACCTATTGAAATCTGAATCATAAAAGATAGAAGCTCCTTTTGTTATATGGGGTTCCTCTAATTTAAAGTCAATTCGAGTTTTTTTCACCTTTGGATTGACTTTTTTTTTTTTTTTTTTTTTTATAATGACATGGCTACCTTTGAGATCTTTGACCACAAGGACTAATCCCTTAGGTGGTGCCCACTAAACCCACACAAGACTATTGGATTAAAAAAAATGTGACTAACACAATCTCATGCATATTCATTATCACGTTTTCCATTAGACAATCCATCCAACAGCGGAAAGAATTTAGATTGACTAATGATGAGGATATCCCATATACTTTGAGGCTATTTATCTTGAACGGTTTGGGTTTCAATAGGTGGGCCCGGCAGAAAATAGGAGATATGCTCGTACTAAATCTCAATAGGCGGGCCCCGCAGATGGCATCTTGGTAAGATACAATCCAGTTCATGGGGCCCACTTAGAGATATGTGTGTGTATGTATGTATCAATGGGAGGACCGGAGGAGAGGAGATGGAAAGGTCTCTACATAAAAAGTGGGGAACAAAAACTTAAAATGAGCCCCACTTGGTTATCTTAGTCTTTAATTTAAAAATCTTAAAGTTTAATGATGTCTTAACAGTATATTAATTTAAGATTCAATCCAAGGGTGAGTGATGCTTCAATAGGTGTAAAATAAGCCTTATGTCTTGTAATGGGACCACAAGGTAATCCAAGGAGCTGCTCGGACCAAAGGTGGGCCCAAATGAGCCCCATAGATGCACTCTACTGGTGAGGGAAAATCGCACGGTGACAGTGAATAGACCATTCACAGTTCGCCTCGTCACTGCGGACAGCTGGCCTATGCATCCGGGCCTGTGGTGACCTGGTGAACCCTGACTGGTCCACTATTGGTCACCGTGGATAAGGCGACTCAAAGGATCCCGACTCCTCTACTGGTAACAGAACTTTTCAATGAGTGGGTCGAATCACAGCAGCAACATTTCATTAGTCGTATGTGCTACCTGAAATACATGTGAAGTGAGAACAGTCACTCGGTTATAGAAAATACACGTGGCCCATGATTTTATCTGGCGATCGGACCGTTAATTCAAATAATGGGGCCAAGCCCTGATCAGATGAAAACCTTCCTAACTGGGTGTTCTCCTTTCCGACCGTTAATTCAAACAGAATCTCAACACTCACATATGCACGTAGGAGTATGTGAAGGAAAAGGAAACCCGGCCATCTGTAATTTCTACTTCCATTTCCAGTTTCTTGGATTCTCTGCTCGCTGAGTGGCATTCTGCCGTTGGACGTAGAACAAAATGTACGTGATCCAATCTGGATGGCGCCCAGAATTCTGTTGAAACTGGTTTTAGGAGGAAAAGTTCACTTTATTCAATATGCAAGATGGCTTTATATAGCCATACAGAAGGTAACAGAATTCTGTAACAAAGAAGCAAATACAATGCTATAGACGTGAGTCATAGCCAAAGAACTGGTCAGTCCCCTGATTTCCAGGGATTATTCATAACAGAAAGCTGAAAATACATACTAAGTCAACACCTAAACTATGGTAACATTCCCTCCCTTAAACTGATGACACCGTCTTCAGTTTACTCCTGGATCCTGACAAACACCAAGCAGTGTGCGCAGCCTTTCAAAAACAACTCGTGTCAAGGGTTTGGTCATGATATCAGCCAATTGATCTTGAGAACGACAAGGCAACAATGTCACAACTTTATCTTGAGTTAGATTACGAAGGAAATGGAAGCGAACATCAATATGTTTGCTTCGACCGTGCATGACAGGATTTTTTGAGAGTTTAATAGTAGAACTATTATCACAGTACATCACCGTAGCTCTAGTGGAGGCATGATTGAGCTGTTCTAACATTCTTCGCAACCACACGGCCTGACAAGCACAGGAGGCAGCAGCAATAAACTCAGCTTCAGTGGTGGAGAGTGTGACTACAGGCTGCTTCTTTGAAGACCATGATACAGCTCCAGAGCTTAGCAAGAACGAGAAACCTGATGTACTTTTCCTATCTTCCAAGTCGCCTGCATAATCACTGTCGGTGTAGGCAAGAAGCTCCTTGTTACCACCTTTTTTATAAAAAATTCCATATGTAAGTGTGCCCTTTATATAACGGAGTACTCTCTTAACAGCTTGGAGGTGGAGTGCTGTAGGATGTGCCAAATACCTACTAAGCAAACTAACAACAAACATAATATCAGGTCTGGTAGAGGTTAAGTACATCAAACTTCCGACCATTTGCATGTACATGGTGCTGTCCACTGCCATGCCAGCAGAGTCTTTATCCATCTTGAATCCTGGAACAATAGGATTAAATACGGCAGTGCAACTAGCCATATTAAACCTTTCCAACACTCCTGGGCATACTTCTTTTGACAAATAAAAATACCATCAGTTCGTTGCAGTACTTCTAAACCAAGAAAATATCGCATTCGTCCAAGATCCGTCATATAAAATTCCTTCATCATTGAATACTTAAAAGAGCTGAACAAAGTCTCATCATTTCCAGTAAAGATGAGGTCATCTACATAAAGACACACAAGCAAGAACATACCTTGTGAAGATTTTTTGAGAAACAAAGTATGCTCGTAAGGACATTTCTCAAACCCTTCCTTCTGAAAATAGGCTTCAATGCGGCTGTACCATGCCCGTGGGGCTTGCTTCAAACCGTACAAAGCTCTGCGTAAGCGATACACCTTCTTTTCTGCTCCTTTTACCACATAACCAGGGGGCTGCTCAATGTACACCTCCTCCTTTAACTCACCATGAAGAAATGCAGACTTAACATCTAACTGAAACAGAGACCACCCCTTTTGAGCTGCTAGAGCAAGCACCAGTCGTATAGTTTCCATGCGAGCCACAGGAGCAAAGACCTCTGTGTAATCCACCCCATGTTGTTGCGTGTACCCTTTGGCGACAAGGCGAGCCTTGTATTTTTCGACTTCCCCATGCTCATTCAGCTTAGTCTTGTATACCCATTTCACCCCAACTGCTTTTGCGCCACAAGGAAGATCAGTGAGGTCCCATGTATCATTTTTCCGAATGGCTTCAATTTCAGAATCCATTGCACATCTCCATGTGGCACTTTGAGCTGCATTTACATAGGATAAAGGATCATTATCAACAAATAGAGCAAAATTACCTTGATGATCATCATCAGGGAGGACCTCGCCACTGTCATAGTCACGCATCCAGATTGGTGGGTGTCGAGAACGCCTTTCAGCTGGACTGGAAATACGATCAGCAGTTGGTTGTTCTTCGGCTGTTTGATGCTCCAAAATCTCATCATGAAAGCGATTATCAGCACTAATGGACCTACTGCCTTCCTCATCACCAGTCCCACCTGAATTATTGGCTATGGCTTCATCCTGGTCATTTTTGCTATCTTCATCTTCATCACTCCAATCAAGAGGTGCTTGAATTGCTTTAGCGTAACTATCATCCCAGGGCCAACTTTCCTCTTCATTAAAGATAACATCACGACTGATAAGCACCTTTTTGGAAAGTGGATCATACAAGCGATAGGCTTTGGACTCTTCGCTAATTCCCAACAAAACACATTTTATGCTTTTGCTGTCCAATTTGGTGCGTTTGCTATCTGGAACATGAGCATAAGAAACACACCTAAACACTCGAAAATGTGCAACAGATGGTTTAGTACCACTCCATGCCTCTTCTGGAGTTTTATTTCGAACTGCAAGTGTAGGACTTCTGTTGAGAATATGTACCGCCCAGTTGACAGCCTCAGGCCAAAAAGTTTTGGGAACTCGTCTACTGGTGAGCAGACTTCGAACCATGTTCATGATCGTTCGATTTTTCCTTTCCGCCACGCCATTTTGCTGAGGAGTGTAGGCCGCGGTGAGTTGACGATGTATCCCATTGGTTGCACAGAAATCAATAAACTCAGTAGATGTGAACTCCCCGCCTCGATCAGTTCGCAGACCCCGGATACTAGTGCCAGTTTCTTTCTCAACCTTTGTTTTGAAAAGTTGGAACATTCTAAAAGCATCGGACTTCTCTGTTAAGAAAAAAACCCATATTTTCCGGCTAAAATCATCAATAAAAGTTAAAAGATACCTCTTGTGACTATTGGAGATGGGAGAAATTGGCCCACATATGTCCGAATGAAGGAGCTGAAGTGGCTGCGATGCTCTCCACATACTTGCTTGGGGAAAGGAACTTCTGTGGTGTTTTCCCAGCACACAATCTTCGCATTAACAGACTGGAACATTGCAGCTGTGGCAACCCATGAACCATCTGTTTTTGCTGTAGAGTTTTGAGACCTCCAAAACTTAAATGGCCATATCGATAGTGCCAGAGAAAATCCAGATTTTGTGTTGGAGTGAGAAAACAATGCTGGTCTTGAAGTTGAATCTTGGCAATAAGGATAAACATCCTATTAAGAGACATGGTTGTTTCAATAATAAGACCTCTCTCGGGGTGGTACACCTTACACATATTAGATCGAAACAAAATTGCCAAACCTTTTTCCTGCAGTTGGCCAATGCTTAAGAGATTGTTTTTCAATTCAGGGATATAAAACACCTCTGTAATAACTTGTGAAACATGATTAACTTGGAGATGAATGCGGCCTTTCCCCATTACACCAATGCTGGAGTTGTCACCCAGCTTTACAGTCTTGCGAAAGCTCTCATCTAGTTCTGAAAAGAATTCCTTGTGTCCGCACATGTGGTTACTGCATCCGGAGTCCAAGAACCATGCTGTTTCATCAGGTGCTTTCTCGACATGAGCCATGAGCAGTAGTGGTTCAGTGGTTTCAGCATAATGGGCTTGTGACTCCTTTTCCTTGCCCTTCTTTGGACATTCATACTGAAAATGGCCAAGGTCATGACAATAAAAACATTCAACAAGAGATTTGTCAAAACTTTGTCTCCCACGCCCTCGTCCCCTACCTCGAAAGGCACTGCCACCACGTCCTGGTTTGCTCACACTGATGTCATGGGTAATCTGTAATGCTTGCTCTTCGACTACATGTCCTTGCATGCGCTGTTCATGAACTAATAGGCTACTTTGCAATTCATCAAGGGACATAGTGTTCAAGTCTTTAGACTCCTCAATGGAGCAAACCACATAAGCAAACTTTGAAATCATAGAGCGCAGGATCTTTTCAACAACAGTAACATCAGTCATCATTTCACCAAGAAAGCGCATTTTATTAGAAATAGAGAGAGTACGAGCAAAGTAGTCAGAGACGGTCTCACCTTCCTTCATATGAAGGATCTCAAAATCCTTGCGAAGGGCCTGCAGCTGTGCACGTTTGACCCTTGCATTACCTTGAAACTTTTTCTTCATAGAATCCCAGATTCCCTTCGAAGTCTCCTTGTCCAAGATAGTCTCAAGGATTGAACGATCGATGGCCTGAAAGAGATAATTCTTTGCTCGTAAGTCCTTCAATCTCTGATCTGCCACCACCTTCTTTTGTTCATCCGAGAGATCAACATCATCTGCTACAGCAGATAATCCAGTCTCAACTACGTGCCAGTATTCTTTGGAGCGAAGAAAATTCTCCATCAGCATGCTCCAATGATCGTAGTGCCCATCAAATCTTGGAATTGCTGGTTGAACAAAACTGCCCTCAGTTGTCATCTTTAGCTGCGGCTACAAGATCTTTAGCCCTCAGTTGGCTCTGATACCAAATGTTGAAACTGGTTTTAGGAGGAAAAGTTCACTTTATTCAATATGCAAGATGGCTTTATATAGCCATACAGAAGGTAACAGAATTCTGTAACAGAGAAGCAAATACAATGCTATAGACGTGAGTCATAGCCAAAGAACTGGTCAGTCCCCTGATTTCCAGGGATTATTCATAACAGAAAGCTGAAAATACATACTAAGTCAACACCTAAACTATGGTAACAAATTCGTCGTCAGGAGGAAATTAAAGGAAGGAGATGATATTAGATCGTATTGAGCTCAGAGCAGTCCAGTTGCTTGCTTACGGTTCTAAAGAGCTTAAAAGACTAGTGTTGCTGTTCTGTCACTCATGGTCTTCTTCCCACTTGAGATTTATTTATTTTTTATTTTTAGTCCAAGAGTCTCTAATTTTAGATTTCAAATTCTGGGGTTGCAATCAAATTGGTTTCTACAATAACATCCTGTTTCGAATATGTAATTGATATCTTCATCCATGTAAACTCAATGAAATTCTGCATCCATTAGTGTCAATTAATCACAGTCCAGTTAGCATTCAGTCCCTTGCCTTCTTTATTTTTAATTCTTTGTAACAAAGGTAAGGAAAAGTATGGTATTAGTGAATGTGTTCCTACTTTTCAGTGATGATGCATTGAATGGTGTGCATTTGAATTAGCAATCTTTTTTCCCTATTAATGATAAAATTTTATTAGGCACTCTGTTTCCCTAAATTGGTGATTATAATCCATTGATTTCTCTGTGACTGCAAACAATAGGGGTAACCGAGAGGTTTTCAATTACACCCCATATATGCTTGTGGTGTGGGGTACTTGCTCTGTAATCTAACAGGAGATCATTTGGTTGTCATGTATTTCTGTCTGCAACAATGGCTTTCATTGGATACTTATGATCTCTCACTCTGCACCCAAAATCTTGGGTAAGAAATAAGGTTCCTATTGAATGCTAAATCAACCTTCATCTGCGAGTGATGGATTTGGATTGTGGAACAATATTTGAGATGTGTCTTCACTCATACAATACGTCAAGCCTTGATCATCCTCATACAATTTGGCTATGCGAGTGAGAGATTTTGAGATGTGTGGTTTTTCATGATTATGGAACAATCTGTGAGTGGTTTGTGCAATGATGGACTTGTGTAGAAAAGATTGTTTGGTAATGGAGGAGGCTATTCATGATAATGGATGGCTCTAACTCTTAAGATAGAGTACATTGGAACATTAATCATTCATTTAAACAATAATTAGCTGACTGAAGAGATTAGACTATGATGATTATTTGAACATTCTCATGCTTAAATGGCCATTGGATAGGAAATGGTCATCACAAGTACACCATATTCTCTCTCTCTCTCTCTCTCTCTCTCTCTCGATCAACCACGCCATGGATATTCTTTATAAAATATACATTCAACAATATCAATAACGCAACTCCTCTTCTGGGTTGGCTATTGCAAAACTCCGTTATAGTTTGATAAATGACCGCTATATTATTCTAACAGTGCATACTTGTAAGACGGTATCCTCCAGTCATTCTCTGTAGCTTTCCTCTCAAATTTTTGTTGATCTCTATTTGTTCAGTTTCTTAAACTTTATTCAGAGTATAAATGGTGTCTCCTGTTCATAAATTGCCTGGCCTCAGAACTAAATATAGTTGAGCTCTGAAATGTCAAACTGTAAAAATAGTTTCTAGGATTAATGATGGTGGGAACGAAAAGTGTTTGTAAAGAAAGTAATCATGGATCTGTATGCCCATAAGAATTGGTTGGATTAATTTGACATCTGAAAGTATGTTTTGCCTTTTAACACCTCTGTTCTGTACAATCAGTTTTTCTCGGATTGGTCTAACACCTATTAACATCCACTGGATTCCTCTGGCTTCTGTGATGATTTTTAACTACATGAAGTTGAACCAGTGAAACAGGAAATGTCCATTTTGATCATTTTTTATTTATCAATAAACCACCAACTGAGAGGGAATATCAGTTTTGATCCATTTTTTTTATCAAGAAACCACCAAGTGAAAGAGGAAATATCCATTTTAATTTTCAACTAAGTGCTGGATACATTGGCATTATAATTGTTAACCAGCTTGTTTTTCGCTTTCTTTCTAAGAGGAACCAAACAATCCTAAGAGGAACAAAATATTTCCTAGTAATCTTATACACATAGTTTCAATAACAAGAGGCTGAAAGTACAACGCAGTCCCAACCATTCTTACATATTCATGCATATATCTATATATAAAAAAACAAAAGTACAACTAAAAACCATAAAAATAAAAACAAGAGAATGTCGCCTGAGTCCATCACAACCCTACTGATCATGGGCACAGTCTGTCGGCTGGAACGCCACGACCATGTCATCAAAATCATATCCGATCTTGATGTTCTGTTGCGCAATGCTGCCCATGACAGAGTTAATAGAGTCCGACCCAAAGAACGCAGCACAAGTCACATTCTCATCCACCAGAAGAAAAGTATTTAAAGGCCCCAGAAGCAATTCATCAGCCGCATCAAACCCAAACTTCAAATCGGGAACGTTGAAATCTTTCCCATGCTTGTAGCAGAGATCGAAGTTGTTAGATGGGTCTTGTACTGGTGCGAGATCAATCGCACCCTTCAACACAGACAAAAGCTCCCGGTAGGCTTGGGTGGGAAGATAGGTGAGAGTAGTGCCCGAGTCCATGAC
This sequence comes from Persea americana, assembly GCA_029852735.1. NCBI lineage: Eukaryota > Viridiplantae > Streptophyta > Magnoliopsida > Laurales > Lauraceae > Persea > Persea americana. Next base: position 59,895,388 of record CM056816.1, on the reverse strand, counting down.
AGTGTTGCCTTTTTCAATGCTCGGAAGAAAAACGCTCTGGTCTCCTACACTGATGTATTCGAGGGTGACATAGATGATGCTTTTAGAAACTGGTTTCAAAACTAAAGGAGTGTATACACTTCTAGGGCCAGAGACTACAGCACTATCACCAAAATGGATACGGCTGCTCGAGGCGTTCTGATTATACGGCACGAAGCAGTAGCTAAACTTCTTACCTACAAAAGGACCCAATTGAGACACCAATGAAAAAGCCCCACCTCCGAGGCTCACTACACCAGCTCGGGAGTTGTCGAAGTGACTGCTGCACCCAAAAGTTATATTCGGCAGGTTTACGTAGCCAGCATCAGACGAAGCCATCATTGTAAGAGTCTCGGCTGCAAGGACTCCATTGCTGTACATGCAACTCCCATTGTTGGTACAGCCGAACTCAGGAAGCTTCCAGCAGCTGCTGGAACTGCAAGAAATCTCCTTGTAAGAAGAAGATCTCGATGGGTCGAACAGAGGGGGACTGCAGTGAGTCCAGATGAGATCGCTTACAGTATCGACGACTGCGAGGATTTCAACAGGTGGGGTGCCGAGATATATGGCCATGAGATAATTTCCATGGCCAGGCCGCACAGTGGAGGACACACCTTTGATCAGGGTGGCAACAGAACTCGAATTAACGAAGTACTCAACTCGAGAATTGGATTGTTGGATTGCTCTGGACAACCGATCAGAGATGCTTTCAGAGGAGTTGTTGTAAAATGGGGACTTAGGGGAGTCGCGGTGGATGAGATCGACACTGAAACCAGTGGCCATGAGGTTGTAGGGTAGACAGAAGAATAATAACATGGCAATGGCAAGAAGAAGAGGAGCAGAAGCAGCCATGGCTAAACAAAGGGACTAGGGGAGGAAGACGAGTTGGGACTTGGGACTTGGAAGCGTGGCTTTTGTGTTATTTATAGAGATAGAGAGAGGATTAGTGGAGAAGGACCGATGGAGTGGAGTTTTGGCAGTGCATGGCTATTTTTACTTGGCAATCTTCATGCACTGTAAATAGTGATATGCCCCAGAGCGTGGCCCACATTGAGTTTGGATTGGGGTCACTGGGCAATGGATTGTTACCAGGTCTAATTTTCTGGTCCGGTTGTTAAATGGGCTGGGCTAGGGAAATTTATATACTTAAACGCCTAGATTAGACTGGCTAATTAACACAATGGCCTGTATGCATGGGTGTTCATGGTCGGGCCGCTCTGGGCTGAGGACATACAGGACTAGGCCAACATCTGAACTCTTGGTCCAACCCGGCTTGGGCCATAACTGGCTGGCCTGAGCATGCCCCGCCTGAAGCATATTAAGCCCAAGCCCAGCCCTAGTTAACATTATATTATAAAATTCCTGCCTCAACTGGTTTGGTTGTTTCTCAATGAGATGTTATGATTTCAAGTCCAGGCTCCCTCTCTTTTCTCACAATTATTTTTGCAGTTGGGCCATGCTTGGGCTCTGTAGCAGTCAATCCAGTCTCGGCAATTCTATTAAATGGTCCCAATTAATTAGTCTGAGCCCAGCCCGAAATCTAAAACTTAGTCCAAACCCAGGTCAGGCTCAGGCCAGCCCGGTCCATGAACACCCCCACCTGTATATGCTTTTCAATTGGGCAATGACTGGACCTCACTTCAAGGCCCATAGGCTTGATCCTAGCCTGAATTTTAGGCCTAATAAGTAAATTGAATTGGCTTTGACAAGCTCCAGACTGCCCCATGAACACTTCTATGCACTCTCTCAACAAGCCCACCTGACTTTATTAATTAACAAAAGAAAACAAAAGCACTGAGAAGTAAAAATAAATTTGATGGAGTAATTAATCAAGTGAGTTATCATTAAATCACACCATTGGATCAAATTAAGGTTCCAAAATTTCTGGTGCCTATCTTTGTACACTTCTGCCTGTCCATGTGGGAATCACAAGAAATTTCTCAAAAAGTTTATAAAAAGAATTAAAACAGAAAACTAGTATCTTAAATGGCCTATGTAAATGTTTAGTTTGCTGAAGACTAACATGATTTTCATCACTTCTTATAATTAGCACAAGAACTTTAACACATAATTCTTATGATATTGTGTTAGTGAGATCCCAATTCTTAACTTGTATACTTGTATTGACCGAAATTGAGTTGACTTATTCAAGTTAACTCAGTGCAAGCCGAACCGTGGGCATTCTTCATGAGGCCTATCATGGTTTTCAAAACCTAGCCTGGTTCTATACATCATAATAGAATATATTCTCTAGTGTACATCACATACAAAATGCTACAATGGTTTTGGTTATGGTTAACTTTAATATTTTTGAAATGTTAAAAATGTTTTTTTTTTTTTTTGGTAAACAGTATTTATAGGTGATTGATTCATTGCTCATTAATTCTCAATCCATTTTTGGGTAAAAAACACACAGTTTCTAGACCACTATGGCCGAAAACAGTATTTATAACAAACTGTCATGGCCTAAAATCATAATATTCCCTCTAACTTTACACATAGCAGGAGAAACCATCCATTGTTTTAAAACCATGGTCCCATTGTCCCAGGAAGCAGACGGCTACTTGCCAACTTGCCTACATATAATTAGCAGCAATGTGATAGTGGAAGCCAACCCATCAAGTTTTCTTTGGCAGGGAGAGAGAGCAGAGCAGTCCACAAATTGCATTTAGGCTATTGAGAGCTTCAATGAAGATTCACTTTCTAGGCTAGGTTTAGGGTCAACATGCACTAATTTTGTTTTATTCTAAGGGCCAGTTTTCTGTCCTTTTCTCTTTGAGATAAAAAAAACCCTGCCAAAAAGATTCTCCTTCCCACCTTTCTTTTTCTTTAAAAGAAGATTCCTTGTATGGGCCGGATCCTATTTTTCCATCAATGCGGCCCACCTCCAATATCTAACCAGCACAAAATCATGGCCATTGATCCATAGAGTTAGGTTAAATTCCAACTTTAATTGAAATTGGTCCCATAATCGGATTGATTTCATGATTTCTATGCGATCAAGTTCGAGATCAACTCAAACTAGAGTGAAATTTGGGCTGGGGCTAATACTGAGGAGCCATTGGTCCTGCTAATGGATATGTATAAGAGTCTAAGTTGAATGCGATCTAAAACTCATACTAGCCTGAGCTGAGCCCATGGTCAAGACCCAATGGTGCTACTGTTATCCTTGCAGGGTGTTTAATTTGGTCTTTGACAATGAATTGCTGGGGCAAGCAACCTGAGTTCAAAAATTGCATTCGGTTACATGGAAATAGAGAGGAGAGTGCTGTCTCCAGGTTGGAGTTTCTTGATGCTTATTGCATTCCGTTAGAGAGAGAGAGAGAGACTTCCCACTGAAGATTCACAGGTTTGGCTAATTTGCTCTGCATTGTTCTGGTGAAGGTGGAAATGGAATCAGTTTGTCAGGAATATGCCATTTTATGAAATTTAGGAATGATCATTGGTCGCTCGGTTACCTGGTTTATAGATATTTACATTGTATTCTGAGTTTGCAGTTTGCAACTTGGCACTTGTCATAGGTCTTTACTCAATTTGAGTTGGTTGATTCATATCGTTTTCCTACTTGTGTATCAAGTAAAGGTATTCTGATGATTGGTTTAATATTCTAGCTTCATATAATCTGATCCAGTTTGCAAAGTTGTTAGTTCCAAATCAACTAATAATTTCAATTTCAGTAGCAAAATGTGCATATCTATAATTTTGATTTAAACTAAATAAAAATAATGATAAGCATGGACAATCATATCGATAAATCTATATATTAAATTAAAATAATGAATCGGTTGAGATTCTCAGATATGATAAACGCATTTATATAGAAATGGCCTTAAGTATATTTATTAATAGGGTCTCATATAAGAAAAGAAGTAAAGAAGATGTTGACATCAACAATGAAATGTTAAATCAAAGTGAAAATATAAAAAGATTATGTTAATTTAAAATTGACTCAAAATAGAGTCCATGAGAGAGATAGAGAGAAAAAGAGCAGACGCAATATCGCATTATCATCATATAGAATGAAGCATAGTTAGTATCTAAGATTTCTACATATTACAAAAAAGAAAAAGAAAAAAAGGGAAGCGAAAAAAAATCAAAGGACAACAAATGCTAACTTCTATATTTTTAGGTCATTCTATATGAAGAGGAGGAGGAGGAAACAAGTTAGATTAATCAATGCATGAAAAAACATATGTTAAAAAGTTAATTTAAAAACTAGAGAGCCTATTTCAATTGGTTTCGGAAAGGAATGTAAATTGTTTAGAATCAATTACAAATCGCACTTTCAATTTTTTTTTTTTTTTGAAATCATTAAAATTATTTGCCATCATATTTTGAGTTTAAAGCATAGCATGTGATGAGGGAGATGGAAATTAACGAGCCATGAGCTCCATCACTTTGTCTAAAACCTTAGTACATGAAATTTATTCTAGGCCTCTTTGATGAGTTCTCTAAAAACAAATCCGCTTTAGAGAGTATTTCAAAACAAGGGTACACAAAATATTAACACACATTCAAAACATACAATACGGCAAAAGTAGAATAATGGAAATGAAGTTGAACTATTTTTCTTCAATTTACAAGCTAACCAAATCAAATTTTGAACAAATGAGCTAATTGAGCTTAAAATTATTTGTAGTAGTCTGCAATTTTAGCCTAGTTGGCAAGAATTAAATGAAAATGATTCAGACATGGCTATACCTGCGGAAAGGGTGATGCTTTACCACCGAACCATCAGTTGGATTTTTAGTTTCATTTACTTCCAATCCAATAATAAACCAATATCAAGGTGAGAAACCTAGGGAGTATATCCAAATCTTAAATAAAGAAATAAACTCGTGCATATATATTTTAGGTAGTGCCTCTGCATGGTTGCTATAACATTAAAATAAACCATGTCTTAAATCACAAACCGACTGGCCTAATTGACACCTATTGACAAAATTCGGTCTGATTTCTGGACATTGAGCAGACCAACAATGGTATTAATTCAAAAGTGACCACCACGGCCGTCTGACTCAAGTATCCATCCACTCATAGGGTGTTCATGGACCAGGTTGGACCTCAATTTATAAACATATGCCTATATATGACCAAAGCCTGATATCTGCCCCCAAAATGGGCTGGCCAAGCCCTGCCTACCTCAAACATCTCAGGCCCGTGCCTACTCATTTACCCAATCACACTGGACCGGGTCGAGTTTTATTAAACTACAATGGCAATCATGTTAGGCAATCTTCATAAACATGCACTATAAATAGACAATGTCATGCGCCAGAGCCCGGACCACATTGAGTGCAAACAATTCAATGTGGGCCGGGCTCTGGCCCATAACACTATTTATATTGCATGTTTATAAAGACTGCCTAACATAATGGTCAGTGCGTGATGGTTTCTCTTGCATGTCTGGTGACAACCATTTTTATTTAAATGAAAACCTCAATTATTTGAGGTTTAATATGGAAATCGGCGGAGAGAAGTTAGACTTTGAACCTGACCTGACCCAACCCAGACCAAAAGAGAAAAGGAAAGCCTGAGATGCAGGCTTACAGCCGTAATCTACAGCAATAAACCTGCAGTTTGATCCCCCACCCAATTTCATTACGAACGGGTTTGGGCCTTAGATCTAGTTAGTTGGGCCGGCCTAAATCTAAAATATTGGCCTGTGTAATATTTGGGAGGGGCTATAATTAATTGAAGAAAGCTCGAAGCTCGACCCATGAACAAAAGTGACACAGAATTTATGGATTGTCGCAGCTTAGTGATTGTAGTCTAATGAAACTTGACCTGGTCCAGTACGATTGGCTAAATGAGTAGGCCCAGGCCGGATATGTTAGAGTCAGGCAGGGTTTGGGCCGGGCATTTAGGCAATTGTCGGGCTTAGGCTATATATAGGCATATGTTTATATGTTCGGGCCTCAACCTGGTCCATGAACACCCCTATGAGTGGGCGCTTGAGTCAGACGGCCGTGGTGGTCACTTTTGAATTATACCATTGTTTCTCTGGTTCTGCCCAATGACCAGAGAGACCGAATTTTTGTCAATAGGTGTCAAATAGGCTTCAGGTCCAACCAGATCCAGATGAACAATCTGGGTTCACAAACCTCGGGCTATAATTTAAGACCGTGTTGTATTTTTAATATTATTGGCAACCAAGCAGAGGCATGGCCTAAAATATATATATAATCGAGTTTATTTATTTATTTAATCTTTAGGTACTCCCTAAGTTTCACCTTGGTTTTGGTTTGTTATTGAGTTCAGATTCCTTTTGCATGAACCAAGTGTACTAGAGGGGTGACATTTACATTATCCTAGACCAAATTACTCCCCAAGTAGATAATGGGATTCTCGATTTACATGCCTCCTAGATATTACACTGGACTGGGTTATTTCAAACAAAGAAATGAAACTAAAGATCCAATTGATGGTTTGGTGGTAAAGCATCACCCTTTTCGCAGGTACATCCAGAGATCAATCTCTGGTCGTTGTGAAAAAAACAGAAGGAAATTTGGTGGGATCTGATCAATTTTCTGTCTCAGTTTTGATATCTTACAGTGAGTAACAGGATAAGGCCTTCAGTAATATGCCTAAATGTCTGAATCATTATCATTTAATTCTTGCCAACTTGGCTAAAACTGCAAACTACAACAAATAATTTCTAAGCTCGATTAGCTCAGTAGTTCAAAACTTGATTTGGTTATCTTGCAAATTTAAGAAAAATAGTTCAACTTCATTTCCATTATTCTACTTTTGTCATATTGAATATGTTTTGAATGCGTATTAATATTTTGTATACCCTTATTTTGAAACTCTCTAAAAACGATTTGTTTTATGAGAATTCATCAAAGAGGCCTGAATATCTTTCATGTACTAAGTTTTCTGACAAAGTGATGAAGTACACAAATGAATATTCATATAAGTGTAAATTATTACTTGATTTGGAACTAATGCCAAATTGCAAACTGCAAACTCAGAATACAAAGATAAGTTAGATGAATCTGTAAACCAGGTAACCGAGCAGCCAATGATCATAAATTCCATAAAATGGCATAATATTCTTGACTAACTGATCCCATTTCCACTCAACTTCACCAGAACAACGCAGAGAAAATTATATTCATGCCTTCAGTGATGTGAGATGTGAGATGTGAGATGTGAGTTGTGACCCATAATATACACGCTGGCGTTTTATGTTGTGTACTGCATCTCGGCTGAGCTCCCCACTCTGGACCCTAAACATTACTGGATGCTATTTTCATCCTCCTACAAAATGTATGTGTTCGATTTTGTATGTTCATGTATCGCTGCTTAAGTATTGTTATACCCCGACCAAAATTAAACATAGTTAGTACTAATTAATTGAGTTTTAGTTCATTTAACTGTGCTTAGTTGTTACTTAGGGTAATAAAAGATCATTAGTCCCTTATGGGTGAGTTAGAGGTATTTAGAGTCTTCATTAAGTGAGTTGAAACCGATTTGACTCGGTTGGGTAGAGTCAAGGACTTTCTCGTAATTATCAGTTTTCCCATTTTGCATCATATGCACGTCATATTGACATCATCGCGTGTATCTTGTCGAGCACGTCGATTTCCATGTCTAGCCCTACCTCATTTGAGCAAGGGATGAAGAAGTGGACCTTCATTTGACTTAGATTGGAAATAACAAAAAATCAGTGGGCTTTTGTGCAAAACGAACTCTCTTATCCTTTATAAACATTCACCCATGTACTTGGCTAAGAGCCCTTTCCTCTCTACTCTTTTCCTCACTCCTGTTTCCTTCTCCTTCCCCTTCACCATATATTGAGAAAGAATTGGTAATTCATTGAAGATTAAGATTGAGACCATTGCATCCTCTTCCTCTTCTGCATCTTCTTCCCCCTCTTCTACAAGTGGTATAGATAGACCCATCTCCACCATCTTCTACCTCTCTCAAACTCAGATCCCTTGCTATAGGTAAGAAGCAAACCCCTTTTTCATTGTGTTTTGAGTTGAATGGAGTCAAGGGACTCTTATATACTCATACTTGCATATTTATTGCATTTCCATGTGGGTTTCTTGCTTAAGGTTTGATCATTTGGGGGTTTTGAGTCCTCTTGAACCAAAGAGTGTAGAAGGCTTGTGAAAGCTTGATTAGAGGTAAGTATAAGCTTAATTTGAACTTACATCTTGTTTATTTATTGATTGCTTTACAAATCCTACTCATTTGAGGATTTTAATTTTTAATGCAATGTATGATTAGGGTGATTATTTAATTAATGAATGGAGATATGAACAATGATGGATGTATTAGAGAATGGGAGCAAGGAGGCTCATTTTATGCAGGTTGTGTGTTGGAAGAAGTTGGGAAAGAAGAGAAGGAAGAAATAAGGAGAACTCCCGAATATGCAGTTCTGGAGCATCTGCTTGAGCGGATATAACCTCCGCTCGAACGCACAACATTCTGGAAGGGTCCGCTCGAGCGGATATGACCCCGCTCGAGCGCACCCCCTCTTTGGAACGTCCGCTCGAGCGGACATCACTCTGCTTAAGCGGACCTGAAGTCGAGACTAGGGGTCCCTTTTGACCCCTTAAAGGAGTGAAATGCCACTCCTAACCTATATAACCCTCCATGATCATCTCTAATAGAGATTTATGAGTTTTACACCTAATTACTAAGGACTTAGGACACCGAAGACCTTTATGTCTATAAAAATGGAATCCTTAAACCTTACCCTTTGGTCTAATCGAGAATTAGTAATCTAAGAATATGCCATGAAGGTTAGTTAAGGGATTCAATGTGTTTCTCATAATAAGTGACACTCTAAAAGAGAGTAGTAAGTTGGCTTGCTCAACCTACCTTTTATTGGACAATTTAGGACTATGGGTGATAGATTAGGCATGGTTAGGAATAAATATTGATTCGTTACTTCTAGTGCATTTCATATTGAAGTTATACCTCTCCATTGGCTATCAATCTTGGTTAATTATCCCTTGCATTATGACTCGAATATCCCTTCTCCTAGTTTGATATTCCGTTGTTATATGCATAATTATTCGGTATTCGATGAGATTTGGAATTGAGCAAGCATTCGTAAATATATTATACTATTCGATTCGATTATGGAAATTATGTGTAAATTTACTTAAATTCGATTATTATTCGATTCGATCGAGTCCGCAATACTTGGCTTTGACCTTGTGATACCCGACGGGGATAAACTTGGTTTAATATTCGAGACTACTACAGTAAGTCGCCTGGAGCATCAGAACTTCAGACCTGAGTAGCCAGCTAGCCTTTGGCCGGGCCGCTGGTGACATCCCAACTAAATTCACTCTTTTTGAGAGGATGAGCTAAATGTAGTAGCTACATTATATGTTTTATTATTGATTTAATTTGTAAAGCATGGATTTATTCGATATTGTACAACTGCCTAGTATTAATTGATATTGACATCTTATGATCACTTGTCATTTAAACTCAATTGTTACATTATGTATTTCCATATTAATGCATATACTTGCCAATTCATCGTATTTGATGTACTACTCTTGTGTCACAGTCGCAGGTACAGCCCCGACCTTGAGGAGGCCTAGGAGGGAGAGGAGGAGACCCAATAGGTTCCTTCAGGACTAGAAGAGTGGGCCGGAAATGGGCCTATGTAGTCTGAGATCGCGGAGGGCGATGTAATTATTCTTTTGGGATCAACAGTAGAGTGTGGCTAGCCCCTTTTTGTATGGGCCACACTATTTTGAATAGTTATCATTCTTTTGTAATAGGATGTAGGGTAATTTTTGAAATCCCTACTTTGGGTTAAATGTGTACAAATTATGTTTTGTATAAACTTAACATTCAGTTTTTAATTATGACTGTGCAATTGTTCAAGTATTATTGTTGATATGCTTCTGCTATTTTAAATATTGTTGATATGTGGAAAGAAACATTTTATCCTTCGTGTTGTCGAATTTGACTCGAGGAAGGTACAGTAATACGAGATTACGTGTGTCTCACCTCGGAGATTACCCTAGGCCAGGGTGATTCGGGACCGGGATATGACAAGTATCATGTAATTCATCCTAACCACAAAGCGTTGGTTAGAAGGAAGCCCGCATACGCAGGAAGAGGTGACATATTCGATAGGGTTGTACATGGGCGGTTCGGATCGGTTTAACACTAAAACCAATAACCAAACCGAACCTGTCGGTTTTTCAATTATCCGATCCGACCGATGGAGAGGACTTAAACCGGACCAAACCAAACCAAACCAAACGGTTCGGTTCGGTTGGTTAAACTGTTATTGTTTAAAATAAAAAAAAAAACCAGATATTGAAAACTTCAAAATGATGAGACCCCATCATTTGCATTTATTCAAGTATTTAGTGAAAACATAACAATCCAACATTCCAATGATTCATATAAAAAATAATTCTACTAAAAAAAGAGAGTTTTGACTAAACATAAGCACACAATCATATTATAAAATAGAAATTCTACACTCCAACCAAGAAAAGAAAATATCAAAAGTTGAAATTAGAATGGGGAAAAAACTATGAAGTATTGAGGCAGTATTGAGTTCATGTAAGAATGAGTTGTTGAATATAACTATGAAAGTAGTGAACGAAACCCTAAGGCTAAAATAGTAAAAAAGCAACACTTAAGTTAATGTATACGGACGGTTCGGTTTAAGCGGTTTTTATGATATCCAAACCGTTAACCAAACCAATATAAGCGGTTTTTATGATTCTCAAATCGTTAACCGAACCAATCAATTATAAACCGATCTGAACCGCTCGGTTCGGTCGGTTCGGTCCGGTTTTGCAGTGATATCGGATTTTTTGTGCAGCCCTAATATTCGACGTTCGAACTCCAAGGAGCCAGGTAAGAACGGACACTCCTTACTACTCAAGTAAAGAGCCGCTCTTATCACGGATGTATATTGGTGTCCTTTTGAGAAGTAATTTCTAAATCACCAACTTAGAGAGATGAGTTAAAGTTATAATATCAATTTATGTTTTTGATAACCATTTTCGAAACTGTTTCCATGCTCCCATGGTTATCTAATTCTTAACCTTAAAATAAAGTTCGGTAGTTGGAGGGGTGGTGGATTGTGTGTGATGGGCGTAGATTGATCATGGGAGGGACTAGGTGGCCGGTCCATAGGTCGAAATGCTCTTAAGTCGGAAATGGCCAAATGTTCCTAGAACTCTCTCATACAATGTTTAATAGATAGCTATACTGGGAAAATGTTCTTCAAGCAAACTGCAATCCACATCATGGGGCCCACTTAAGATCCCCTTTTTTCTTAGTGTGGTGGGGTGCATGGAAAGGTTTCATTATGGACAAGTACAGATAAAAAATACCTAAAATAATCCCAGCCCTTGGTTCAATAGCCTTTACATTTAGTGGTCTTCTAATCAACCATAAATTTCTTCGAGATAAAATCCAATGGTAGATAAAGGTTTGATGATGGTAAAATTCCCTTTGGAACAAAATCATATAGGGATGAGAGGATGAAAGGGCCTACACCAATTAAAGGTGGGCCCAATTGGACCCCACAGGGCTGGACTGCATAAGCAGTGGCTTGTGGAAGAACATTTCTATTTATACTCTTAATGTCATTTAGACTTAGGCAGAGACCCTACGCATAGACTTACCCTCCCGAAATTGAAACCCCAGCCGGGCCCGGGCTCACCCACTGGCCTTTTCGGTAGGTCTTGGGCATTATCAATAACTAGCCCAACCTACCCATCCTACTTTTCAACAGTGTTCCCATTAATACTGGAATTCTTCTTCTTCGTCCTCCTTTGCTAGACTAGGTTAGTGGCACATTGCTCATGCACTCATGCTATTGTGATAACCTACATGCCCTGAGATTTTACATTTTACGCATATTTGAGATATATAGCATAAATATATTATGTGAATTGATATTAACACATAGAAAAATGTTCACCTACCAGTAAACTGCATATAATTTATATGCAAATGATTCCTAAGTGATTGTGTGAGATGAGACGCCCTTACCACTGAGCTGCCTTCTATTTCTATGGCCCATTTTTCATTTTACGCATATCTGAAATATATATATAGCATAAATATACTATGCGAAATGATATAACATGTAGAGAAAAGTTCACCTACGAGAAGACTATATAGTTTAGATATACTCCAGCTCATGGGATCCACTTAGATGCAAGTATACGAATTGGGAGGAGGGCAAATTAAAAAGGTCTCTTAGCCCTTTATTTGACAACCTTAAAGTTTGATGGCATCTTAACTTTATATTTTCTTGAGAATCAATCCAAAAGTGAGTAGAGGTGCAGTGAGTGTAAAATTGAACATGATGCTGGACCATAGGATAAAAAGACTATCAAAGGGGCTACGATGATGAAAGGTGGGTCCAGGTGGGCCCCATAGTGCTAGATTGGGCTTACAAGTGCTTGCAAGAGAACATATATGCTATTGGCGAAGTTTTCACCGACCATGATCCCATACAAGAATAACACGGTATTTTCAATTCCCACCATTCACAAAAGCACAACCCGTGTAATAAAAGCCCCAAGGAAAAATATATATAATAAATGCGCCAATTGTCAATCCCCCGTATGAGTTTATAATGTTTTTAAGCTTTATATGAATTTGGGAACAGTCCTAAGCCTGAATCCAGGTCCATGTGGGACCTGAACCTGGGGTAGGACAAGTGAGTCCGGCTTGAATGTGGCCAGACTTTCTTCCAAGTCACACACAGTCCTCGGGCATGTTTGAGTTTTATAGCTATAGAAAAAGTGAAAAACCCTAAAACATTGTTTAGAAACAAAACTCTCCGAAATGATTTCATTTCAGATGGAGATTTCATTGAGAGTCTACCAAAAAAAAAAAGTGTTAACTTACAATTTCATTGAAATTGTACAATTTGACTCACTTCATTTGTCAATGTGTGCGTGTGTATATATATACCGGTTTGTAAATTCTATACCTAGGTATAGTAGATTGATTTTATGACAATGGGATCAAATAAGCAATATCCACAAGTACTGGCGAATTGTCTTTTAGAGGGTCTACTAGGTCCAATTGGTCCTAAACCTCCTAAAATAGTTTAAGCATGCATGACCCAATATTATTCGTAGGACTTCAATTTAAAGTAGCTAAACAAGCTTAAGGAAACGGGAATAGAGGGTGTTCATGACTGGGTTGAGCTGGATCAAGCTTGTCTAAGCCTGGCCCGTTTTGGTTACTTTGCCTAATAATCAGGCTCGGATCCATCCTAACTAGCTGCAGGCCTGAATGTCAGGTCCAAGCTCAGGGGGCTTACTATCGATCCAGAAAATAAGCCCAGCTTCTGTCCATGAGCCTAGAAACACAGTTCAATTCCAGTCTAATCTGGGCTGGGCTTCAATTGGGCTCAGTATCGTATGGCTCAAGTAAGCCTAAACATTTTTTTAAAACAAAATCGTCTGAAACGATTTCATTTCCAATGGGATTTTCCTCCAATTGCCTTCTTTATATTAGATTGCTATAGGTTGAGCCGGTAATTGAAAGGAGCCTTTTTCGGATGTAATTGGGGGCCTGTAATATTTTTTCTTTCCTCCTTTTTTTTTTTTTTTTTTTTTTTTTTTTTTTTTCCGTTTTTTTAGAATGGAGGGTGTCTCAGTCCTTTAGGCCAGAATAATCCCTACGGGCCCAAAAGGAGCCGAGTAAATCCCTTGTGGCCCTAGTGTGGTTGTGCAATTTCGAACCCTCAACTTCCGAGTACAAACCGTGGTCCCAGGCCAACTGAGCTATCCTCTTGGGGTCGCGGGCCTATAATCTACTACATAGGTATTAATTGTTCAGCAAACAATCAAGTTTTGTTATTATCTTTGTGCTGAGTTTAATATAATTTATTAAACAACAAAAATGGGGGCACATAGAAAACGGGGACCACCTGCTTTTCACAGCATCCATCCGTTGGATGGGAACCTCCCCATAGGAGAAAATTCTCGATTCAATTTCAGCCAAATAGTACCTCTATGTTTCAATTCGACGCATGTCCAGCCAAGGGCAAAAATACTTGGCCGGGCCTAAATTGAAATTGTTGGTAGTAGTAGGAAATGCAATTTATGATGGTGTTGAAGACTCGCCCTACACTACACATGCCAATTTGTCAAAGAATCCTAGTTATACTTTTCTTCTCTCTTAAAAGTGATCCCATTCACTTACAAGTGAATTAACAAAGGACACGTTTGTGTAAGGATGGTGCCATGGAAACACAATGTAAAAGGATCCGCACCTTCCTCAATTGGGCATATACTGCAGGAGATGAAATCTGCCCATTCATCCTATTGTGGTCACATTTTCCATGCGTTGAGAGATTTCAGACTCCAAGTCCTCTGTCGGACTCGTGCTGTCACGAAAGAAAAAGCCACAAATCACGCAAAAATGCATCCTTATGGCATGTTGGTGAATCAAGAGGATTATGCAATTGATAAAAAAATTGTTTTGATTTTCCCGAACCCGTTGTATTGTTGTTTGGTGTAATATATTTTCCTCACAAAAAATGAAAAATGTACGAATTCTCATAGATGGAGGTAATTTTAATATCATACGAGGGGCAGTTATGTGAGATCCTACTGGATTGTACCTGCTTGTCTTGTTAGCTTGCTTGTCTTCCAGGGACTCTGGACTACACTAAGTCCAACTCCTGACCTTGGGCATTTATGTGCGCCCTAGCGTTAACCCCATATGACGCATCTTAAAACCATAAGACTTTGGTCAAAGCGAACAATATCAGGTGATCGTAGCCCCAAGTGCAAAGCCGCGTTTGTATTAATAACCAGTGAAACCGGGTTGATCCAAGGAGAGTTATTTATCGCAAAACATGTCCTAATGAAAAATTAGTTCTAATCTAAAAAAATAAACTATACAAACCAAATGTCCTACTTTAGTTAAAAACTAATTACAAGTCTGAAAAATTAATTGCAACCAAAGAAAATAAAATCATAATCTAGAAATTTAATCTAACTAATGCATCACTATAAGAATTATTAGTCCAACCACTTGCAATAACTGTTAAGATTCATTAAAAATGAAAATAAAATAAAATAAAATAAGAGAATAAAGAAAATGGATTTTAATTCTAAAATATTGCAATAGTTACTTTGCTTGATGCCATCATAAAAAATCAAGACCACCGCACCAAGTGCGCATTGTCACTATGCACAAAAATTCGATGTTGACCCATTGGCGAAGACCAAGACCCCATAAACTTGATTTATTAATTAAAGACCCATTACAAGCAAATAACCATTACAAAATTATTTTTTTGAATCAAAATAAAGTGCATCCAACCTTACTA
This sequence comes from Persea americana, assembly GCA_029852735.1. Lineage (NCBI taxonomy): Eukaryota > Viridiplantae > Streptophyta > Magnoliopsida > Laurales > Lauraceae > Persea > Persea americana. The sequence goes on along the minus strand of CM056816.1, from coordinate 59,880,060 downwards.
TAGACACATGAAATACTAAACGGAGGAGAGGAACTCGCGGTCTCAAACGGCGATCCAACTGCCTCTCGTTTCGCGATTTGAAATCCAAGCAAGGAAAGACGATTTCAAAGCTGGTCCGATGGTGAAATGACGATAACAATGGCGATGCGACGGCGGCGGCATAAGAACCCAAGTGGTGGTAACTTTAGAGAAAGCCTTGGGTGAGTGAGGATGGTATATGGAGAAAAAAAGTGATGGAAAAAGGGGGAAATAGTTTTTGGTCGTCCAAGGTAGAATAGGGGAAGATGTTGCCCGTCCAATCCTCTTTTTGGGCTCTTTTTATATATATATTTTTTATAGCTTGGGTTGCAAGGTTTTGGTTGGGTAAGGATTAGTAGTGTGGGGTCCAAGTTGGATTAGGATTATGAGGGTTTTTTTAGAGAGTTTCTAGGGGTTGGCCACAATCCTAGTGAAAATAGGATTGTTTATCTCATGCAACTTTCTCTCTTGGGTCCCACTTTGGCTAAGAATCAATTCAAATCTAGATTTTTAAAACTGTTGCAAAGCTTGGAAGCATATAGTCCCCACCCATCTTGGACGCGTAACACTTCTTGGGAAGGAGGAGTTGGACGTGCAACACTTCTTGGGAAGGATCTTGGGTTGCAAAATTCAAATCTTGAGGCCTATCTTTCAGGAGTTAGTTTCTCTCATCAAATCTCTTTTATGTGCCCTTATTTAAAAAGTTGAAACTCCTTTGGTAGCTTCCAATTACTCCACTTGGCCCCACTTCTCTTCCAAATAAATTTTAAATAAAAAAACAGATCTGATGTGCAATTTTTGAATGCATGTGGACCCCACTTGGGGTGTATGAATCTTGAAATAATCATGTATTGGATGTCCTCCAGTTTGGAGGGATTTTTGCAATTTTTTTTCTTCTTTGTTCGGCTTGATTTGAATCTTCAAACAAGGGTAGTGTGGACCCCATGTGGAGCTTCAATACCTGGGTTTTCCTTCTTTAATTTATTTCTTCCGTGGGCCCTAAGAAATCGATTTTCCTACAAAAATAAAAAAAATTAAATGTAATCAATGATTTCTTTTTGTAAGAAAGGAATGGTAAAAGATGCGGGCCCCATTCACACTAAATGGATGAATAAGATTTCACCATTTTATCAAATTTTCTTTAATTAAATCAATGGTGCAAAGAAAATTCATCATTTCATGTGTGAATAAAAAATTATGAGAAATTCATGACTTGCCAAAACTAGAGAAATTCATGATTTTATGTGAAAATGCAATTTTTGAATGAATTTTGACCTGAATTTAGAATTTAATGCTCATAAACATAAAATCATGATTTTTTTTTATTAAAATGGTGCATGATTTGAAGATTAAGTCCTTAATTACCCTAAAATGATGAGGAAATTATGCATTTTTAAGGACTTATCATCAAGTCTTCATAGAATGGTAACTGAGTCGACGATAACACATTTTCTGGTGAGGGAGAGTGTAATATCCTACCTGCTTAGGGTAGTAGCCTAGGCTTAATCCCACATGACGCATTTTAAAACCACGAGATTTTGGTCAAAACGGGCGATGGCTTGCTTGTCTCCTAGGGGGCTTTGGACTACAGTAAGTCTCACATCGTGTCTCTTAGGGGCTCTAGACCATAGATCAAAATAGCGGTAGCTACACTATATTGGGTTTAGCGGTGAAGTCCGCTATGCTAAATGGAATTTAGCGCCACTCACATCCGTAGCAGCTGTTACGGTCCGCTACGTGGTCGCTACGAATTAAGGCAGATTCCTAATTTCCAAAAAACTTTAAAATGTATAGTAAGACTTATTTCTTTTTTTCTCTCCAAATAACATTTCTATATAACTCTTCTACCCTTTTATGCTTAAAACAATGCCAAAAAATACATAATCTCGCTAAATTACAATTGATGCAGAGAGTCCTTCTCAATGACTCTTCTTTAGGTACATACTATTACACACCCATTTTGGTAGATGTATTTTTTCTCTACACTCAATAAAAACACATTGTTTTTTTTTTTTTTATGAAAGGCAATTTGTTATTTGGTTTGAACTTTAAACTTTATATTTAAGTATTATTTTCAAATTTATATATCCTTTGTTATATACAGTCGTACTAAATTGCTTATTGGAATTATGAATTTAGAAATGCTTGAAAATTAGTATGGCCAACCAACATGAACACATGAGAAAAATTAGATCAATATTATTTTTTTAGAAATCATTCTACGATACAGAATTCTTATGCATTAAAGGGACCTCTACACCCCTTTATCTGAGTTATTATAAAATGAAAAAGCATTAAATTCTAACATTTCCCAATATTTCTTATTTTTTGGATATTTTCTCAAAAATAATTGACAACGTTTTCGATTCGATTCACACCGCTACGTATAGGCCACTATGTAGCATGTTAGCCATCGGCCTCTACGCCTGCTGCAACTGCTATTTTGATCCTTGTTCCGGACTAAGTAAGTCCCACATCGAAAACATTCAATTTCCAACTTGGGTGTATATGAGCAGGCCAACCTTACCCCAAATGACGCCTTTTAAAGTCGTGAAACTTAGGTCAAAACAGACAATAACATGTGGATAATGGACTCAAATCATCAAATTTGAATGCATGACTTCTCTCTATCGTGAAATTTGTATCCGATTTCTCGAGTATCCAGATTTTCCTATTTCCAAATATAGCGAGTATGGAATTGGTTTTAAGATCCCGAAAAAATTCGGATCTAGATATGCAACATTCGGATTTGAAATTAGTTCCTTGTATTTGAACCAAGGCACTATTTTGGGGAGCGAGGGTTGGTGCCTCCTTTGCCTAAGCTTCATTTTTCCTACTTTTTGTATTTCTGCGAAAACTTTGATTAGGCATGATTTTTCATATGTCAGTCAAATTCTTGTCCTCAATACATCGATGGAAAGGACTTTTCGAATAGATATTTATAGACTCCAAATTTGTGGCAATCCGACCTATATCGAGGAAGACAGAACCCATGAATTAGCCAACACCCAAAAACCTAGCATGTACATAAGTATGAAATCGTGAATATCTACGATAGACAATCAATGCACACACAAAGAAGAGAAACAATCATACAAGAGACGTGCATGGTGATGTGATCTTAATCAATCATAAAATAACCGCAAGTGCAAGGCTGTCTATGAATAGACAACGCCAAGTACGGGTCAAATCCACAAAGAGCAATTCAAGAACAAAACTTACTAATTAAGATAGATGATGTCACAAGTAATAAAAAATGCAGAAAATTAACTAAAGTAATGAGATGATAAGATAACAAAATCAACGATAATGAAATTGATCAAGGCGTAGGAACCCATCCAGCAATCCAAAACTACTTTTTATTGAAAACACTTATTTGATTAGTTTTCTACTGCAGATTTGGATCCAATCAAGGCACCCAAATCCAAGTGATAAAAATTTAAAAACCAATTTCTCGAAAGAGATTTATTTTTTTTATAAAATTCGTCAAATACCCAAGACCTCCTTCCCTTTATAAGATTACTAAAGTTACCTAAGCATTCACTACACCAAAAACGGGAAATTGGAACGGATTTCCGTTCCTGATTCGCCCGTTCCTAATCTGTTAAACCGTTCCCAAACCGTTCCAATTTCCTATTTTTGGAACGGATTAACGGATTAGGAACGGAAAACAGGAAATTGGAACGCATTACTGTTCCTAATCCGTCCGTTCCTAATCCGTTAAACCGTTCCCAAACCGTTCCAAATTCCCGTTTTTGGTGTAGTGATTACCCATCAAATCTAAGCATAGACCATCAAAGAGAATAAAACACTAAGCATTATCTATAAAAAAAAAATAAGCATGGATAATCAAAGAACTACTCGAGCATTAAGAAATACAATATGGAAGGTACCGACTAGTACGAAGACAAGCTTACTAAAGTATTAGATTAGCACATCAGTAACTAAATCAAACAAGTATTCACAAAAAGAAAGGGTTAGGAATACTTGACTTCTTTCTTTGCCTTGATCGCAGATCTATTCGGCCATTGCAAAAAAGAAAACTGTTTTTTTTTTTTTTTTCATTGATAGCAGCATGTCTTTAGGATAAAGCTTATGCTATTTCCTAGACCTAAGCCTTTCTTGGACAAGGCCCAAAGTTACATTTCTTACAAAAAAAAAAAAAAAACAACAAAGTGGAGAACCTAGAATTAGAAGAACCCTAGATCTAGAAGAGGGGAGAGAATAAGAGGGGAAAGAGAGGAGAGAAGGGAGAGGATGTCCAGTCCTAGGAAGTGCATCACTTGGACGTCCCACCCGAGGGCTTATTTTATAGTGTTTTTTTTTTTTTCTTCTTTGCATTGGACTCTTCCCAAAATTGAACTCTATCTTGGCTTGACTTGCACTCCAAGAGAAGTCTTTTTTGAAATTTGAGTTGATCTTCTTTTCAATCTCAATATCTTCTTATTTGAACAAAACTTCAAGCTGTGGGTCCCGCCAGAGATATCTTGTGCAGTGGAGAGGAAAACCAGTGGTGTGCATTGAGAAGAGGAAGAGTAGAGGGGAGGGAAGTGTGGGACGTCCAAGGGCAAGTGAGCCCTCCTGTTGGACGTCCACATCCTTTGGGATCTTTTCTCACAAAAAACTTTTATCTTCCTTCCTTTTTTAACTTGATCTTCTTATCTTCTTGGAATTTTATCTCTTTGCTAACTCATCTCAAATCTTCCTTTAGGAAAACTTTCCAACTAAGACTCTATCTAGGATTTCTTCTAGAACACTCATTCCTTGTTTTGAATTTCAAATCTTGATAAGAGAGGAATGGGTCTTCTGGAAACTTGGAAGCTAGAGGGGGGAAGAATTATCAACTTTTTGTGTAGCAATAGTGGGACCCACCCCACACTGGGGGTGCATAGGGAAGCACCCCATCATGGGTGTGGTTCCCTCTTTTCTTTTCTATCTTATTTTTCTTCTTCAAATTTCTCTCCATGTGGGCCCCCTTGCTTGACAATTCCCTACAAAGGTGAAATAACTAAATCACTAGTAATGAATTAAACAAAATGCTATGAATGCTATGCATGGGGCCTACCTAATGTAATTTATGCCTAATGAATTGATGCAATGGGGCCACAGTGCTTGGAGTCTAACTAGTGGGACGCAGGGTTGATGCAAACTAACAACTTCACAAATTCATGCAAACTTAATGGCTTTTTACTGAAATACCAAATTTATGCTCATATGCATGCATGAAATCATAATGCAATTGGTCATAATTAAGTCCACAAATGCACATGAAATAATGATTTTTTTACCCAATTTTGTGAACTTATTACGTGGTTTGGCTGTCAAGAGTGCCTACGTCTATAAGAAATAAACTCGACTTCCTTCAATTACTTGGTTCGCCCTTACGAAGGTTGCGTGATTTGGCAATATGCCTATAACCACAGTAAGAGAGTAATCTCTCATATTTTCTTATTTTCATATTAGCCCGTGAACCCAATGAACTAATCCGGTTAACTCAGAATACCATATATAAACCCAATATTTAGTATATGATCTTTATAATTACTCGATGTACAGTTGTAATATAAGGAATCATTCACAATAGTGAATCTATTTACACACACAATCCACAATAATACAGTTGGATTCACCCTTGAAATATAGAAAAGAAGAAATCTCTAAACTAACCTTTAATTAATAGACTCTTATCACAATTCTTATTCAAATGACACGCACTAAAAAAAAAAAAAACCAACACCCAAATCCAATGAGTCTAAAATGGGCACCACAACTCAATATTCCCACAAACTTTTCAATCCTTCCTTTCTCGAGGATAAAGCTTTCAATAAATCCATGCATATCATAATTCTCATGCAAATGACATATGGAAAAGTTGATAACCATAAAATTAATTACTTCATGCCATTTCTTATGAGTTTGTTGCTAGCTAGTGAGATGCAAGTAATCCTACTGTACTGTACTCCCTTATACAAAGTGGCCCTTAAACGTATCATCGCTTGGATTGGGCCCACATGCAACAAATAGAGAATGATATAATTAAGCAAGAAACCATGAACATCAAATCAAATCATATAGATTGTCCACCAGATCAAACTTATTTGCTAGTACATGCTTACAAAGAGGAAGATTGTGCAACGGATCATCTTCATTCTACAGCACATGTAGTCCACCAATCAATGCGATAATCAATGCCATCATCCTCATTATAGAAATCATAGGATAGAAATCATTTGTTTTTAGTATATAATCTCTACATTCCCCCAATGTACAGGTGTAATACAAAGAATTACTCATAATAGTCAATGTATTCACACACACACACACAAATCCAGGACAATACAGGTGGATTCTCCCTATAAATAGAGTAATGAAGATATCTCTAAACTTACCTTGAATTAGAGAATTTCAAAAGTTTCTAAGAATGTTTACCAAGGATATATAAGCTTTTAATTAATAGACTCTTATCACAATTCCCCGTTGTAGAGATCACAGGATATCAATCTTTTGTTGTTAGTATATAATCTCTACAACCACTCAAAATAGTCAATATATTCACACATGCAATCCATAGCAATACAAGTGGATTCTCCCTTATAAATATATATATATATATATATATAAATAGCGACCCATCACCTCTATGTGTAGCACCCCCACACACCATTCTAGAAGAGAAGGGAATTGAATACAAATCAGGCTGGGGATGGCTATTTCCAACATTGGTACCTTGCTCCTTCTGCTCACCATAGCCTTGGCCGGAATATTACTTCCGCACAACCTGGTCGTTGCGGAAGATTACCCATGTAATTTTCGGGGCATAATGGGAGATTGTGTTCCGTCTCTTCGGAAGCTAAAACCCGGCGAAGAACAGATGCCACCTTCTGAGGGGTGTTGCAATGCAGTCCAACACACTGACCTTACTTGCGCGTGCAATAAGGTAAACAAATATTTTGAGGAAATAATTTGTATGGACAAAGTCGTCTACATCGCAAATTACTGCAAGCGGCCGCGTCGAAAATGTGGAAGTAAGAAAGCTCTCTCTGATTCTTTATTTCTCTATATTGTTAAAAAATATTTTTTCACTTTCACTTTCTTAAATGAATGGAAAGAAATGGAAGAAGTCATGGTAGGCTCGTTTATATTTCTTCTTATTTTTTCTTTCTTCTCTTTTCTTCTCTCTCTCACTCGCTAGATTGGGACTTCAGTGGTACATTACTCATGCTGATCATGTGATAACCTACTGGCTCTAGGATCAATTCCTAGGCAGTTGTACGAGATGAGACACCTTTACCACTGATGTGTCTTGTGTTTTTCAAGCCCATTTTTATTCTACCGATATTGCTATATATAGCTTAAATATACTAGGGGTTTTAAGATATTAATTCTCTTTAAATCCGATTTCTCCTATCTCATAATAGAAATTCATATATTCTCACCAGAGTTTTTGGATAGGTTCTCTTCATTCACGTTCCCTTTTCACCCGATTCCCGGATATCTCTCTCTTGGTTCTGCGGAGAGAAAGGAAAAGAGGTGAAAACGAGGAAAATGAAAAGAACCGGATATGAATCAAGAGACAATATTAATTCAAAATTTGAGAGATGGCGGGTGCTTTAGAATCGAAATGCTTTAAAACAAATCGTACAATGATGAAATATAAGGATCGTAATTCTAGTGGGCATATAAAAAGAGCTGAAACTATTCTGGAAATTGAAGACTATAAGATACTACAAAGAGATTCTTTTCGCTACCTTAGCTTGATAATTAGTAAAAATGGGGAGATTGATGAAGATCTCAAATATAGGTAAAAGCAGAATGGTTGAAGTGAATACTTATTTTTGGAGTGCTTTGTGACCAATGAATGTCAATATTTGTAGGAACTGAAGACCATGAGATACCACAAAGAAATTATTTCCACTATCTTAGCTTGATAATTAGTAAGAATGAGGATATTGATAAAGATCTCAAATATAGGATACGACCTATGCACAAAATCGATGCATAAAAGATGAGAATGTCAAAGTTGATGTGTTATAAAACTAAGAAAAATAAAATTGAAAATGAGCACTTTCGAGAACATTTAGGGGTAGTGCCAATGGGGGATAAACCTAGAGAAACCTTTTTGAAATAAGGAAAAGTTTAGTTACGAAGGTTGATGGCCCACTAAGGGAAAATGGTAGGCCAAAGATGACGTCCCACTGAGGGAAAATGGTAGGCCAAAGATGACGTCCCACTTAGGGAAAATGGTAGGCCAAAGATGACGTGAATGGAAATAGTAAAAATAGATTTAAAGAACTGTAACATATGTTAAGATTTGGCTCAAGATAGACCAAAACAAAGAAACAAAATTCGTGTAACCGACCCAAACATAGTCGGGATAAGGTTTTGATGATGATAGTGATAATTGATGAGAAGATCTGGGTGGGACTTTTTATTTTTACATTGGGACCCAGTGATATTTTCAAGGAAATCTGGGGCAAAAAAATATTAAAAATGTTGGCAGGAGTAAGCATCTATTGTGACATTATTTGAATTTCTGCCATGGAATTGGAGAAAATGGGCTTAAGGAGGATTAATATGTCAAAACCTCAATATACAATGCAAAACAATATTATCGCCTAATACACATTCCATTGGGGAAGTCTTCACCTACCATAATCCCATGCAAGAACGACACAACTTTCTTTCTTCCCTTGCCAGTAACGGCATCGGTAAGGAAAGTTTGGCCATAAAGGTTGATGTTCCACTAAGGGGAGGGGTAGTCTCCAAAGATGACGTGGATAGATGTAGCAAATATTGATATGAAGAAGTGTAACTTATTTGAGGATTTCGCTCAAGATAGATACAAGTCTATAATACTTTTAAACTTTCTATGTATTTCGGAACAGTCCTAAAGCCTAAATCAGGTCCATACCCGACTTGGGCTTAGGGTTGGACGTAGGTGAGAAAATGCGGCCAGGCTTGTTTCCAAGTCACACACAACCATCATGCAAGTCTCGAGTTTTATAGCTACTAGTTCATGATCATCACCATTATACTCTTTATCTAATACAATTTCTTAACCATTTCTGTTTCTTTTTTATGTTTATTTCAGGCTATTCCATCGGAGATCAGCCGAAATGCGGGAGGGCATCAATACCTTAATGAATAAACAGAACTAATGGAATGGATGTGAATCAAGGAGAGATGAAATGCAAGGCAAGGCATCATTAGCTTAATAAATAGACAAAACTCAATCGATTGTATTTGTGATAATCGATAATATTATAATAAATTGAAGTTATTATTATCTGTTGGAGGTTCTTCTTTTCTGTTAATTGTTATATGTCATGCCCAAGTTTAATTTCAAACAAGCCCAGTCTAGTAAGTATTTTCATGGGCTTAGCCTATGTGGTGTTTGTTTATTTGTTTCCGCCTTGGTTGATAACGAGAAAGCGCTGGAATGTTAATCAAATTATTATATATAAAAGAGACTAATCTGAATGAAAAAATCAGTCTCAATTTATTCAATTGGTTTTGACCGTAGGCTCAACTCAAATTGACCCAAATCAACTCAACCCATCTAACTCCAGGTTAGGGATAGGTTTAGATTGTCCTTAACTCAAACTCTTATACGGATCCATTAGCAGGACGGGCTGCTCCTCCTTAGTATTGACCCTGGCCCAAGTTTCAGTTTAGTTTGAGTTGATCTCACTATCAAACTTGATCACATGAAAATAATGAAACCAATCCAATGATGGGATCAACTTTAATATATTTAAATGAAAATTTGACCTAACTCTATGGATCGAGAGTAATGATTTTGTGCTGGTTAGATATTTTGGGTGGGCAGGATTGGTGGAAAAAATAGGGAACAAGCGTAAGAGGATCCGGCCCATACGAGGAATCTTCTATGGTCGTAAAAGAAGGCTGGGAAGGAGAGTCTTTTTTGCCTGGGATTTTTGTCTTAGAGAGTGTGAATTGGGCTGGCCGGGCTAGCCTACATGGCTCAGCCCAGCACGAAAAAGCCTGGGCCAGCCCAGCACGACACGACCTAAAGGATGAGCCGTGCTGGGTTGGAGCATATCTACGCAATTGTAGAAAAAGATTGGCAATTCAACAATCAACACGGAAGCTTGAGGCTTGTCACGAATTTATATATAAAAGTCTAATTTTTTTAATATAAATAAAAACTAAACTAAAATAATTAAGAATTTATTTTTTATGTGTTAATGACCATCAATGTTTATGCATTTATTTTAATAGTTTAAACTTTATTTCAAGTTGAGAACCCTAGCCATAAAGTCTATTTCAATTTATATAAAGAGATTTTAAAAAAACTAAAAATAAATAGAAAAGGCATGTGGGCCTACTTGTGGGAGGTACGGCCCAGCACGGCTCAGCCCGCTCAGTGCCGTGCAACACCTCTACCCATAACCGAGACCCTAGACGTAAATCTTCTGTGGGAAGCTCATATCTGAACAGTGACCCTCTCCTTTGTGTTTCCCTATTACTGGATTATGTATTAAAAAGTTCTAAACCAAAACAGGCTGAAAACAAAACCTCAAGGGCCTGTTTGGATAGGCAAAAAATTGAGTAGAGTAAAGTTAAATAGACCCTAACAATCTAAAATTTCAACTCTACCCCGTTGGATGAGTCTGGCCCGATAGATGAAGTAATGTTGTGAGCTACATGTACTCTGTTTTACTTCAACTCCAAATACTTCCATTTCCTTAAGTAAAAGTGGATTTTACTCCAAAGCTTAATTTCAAAATAAGCATCCAAATGAAGTGTGAAGTGAAGTATTCTACTTTAATTTCAACCTACTTCTCTTCACTCCACTCCACATGTGAAGTCCACTTCATTTTACTCCTCATTTGATAACATAACAATTATGTGTTAGAATTCCTCTCCTGGCAGACTGACGTTAGCAAGGTGACATCAGTAGGCTAAGAAAAGTAGTGACGTCAGTAGTATGGTCAATAGCTGTTTGACCGGGATATGTAAAAGGAGAAGGGAGAGAGAAAAGATAAACACACACTTTAAACACGTATTATTGTGTTCTTTGTTCTATCGAATTATCAACTATAATCATCATTATATAGAACACCAAAAGCAAACATGTTAAATAGAACCCTACCCTAAGTAGGAAACACAACCATGAGTGATTACCAAAAATCTTGCTATTTTAATAGTAGAATATCCCTAATAATATTATGCCCTACATAGTGTCACGGGCCCAACCCCTTCGGTGCGTATGTAGAGTCAACGATAACTTTACAGGATCGACGTCAGAAGCTTATTTTTTGTGATATCTTGAGGCATCTGATAGTAGGCCCGCTTGCACCTACAAACTTTTTGCGAGCATAGTTACGCAATTGTAGAAAGAGATCGGCACTTCAACGATCAACAGAGAAGCTTGAGGCTTAGCAAGAATTTATATATAAAAAGTCTGATTTCTTTCTATAAATAAAAATAAAATTTAAAATAATTAAGAATTTATTTTTCATGTGTAAATCAGGATCAATGTTTGTGCATTTATTTATAATACTTTCAACTTTATTTCAAGTTGAGACCCCTAGAAGGCAATAAAGTCTTTTTCAATGTATATAAAGAGATTTTAAAAAAAATTTAAAAATAGAATAGGCATGTGGGCGGTAGAGGCCAGCACAGCTCGGCCGGCCACAAGATGGGCAGTGCCCACCTTTACCCATAACCGAGAGCCTAGACGTAAATCTTCAGTGGAAAGCTCAGGTTCGAACTGTGACCCATAGCCGCTAGCCTAGAAAGTGAGTCCTCAGTGCAAAGCTTGGGTCTGAAATGTGGCCCTCTGTCTCTCTCCTTTCTGTTTCCTATAATTGAATTATGTGTTAAGAAATGCTAAACCAAAAAAGGCTGAAAACAAAACCTTTTAAGCATTATAAGAAGTTGATTGATTGATTAAAATGTTAAGGTGAGGGATTGTTGTTAGGGGTGCTCATGGGTCGGGCTGGGTCTGGCTAAGGCATATCCAAGCCCGACTCGACTTTAGAAATATTGGCACAGGCCTGACACGGGACGTAATAGTTGGGCCCAAGCCCGCCCATTTTAATCAACTGGGCCAGGCAAAAGAAGACTTTTTTCAATTGTTGTGTGCATTTGAGCAATTGTTTGGGCTATTTATATTAAATTACGTGCATTTCTTATACAGGCCGGGCCGAGCCAGGCTGGGCCAGGCTTTGGGTTTCCATCACTTAATCCAAGCCCGGCACAAAAGCGGGCTTGGCCTGAATCAGGTTCCGACTGGCCCAGCCCATGAACACCCGTGGTTTAAAATGTTAAGGTGATTGATTGGTCACTACCACAATAACATAACAATTATGTGTTAGAACTCCTCTGCTAACAGAGTGACGTCAGTAGGCTAACAAAAGCAGTGACGTCAGTAGTATGGTCAATAGTTGTTTTGACCAGGATTTGTTGAAGGAGAGAGAAAATATGAACACACAGTGTAAACTCATATTATTTTGTTCTCTGTTCTATTGAATTATGAACTACAAACATCATTATATAGAAAACCAAAAGCAAACATGCTAAAAAGAACCCTACCCTAAATATGAAACACAACCATGAGTGATTACCAAAAGCCTCACTGTTCTGATAATAGAATATCACTAATAATATTCTGCCCTACATAGGGCCACCGGCCCAACCCCTCCGGTGCGTATATCGAGTCAGCGATGACTTCACATGATTGGCGACAGAAGCTTATTTTCGTAATATCTTGAGGTGTCTGATCGTAGACTCGTTTGCGCCTACAGACTTATTGCGAGCATATCTATGCAACTGTAGAAAGAGATTGGCAATTCAACAGTCAACAGGAAGCTTGACCAATCGGGGTGTAGAAGATTGTTCTGGACATTGGAGCCATTTGAAGTTTTTTTATCCTTTTTTTTTCCAGTGTTCTTGTGGTGACGAGATCCGCAGAAACCAAGGTTAGTGGAAGTTGTTTGTTTTCTTTATTTGTATAATTAAAAGTAGCAATAAAGGCCCGTGCTTAGCCCTGACAAAAAAAAAAAAAAAAAAAAATCTTCATGAATCAGAATTTTTTTCTAAAAAAATTAATAAAATGCTCAAACCAATGATAAAAATAATAAGTTATAACTTATAAAATAAATAAATTACTAATTAAATGAGAGAAGATAAATCAATATGTCATACCATAACCTTCTAGGATTTGGTAGTAATTATAGATCCGACCTTTGTATAGAAAATGTCGTCGTTATTTGGTAGGTACATTGCATTGGCATAGCCTCTTTTAGTCTTTTATTAATATTAGAGGATCTTATGTATATCATTAGGAAGAGTTATAATTTATAAGGATTTTGTAGATTTGGAGCCTAAATGTTAGAGGCTTCCGTGCTAAATTTAAATATATAGTTAAATGGAAATTTTCAATCGATGCACTCTCCATTAAGATAGCTAATTAGAGAGAATATAACAGGATTTAAATTTTAATTAATTATTTATTAAAGAGATTGAAATTAAAATTATTTCTTTAATATATATATATATATATATATATAATGAGCTGTCAACGGTATCCATCCACGCATATGCCACTAGCTAATCGCCTATTGCCTTTCCCAAACAGATGGCATTTTCTTTTTACGATTACCCAGATGTTATCATCATGATTCATGATCGAATCAAATCTCAATTGCAACCGTATACAACATCTATTCCATTCATCAAATGGGCCACCCTCCCTATTTCAGTGGATATGACCTCCAACAACAGTTTATTAGGTGTCACAGTTGATATATGTTTTTTTTACTCCCATGATTGTGACGTGGCCACAAATCACATACATGTTACTGCTATAAACTTTCAAAGGAGAGAAGTAGTATCCGAATAATCCATGAAGAACATCCAGATCAATGCTCTCAAGATTAGCTGCTTGTGCATGCCTCTGCATATCAACAGCATCATCACCATCAAAAATTAAAACAATAGAACCATTTGTAGTAGTAGCAGTAGTGGTGGTACCACATAGGCGACCTTGATGCCCATCTCTACTGTGAATGTGGTCGCATTAAAGAAAAGATGGAGGAAATGAGAAAGTGGAATGCAGAATTAGATAGAAATAAGACTGCAAAGACTTCTACTAACAGAGTGCAATGCCACATCTTCAATGATCAACACTGCAAAGACTTCACTGATCAACACTGCAAAGACTAGAATAAAAGGGAGAAGGACAGGTGCGACTTCAATGGGGAACCTACGTAGTCTGAAATAGGAGGTGAGCTTTTAAAGGCCCATGCATGGTATACATGGTATGGATATGTCATTTGATCAATGCACGGTATATATGGTATGGATATGTCATTCCATGAATGCGTGAGATGAATGAGTAGAAGAATCGGGAAACTAATACGTCTGTCATGCTGCAAAAATAAAAATGAAAACAACCAACGATGAAATTTTATATGGTTGGTGGATAATGATTTGATGAAACAGTATATCCCTCTTCCCGACTCTTATTTTTGTGGCTCTTCAAAGCCATGTAATCAATAATCTGTGGAGTCGTTTTTTTGCGTGTGTGTTTTGAGTGGAGTGAAGAAAGTTGGCAAAAATTCCTCATACATCGGATACTTTGAATGTACTGGTGTTAGGTGCAACCATATTGCCACATTGGAAAGTAATCTCATGGTGCGTTCTAATCAGGCAGTGGGGCCATTGTGATAGAATTCAGATTTCTCCTTCTGCCCAATTTTATTAGTTCGAAATCAGTTGTAAATCAGATGAGGAAAAAAAACCTCTCGTGGCAAAACGCAAGCTAAGACCTAACCATTTGATCTAATAGGTTGTTAAAATCATAATGCCCAACTATTCTTTGCATAGTCCTCTTTCTCAGATGATTAGGATTCTCTGTGACTGAAGTTATAACCCCACAAGACTAATCACCCCGGTGCATGCACAACCCTGTAACACACATGCACCATGTAAATTTGGGGCATTGAACAGACACATGGGAGCAAACCCTCGCCTTCTGCCAATGAACCATCACCCAAGCAGGTTCATAAATCCTACACTTGTATTTTTAAAAGATTTAAAAAAAAAAGGTGGATATTAAAAAAAATGGCCATCAAATAATCTTTTTTAAATGAAAAAAGAAACCAAGAAGAGCTGTGAAATGAATACCATTACCAGCTAACATCCTATTTAAATCTTAGAAAAGTCAAGGTTCAATAGCAAGGTGCCCCATCAGTCACCATGTTCTTTTCTCCAAATTTTGGAAGTAAAAAAAAAAAAAAACCCTAATATTTTGCAATCTCATGCTGCATGATGAGACACCCCTTAAAAACAAAGATGTGTTTGTGACCGACTTCATTGGACTGTAGTCCAAATTCGATACAGGTTTTGAATTTATATGTAAAAAGCAAAATCTAAGACACAAAGCTTTGATTGTAATTTGTTCATAATGGGTTGCACTGGGCAGTCTACAAATAGAAAAATCAGAGTGTTCCTTAAAAATCTGAATGCAAAATATCCACATTCTGTAGGATAAAGTTATCTAGCACTGTCTTCTTTTATCCTCGATTTATACAGTGATAGCCATAAGCTGTATGTTACACCAGACTCCTAATCCATTGCATTGCAGGTCTGCCAAGTAACAAAGCCTAAAAACAATTTTCAGAATAAGTTTGTGTATGTTGGCACCAAGCTTGACCTTAATACACTATAATCAAGCAAAAGAGAAAATAATGCAAGCAAAATGTCTTCTATTAACTACATAAATTACGAACTAATAATTTAATAAATGAAGAGTGGGTTGGTGAACATTGTATAATCAGTTCCTGCATTCACTCTTTCCTCATTGCTGGCCTCCTTGAACAACCTGAAAACGTTGAGAACATAATTCACCTTTGAAAAAAGGAAAAAAACAAACCAATGAACAGGGGCTGACCTCACCTAAAATCCCATCAGTTTCTCTGCACGCTTTCATTCCTTATTGCTGGTTGAAGGTTCAAATCTTTATAATCCCACAACGAGGAGCCAATGCTAAGTCTCCATGTTCAATGTGACAAGGGCAGCTACATTATCAATGCACTGGGGCAATAATTTGCCTAGAAAGCCAAAAGAAAATCTCTAAGAGGAGAAAGGAGGAGGAAAAATAGAGAAAAGCAAAAGAAAAGGAGGAAGGGAAGGAGAAGAAAAGATATAGAGATCCATAGCAAAAAAAATGCCCAACTTTCTTCTTCTATTTTTCTTTGTTATGGTGCTATTTTACTCCTGAAAAAACACGTGGCTGACCTGTCATTTATTGCCACTGTAACCAGACATAAACTAATAAAAACCATCTTCTTTTATATTTCATCCTTTGTGGGATTTCTTTCGGCTTGCAATTTCTCTTTTTCCAGTTTATGAGACTCTTATTTGTCGCACACTCACTAGACTAGTAAGGCAGTCGAGCAACAATAGCCAATTGATCAACAAATTGATTTGTCAATTGAAAAAAAAGTTGAACCAAGTAACTTCCCTCCTACATAACAACCATATCTCACTTATTCGAACTGCCAGCTTCAACAAAGGCCTGGGGGTGTGCAATGAATGATGCCCAAAGTATTCAGCACCCTTCAGCTGATTAACACTAAACTTGTGCATTAATCGCATGATATTCTCTTAAAGGCAGTAAAATCCTAGGCATCCAAAGCACCATCACAATCCAGAATAACATCTAGAATCCCAACTAAGTGATAATAATAATAATAAAACTTTAGTGTAAGTTTTAACTTAAAAGTATGCGTTGCTGCTTGTTTAAACTAGTTTGCAGACAAACGAAACAATCATCCAACTAGAAAAGTTAAGATATGTTTATCCACCAAACCTATTTAAGTAGGCCAAGAATAGCCTTTGCTTTTAGACATCACACCACATATAAATCAGAGAATGGAAATTTTTTTAAAGGACCTTTCCCTTCACAAAGACCACAAAACAATTAATATAGTAAGTATTATTGTATTTGTACATTCATCATCTATTTGATCCATACCCCAAAATCAAGAAACAATTAAATTAGAAAAGTTTTCGACACAAGATTAAAAAAAAAAAAAAAAAAAAAACTCTTGGCAGCTAAATCAGAACTTGATTGTCTTTTCTTGTCAGAAGTCTTCTGTTTGTAAGAATGTTCAATGCTCAAAAAAATAAAGAGAAAATCAATGTACATACATCCAGCCAAACAAAGTACATTTTGTTTATGAAGTAGCCTCACTTCCATATCTGCATAGATCTAGAAGCAGTGTTGAATATCAACAAAATCTTCATTTAGGAATACAGTGAGCCTCAAAATATGATCATAATTAATTAACTCAGATCACATAACCTTTACCCACTCGTACATGGAAATGTAGGAAGAGATTTTAAACGGTCTTCATACTTCTCATCCTTTGAAAGTAAGTCAACTACAATAGCAGCAGTTTTTTCATCTGGAAGGATATCTTTCTTAGCCATTATATGTAGAAATTCCATTGCTTTTTCTGCCTCTTCTTGTCTGCAAAAGCCACGGATGATTGGATTTAAAGTCCAACTGTCAGGCACACAACCATTTTTTTCCATTTGTAGCAACAGTTCATTAGCATCTTGCATTAATCCTTTTCTACAGAGGCAATTAATCATTATATTGTATGTAATAGCATTGGGCATCAAACCATATTGTGACATGCCATCAAATATTTCCTTCGCAGCTTCAAGATTTCCATCTTTGCACATGCCATCAATGAGGATATTGATAATTGTAACATCAGGTTTGATTCCTGAGCTAATCATCATTTGAAATACTTTCACTGCCTCTGTAATTTTTTTATTTTTACAAAGCCCATCCAAAAGTACAATGTATGTAATTAGGTTAGGACTTGGGCCATGAGACTGCATCTCCTTAAAGATATTTTCTGCCATCCTTATTCTACCATTGTTGAACAATCCACCTAAAATACAGTTGTAAATTATAACATCAGTCACTATTCCCTTTCGACACATTTCCTCAAAGAGTGTCATAGCCTCATCCATTCTCCTACTCTTGCAGTACCCATTAATCAACACGACGTAGCTAATAGTACTCAGCTCAAGACCTGAACCTATCATGGAATCAAAGACCTTCCTTGCCTCATGAATTTGGCCTTTCAGACAATACCTATTCATCAGTGTATTACATGTCTGCGTATCAGGCTTCTCACGCATTTGAAGGATCAGTTTTAAGATTGAATGCGCTTCTTCAGGCATTCCCTCTTTGCATAGACCATTCATCAATATGTTGAACGTTACAATGTCCGGCGAGATTCCTTGGTCCGTCATTTCATCAAAAAATCTATTAGCTTCTTTCCACTTCCCTAAAGTGCAAAGGCCATGAATTAAAGAGCTATAAGTTATAACATTTGGCAAAATGCCACCTTTGGACATTTCCTTAAAGATGCCAATAGCCTCATCTATTAATCCCTCCTTGCAGAGACTATCAATGATGGTGTTATACACAGTTGCATTCGGCTTGCATGATCCTTTCTCCATTTCCTTCAGCAACCCTAGAGCCATGCCGGTATTTCCCATTTTGCAAAAGCCATTCACAAGGGCTCCATATGTAACTACATTACAGGGATACCCTTTGTTAACCATTCTCATAAAGAGGTCCATGGCCTCTTTAACCAATCCACTTTTACAAAGGCCATCAATGATTGTGGAATACACCGCCATGTTTGGCGCACAAGCTCTTCCCTCCTCCATTTCCTTAAGCAAACCAAGCGCCCCTTCAATGTTCCCAGCCTTGCAAAGCCCATTTATGAGGGTAGAATACGTAATTGCATTACGCGCGTACCCCATCTCTCCTACTTTCGCAATCAGTTTCATGGCACCATTCACCTTATCAACCACACAAAGTCCTTTAATTAGAGTTGCAAAAGTCGCAGCATCAGGTTCATAACCCCGTTTGAGGACATCTCCGAAAACCGCAAAGCCTAAATCAACCCGCTTCAAATGGCAGAAGCAATTAAGCAGGGTGTTCAGTGAAAGCAAGTCAGGTTGGGTTCCAACCAAATTCATCATCTTACAGGAAGAAATCACACTAGTATATTGTTTCATCTTGGACATAACTCTAATCAAATGAGTGAAAGCAGTACCTGATGGCCTAGGTTCCATAACAAGCATTCTATCAAACAACTGCAAGGCATCCCCAAGGTTAAGATTTCCCGATTTGCATAGTCTTTCAACATGATTCTCGAACTGGGCTTTATCAGAAAAGTCATCAGGAGTGAGGGCGGATATAGAAAGATCAAAACTTGCAGTACCCCATTTGAAAGCAGTTCTCCTTGAAGTTAAAGTTTCAACTGCAGATAAAGATGATGCAACAGCCCTTGTAAACACCATTTCGCTTTGCTAGAGGAGAAGAAGAAGATCATATTATCTCCTATCTCCTTCAAATAAAGAGATAGATATCGTTTCAGCACTTACTTTCTCCTGATCAAAACACCAACACATAAACAAACACCTTACATGCATACATACCATTTCGCTGTTCTGCAGAAGAAAAACCTTCTTCCAGCGGTGTCTCTTCTCTCCATCTTTGTATTCAGGTTGATTTTTAGGTGCCTGTTTTCGTTACGGGTTTCCGAATTCGACCACGAGAGAAGTCCACACTAATTAAATAAGCTTAACCTGAAAAAATGAAAAAGGAATCCACAATGGATTGTGGAATCTACTTGTCACACAAACGCATCCTGGCTTTCATTGACAGAGAATAAGTACTTTTTTTGTGGTTAATTGAGTTGGGATCTAGGTTGAATTGAAAACTTTGCCCGTCCAAAGAGGCTGGGACCCAAGATAGGGCCGCATAGGCAGGGGAAAGTAGGCCACGTAAGTGGGAAGGAAGCTCGGGATTCAAACCTCGGGAAGTTAGGTAAGAACTGAGACTCATTATCACTCGGCCGTTCTTTTAGAATGATTGAATTGCTGGTTTGTACTCAGACATTTATAATATTTTTACTCTTCATATTTGTTAGGTCATTTACTAATATGACTTTTTGTGTACCCCACGTACTAATATGACTTGAACTCGAGCGGCTCCATCGCCCTAGGTGGGGTAAAATGGATGACCTGCAGTGACTACTCTTATTAGGTGTACGTTTGGTACTGGATTATTGGGATTTAAGACCG
Organism: Persea americana; assembly: GCA_029852735.1. NCBI lineage: Eukaryota > Viridiplantae > Streptophyta > Magnoliopsida > Laurales > Lauraceae > Persea > Persea americana. Next base: position 59,859,888 of record CM056816.1, on the reverse strand, counting down.
CTATGAACATATATATTTTGACTTTAGTAGGATTTGAAGCTGGTCCAAATTTTAAATAAGTAAAGACTTAACTAGCGTCCACAATGATAGGATTGTCGGTATTGCTATCACATGGTACATTTGGAAAGCAGGAAATTGCTACATTTTCAACCACAGCCATTTACATCCTCAACTCGTTATTTCAAAATCTTTTTGGCAAATCTGAACCAATGGTGCACATCTCAACTGTTTAGGCAAGCTTTTGACAGGGGGCCGGGTTACCATCCCAAATATGGAATTCCCCCACCAATAAATTGTTTCAGAATGAATTTTGATGGGGCTTTCACATCCAGAATATTTAGGAATCCCACAGGTTTTAAGATAATGGTTTTTGCAGGACGAATCATTGCAACATCTGCAGTTGAGCAGGAATTAATGGCTCTATTAGAGGGGCTAAAATTGGCAGATAAATTCCAGTTTCATAATCTTATCATTGAAGGAGACTGTTCAACAATTATGAATAACTTTAAACAGGGAGGAACAATATCATGGAGGCTTAACAGGGAGGAACAATATCATGGAGGCTTATGTATTTGAGGAAAAAGATCAAATCTATGTTGCATCATCACAAGCAATGGAATTACCATCTGTGCAGGTGTTTGGGAAATTGAGTTGCACATATGTTGGCTCATTTAACATTCCCTGCAATCACAATTTTTACTTTTCATTTGCCTATTCATATCCTTGCAGCATGTAGCTAGGGAGGACATTATGCGGCTTGAAGATGATGGGGAGAAGGCTGGAACTTGCACAACAAAATCAGATATAATGCAGGAAAAACAAAATAGGTAAGAACAAGTTGGAGAGGGAAGAGGTCATCGTCCAATTCCTGATGATGTATCTGAGAATGAAGATATAAATATGTGAATTCTGGATGTATAAATATATATATATATATATATATATATGGGAAGTGCTCCTATGAGAGACACTCTCATCAAGTTTATAAGAGATGGGTGGGGGCCCTTACTTCCATATCCACTCTCACCAACTTAAATGTAAGGACCCCCAACTTAAATGTGAGGGCCCCCACCCATCTCTCACCAAGTTGGTGAGAGTGCCTCTCATAGGAGCACCTCCCATATATCTATGAGAGGCACTCTCACCAACTTGGTGAGAGATGGGTGGGGGCCCTCACTTTCATATTTGGGGTCCTTGCATTTAAGTTGGTGAGATTGGATATGGAAGTGACGGCCCCCACCCATCTCTCGCGAAGTTGGTGAGATTGCCTCTCATATGAGTACCTCCCTATATATATATTTATATTAAAACTTTAGTTTTCAGTAGTTTTGTTATCATGGTGCTGCAGCTTTGGTTTTTTTTTTTTTTTTTTTGAGCTTTCAGAAAGGCCAAAATGGTTTTAACCTTCTTTCTCAGCTTGATTTTCACATCATATTAGTTGCGCTCAACATATTGAAAAAACCCGCAATTGACCTTATATAATGAACATTGCAAATTATAAATAAATCACATCAAACTAGCATAGAGGTCATTTAATTAGATGGTAACAAAGTTTTGCAATAGTTTAGCCGGTATATGAATCACCCTATTGATATCTAGAGTGTATATTCTATGAAGAATATCCATGGCACAGCCACCAATTATACTGATTTTGTGTCAAGAGATAGAGAGTAGTAGTGTATTTGTGGTACACATTTTCCACCAAAGCCCATTTATGCATGAAAATTGGGACTGAATAATGTGGCATGATGAAGATCTACCAAGTCCTGGGAAATTAAGATGGTATTCCATTTGGATATCGGTGCAGGTTCATTAGAACCACATCTCCATGTATCTACAGATGAGAGAGGATCACCAATGAAAAAAATCAGGTCAAGGACTCAAGAGGATCTATGAGAGCCAGTTAAATATAATCAAATCTGTTATAATTCATGATTTTAAGAGATCATTAGGTGTAATACCACATCTGTGTCTACAATGTCGCTTCTCTCAGGAGAAAGTTGTAAAGGTATCAACAAATTCGAATTCTCTAATCTACTGAGAAATCCTATAAGTCCGTTGGATCTTGCTCCAAGAGTATAAATGTATTCCTAGAGTAATAGTAACCAAAATAAGAACAAGATAACCTGTTGTAACCTATGTTTCTTGCTTCCTGTTTTTCGAATTATATTACATTCATCCACATGAATGATATGCAGAAGTTTGGAAAACAGGTTGACCCACTCATTCTTGCTTCACTTCACAAATCTATTTCTGATTTTGGAAAAACTCTATGTTTCCATCGTGACTATTATTGAAATCATTATTGTCACAGACTCATCTCATGAATCTGGAGTCAGCTAATTATTGTTTAAATGAGTTGTTTATGTTCCAAAGTACTCGATTTTAAGCTTTAGACCCATCACCCAATATGGTAACTAGCCTCCTTCATTTACTGAAGTCCATCATCACACAAAGCACTAATAGATAGTTCCATAGCCAAGAAAAGCTGGACATTCAATCTCAAAATCTGTCACTCGCACAACCAAATTGTATGAATGAACATGGAAGCTGTGCATTTTTTCTTATAGCTGGTATCTGCAGGTGAATGCTGACTTGCAAAATTGCAGTATCTAATAAGGGACCTGATTTCTTTACTCTTTCGGGACATGACCAAGATTTTGGGTAAAAAAACATACAAATATATCCAATAAAAGCCATAAGTGCAAACAGAAATATAAGATAATCAAGTGATCTCCTGTTAGATTACTGAGCAAGTACCCCCAACACAAGCTTATGTACTATGCAATTGAAAACCTCTTGGCTACCCTCTATTGTTAGCAATATCTGTGAAATCGTTTGTACCATGAAATCAATGAATTGTAATCATCCAATTTAGTCAAACAGAGTGTCTAGTGAATTTCCTCATTACAAGTGAAAAAAGATTGGTAATTCAAATGTGGACCATTCAATGCATCATCACTCAAAAGTAGGAACACATTCATTAGTAGCATGTATGTCTTTCCCTTGATTGGAAATGATTAAAAGAAAAGAAGCAAGTGACTGAATGGATAACTGGACTGCAATTAATTGATATTAATGGATGCAGAATTTCATCGAGTTTACATGAATGAAGACACCAACTAAATATTAGAAAAAAAAAATTACTGTAGAAACTAATTTGCATATAATCCCAAAACCTGAAATCTAAGATTACAGACTCTTGGACTAAAAGTACAAAATCGAGAAATCTCATGTTAGGAAGAAGAGCGTGAGAGGCAGCAGTTCTAGTCTTTTAAGCGCGCTTTAGAACCGAAAACAAGAAACACCACTGCTCTGAGTCCCAACACAGTCCAATCTCATCTCCTTCCTTTAATTTCCTCCTGACGACGAATTCTGGGCGCCATCCAGATTGAATCACGTACATTCTGTTCGACGTCCAACGGCGGAATACCACCCAGTGAGCAGAGAATTGAGTATCTACATCTTTGATAAGCACCCGAACTCGCAACCCTTCATTTGCAATCCTCTCCACAGCAATAGGATCCCACTCGGGGAAGAAAGTCGCGACGTGGTCATGGTGCAATACCATCCTGCACAGCTGACCCACGTCGCTCTTCGTCAGACTCTTGACAATATCCCAAACCGGTGGCCTGTGGTGAACCTCCTCCTGTTGAGGGTGGTTCTTCAGCTGGTGCTCCGATTGCGCAAAAAAATCAATCCCTGGGCTCTCACGAATCTCACTTCGAATGAGTACAAAACCCAACAAAGATGGAGTACTTGAAGCTCCTTTGTCTTGCATCTCTTTTTCTCTGGCTTTGGTGGGAAGAAATTCATAGAAAGGAACCCACTCCATTGAACTAATGCGACTGCAGTCAATGAGAAAGAACGACAAGAACAGCAGATAAAAAGAATTGCAGGAATTAGAACAAGTAGAAAATCGGGAAACAATGTAGAGATCTCAAGAGAATTGCAGGAACTGGAAGAATGGAAAAAACTGAGAGAAGGAGTTGGAATTGTCTTGTATTTATAATAATGAATACAATCTGATAATCTGTTGGAAACTTTCTATTTCCAAAATCACAAATGGTTTTCTTTCCTTTTTATATTGGGCAAGAACCCAATCCAAGAAAATGGAAATGGAAACAGAAATTGCAAAGTCACTGATGGTTTCCTTTTCCTTCACAAACTCTTACTTGCAGAGGCAGCTTCTTGCATTAGTGAGTGTTGAAGTTCTGTTTGAATTAATCAACGGTCAAAACAGAGAGAACCAAATTAGGAAGTTTTTCATCTGATCAGGCTGGGCCCATCATTTCAAAGGTCCAATCAACAAAATGACATCATGGGCCACATGTAGTCTCCATAACCGAGTGTCCATGTTCTCACTACCAGCTTTGAATTGATCACATGTAAAATACTTAATAAAAATCTATGTATTATGTGATCAATTTTATGCCCACAGCGGGCTTAATTCCTACCTTTTAGTAAGGGTGCTCCGGCCCACTTTGTGCTGCACTAGAATGTCGATTTTTGGCCTGTTTAATATATGGGATGGGCTTGGATTAAGTGATATAAAGCTGAAAGTTCGGCCTGGCCTGACCCAAATTAGTAATGCATATAATTTAGTATTGATTTACCCAAACAAGTAATTAGAAAGCCCCAAATGGAAATATAAATAGAAATTGCAGATGGCCAGTTTTCTTTTCCTTCTCAAACACTGGTATTGGAGTTTGAACAACGTAATGAGTGTTGATGTTGTGTTTGAATTAACAATAAAAGGAGAAGATCAAATTAGAAAAGAATCCAAATCCTAAGGCTTTGACCTTGAGGTATTTTAAATTAAAACATTGGAACTCCATAGTGGGACCCACCTATTGAAATCTGAATCATAAAAGATAGAAGCTCCTTTTGTTATATGGGGTTCCTCTAATTTAAAGTCAATTCGAGTTTTTTTCACCTTTGGATTGACTTTTTTTTTTTTTTTTTATAATGACATGGCTACCTTTGAGATCTTTGACCGCAAGGACTGATCCCTTAGGTGGTGCCCACTAAACCCACACAAGACTATTTGATTAAAAAAAATGTGACTAACACAATCTCATGCATATTCATTATCACGTTTTCCATTAGACAATCCATCCAACAGCGGAAAGAATTTAGATTGACTAATGATGAGGATATCCCATATACTTTGAGGCTATTTATCTTGAACGGTTTGGGTTTCAACAGGTGGGCCTGGCAGAAAATAGGAGCTATGCTCGTACTAAATCTCAATAGGCGGGCCCCGCAGATGGCATCTTGGTAAGATACAATCCAGTTTATGGGGCCCACTTAGAGATATGTGTGTGTATGTATGTATCAATGGGAGGACCGGAGGAGAGGAGATGGAAAGGTCTCTACATAAAAAGGGGGGAACAAAAACTTAAAATGAGCCCCACTTGGTTATCTTAGTCTTTAATTTAAAAATCTTAAAGTTTAATGATGTCTTAACAGTATATTAATTTAAGATTCAATCCAAGGGTGAGTGATGCTTCAATAGGTGTAAAATAAGCCTTATGTCTTGTAATGGGACCACAAGGTAATCCAAGGAGCTGCTCGGACCAAAGGTGGGCCCAAATGAGCCCCATAGCTGCACTCTACTGGTGAGAGAAAAATATACGGTGACAGTGAGTAGACCATTCACAATTCGCCTCGTCACTGCGGGCAGCTTGCCTATGCATCCAGGCCTGTGGTGACCTGGTGAACCCTGACTGGTCCACTATTGGTCACCGTGGATAAGGCGACTCAAAGGATCCCGCCTCCTCTACTGGTAACAGAACTTTTCAATGAGTGGGTCGAATCACAGCAGCAACATTTCATTAGTCGTATGTGCTACTTGAAATACATGTGAAGTGAGAACAGTCACTCGGTTATAGAAAATACACGTGGCCCATGATTTTATCTGGCGATCGGACCGTTAATTCAAATAATGGGGCCAAGCCCTGATCAGATGAAAACCTTGCTAACTGGGTGTTCTCCTTTCCGACCGTTATTTCAAACAGAATCTCAACACTCACATATGCACGTAGGAGTATGTGAAGGAAAAGGAAACCCGGCCATCTGTAATTTCTACTTCCATTTCCAGTTTCTTGGATTCTCTGCTCGCTGAGTGGCATTCTGCCGTTGGACGTAGAACAAAATGTACGTGATCCAATCTGGATGGCGCCCAGAATTCGTCGTCAGGAGGAAATTAAAGGAAGGAGATGATATTAGATCGTATTGAGCTCAGAGCAGTCCAGTTGCTTGCTTACGGTTCTAAAGAGCTTAAAAGACTAGTGTTGCTGTTCTGTCACTCATGGTCTTCTTCCCACTTGAGATTTATTTATTTTTTATTTTTAGTCCAAGAGTCTCTAATTTTAGATTTCAAATTCTGGGGTTGCAATCAAATTGGTTTCTACAATAACATCCTGTTTCGAATATGTAATTGATGTCTTCATCCATGTAAACTCAATGAAATTCTGCATCCACTAGTGTCAATTAATCAGAGTCCAGTTATCATTCAGTCCCTTGCCTTCTTTATTTTTAATTCTTTGTAACAAAGGTAAGGAAAAGTATGGTATTAGTGAATGTGTTCCTACTTTTGAGTGATGATGCATTGAATGGTGTGCATTTGAATTAGCAATCTTTTTTCCCTATTAATGATAAAATTTTATTAGGCACTCTGTTTCCCTAAATTGGTGATTATAATCCATTGATTTCTCTGTGACTGCAAACAATAGGGGTAACCGAGAGGTTTTCAATTACACCCCATATATGCTTGTGGTGTGGGGTACTTGCTCTGTAATCTAACAGGAGATCATTTGGTTGTCATATATTTCTGTCTGCAACAATGGCTTTCATTGGATACTTATGATCTCTCACTCTGCACCCAAAATCTTGGGTAAGAAATCAGGTTCCTATTGAATGCTAAATCAACCTTCATCTGCGAGTGATGGATTTGGATTGTGGAACAATATTTGAGATGTGTCTTCACTCATACAATACGTCAAGCCTTGATCATCCTCATACAATTTGGCTATGCGAGTGAGAGATTTTGAGATGTGTGGTTTTTCATGATTATGGAACAATCTGTGAGTGGTTTGTGCAATGATGGACTTGTGTAGAAAAGATTGTTTGGTAATGGAGGAGGCTATTCATGATAATGGATGGCTCTAACTCTTAAGATAGAGTACATTGGAACATTAATCATTCATTTAAACAATAATTAGCTGACTGAAGAGATTAGACTATGATGATTATTTGAACATTCTCATGCTTAAATGGCCATTGGATAGGAAATGGTCATCACAAGTACACCATATTCTCTCTCTCTCTCTCTCTCTCGATCAACCACGCCATGGATATTCTTTATAAAATATACATTCAACAATATCAATAACGCAACTCCTTTTCCGGATTAGCTATTGCAAAACTCTGTCATAGTTTGATAAATGACCGCTATATTATTCTAACAGTGCATACTTGTAAGACGGTATCCTCCAGTCATTCTCTGTAGCTTTCCTCTCAAATTTTTGTTGATCTCTATTTGTTCAGTTTCTTAAACTTTATTCAGAGTATAAATGGTGTCTCCTGTTCATAAATTGCCTGGCCTCAGAACTAAATATAGTTGAGCTCTGAAATGTCAAACTGTAAAAATAGTTTCTAGGATTAATGATGGTGGGAACGAAAAGTGTTTGTAAAGAAAGTAATCATGGATCTGTATGCCCATAAGAATTGGTTGGATTAATTTGACATCTGAAAGTATGTTTTGCCTTTTAACACCTCTGTTCTGTACAATCAGTTTTTCTCGGATTGGTCTAACACCTATTAACATCCACTGGATTCCTCTGGCTTCTGTGATGATTTTTAACTACATGAAGTTGAACCAGTGAAACAGGAAATGTCCATTTTGATCATTTTTTATTTATCAATAAACCACCAACTGAGAGGGAATATCAGTTTTGATCCATTTTTTTTATCAAGAAACCACCAAGTGAAAGAGGAAATATCCATTTTAATTTTCAACTAAGTGCTGGATACATTGGCATTATAATTGTTAAACAGCTTGTTTTTCGCTTTCTTTCTAAGAGGAACCAAACAATCCTAAGAGGAACAAAATATTTCCTAGTAATCTTATACACACGGTTTCAATAACAAGAGGCTGAAAGTACAACGCAGTCCCAACCATTCTTACATATTCATGCATATATCTATATATAAAAAAACGAAAGTACAACTAAAAACCATAAAAATAAAAACAAGAGAATGTCGCCTGAGTCCATCACAACCCTACTGATCATGGGCACAGTCTGTCGGCTGGAACGCCACGACCATGTCATCAAAATCATATCCGATCTTGATGTTCTGTTGCGCAATGCTGCCCATGACAGAGTTAATAGAGTCCGACCCAAAGAACGCAGCACAAGTCACATTCTCATCCACCAGAAGAAAAGTATTTAAAGGCCCCAGAAGCAATTCATCAGCCGCATCAAACCCAAACTTCAAATCGGGAACGGTGAAATCTTTCCCATGCTTGTAGCAGAGATCGAAGTTGTTAGATGGGTCTTGTACTGGTGCGAGATCAATCGCACCCTTCAACACAGACAAAAGCTCCCGGTAGGCTTGGGTGGGAAGATAGGTGAGAGTAGTGCCCGAGTCCATGACAGTGTTGCCTTTTTCAATGCTCGGAAGAAAAACGCTCTGGTCTCCTACACTGATGTATTCGAGGGTGACATAGATGATGCTTTTAGAAACTGGTTTCAAAACTAAAGGAGTGTATACACTTCTAGGGCCAGAGACTACAGCACTATCACCAAAATGGATACGGCTGCTCGAGGCGTTCTGATTATCCGGCACGAAGCAGTAGCTAAACTTCTTACCTACAAAAGGACCCAATTGAGACACCAATGAAAAAGCCCCACCTCCGAGGCTCACTACACCAGTTCGGGAGTTGTCGAAGTGACTGCTGCACCCAAAAGTTATATTCGGCAGGTTTACGTAGCCAGCATCAGACGAAGCCATCATTGTAAGAGTCTAGGCTGCAAGGACTCCATTGCTGTACATGCAACTCCCATTGTTGGTACAGCCGAACCCAGGAAGCTTCCAGCAGCTGCTGGAACTGCAAGAAATCTCCTTGAAAGAAGAAGATCTCGATGGGTCGAACAGAGGGGGACTGCACTGAGTCCAGATGAGATCGCTTCCAGTATCGACGACTGCGAGGATTTCAACAGGTGGGGTGCCGAGATATATGGCCATGAGATAATTTCCATGGCCAGGCCGCACACTGGATGTGACGCCCCGGAGTCCCACAATAGAGAGGAAAGTGAATGGGTTTATATGTAGAGCCTATACCCTTACCTTGCATGAGGCCTTTTGATGGGTTCTGGCCCATCAAAAACAAAACCGTGAGGCCCGTGGGCCAGAGCGGACAATATCATGCATGCGTGGGCGGGTTACCATGTGGGCGGGCCAAGAGGGCAGGCTACAGGGACTGGCAGGCTACTGCACAGGGACGTGCCCCCTTAAGGGGGGTGGATTGTGACGCCCCGGAGTCCCACATCGACTATAGAGAGGAAAGTAGGCCTTTTGATGGATTCTGGCCCATCAAAAACAAAACCGTGCGTGTAGGGTGGGACACACCTTTGATCAGGGTGGCAACAGAACTCGAATTAACGAAGTACTCAACTCGAGAATTGGATTGTTGGATTGCTCTGGACAACCGATCAGAGATGCTTTCAGAGGAGTTGTTGTAAAATGAGGACTTAGGGGAGTCGCGGTGGATGAGATCGACACTGAAACCAGTGGCCATGAGGTTGTAGGGTAGACAGAAGAATAATAACATGGCAATGGCAAGAAGAAGAGGAGCAGAAGCAGCCATGGCTAAACAAAGGGACTAGGGGAGGAAGACGAGTTGGGACTTGGGACTTGGAAGCGTGGCTTTTGTGTTATTTATAGAGATAGAGCGAGGATTAGTGGAGAAGGACCGATGGAGTGGAGTTTTGGTAATGCATGACTATTTTTACTTGGCAAGCTTCATGCACTGTAAATAGTGAAATGCCCCAGATCGTGGCCCACATTGAGTTTGGATTGGGGCCATTGGGCAATGGATTGTTACCAGGTCTAATTTTCTGGTCCGGTTGTTAAATGGGCTGGGCTAGGGAAATTTATATACTTAAACGCCTAGATTAGACTGGCTAATTAACACAATGGCCTGTATGCATGGGTGTTCATGGTCGGGCCGCTCTGGGCTGAGGACAAACAGGACTAGGCCAACCTCTGAACTCTTGGTCCAACCCCGGCTTGGGCCATAACTGGCTGGCCCGAGCATGCCCCGCCTGAAGCATTTTAAGCCCAAGCCCAGCCCTAGTTAACATTATAATACAAAAATCCTGCCTCAACTGGTTTGGTTGTTTCTCAATGAGATGTTATGATTTCAAGTCCAGGCTCCCTCTCTTTTCTCACAATTATTTTTGTAGTTGGGCCAGGCTTGGGCTCTGTAGCAGTCAATCCAGTCTCGGCAATTTTATTAAATGGTCCCAATTAATTAGTCTGAGCCCAGCCCGAAATCTGAAACTTAGTCCAAACCCAGGTCAGGCTCAGGCCAGCTCGGTCCATGAACACCCCCACCTGTATATGCTTTTCAATTGGGCAATGACTGGACCTCACTTCAAGGCCCATAGGCTTGATCCTAGCCTGAATTTTAGGCCTAATAAGTAAATTGAATTGGCTTTGACAAGCTCCAGACTGCCCCATGAACACTTCTATGCACTCTCTCAACAAGCCCACCTGACTTTATTAATTAACAAAAGAAAACAAAAGCACTGAGAAGTAAAAATAAATTTGATGGAGTAATTAATCAAGTGAGTTATCATTAAATCACACCATTGGATCAAATTAAGGTTCCAAAATTTCTGGTGCCTATCTTTGTACACTTCTGCCTGTCCATGTGGGAATCACAAGAAATTTCTCAAAAAGTTTATAAAAAGAATTAAAACAGAAAACTAGTATCTTAAATGGCCTATGTAAATGTTTAGTTTGCTGAAGACTAACATGATTTTCATCACTTCTTATAATTAGCACAAGAACTTTAACATATAATTCTTATGATATTGTGTTAGTGAGATCCCAATTCTTAACTTGTATACTTGTATTGACCGAAATTGAGTTGACTTATTCAAGTTAACTCAGTGCAAGCCAAACCGTGGGCATTCTTCATGAGGCCTATCATGGTTTTCAAAACCTAGCCTGGTTCTATACATCATAATAGAATATATTCTCTAGTGTACATCACATACAAAATGCTACAATGGTTTTGGTTATGGTTAACTTTAATATTTTTGAAATGTTAAAAATGTTTTTTTTTTTTTTTGGGTAAACAGTATTTATAGGTGATTGATTCATTGCTCATTAATGAATAAGCAATGAGAAACTGTCATGGCCTAAAATCATAATATTCCCTCTAACTTTACACATAGCAGGAGAAACCATCCATTGTTTTAAAACCATGGTCCCATTGTCCCAGGAAGCAGACGGTTACTTGCCAACTTGCCTACATATAATTAGCAGCAATGTGATGGTGGAAGCCAACCCATCAAGTTTTCTTTGGCAGAGAGAGAGAGAGAGAGCAGAGCAGTCCACAAATTGCATTTAGGCTATTGAGAGCTTCAATGAAGATTCACTTTCTAGGCTAGGTTTAGGGTCAACAAGCACTAACTTTGTTTTATTCTAAGGGCCAGTTTTCTGTCCTTTTCTCTTTGAGATAAAAAAAAACCCCTGCCAAAAAGACTCTCCTTCCCACCTTTCTTTTTCTTTAAAAGAAGATTCCTTGTATGGGCCGGATCCTATTTTTCCATCAATGCGGCCCACCTCCAATATCTAACCAGCACAAAATCATGGCCATTGATCCATAGAGTTAGGTTAAATTCCAACTTTAATTGAAATTGGTCCCATAATCGGATTGGTTTCATGATTTCTATGCGATCAAGTTTGAGATCAACTCAACTGGAGTGAAATTTGGGCTAGGGCTAATACTGAGGAGCCATTGGTCCTGCTAATGGATATGTATAAGAGTCTAAGTTGAATGCGATCTAAAACTCATACTAGCCTGAGCTGAGCCCATGGTCAAGACCCAATGGTGCTACTGTTATCCTTGCAGGGTGTTTAATTTGGTCTTTGACAATGAATTGCTGGGGCAAGCAACCTGAGTTCAAAAATTGCATTCGGTTACATGGAAATAGAGAGGAGAGTGCTGTCTCCAGGTTGGAGTTTCTTGATGCTTATTGCATTCCGTTAGAGAGAGAGAGAGACTTCCCACTGAAGATTCACAGGTTTGGCTAATTTGCTCTGCATTGTTCTGGTGAAGGTGGAAATGGAATCAGTTTGTCAGGAATATGCCATTTTATGAAATTTAGGAATGATCATTGGTCGCTCGGTTACCTGGTTTATAGATATTTACATTGTATTCTGAGTTTGCAGTTTGCAACTTGGCACTTGTCATAGGTCTTTACTCAATTTGAGTTGGTTGATTCATATCGTTTTCCTACTTGTGTATCAAGTAAAGGTATTCTGATGATTGGTTTAATATTCTAGCTTCATATAATCTGATCCAGTTTGCAAAGTTGTTAGTTCCAAATCAACTAATAATTTCAATTTCAGTAGCAAAATGTGCATATCTATAATTTTGATTTAAACTAAATAAAAATAATGATAAGCATGGACAATCATATCGATAAATCTATATTAAATTAAAATAATGAATCGGTTGAGATTCTCAGATATGATAAACACATTTATATAGAAATGGCCTTAAGTATATTTATTAATAGGGTCTCATATAAGAAAAGAAGTAAAGAAGATGTTGACATCAACAATGAAATGTTAAATCAATGTGAAAATATAAAAAGATTATGTTAATTTAAAAATTGACTCAAAATAGAGTCCATGAGAGAGAGAGAGAGAGAGAGAAAAAGAGCAGACGCAATATCGCATTATCATCATATAGAATGAAGCATAGTTAGTATCTAAGATTTCTACATATTACAAAAAAGATAAAGAAAAAAAGGGAAGCGAAAAAAATCAAAGGACAACAAATGCTAACTTCTATATTTTTAGGTCATTCTATATGAAGAGGAGGAGGAGGAGGAAACAAGTTAGATTAATCAATGCATGAAAAAACATATATTAAAAAGTTAATTTAAAAACTAGAGAGCCTATTTCAATTGGTTTTGGAAAGGAATGTAAATTGTTTAGAATCAATTACAAATCGCACTTTCAATTTTTTTTTTTTTTTGAAATCATTAAAATTATTTGCCATCATATTTTGAGTTTAAAGCATAGCATGTGATGAGGGAGATGGAAATTAACAAGCCATGAGCTCCATCACTTTGTCTAAAACCTTAGTACATGAAATTTATTCTAGGCCTCTTTGATGAGTTCTCTAAAAACAAATCCGCTTTAGAGAGTATTTCAAAACAAGGGTACACAAAATATTAACACACATTCAAAACATACAATAGGGCAAAAGTAGAATAATGGAAATGAAGTTGAACTATTTTTCTTCAATTTACAAGCTAAACAAATCAATTTTTGAACAAATGAGCTAATTGAGCTTAAAATTATTTGTAGTAGTCTGCAATTTTAGCCTAGTTGGCAAGAATTAAATGAAAATGATTCAGACATGGCTATACCTGCGGAAAGGGTGATGCTTTACCACCGAACCATCAGTTGGATTTTTAGTTTCATTTACTTGTTTGAAATAAACCCAATCCAATAATAAACCAATATCAAGGTGAGAAACCTAGGGAGTATATCCAAATCTTAAATAAAGAAATAAACTCGTGCATATATATTTTAGGTAGTGCCTCTGCATGGTTGCTATAACATTAAAAAAAAACCATGTCTTAAATTACAAACCGACTGGCCTAATTGACACCTATTGACAAAATTCGGTCTGATTTCTGGACATTGAGCAGACCAACAATGGTATTAATTCAAAAGTGACCACCACGGCCGTCTGACTCAAGTATCCACTCATAGGGTGTTCATGGACCAGGTTGGACCTCAATTTATAAACATATGCCTATATATGACCAACGCCTGATATCTGTCCCAAAATGGCTGGCCAAGCCCTGCCTACCTCAAACATCTCAGGCCCGTGCCTACTCATTGACCCAATCACACTGGACCGGGTCGAGTTTTATTAAACTACAATGGCAATCATGTTAGGCAATCTTCATAAACATGCACTATAAATAGACAATGTCATGCGCCAGAGCCCGGACCACATTGAGTGCAAACAATTCGATGTGGGCCGGGCTCTGGCCCATAACACTATTTATATTGCATGTTTATAAAGACTGCCTAACATAATGGTCAGTGCGTGATGGTTTCTCTTGCATGTCTGGTGATAACCATTTTTATTTAAATGAAAACCTCAATTATTTGAGGTTTAATATGGAAATCGGCGGAGAGAAGTTAGACTTTGAACCTGACCTGACCCAACCCAGACCAAAAGAGAAAAGGAAAGCCTGAGATGCAGGCTTACAGCCGTAATCTACAGCAATAAACCTGCAGTTTGATCCCCCACCCAATTTCATTACGAACGGGTTTGGGCCTTAGATCTAGTTAGTTGGGCCGGCCTAAATCTAAAATATTGGCCTGTGTAATATTTGGGAGGGGCTATAATTAATTGAAGAAAGCTCGAAGCTCGACCCATGAACAAAAGTGACACAGAATTTATGGATTGTCGCAGCTTAGTGATTGTAGTCTAATGAAACTTGACCTGGTCCAGTACGATTGGCTAAATGAGTAGGCCCAGGCCGGAGATGTTTGAGTCAGGCAGGGTTTGGGCCGGGCATTTAGGCAATTGTCGGGCTTAGGCTATATATAGGCATATGTTTATATGTTCGGGCCTCAACCTGGTCCATGAACACCCCTATGAGTGGACACTCGAGTCAGACGGCCGTGGTGGTCACTTTTGAATTATACCATTGTTTCTCTGGTTCTGCCCAATGCCCAGAGAGACCGAATTTTTGTCAATAGGTGTCAAATAGGCTTCAGGTCCAACCAGATCCAGATGGACAATCTGGGTTCACAAACCTCGGTCTATAATTTAAGACATTGTTTTATTTTTAATATTATTGGCAACCATGCAGAGGCATGACCTAAAAAAAATATATATATACATATATAATCGAGTTTATTTATTTATTTAATCTTTAGGCACTCCCTAAGTTTCACCTTGGTTTTGGTTTGTTATTGAGTTCAGATTCCTCTTGCATGAACCAAGTGTACTAGAGGAGTGACATTTACATTATCCTAGACCAAATTACTCCCCAAGTAGATAATGGGATTCTCGATTTACATGCCTCCTAAATATTACACTGGACTGGGTTATTTCAAACAAAGAAATGAAACTAAAGATCCAATTGATGGTTTGGTGGTAAAGCATCACCCTTTTCCCAGGTACATCCAGAGATCATCGTTGTGAAAAAAACAGAAGGAAATTTGGTGGGATCTGATCAATTTTCCGTCGAGTGAGGATCCCCTGTTTGGTCCAAACAGGGAAATCCTGTTTGGACCAACCAGGGGATGACACATGGGGGGGAGTCCAATCACCATCCCATCTCCCCCTTAAAAAAAAAAAAAATTCCCCCACCCCACCATGTGTCACCCCCTGGTTGGTCCAAACAGGGTTCCCCTGTTTGGACCAAACAGGGGATCCGCTTCCTTTTCCGTCTCACTTAATGGGAACCGGATCCCCTGTTTGGACCAAACAGGGAGACCTGTTTGGTCCAATAAGGGGGTGACACATGGAGGAGGAGAAGTCAAATCAGCTGACATCTATCTCTTCCAATAAAATATATATATATATATTCTCCCCATGTGTCACCCCCTGATTGGTCCAAACAGGGTTTCCCTTTTTGGACCAAACAGGGGATCCGTTTCCCAGTTAATGGGGGCACATAGAAAACGGGGACCACCTGCTTTTCACATCATCCCTCCGTTGGATGGGAACCTCCCCATAGGAGAAAATTCTCGATTCAATTTCAGCCAAATAGTACCCCCACACACAGAGAAGTGGTCACTTGAGCGAGCTCAAACAGAAAAGTGGTCGCTCGAGTGAACTCAAAGTTTGCTCGAGCGAACTCAAACAGAGAAATGATCGCTCGAGTAGAGTCATATCCGCTCGAGCGCCTTCATCCAGAGAGAGGGTCGCTCGAACGAACCCAGATTCGCTCTAGCGAACACTTCAGAATTTCACTCCGAAATTCTGTAACTCTCTCTCTTCTTCTTCCCCCTTCTCCATTCATTTACTACAACCGCCTGCAATAAATTTGGACCTCCTGTCCACTTCCCATTCATCATTTAATACACACATTAATAATACATCTAATCCATTCCATCAATCCATAAACAACCCATTTCATCATTCAATGAAATATACACAATCCACATTTATGAAATCTCCACCAAACTCTACAATAGTTAATACCATTCACAAATAATGCTTATACTTGCCTCCTTGGAAGCTTCTTTGACAAAAACCCCTCTTTCTATAGCTTGGCTTGGCACTAATCTCTCCCAAGGAGATCCCAAGCTCTTCAACAATGGAGGAAGCTTGATGGGGAAAATGAAGTGGATGATGCCTCCACCCAAAACCACTTGAAATCCTTCACACTCTCCACTCTTGAGGTAGAAAATGGAAGGGAAAGGAAGAAGGGTGCCTAGGGTTTGCAAAAATGGAAAATGAGCCATCTCTAAGCTTATATAAGCTGACTTTTCCACTTAAGCCCTCTTCCACTTCCTTTATTTACATTTTGGGTCAAATGAAGACGCATTTGATCAACCTTAGGTCAAATGAAATCAAGTGTATTATGAAAGTTGACGTACTCTTCGAGATACACACGTTGGTATCAAGAATTTCCGTATATGACGAAATACGTGAAAACTCGTATTTGCAAAAAGGTCCTTAGTTTACCTTTTTTGAGTTTAAACTCTTTTTAATCAACTCAATCCCTTTCAAGTTCACTTCATTAAGCTTAATTCAATCATTTGAGACTAACTCAACTCATTTAGTTCATTAATCACAATTAGTACAATTAATCATGCTTAAGTAACACTAATTGGGATTAATTAGTCTTAATTACGGTTAGTCGGGGGGGGGGGGGGTGGTTTAACAATTTCTTACAAAAAGAAAAACAACAAAGTGGAGAACCTAGAATCAGAAGAACCCTAGATCTAGAAGAGGGGAGAGAACAAGAGGGGAAAGAGAGGAGAGAAGGGAGAGGATGTCCAGCCCTAGGAAGTGCATCACTTGGACGTCCCACCCGAGGGCTTATTTTATATATATTTTTTCTTCTTCTTTGCATTGGACTCTTCCCAAAATTGAACTCTATCTTGGCTTGACTTGCACTCCAAGAGAAGTCTTTTTTGAAATTTGAATTGATCTTCTTTTCAATCTCAATATCTTCTTATTTGAACAAAACTTCAAGCTGTGGGTCCCACCAGAGATATCTTGTGCAGTGGAGAGGAAAACCAGTGGTGTGCATTGAGAAGAGGAAGAGTAGAGGGAAGGGAAGTGTGGGACGTCCAAGGGCAAGTGAGCCCCCCTGTTGGACGTCCACATCCTTTTGGATCTTTTCTCACAAAAAAACTTTTATCTTCCTTCCTTTTTTAACTTGACCTTCTTATCTTCTTGGAATTCTATCTCTTTGCTAACTCATCTCAAATCTTCCTTTGGGAAAACTTTCCAACTTAAAGACTCTATCTAGGATTTCTTCTAGAATACTCCTTCCTTGTTTTGAATTTCAAATCTTGATAAGAGAGGAATGGGTCTTCTGGAAACTTGGAAGCTGGAGGGGGAAGAATTATCAACTTTTTGTGTAGCAACAGTGGGACCCACCCCACACTGGGGGTGCATAGGGAATCACCCCATCATGGGTGTGGTTCCCTCTTTTCTTTTCTATCTTATTTTTCTTCTTCAAATTTCTCTCCATGTGGGCCCCCTTGCATGACAATTCCCTACAAAGGTGAAATAACTAAATCACCAGTAATGAATTAAACAAAATGCTATGAATGCTATGCATGGGGCCTACCTAATGCAATTTATGCCTAATGAATTGATGCAATGGGGCCACGGTGCTTAGAGTCTAATTAGTGGGACGTAGGGTTGATGCAAACTAACAACTTCACAAATTCATGCAAACTTAATGGTTTTTTGCTGAAATACCAAATTCATGCTCATATGCATGCATGAAATCATAATGCAGTTGGTCATAATTAAGTCCACAAATGCACATGAAATAATGATTTTTTTACCCAATTTTGTGAACTTATCACGTGGTTTGGCTGTCAAGAGTGCCTACGTCTATAAGAAATAAACTCGACTTCCTTCAATTACTCGGTTCGCCCTTACGAAGGTTGCGTGATTTGGCAATATGCCTATAACCACGGTAAGAGAGTAATCTCTTGTATGTTCATATTTTCATATTAGCCCGTGAACCCAATGAACTAATCCGGTTAACTCGGAATACCATATATAAACCCAATATTTAGTATATGATCTTTATAATTACTCGATGTACAGTTGTAATATAAAGAATCATTCACAATAGTGAATCTATTGACACACACAATCCACAACAATACAGGTGGATTCACCCTTTAAAAATAGAAAAGAAGAAATCTCTAAACTCACCTTGAATTAGAGAATTTAAAAATTCTCTATGATTGTTTTAACCTCTCTGAAGGATAAGCTTTTAATTAATAGACTCTTATCACAACTCTTATTCAAATGACACGCACTAAAACAACAAAAAAAAAACAATACCCAAATCCAATGAGTCTAAAATGGGCACCACAACTCAATATTCCCAAACATTTCAATCCTTCCTTTCTCAAGGATAAAGCTTTCAATAAATCCATGCATATCATAATTTTCATGCAAATGACATATGGAAAAGTTGATAACCATAAAATTAATTACTTCATGCCATTTCTTATGAGTTTGTTGCTAGCTAGTGAGATGCAAGTAATCCGGATCCTACTGTACTGTACTCCCTTATACAAAGTGGCCCTTAAACGTATCATCGCTTGGATTGGGCCCACATGCAACAAATAGAGAATGATATAATTAAGCCAGAAACCATGAACATCAAATCAAATCATATAGAATGTCCACCAGATCAAACTTATTTGCTAGTACATGCTTACAAAGAGGAAGATTGTGCAACGGATCATCTTCATTCTACAGCACATGTAGTCCACCAATCAATGCGATAATCAATGCCATCATCCTCATTATAGAAATCATAGGATAGAAATCATTTGTTTTTCGTATATAATCTCTACATTCCCTCAATGTACAGGTGTAATACAAAGAATTACTCATAATAGTCAATGTATTCACACACACACACACAAATCCAGGACAATACAGGTGGATTCTCCCTATAAATAGAGTAATGAAGATATCTCTAAACTTACCTTGAATTAGAGAATTTCAAAAGTTTCTAAGAATGTTTACCAAGGATATATAAGCTTTTAATTAATAGACTCTTATCACAATTCCCCGTTGCAGAGATCACAGGATATCAATCTTTTGTTGTTAGTATATAATCTCTACAACCACTCAAAATAGTCAATATATTCACACATGCAATCCATAGCAATACAAGTGGATTCTCCCTTTTATATATATATATATATATATATAAAAATAGCGACCCATCACCTCTATGTGTAGCACCCCCACACACCATTCTAGAAGAGAAGGGAATTGAATACAAATCAGGCTGGGGATGGCTATTTCCAACATTGGTACCTTGCTCCTTCTGCTCACCATAGCCTTGGCCGGAATATTACTTCCGCACAACCTGGTCGTTGCGGAAGATTACCCATGTAATTTTCGGGGCATAATGGGAGATTGTGTTCCGTCTCTTCGGAAGCTAAAACCCGGCGAAGAACAGATGCCACCTTCTGAGGGGTGTTGCAATGCAGTCCAACACACTGACCTTACCTGCGCGTGCAATAAGGTAAACAAATATTTTGAGGAAATAATTTGTATGGACAAAGTCGTCTACATCGCAAATTACTGCAAGCGGCCGCGTCGAAAATGTGGAAGTAAGAAAGCTTTCTCTGATTCTTCATTTCTCTATATTGTTAAAAAATATATTTTCACTTTCACTTTCTTAAATGAATGGAAGGAAATGGAAGAAATCATGGTAAGCTCGTTTATATTTCTTCTTATTTTTTCTTTCTTCTCTTTTCTTCTCTCTCTCACTCGCTAGATTGGGACTTCAGTGGTACATTACTCATGCTGATCATGTAATAACCTACTGGCTCTAGGATCAATTCCTAGGCAGTTGTATGAGATAAGACACCTTTACCACTAATGTGTCTTGTGTTTCTCAAGCCCATTCTTATTCTACCGATATTGCTATATATAGCTTAAATATACCTAGGGGTTTTAAGATATTAATTCTCTTTAAATCCGATTTCTCCTATCTCATAATAGAAATTCATATATTCTCACCAGAGTTTTTGGATAGGTTCTCTTCATTCACGTTCCCTTTTCACCCGATTCCCGGATATCTCTCTCTTGGTTCTGCGGAGAGAAAGGAAAAGAGGTGAAAACGGGGGAAGTGAATGAAAAGAACCGGATATGAATCAAGAGACAATGTTAATGCAAAATTTGAGAGATGGCGGGATGCTTTAGAATCGAAATGCTTTAAAACAAATTGTACAATGATGAAAATATAAGGATCATAATTCTAGTGGGCATATAAAAAGAGCTGAAACTTTTCTGAAAATTGAAGACTATAAGATACTACAAAGAGATTTTTTTCGCTACCTTAGCTCGATAATTAGTAAAAGTGGGGAGATTGATGAAGATCTCAAATATAGGTAAAAGCAGAATCGTTGAAGTGAATACTTATTTTTGGAGTGCTTTGTGACCAATGAATGTCAATATTTGTAGGAACTGAAGACCATGAGATACCACAAAGAAATTATTTCCACTATCTTAGCTCGATAATTAGTAAGAATGAGGATATTGATGAAGATATCAAATATAGAATACGACCTATGCACAAAATCGATGCATAAAAGATGAGAATGTCGAAGTTGATGTGTTATAAAACTAAGAAAAATAAAATTGAAAATGAGCACTTTCAAAAACATTTAGGGGTAGTGCCAATGGGGGATAAACCTAGAGAAACCTTTTTGAAATAAGGAAAAGTTTAGTTACGAAGGTTGATGGCCCACTAAGGGAAAATGGTAGGCCAAAGATGACGTCCCACTAAGGGAAAATGGTAGGCCAAAGATGACGTGAATGGAAATAGTAAAAATAGATTTAAAGAAATGTAACATATGTTAAGATTTGGCTCAAGATAGATCAGAACAAAGAAACAAAATTCGTGTAGCCGACCCAAACATAGTCGGGATAAGGTTTTGATGATGATAATGATAATTGATGAGAAGATCTGGGTGGGACTTTTTATTTTTACATTGGGACCCAATGATATTTTCAAGGAAATCTGGGGCAAAAAAATATTAAAAATGTTGGCAGGAGTAAGCATCTATTGTGACATTATTTGAATTTCTGCCATGGAATTGGAGAAAATGGGCTTAAGGAGGATTAATATGTCAAAACCTCAATATACAATGCAAAACAATATTATCGCCTAATACACATTCCATTGGGGAAGTCTTCACCTACCATAATCCCATGCAAGAACGATACACCTTTCTTTCTTCCCTTGCTAGTTACGGCATCGGTAAGGAAAGTTTGGTCATAAAGATTGATGTTCCACTAAGGGGAGGGGTAGTCCCCAGAGATGACGTGGATAGATATAGCAAATATTGATATGAAGAAGTGTAACTTAGTTGAGGATTTCGCTCAAGATAGATACAAGTCTATAATACTTTTAAACTTTCTATGTATTTCGGAACAATCCTAAAGCCTAAATCAGGTCCATACATGACTTGGGCTTAGGGTTGGACGTAGGTGAGAAAATGCGGCCAGGCTTGTTTCTAAGTCACACACAGCCATCATGCAAGTCTCGAGTTTTATAGCTACTAGTTCATGATCATCACCATTATACTCTTTATCTAATACAATTTCTTAACCTTTTCTTTTTCTTTTTTATGTTTATTTCAGGCTATTCCATCGGAGATCAGCCGAAATGCGGGAGGGCATCAATACCTTAATGAATAAACATAACTAATGGAATGGATGTGAATCAAGGAGAGCTGAAATGCAAGGCAAGGCATCATTAGCTTAATAAATAGACAAAACTCAATCGATTGTATTTGTGATAATCGATAATATTATAATAAATTGAAGTTATTATTATCTGTTGGAGGTTCTTCTTTTCTGTTAATTTTTGTATGTCATGCCCAAGTTTGATTTCAAACAAGCCCAGTCTAATAAGTATTTTCATGGGCTTAGCCTATGTGGTGTTTGTTTATTTGTTTCTGCCTTGGTTGATAACGAGAAAGCGCTGGAATGTTAATCTAATTATTATATATAAAAGAGACTAATTTGAATGAAAAAATCAGTCTCAATTTATTCAATTGGTTTTGACCGTAGGCTCAACTCAAATTGACCCAAATCAACTCAACCCATCTAACTCCAGGTTAGGGATAGCTGGCCCAAGTTTCACTCTAGTTTGAGTTGATCTCGCTATCAAACTTGATCACATGAAAATAATGGAACCAATCCAATGATGGGATCAACTTTAATATATTTAAATGAAAAATTGACCTAACTCTATGGATCGAGAGTAATGATGTTGTGCTGGTTAGATATTTTGGGTGGGCAGGATTGATGGGAAAAATAGGGTACAAGCGTAAGAGGATCCGGCCCATACGAGGAATCTTCTATGATCGTAAAAGAAGGGTGGGAAGGAGAGTCTTTTTTGCCTGGGATTTTTGTCTTAGAGAGTGTGAATTGGGCTGGCCGGGCTAGCCTACATGGCACAGCCCAGCACGAAAAAGCCTGGGCCAGCCCAGCACGACACGACCTAAAGGATGAGCCGTGCTGGGTTGGAGCATATCTACGCAATTGTACAAAAAGATTGGCAATTCAACAATCAACACAGAAGCTTGAGGTTTGTCATGAATTTATATATAAAAGTCTAATTTTTTTAATATAAACAAAAACTAAACTAACATAATTAAGAATTTATTTTTCATGTGTAAATGACCACCAATGTTTATGCATTTATTTTAATAGTTTAAACTTTATTTCAAGTTGAGAACCCTAGCCATAAAGTCTATTTCAATTTATATAAAGAGATTTTAAAAAAACTAAAAATAAAAAGAAAAGGCATGTGGGCCTACTTGTGGGAGGTACGGTCCAGCACGGCTCAGCCCGCTCAGTGCCGTGCAACACCTCTACCCATAAACGAGAGCCTAGACGTAAATCTTCTGTGAGAAGCTCATATCTGAACAGTGACCCTCTCCTTTGTGTTTCCCTATTACTGGATTATGTAATAAAAAGTTCTAAACCAACACAGGCTGAAAACAAAACCTCAAGGGCCTGTTTGGATAGGCAAAAAATTGAGTAGAGTAAAGTTAAATGGACCCTAACAATCTAAAATTTCAACTCTACCCCGTTGGATGAGTCTGGCCCGATAGATGAAGTAATGTTGTGAGCTACATGTACTCTGTTTCACTTCAACTCTAAATACTTTCATTCACTACAACAATTTGCACTTTTACCGGCATGTTTTCCCGGCGCAATCAATAAATGCCGGGGAAAGTATAACTTTTACCGGCGAAAAAGCTTTTTTCGCCGGGAAAAGATAGGGTTTTCCCAACAACATATTCTCGCCAGCAAATGTTAGGTTTTTCCCGGCGATTTCCTTTTTTCGCCGGCAAAAGTCAAAGTTTTCCCGGCGTTTTATTTTTTTCGCTGGTAAAGGTCAAGGAAAATTTCACCACCCATCCCCGCCAAATGGTGGCGCCTTATTTTTGCTTTGCTGGCGAACAAATTGCGTCGGGCATTGTTTTTGGTCAATATATTTTCAAAAATATTTACGCCGGCGCACTATTTGCGCCGGTATTGTTATTACTAATACCCAAACCTTCTGCGCCAATCTATTTTCCTCTGTAATTCCCCATCTAGCGTCCATCTCTCGTCTCTCTCACCCGTCCCTCTCTCGCCCACCCATCTCGCCTCCATCCCTCATCTCCCACTCTCACGCAAGCCATCTCCTCTCCTAGGCGCAGAACCGCCCTCTCCTCCATCTCCCAGGTGACCTCATCCCCCTCTCCCTGTCATCATCTCCGCCTCACGATCCCTCTCATCACCTGCACAGCAGCCCCCCTCTCCATCTCCATCTTCTTCCTCCCTGCACAAACCTCTCCATCACCATTCCTCTCTCACGTCTCACCCTCTCCACGCCTGTCTCTCCATTACCGACCCATCTCACAGCCTCCCCTGTGCATCAAACATCTCCATCGCCCATCTCAGACTCTCCTCTATCCCCATCACCTAAGGCTAATCCCTGCAATCCATCCCTCGCCTCTGCGTCTCTCTCGTCTCCCTCGGCATCTCTCTCGGTGTGCCACCTCCTCTGTCTTTGTCTCTCCGGCATCTCCCAGGTACAAATTTTTTAGGGCTTTATAGATTTCCTGTTTGAGTTCTGTTTCTTTTTTGCTTTTGAAGAGAGTTTTCATTCAATGCTAGTAGGGTTTTGATTCAATGGTTTGAACTTAAAAGCTTTTAATCCATGGTAGAACCCATTGAAGTCTAACTAGATTTGGGTAATCAGTTTTTTTTCCTTAGTTATGATCATGTGATAGTTTTCTGTAGCTGCACAATTTCTTCTTTTATTACGGTTGGCTTGTTTTCTACTTTTGCAGCTATCCTTGTATCAATCTCCCATTGCCTCTTTGGACTATTATTTGATGTTGAATGGACATCCATTGTTGGAAGTTGGAATGGTTCTCATTTTTTGATACAAAGCTAAGAACATACTAAGATGTCGCTCTTCTCCACCCAATGGGTTGTGTGTGAGAGATAGAGAGAAGACAGATAGATGCTAACTACATCTCTTTTGTGTCTAGGTTATGAATACGAGAGGTTGCTGCTAATGTTACTGATATAAGCCGTCCATGAGATCAGCTGTGTGGCTATTATGAGGCCAAGACAGAATGGGGCAAAGAGGTGAGCTTTTTTATTGTCATAGTCTATGCAACTTGGACATACAAGCCTGATGTTGGGAATAAAATGAGGTGTTAGATAAGAGGACCTTGTAAAACCAACACATTGAGATTTGAGATTTGATTCCGATACAAATAGTATTGAAAAAAATTTATTATATTAAACTTGATCAATAAATATGATATAGGCCATGTCCATCAGAACCAAAGAAATAGTATTGAAATAAAGTGAATGGATTAATTAAGAGATTTTTCCTTGTACTCCGTATCATCATGTCTAATATTGGGTGTTGGACAAGCACAATTATTTAAAAAGTGAGGTAGTCTTTATTTATTTATGGTAGGCTTTGTTTGTTTAATTGTTAACTGATAAAATACTTGTTTATCACTTAGTGTTAAAACTAATCTTTGCTTACTGTCATAGATATTGTTTATCTATTATCCCTTTCCGAAGTTTTTTCCTTGATTATGATATTTTGTGTTTTCTCTTTTGAAATAATGGTTGTTCCTTCTTAATTATGATGTTTTTGATTTATTATGCTTTTATTTGAGTCGAATGTTACAAAGGGTCATAATCTACTCAGTAAACTTCTTTATTTTGAGTTTTTTTATTTGTGTTTATTTTTGTTGAGGCCAATTATACAGCCCATTGATGCATTCCAAAGTGGCGAGTCTTCCAAAAACTTTAAGAATTGTTGTGTAAGTATTGGATTAGCTTGAAGATTAATTATTTTTTTTGTTAAAACTAGCTTCAATTGTCTACGAATGGACACCAGAACTTGCACCCTCAATTCTTTTTTTTGTATAGAAGTGCTGGCATTTGCTTGCAAAGTGTTACGATACGACTTTACTTTTAGCTGGGGACTGTAAGTGGGGTCCCTTGAATGTGATTTCAGATCATCAGCCTAATTTTTGAGGTCCATTTTGATGACCAATATTTCATATTGAAGGACTTTATATTTTTTAGATTAATGGTGTCTACTTTGGCAATTTTTATTATATTTTGTTCCAAAATAGGCATTGGTGAAAGTAGAAAAATTCTTGCAATCAAAATGGTGGTGGATATTGGATGTAAAAAGGTGATGCTTTGTGGTGGAAGATGATTGAAAATAGCATGGAATATAAAGTACAAGTTGGACACTAGGTTTTAGCAATGTACAGGATAGGAATGGATTCATCAAATGAGACGCAAAGTTACTCCTTTACTGTGGGAGTTTCTTGAATAGATGAGATACAAGTATGCATTGAAACTATGCTTGTTTTGGGGCAAGATCTCTTTTTACTTCTTTATCCTATAACTATGTTGTCTTTATTCAAGGAAAAATTTAGTAGCTGAACAACACTGGATTTTTCATGCTGATACTAGATTTTAAAGCTTTTGTTTATAGGAAACCTTCTAGATGAGATTTTTTTTTATCTTTTTAAAGGGTTGACGTGAGATGTACATATTGGTATGAATGGAGGCAATTAGAAGAGTGAAACAATATTGCAATGAAGACTTAGCTAAATCATCTTAAAAGGTGCGCTTGACTAGATGAGATCAGTGCACGTCTTATACTGTTGCTGCAGGAAGAGCTTATTCTGAAAGTTGAAGGTTTTCGGTAGATGGCTGTTATACAAGATAGAATCCAGGCATTTGCTCTTGTGTATCCGCACTCCCTACTAGCTTCCATTCTTTCTTTTCTCTCTTCTTCTTTTTTTTTTTTTTTTCTTGTGTGTATTTCCCCCTGCTGCTGTCGTTTCAGGTGGAGGCCAGGCGTGGTCAACAGAAGAAGAGGGAGGAGAGTGAGGGAGAACTTGCCAGGTATGTGAGTCCCGCCCCTTCTCTTCTTCAATTTCTTCTTTTCCTTTTCTTTTCTTTTTTTTTTTTTTTTTTGAAACATGGCTGCAGAATGAGGTTTGGGCTCAGTTTTTTTTTTCTTTGGTAACATGATTAAATTTCTTCAGTAACATGATTCAGCCCAGGCCTGATACCAAAAAACAGCTCAGGCTCGATTTAATGATTCAGTTCAGACCTGATATCCCAAAGGCCAAAACAGGTCTGGCTTGATTCAATCACCTTGATGGGAAGTGGGAAAGACAATGAAGATCTGCTCAACTTTATCATAAACCATATATGAAGAGTCTTCTTTTTAAAATTGATAGAAACAAGAATGCTTCTGAAGCAAGATGTGAAGAAATCTAGTTGGAAGTCCTACCCCTTTTGAAAAACCTAGCAAGGTCTTTTTTCTACCTTGATTTCCCCTGTTTAATCTGATTGTTTGGTTGTATTTTAGTAATGAGGTTTTGATTTTATGAAAAACATGTTACTATTATTGGCAACAAACAATTGGTGACCAATATGACTTTTGACATATATTGTGAACAAAGTGCTTATGGATAGACAATATAATTAGGATAGGACCAAACCTCCATGAAATCAAACATTAAAAGCATCACAAACCATTGAAACAGAAGATTTAAATGGCTCAGCCACTATATGCGACCTGCTTCCAATGGACGTTCCTTACTATTAATACAGAGATTAGGAGCCTTCAAAAGTGAAGCCCCTTCTCTTTCTAGAGACCCATCTAGCCTGATTACAAGTTTGTAATAAAGTTTCTCTCCCTAATGAGTCTCTCTTCTCCCTTTCTTTGGCTCTTTGATGCTAGAGCATGAACCCAAGAAAAACCCTCTTACAACCTCCTCTGCTCTCACACTATGAACTGACATTTCCATGTTTTTCTAAAAGGTAGATTAAACCAATCTATTGCCTTAAAACAGAGGATCAGGAAACAAGGCCAAAGGAGAAATAAGTAAGTTACAATTTCTTAGATACATGTCCTAATATTTTCCACATTTTGGTTGTTTACTTCAATTTTTGCTTGTCGATCTGATTTTTAGGGACTTAATGTAATAAAAGAGGCAGTTTGAGAGTTTGTTGACTTAAAAGGTTCTTATGTTTCCTAATAAAAAATAATGTATTTATAACTCTCTCTCTCTCTCTCTCAAAATAGTTCATGGTTTATATGTTGTGGTTTGTTTGATGTGAATGACCTTGAATTGTTAGGGAAAGGATGAGGACATATCATAAAAGCCCTTTCTGAACTATATTGAGTAAGCAAAATTGAATTTGGTTTTTTCATTTTGATCAATCCTAAGCCTTAGCATGATCACATAATGTTGTTTACTTGGAATTCAGCATTTAGTTTCTTCGCTTCAATCTATCATTGAAAATTCTCCCCACCCCAATTCCTCACTCAAACTCTCTATTTTTTATCAGATTCTTGATCAGCCCATCCTTACCTCGCAATGATTGAAAGACTTCTCAGGTACGAATTGTATAGAATGTCCATGAAAAATTCAACTTCCAACTTTCATAAATGTCTATATTAATGTTATTATAGAATTACATTTCATAAAGTGCTCTTATATATTATGCCTTCAAAAGTTTCTTTAGCTTCCAGATTCTTGGACAGGTGCATCCAAGTGAAGCATAGACATTATGTAGTTGAGTCACTACTAGGTGCCAAACATACACTGACTAACATAACCATCCAACAGTTGGTCTTTGAACAAGGTATAGGGTTGTGATACACTAACATAACCATCCAACACTGGCGGTAGGCCCGGGTTTGCTGGATCAAACCCCTTTGGGTACTTCGGCTTCCTTTTCCTTGTTAATTGTGACTTAAGGGTCCACCATGGTGAATTGTGTGAGTTGTGATACAGTGATCTGTATCCACTCATGCCTAACAAATGATAATTTAATGTTTATAAGATTGGGACCTCATTTTCTATTCATAATGACGCTTATTGTTATATAATGGGATCAAAACTCGGTTTATAAGGTCTTTGCTCTAGTTTTTTGAATTTTGAGCCTAAAATATTGGCTCCCAGTAAAGAGTTTATGGAAGAAATTCATATGGGCACATATATTTCATATCTGTTTAATGACATGACATCATGTTTATGTTAAGTGGCCAAGTAATTGAGATTTTGAGTAGACTTTAGGCCTTTGGGCTTTCTGAGGATGTTTATAGGCCTTTGGGCTTTCTGAGGATGTTTATAGACTTTAGGCCTTTGGGCTTTCTGAGGATGTTTATCACTTTATTGAAAAAAAGAAGTAAGAAATGATAGGTAGGGTTGGGCAGGGATCATTCAATGTAAATCCATACTCAATAGGCATGAGTTATTAAGATGAAAATTTACATTTTTCTTATCCCTTGTTTTTTCTTTGTTCTTCTACTGAAAAGGGTTCATTTCCACTTCCCAACAGATAGCTGTCTGATCCAAGTCTCAAATGGTGTTTACTATTTGACCTATACATTGCACAAGTTCAATAAAGAAGTGGAATGTTGTGGCCTATTTGAGCATGGAGCCACCTACCATTGATGTTGGTGGTTGAGGTATGCTGTATTAGTATCTTTAATTACACTAAGCATGATTGGAACAGGGGCCAATTCAAGTGAGATTGGGAGATCATAGAAGTATGCATCTCAAAAATTTGGAAAATGTGAAGACTTCAGCAGGAACAGAAATGAGGTCTTAAAACTAGAGTGGCACCATGTGTGCAAAGCTCCTACAACTAAGGTTAATGGTCTTGTAGATATTTGGATGGTTCTGTTTGATTTTTATCTTTAAAAATTATTTTCCTCTAAAAAATATACCATTTTGACAATTATGAGGAAGTTATGGCTATGATTTGATTGACTGCATCAGTGTTAACTATCGCTTCTATTGCTCAATATTTATTGATGGTTTCTTTTAGGGATATTAAGGGAGCCAATGTCAAGCTTGCAGACTTCGAGATGGCAAAACATGTGAGTGGTATTTCTCCTTATATAGACACATTTAAGAATTCATATAAGAGAAATGTTCAAGTCCAACTGATATTTTTTGAAGTTGTCATATGACCCACCTTATGGTGCCCACTTGAATCACTTGCATACAGCGTGAATGGTTTGATTTCAGTTTGACAAGTACATGTAGCAAAGGTATATTGAAAGAAACTCTCATCATAAAGGTAAAAATACAAATTCGTTACCTTTTGATTTAAGATTGAACAGAAAATGGAAGGCTTGATGAAAAATTGCATGCTTATGGGTGGGATGAGACAACAGTAGTTTATGTTGACATTCTTATGTCACTCTCTTTATTTATGTGCTCTGATGTTCAGTTCAATTTTATGGTGCCTCTACTTCACAACTTAGCATTTGTAGTTAGGCTGCCAGAGTACATATAGTGAGGACAGTACACATTATTGTGAATGATTCGCTCTCACTTTGTACAGACAGCTTTTGGCCATCGATGGCACCAGAGCTTCTGCAGAACCTACAGCCTTCTGCCGTAATCTAAACCAATAATTCATGCGGGCAGAAAAATGTGAATGGAATTCAAGGCCTGAGTGTCGCCCTGTCTTAAACTCATGTCCCTCATCTGAAGGTGCTTTGAGCTTTAAATTGGGCAAAGTTTAGAAGGATTAATAATTTCATCCCCATCCATTTCTAGTGTAATATTTCATGTTCCTTGCCATTGGCCCAAATTTCACTCAATCTGAGCGAGCTGCAACAGAAGTAAAGATCACATGTTATATTATTAAGCATGCAATTATGATTAAAGCCTTTGGGTAGTGAAAACAAAGGTTGCAAGGCTTGATGAAAAGCTGCAATGCAGATGGAAAATAAAATGCATTATAGTGAGGGATAACTTGATGAGGCCCACTTGGGCCCTACTGATCACGGAAATGTGGGGATGGATAAAGACACATTGAATGGATCCAGATATCAGGTTTGAGGCCAATCGTAAATATAGGAAAGAATATTGATATAATGATGCCATAAATTAACGATGATCACACCAGATAATAGATATGTTGGGATAAGGTGGAAATCCTTACTTATCATGTGAGATGTAGAAATCTTTCTTGTCAAATTGTGGATCTTGTTAAATTTAAAAGAAAAGAAAACGGATTAGTTGTTGTTCCTTTCACTTCTTAATCATATGTTAATTTTGCTCTTTTTTTTTTTATGCAGGATCGAATGAAAATTGAAGAAAGTTTTTTGTTGAAAGATACATGCAACTAAGATGCAGCGAACATGAAGGAAAAATGGATGCAAACTAGCTAGCAGATTGCTATATGTTAAAATAGGATGTATGAAGCTTTTTTGAACAATGCTGCAGGTGTTGGATTGGTGCAACAATGAGATGATTGTATATGAAGATGTAAATTTTCATTGGCATCTGAATGTTGGCAAAGAGCAGAATGTTAGCATGGATTTTTATTTTGTAATGGTAATGGTAAAGTGCTTTTAATATTGTAAGGATATTTGAATATTAATATGAAGTGGGATAAATATTTGGAATTGAAATAGATGTTGGGTGTGTAGTTGATTTGGTCTTAGATAATGGAATAGTAGTTTCATACGATTGGAAGTTGTAATGATGCAAGGATGTATATACAGGAAAAGAATTAAAAAATCAAATAAATACAATAAATGAATATTCATTGTTGACGCACATCTTCACCGGCGCAATATTTTCGCTGGCAAAACACCTTAAAAAATAATTACTTAAAAAAATAAATGTTTTCCCGGCGAGAAAAAACGCCCGCAAAAATTTTTAAAAAAATAATTTCGGTAAAATATGAATGCTTTGCCGGCGCAAAAAAACGCCGGCAACAAATTTTGAAAAATTAATTTATATAAAATATAAATGTTTTGCCGGCGTAAAAAAAACGCCAGCAAAAGTTTTTAATCAATTTATTATTGATAAATAAATGCCCTTTCGCGACGTTTTATACATCTTTTCCCGGTGAATAAAAACGCCGTTAATGTTCAACTTTTTACCGGCACAAACTTTTTTTTGCCGGCAAAGGCTATTGCTGGCATAGTTTTTGTGGCGCATTGCCAGCGCAAGGGAAATCGCCATGAAAGTCTTTCGCCGACATTTTATAGACTTTTGCCGGCGCTTATTTAGCGCCGGCGAAAGTGCAATTTCTTGTAGTGATTTTCTTGAGTAAAAGTGGATTTTACTCCAAAGCTTAATTTCAAAATAAGCATCCAAATAAAGTGTGAAGTGAAGTATTCTACTTTAACTTCAACCTACTTCTCTTTACTCCACTCCACATGTGAAGTCCACTTCATTTTACTCTCATTTATCCAAACAGTGAGAATTATAAGAAGTTAATTGATTGGTTTAAATGTTAAGGAGACTGATTGTGGTTAAAAATGTTAAAGTGATTGATTGGTCACTATCACGATAACATAACAATTATGTGTTAGAATTCCTCTCCTGGCAGACTTACGTCAGCAAGGTGACATCAGTAGGCTAAGAAAAGTAGTGACGTCAGTAGTATGGTCAATAGCTGTTTGGCCGGGATATGTAAAAGGCCGTTTGACCGGGATGTGTAAAAGGCGAAGGGAGAGAGAAAAGATGAACACGCACTTTAAACACGTATTATTGTGTTCTTTGTTCTATTAAATTATCAACTATAATCATCATTATATAGAACACCAAAAGCAGACATGTTAAATAGAACCCTACCCTAAGTAGGAAACACAACTATGAGTGACTACCAAAAATCTCGCTATTTTAATAGTAGAATATCCCTAATAATATTATGCCCTACATAGTGTCACGGGCCCAACCCCTTCGGTGCGTATGTAGAGTCAACGATAACTTCATAGGATCGACGTCAGAAGCTTATTTTTTGTGATATCTTGAGGCATCTGATAGTAGGCCCGCTTGCACCTACAAACTTTTTGCGAGCATAGTTACGCAATTGTAGAAAGAGATCGGCACTTCAACGGTCAACAGAGAAGCTTGAGGCTTAGCAAGAATTTATATATAAAAAGTCTGATTTCTTTCTATAAATAAAAATAAAATTTAAAATAATTAAGAATTTATTTTTCATGTGTAAATCAGGATCAATGTTTGTGCATTTATTTATAATACTTTCAACTTTATTTCAAGTTGAGACCCCTAAAAGGCAATAAAGTCTTTTTCAATGTATATAAAGAGATTTTAAAAAAAATTAAAAATAGAATAGGCATGTGGGCGGTAGAGGCCAACACAGCTCGGCCGGCCATAAAACGGGCAGTGCCCACCTTTACCCATAACCGAGAGCCTAGACGTAAATCTTCGGTGGAAAGCTCAGGTTCGAACTGTGACCCATAGCCACTAGCCTAGAAAGTGAGTCCTCGGTGCAAAGCTCGGGTCTGAAATGTGACCCTCTGTCTCTCTCCTTTCTGTTTCCTATAATTGAATTATGTGTTAAGAAATGCTAAACCAAAAAAGGCCGAAAACAAAACCTTTTAAACATTATAAGAAGTTGACTGATTGGTTAAAATGTTAAGGTGAGGGATTGTTGTTAGGGGTGCTCATGGGTCGGGCTAAGGCATATCCAAGCCCGACTCGACTTTAGAAATATTGGCAAAGGCCTGACACGGGACGTAATAGTTGGGCCCAAGCCCGCCCATTTTAATCAACTGGGCCAGGCAAAAGAAGGCTTTTTTCAATTGTTGTGTGCATTTGAGCAATTGTTTGGGCTATTTATATTAAATTACGTGCATTTCTTATACAGGCCGGGCCGAGCCAGGCTGGGCCATGCTTTGGGTTTCCATCACTTAATCCAAGCCCGGCACAAAGAGTGCTAGGCCCGAATCAGGTTCCGACTGGCCCAGCCCATGAACACCCGTGGTCTAAAATGGTAAGGTGATTGATTGGTCACTACCACAATAACATAACAATTATGTGTTAGAACTCCTCTGCTAGCAGAGTGACGTCAGTAGGCTAACAAAAGCAGTGACGTCAGTAGTATGGTCAATAGTTGTTTTGACCAGGATTTGTTGAAGGAGAGAGAAAATATGAACATACAGTGTGAACTCATATTATTTTGTTCTCTGTTCTATTGAATTATGAACTACAAACATCATTATATAGAAAACCAAAAGCAAACATGCTAAACAGAACCCTACCCTAAATATGAAACACAACCATGAGTGATTACCAAAAGTCTCACTG
Organism: Persea americana; assembly: GCA_029852735.1. Classification (NCBI taxonomy): domain Eukaryota; kingdom Viridiplantae; phylum Streptophyta; class Magnoliopsida; order Laurales; family Lauraceae; genus Persea; species Persea americana. Next base: position 59,825,718 of record CM056816.1, on the reverse strand, counting down.
CTCTGATAATAGAATATCACTAATAATATTCTGCCCTATGTAGGGCCACCGGCCCAACCCCTCCGGTGCGTATATCAAGTCAGCGATGACTTCACATGATTGACGACAGAAGCTTATTTTCGTAATATCTTGAGGTGTCTGATCGTAGACTCGTTTGCGCCTACAGACTTATTGCGAGTATATCTATGCAATTGTAGAAAGAGATTGGCAATTCAACAGTCAACAAGAAGCTCGACCAATCGGGGTGTAGAAGATTGTTCCGGACATTGGAGCCATTCGAAGTTTTTTTATCCTTTTTTTTTCCAGTGTTCTCGTGGTGACGAGATCCGCAGAAACCAAGGTTAGTGGAAGTTGTTTGTTTTCTCTATTTGTATGACTAAAACTAGCAACAAAGGCTCGTGCTCAGCCCTGACAAAAAAAAAATCTTCATGAATCAGAATTTTTTTCTAAAAAAATTAATAAAATGCTCAAACCAATGATAAAAATAATAAGATTGGACTAACACAATCTTATGCATATTTGTTATCACCTTTTTCCATTAGGCAATCGATCCAAAAGTGGAAAGAATTCGGATTGACACAAAAGATGAGCATATCCCATATACTTAGAGGCCATTTATCTTGAATGGTTTGGATTTCAATAGGTGGGCCCGGCAGAAAATAGGAGCTATGCTCTTACTAAATCTCAAGAGGTGGGCCCCACAGGTAGCATCTTAGTGAGATGCAATCCAGTTTATGGGGCCTACTTAGAGATATGTGTGTGTATGTTTCAATGGGAAGAGGGGAGATGGAAAGGTCTCCACATGAAAAGTGGGAACCAAAACTTAAAATCAGCCCCTCTAGGTTATCCTAGCCCTTAAATTTAAAACCTTAAAGTTTAATGGTGTCTTAACAGTATATTAATTTAAGACTCAATCCAACCTCGAGCGACGCTTCAATTGGTTAAAATTAGGCCTGATGTCTTATAATGGGTCCACAAGATTATCAAAGGGGCTGTTGGGACCAAAGTTGGGCCCAAATGGGGCCCATAGATGCACTAAGAGAACTTCTCAATGAGTAGGCTGGAACATGGCAGCGACATTTCACTCGTATGTGCTACTAGACTCACATGTGGCGCCCAGAATTCTTCTCCAGGAGGAATTTAAAGGAAGGAGATGGGATTGGATTGTGCCGGAGCTCAGAGCAGTCTGTTCTTGTTTACAGTTCTAAAGCGCGCTTAAAAGACTAGCGCTGCTGCTCTGTCTCTCATGCTCTTCTTCCCACTTGAGATTTCTTTATTTTTTATTTATAGTCCAAGAGCCTGTAATTCTAGATATCAAATTCTGGGGTTGTAAGCAAACTAGTTTCTACAGTAACTTCTTGTTCCTAATATGCAATTGGTGTCTTCATTCATGTAAACTCAATGAAATTCTGCATCCATTAGTGTCAATTAATCACAATCCAGTTATCATTCAGTCACTTACCTCCTTTATTTTTAATTCTTTCTAACGTAAGGAAGGAAAAGTATGCTACTGGTGAATGTGTCCCTATTATTGAGTGATGATGCATTGAATGGTGCGCGTTTGAATTACCAATCTTTTTTTCCCAAGTTATGATGAGATTTTATTATACGCTCTGTTTACCTAAATTGGATGATTACAATCCATTGATTTTATGGTTGAAACTATTTCGCTGTGACTGCTAACAATAGAGGGTACCAAGAGGTTTTCAATTACACACTATATATGCTTGTGGTGGGGGTACTTGACTACTTGCTCTGAATTCTAACAGATCACTCGGTTGTCATATATTTCTGTCTGCAACAATGGCTGTCATTGGATACGTAAGTTCTCTCACTCTGCACCCAAAATCTTGGGTAAGAAATCAGGTTCCTTTTGAATGTTAAATCAGCCTTCATCTGCAGCTACCAACTATAAAAAAGGGGAAAAATTTTTGCACAGTCTCCATGTTCACTCATACTGTGTGGGTAAAACGCCGTAATGACAAAGTTAGACAATGATCACGGCTAAACTCGCCGAGCTCCTCAGCCTCTGCGGTAGAAGATCGGCAGCTCGGCAGCTCGGTCAATACCTTGGCAGCTCGGTAGATCGGTCGGCAGCTTACAAGCTCAGCACCACAGTTCGGCATCTCGGTATGGGCGTCAGACCGGTACAAGGGCGCGCCACGGACACGCCATCCTTAGTCCCATACCGCAGCACTAGAATCAGAGTGGGCCGCCACCTTCCTCCTGAAAATACAGCGCATCCTGACAGATATGGGCGGTCATTTATGGCGATAGGATTGCTCATTTATGGTGATAAGAGGTGTGCTTTATCACCCCTGTACGCTAGCTGGCCGAAGGCGTGGAAAGTAAGGTAGGGGTGTTGTCCGTTTCACCTACGGCCGCCTGTCAGGGTAAGGAACGATGGGACCTCACCTCACCTACCCCCACTCACAGAGAGAATGAACGAGGAACATTTGCCTATATATGCATGGGATCAGTCCCATGAGAGGTACGCAATATCCAACGCATAACCCTCAATACTACACGCTCTCATTCCTCTCTTCCTCCTCCTGTTTAGTTTTACCAGAGCTAACTCAGGCATCGGAGTGCCTTCGGCTCACGGCAGCCAGGGCCTCTGACCCTAGTCTTTCTCCTTCCCTTTTCAGGTTATCGGAGTTCAGTATTCCCCCTCAGAAGTTTAACCCTCATCTCATCTCTAACTAAGTAGGTGTCGTTTTTACCGCCTACAGTTTGGCGCCGTCTGTGGGAAACTGAACAAAAAGCTTGTAAACACCATGCCTCCAAAAATCAGGAATGGCGAAGGACCTTCTAGGGGAAAGTCTTTGTCCCTACAGCCTCCGTTGGCGCAGAACCTTCCGCCTCCTCCCCCTCAGCAAAGGAGGTCTGGCGGGAGGTCTCTCACGGTCCAAACAGCGTCACAATCCAGGGAAGTAACCATGCTCTCCCTTCGCGACGTTCCACCTCCAGAGCAACCCCACCATGGCCATAAGCGGCCCGTGCAAGGTGACAAGTCAGTCACCAAACCACAAGAGAAGTCAGCCCGGGCTAGATCGCAGTCTCATCATCAGGCCAGCCTTGAGCATGACGAAGACCCCCGCCTGGCGGACATCAGAGCACAAAACCTCCTCATCCAGGAACAGCGTGAGCTTATCGAACGGCTCACGCAACAGCTCGAAGGCAAGAAGGATCAGAGCCCGCCACCCAGGCGTCCGGGCCACGGACAAGACCTGAGGCACGTCCTCAACAGTAAGAGGCGTGACCGAGACCAAAAAGAAGAAGGCTCCAGCAGCAGCCACATACATGAAGGGCCAAAGAAGCAATGCCAGGGGTTGGAGGACGATGAACTAAAGAAGTGGATCGACCAGCAGGTAAAGCAGACTATCCGCCAGAATTTGGAGACTGCTGGTATCGACCGGGACCAGTTTGCCACCTTTGAAGCTGAAGATACTGGCGCGTCTCCTTTCTCTAGGGAGATAAGAAGATACACGCTGCCCGAGAAGTTCAGCGTCCCAAGGTTCACCCTATATGACGGGACCTCGGATCCTGCTGCTCACCTCCGACATTACGTCCAAAGGATGTCGGTCTAGGGGGACGACGATTCCCTGAACTGTCGAGTCTTTTCCTCCAGTTTGGCGGATCTCCCCCTACGGTGGTTCTGTTCGCTTCCCGAAAATTCCATCTCCAGTTGGCAATAGCTTCGGGCCTCCTTCCTGGGGAAATTCCAGGCTCATCGCGTCATCCCAAAGACCGATGCCGACCTGATGGCCCTCCAGATGCAGGAGAATGAGAACGTCACCCAGTTCGCCCGACGATTCTGGACTGTCTACAGCCAGATCGAGTGCGCTTCTGAGGAGCTAGCGGTGAGGTCTTTCCAGCTGGCCCTGCAGCCAGGTATCCCACTTCGGGCGCAGCTGGTCATGTATCCCGTGACCACCATGAAGGAGCTGATGACCCGGGCCAACCGGTTCATCTTGGCGGAAGAAGACGAGGCGCGAGGTCGGGAGAACTTTGGCCTCACCAAGAAGAGCCAACCGGCCAAGGGAGACAGCAGGTCCTCCAGGAGGGAGGATCGTCGAAGGGACCCATCCCCGGATCGGCGCAAAACCCGGTCCTCGGAGCAGCGCCGAACCCCCTCCGCCTCGACATCGGGATCTCGGAGCAGCAGGAGATCCGGCCACGAACCATCCTCATACGTGGCAATGAACACCATCTTCAAGGAGCCGATCTATAGGCTCCTCAACAAAATAAAGGGGCAGCCGTTCTTCAAATGGCCGCGGCCAATGACAGCAGACCCTTCCACCCGGGACCAGAGTAGGTTCAAGCAGAACGGGCACAGGACCGACGAATGTAAGAGCTTCAAGTTCCACCTGGAGGACCTTGTGAAGGAGGGGCACCTACGGGAGTATATCAAGCAGGAGGGCCGAGGTGATGGCCGACCTCCAAGGCGGGAAGCTGATAACCAGGACAGCGAGCCGGAAGGCGTCATCCACGTCAACCACCTCGCCGCCCCACCTAAGAAGAGCTCCCAGGCCCGAGCTGAGGCCAGGCGCGCCTCCCATCAAAAACAGGTGCTGACCGCGGCAGAGCCGGCCGCGAAGAAGGCCAAAACAGAGGGGGTCAGAATATGGTTTTCTGACAAAGACCTGGAAGACGTCGAGCTACCGCACAACGACGCTCTAGTGCTCACCTTGAAGCTTCAAAACTTCTTGGTTCAGAGAGCCCTCGTCGACCCTGGCAGCTCATCCGAGGTCCTCTACTACGACTGCTTCAAAAAATTGGGACTAAAAGATGAGGACCTCCAGGCAGCCCGCACCCCTCTGGTAGGCTTCAGCTCTAAGCCTGTCTATCCCAAGGGCAAAATCTCCCTCCGAGTCCAAGTAGGTGGCGCCTGCAGGCAGGTGGACTTCCTAGTGGTCGATGTCCCTTCCCCGTACAATGTAATAATGGGGAGGACATGGCTGCATAGCATGGAGGCGGTGCCCTCCACCCGGCATCAAAAACTCAAGTTCCCTTTGGAGAATCGATTGGGACGAACGGAAGTGATCACCGTCAGGGGCGACCAGCACATGGCCAGGCAATGCCTCCTAGCCGTGCTTTCTGACGAGGCTGGGCCTTCCCAGGTCAATGTAACCGAGCTGGATAGAGAGGCCGAGCTCGGGGACGTCGGCAGGGCCCCGGCGCAAAAGAGCATCGAAGACCTCACCAAGGTCAATATCGATCCCGCTGATCCCGACAGGTTCTTTCTCGTGGGAAGCCAGCTCCCCGAGACCGAGAGGACAGAGTTGCTCAACCTCCTCGAGGAGAATAAGGCGGTCTTTGCCTGGACACCCTATGAGATGCCTGGCATTGACCCCGCAGTCATCTGCCACGAACTGAAGGTGGATCCCAACCATAAGCCCGTGCTTCAAAAACCGCGCCGGACTGGGGTCCCGCAGACTGAGGCCGTGGTTGAGGAAGTTCAGAAACTCCTCGAGGCAGGTGCAATAAGAGAGGTCCACTATCCGCAGTGGCTAGCCAATACCGTGGTGGTCAAGAAAAAGACGGGAACATGGAGGGTCTGCGTGGACTTCACCGACCTCAATAAAGCCTGTCCAAAGGACAGCTTCCCTCTTCCAAAAATCGACCAGCTTATCGATGCCACTGCCGGACATGACCGGATGAGCTTCCTGGATGCCTACCGGGGGTACCATCAGATCCCCCTGTACGCGGCAGACCAGGAGAAGACCGCTTTCATCACTCCCCGGGGCACCTATTGTTACAAGGTGATGCCCTTCGGGCTGAAGAACGCCGGAGCAACATACCAGCGGTTGGTGACGAGGATGTTCCAGGCCCAGCTCGGCAAAACGGTGGAGGTCTACATCGACGACATGGTCGTCAAATCCAAAAGGTCGCAGGACCACTTGACCGACCTCCGCCAGATTTTTGACATCCTTCACCAGTTCCAGTTGAAGCTGAATGCATCTAAGTGCGCTTTTGGGGTCGGTTCCGGCAAGTTTCTGGGAAGCCTGGTCACAAGAAGGGGGATCGAAGCGAACCCTGACCAGATCACCGCGATCCAGGACCTCCAGTGTCCGACCTCGGCAAAACAAGTTCAGCGGCTGACCGGAATGGCTGCGGCCCTGAACCGATTTATCAGCCGCGCCTCGGACAAGTGCAGACCCTTCTTCCAACTATTGAGAAAGGGCTCCAAGTTCCAGTGGACGTCGGAATGTTCACAGGCGCTGCAACAGCTAAAACAGTATCTTTCTTCTCCACCGCTGCTGTCAACCCCGACTTCTGGAGAGGCACTGTTCTTGTACCTGTCGGTCTCGGACCATGCAGTGAGCTCGGTACTCATCAGAGAGGACAATGGCCAGCAAAGGCCCATCTATTACACGAGCAAAACCCTGCTGGACGCCGAGACCAGGTACTTACAACTCGAGAAACTCGCCTTGGCGCTCGTCAGCGCCTCTCGTAAACTCTCCCACTACTTCCAAACCTTCACAATAGTGGTCGTAACCGAATACCCACTGAAGGCTCTTCTCCGGAAGGCAGATTTCTCCGGACGAATCTCCAAATGGGCTGTCGAACTGGGGCAATATGACATCAAATATCAGTCCAGAACAGCCATCAAAGCCCAAGTGCTAGCGGACTTCATTGTGGAATTTACCCCACAGAGTTCGGCACCGACCGCGCTCGACACCGAACTGGGGGGCGATAGGGGTACGGAGGTCGTCACCGAGACGGAGCAAGAACATTCCTGGAAAGAACTCGACTCGTCCTGGAAAGTCTTCGTTGACGAATCCTCGACATCCAAGAGAGCTGGCGCTGGCGTAGTTCTCCAGTCTCCCGAGGGCCTCGTCATCGAGCAAGCTGTGACACTTGGTTTCAAGGCGTCTAACAACGAGGCAGAATATGAAGCTCTCATTGCCGGACTTAACAGCGCCAAAATCCTGGAAGCCCGGTCCGTGGTGGTTTTCAGCGATTCTCAACTAGTGACGAGCCAGCTCAGCGGAGACTACCAGGCTCGGGATGACAGGATGGCCGCCTACCTCGCCCATGCCCGGGGACTTCTCTCCCAGTTCGAAAGGGCCGAGGTCCGGCAGATCGGTAGAGAATGCAACTCCCATGCAGACGCCCTCGCTAGCCTCGCCTCGGCTGTGGAAGCCGGTGAAAGAAGAACAATTGAAGTAGAGACGTTGCAGGAGCCCAGCATCAACCTCCAGCAACCCCGGCAACTCATGTGCCTGGATCTCGGCCCGAGCTGGATGGACCCCATCATCGCCTACCTGAAGGACGACCAGCTACCCGAGGACAGGACTGAAGCGCGAAAGATCAGATTGAAGGCGTCCCGGTTCTGGCTGTCCCCAGACGGCAAGCTCTACAGAAAATCATTCACAGGGCCCTACCTCCAGTGCGTTCACCCCAGCAAGGTCGACGATTTCCTCTACGAGATTCACGAAGGAGTCTGCGGCAGTCACATAGGAGGTCGGTCACTTGCGTACCGGGCTATCAGCCAGGGTTACTGGTGGCCGTACATGCAGAAGGACGCCCAGCTTTACGCCAGGAAATGCGAGAAGTGCCAGAAGTTCTCTCACTCCCTCCACCAGCCAACCCAAGACCTGAGTCCCCTCTCCAGTCCGTGGCCTTTCGCCCAATGGGGCCTCGACATCGTCGGACCACTTCACCGAACTCCAGGGAGCAAAAGGTGGTTGATTGTGGCCACGGATTACTTCACGAAGTGGGTCGAAGCTGAACCTTTGTCCTCCATCACCGAGTTGGACACGAAGAACTTTGTGTGGAAAAATATTATCACCAGATTCGGAATCCCCCGCACTCTCATTTCGGACAACGGGACGCAGTTCGATTCCAACCTCTTCAAGAGCTTTTGCCAGGAGTACGGCATTCGAAACATCTACTCCACCCCGGCATATCCCCAGAGCAACGGTCAGGCCGAGATCTCGAACAAAGTACTGCTCGACGGAATCAAAAAGAGACTCGACCGAGCCAAAGGTCGATGGGCAGAGGAGCTGCCAAGCGTTCTATGGGCCTACCGAACCACCCCAAGGCGTTCCACCTCGGCTACTCCGTTCTCCCTTGCCTACGGAATGGAAGCAGTTATTCCCCTTGAGGTCGGCCTCCCGACCTTGAGGTCGGAACTCTGTGACCAGGGTCTGAACGATCTGAATGTAGCACGGGAGCTGGACTTGACTGAAGAACGAAGAGAGGCGGCGGCTATCCGCCTGGCCGCCTACCAACAGCAGTTGGCCAGGGGATATAACCCGAGGGTCAAAGAAAGAAGATTTGCGACAGGAGAGTTGGTCTTGAAGAAAACCCTTCCTGGCGACCGAGATCCTAACGAGGGCAAACTGGCACCCAACTGGCAGGGACCGTTCAGAATAACTTCTACTGCCGGGAGGTCTGCCTACCGACTCGAAGATATGGAAGGGAAGCCGCTCCCACGACCATGGAACGCGGCGCATCTAAAAAAATTTTATTTTTGAGAAATGTATTCAAGAAATCAAATATCAATAAAAGGCAACTTTTCTGAAAAGAGTCTTTGCATTGCTTCAAGGTCCACAGCGGTTCGACCCCTCTATTCGGGATGTCAACTGTCAGCTCGGCGCCATCGCCAGCTTCGACACACAAATCAGGGTCCGGTAACAGTACCACCCTCGCGGCTCGGCGCCTCTCTTCGGAGGGCCAACCGTCCTGAGCTCGGTGCATTCACCAGCTCAGGCGGCACAGCCATAAGCAAATCAGGGTCCGGTAACAGTACCACCCTCGCGGCTCGGCGCCTCTCTTCGGAGGGCCAACCGTCCTGAGCTCGGTGCATTCACCAGCTCAGGCGGCACAGCCATAAGCACATCAGGGTCCGGTAAGAGTACCGCCCTCGCGGCTCGGCACCTCTGTTCGGAGGACCAACCGCCCTCGTTTCGGGCGGCACAGCCGGATGTTAACCTGGGGCTCGCGGCTCGGCTCCTCTGTTCGGAGGACCAGCCACCCTCGCTTAGCACCTATCAAGCTACTCGTAAAACTACTTGCGTCAATACACAATCCAGCATAAGCAGAAACAAACCGTTCACAGAGCAAGTGGCACAAAAAAATGTGGGGTTTTATTATGAGAAGACCATCTTGAATACAATGTATGGCAAAAAAAAAAAAAAAAAATTTACATAGTTCACGGAGCTGCTGCTCCCTTATTACAGTTGGTCCCGGCAGCACTCTTGCTAGGTGCGGCTGGGGCAGCTTCGGGAACCAATGGAGGAGTGGGTGCGGCTGGAGCTGGAGGGACCTCCGAGGCTGGAGGAACGGGGGCGATTCCCGAGACGGCTCGCAACTCCGAGTCCGAACGTGGAAACCTGGGGGAATTCTGAAAGAAAGGGCTGTCCGGAGGGACACCAACCCTCCTTAAAGCCGCCTTCCACCCAAGTGCCCACGCCTTCTCTCGGATTCCTGGCAGTTGAGCCTTGTAGTCAGCTGCCAGTTTGCTGACCTCCTCGTTCATCACGGACTCGTGCTCGGCGAGGTACTCTTCCTTGAGTTTGGCTTCTTGATCTTTGAGAGCCCGCGCGAGCTCGGTCGCCTTCCCGTCCAGAGCCATCTCTAGGCTTCTCTCAGCCAGCTTCCTTTCAGAGATAAGCCTGCTGTTGGTCCCCCGCAGCATCTTCATGTCTTCCTCTCGCCGCGACGACGCAAGTCGGACCTCGTCTAGCTTCCAGGACAGTTGGACGTTTTGGTCCACCGCCTGCTTTGCTTCTTCTTTGAGGTGCTCGGCCAAGGCCCGCGCCTCGTCGAGCTCGGCAAGAAGATCTTCCCTTTTCCTCGCCTCCTCCTCCAAGGTCGCATCCCTTGCCGCCAGGGACTTAAGCAGTTCCTCTTTTTCAGTTGCCCAATCTACTGCCCTGGCTTCGGCAGCATCCAGCCTTCCCATGCCGGTTTGACACTTTTGCAAGAGCTACAGTAAGAACAGAATTGTCACGACATGAAATAAAGCAGAAAAAGAGAGTTTAGTCAAGCGTGTACATACCGCTACCAATGACCGCATTGAGGACATCAGCAGGGACTCGTTGTCCATCTGCGCCCACCTGGCCATGTCCTGGGGAAGGGCGCACGCTCGTCCCAGAGCGACAACCACTTCGGGGCTGACCGCTCGGTCCGACTCGGCTAGTTGCCTCCCCAGCACCCCCTCGATGTCCGGTCTCCAGGGGATGAAGTCGGAGGAAGCGGCGGACCCCCCGACCGACATGGCGGGCTCCGGGGCAGATGGGGCTTCGACCCTGGGCCTCTTCTCTGGCCTGCGCTCCTCAACGACCTCGGCAGTATCACTTCTACCTGGGTCGGAGTGCGATTCTTCAACGACGATTGCCGGAGGGCTCGCCCCGACCTCGGCTGCAGCAGGTGTTCCTGATTGAGCACCGTCTGTAGCCTCCGGAACCGTCTCGGTCTCAGGAGCAGAGACCTCTGTTGCATCCGCCGCCGACGTGCTTTGATTGACGTCGGCACCTCGGTAGGGGACCGAGGTCTCGCCCATGTCACCAAATGCAGCGGCGGCAAGGTCTTCCGCGACGAAGCGCTTGCGACGGCCGCACAGCATCTCGACCTCGGACTCCTCCGAGCTGGATGTGCTCCGGGATTCGCTAGAGACGACAAATTTCTGTCTTTGCCGCCTGCGCCCGGTCTCTGCTTTCTTTGTCGCTCCTCGTTCACGGACGGGGGACTGTCTGCCCGATTCTACCGGAATGCCGCTGGGAATCGCGACAGTAACAGTCTCCGGAACAGGAGTCTCGGTCTGTTCGGTGCCCGGTCCGGTGCTTTCCCCGTGAAGCACGGAGTCGATCCCGGTCACCCGCCTCGGAGCAATGAAAGACTTGTAGTGCGGCTTGTACCCCAGGAGTGAGTATGCGGCTCGGCAGTGATGGCCTCGGTACTTCCGCACCTTCTCGTGCCAATCACTGTTCACCTTCCACTTGTTCCTCCTGGCAAGCTCCCTCCTCTGCCGAAAACCTGCAAAAACAGAACGACTCCAATACTTGGATAGAAACTTGAATAAAACACAGATTGCAAGGGGCCTCGGTCTTTACTTGGGGGGACTCCTATTTTGCGTGGTATTCGGGCAGTGGTGCTGGGCTCCGCCTCGCCGAACTCCCATGCCCCGCGAACGAAGACGCGGTCCTCCCCCGCGTATTTATACGAGTCTTCCAGCGCGGTGACGAAGGCAGTCCGGTGGAGCCTTAGCCGCAGATAGTATGTATGCCCCTCTGCGGATTTGCAGAGGTCATACGCCTCCTTGATGTCCGAGACACCAAGGTTGATGGACAGAATCTCGTTGAGCCGCACTGCTCCCATGATGATCTTGTACCCGTTTGGAAGCAGCTGGCAGGGGCTCAACCCCCACTCCCGGAGACAGTCCCTGAGGAGTGGGTGGAGGGGGAACCGGACTCCTCCCTCCACGACGGACACCAGCCAAAACGGCATCCAGCCGTCGCTGTATGTGAAACCGTCGTCAGGGCCGTCTGGCCTAACCTCTACGGTTGCAGGGATCTTATACTCCTTCCTAAATAGGCTGATGGACAGTGCGTCCCCTAGCCAGTGCCTGTGCACACCCATTCTCTATCCTAAACAGAGGACTACCCACCGGAAAGGAAGAAGACGAAGGAAGCAGACAGGGGCTGAGAGACTCTGCGAGCAGAATGGTCGCAGGTCAGTCCTATTCTTCAGCAGGTTGCAGCAGGGGTTCTGAGGATCGAAAAGAAGGAAGACGGAGAAAGGAGCCCTAATTTATAAGGGATGGAGGCGCCGTTTCAGATTTCGAGAGTAGTCTTCAATGTGGCCCTACCTCGAGTAGCCCTAGAGTCGCCTCGGGCAGCCCAGTCGTCCTGTAGATTTGATTGCGCGCCCTCAGAAAGGCGACACGTGGCACGGCACCGCATCCCCAGAGGACTATTCAATGCCTCGACAGGCGAAAGGGCAATCGCCTCGACTGACGGAAGACGGAAGAAAATTAATGCAGCACTCCATGTCAGCACAAAAAATTAATGCAGCACTCCACGTCAGCACAAGAACTTAATGCAGCACTCCACGTCAGCAAAAGACGATGGGTCCCCATCGGACCGAGACCCCACCGTTTCGGCAGTACGATACAACGGGCACCGTCAAAGGATTAGCGGAAAGTACCGGCCTGACTAAAACCACAGCTTCCGACCTGTTCCAAGGAGCCCACAGGTCAAAAGCTGGGGGGGAGATAATGGGTACGGAACAGCAGACGGAGACCACGGTAATGCTCCGGGTCTCGGTCGTTGGCCGATGTCTCGATCCAAAGAGAAGCAAGGAGCTTGGCTATCCGAACCGACAACACAACACAAAAGCGATGCAGCATTTCGTCAACCATAAACATTTCACCAAAAACAAGAGTCAGGATGCGAGCAAAATTTCAAAGTTTTTATTAATCAGTCAGAGCTCATGATTACAAGACGAGTAGAGGTACAATCAAAGAAAAAATTACAAAAACCCTCAGAGAGCTGCAGCTTCTACATTGCAGTCGATCTCCGGAGGGACCCCGGCCGCGACCGCACTGGCCTCGGGAGCAGTTGGGGCAGCTTCAGGGACGACCACGGCAGCTTCAGGAGGGCCCTCGACGACTGCTGCCACTTGACGACCTTCGAGATCAGCACTGGCAGCACTACTCTCTCGGGTCGTCCGCCCTCGACAACCTCGACCCGTGGCCTCTTCTCGGGTCGTCCGCCCTCGACAACCTCGGCCGGGCGAGCCCGACGTCCAGCCCCCGCGGCATGATCCGTGGGCGGGATGACTGCAGTCGCGGCCGGAGGCGGAGCTGTGACGACTTCTGCCTCGTCGGGCCGAGCAGCCGTGACCACGGCAGGACCAACCACCTCGGCATCCGGGGCAGGAGTACCACCCGAGAATCCCGGAGGCGTCGCGGCCACTGCCTGTGGAGGATCCCGGGCTTCGCTTCCGATGTCTCCGAAAGCAGCCGCAGACAGATCCTCCGCGGCATAGCGTCGCCTGCGCTGGCGCAACATTTCCCCTTCCTCTTCCTCTTCCTCTTCCTCTTCCTCTTCCTCCGAACTGGACGCTACTAGCCTTGTTCGGGAAGACAGGGGCTTGGCCCTCGAAGTTCCGGCAGGCTCTGCGGTAGAAACTACTGGAGCGCGTTCTGCCAACTCAACCAGGCGACCGGCGGGAATCGCAACGGTCACCGCAGCCGAGCTCGGTACCACGGTCGCCTCTGATCTTTGACTCGCGCCTTCGCCGCTAAGGACGGAGTCTATCCCCGGCACCTTTCTGGAGGTGTTGAAGGACCGATAGTGGGGCACGTACCCCAAAAGGCACCAGGCAGCGCGGCAGTTGTGGCCACGGTAGTTCCTCACCAGCTCGTGCCAGGCGCTGTTCACCTTTCAGCGATTCCTCCTCGCGAGTTCCCTCCTTTCGCGAAAATCTGCATAGACGAAATCGCATCAAAAGCCAGACACAGGAAGAAAGAAGAGAACTACAAACCGAAAGAACTCCGGCCTTTACTTGGAGGAATCCCTATTTTTCGAGGGACCCGGACCGTGGTAGCAGGCTCTACTTCGCCGAATTCCCATCCACCTCTGACAAGAACTTTGTCTTCGCCAGCATACCTATTAGAGTCCTCTAACGCGGTCACGAACCCTGCCCGGCGGACCCTCAGCCGGAGGTAATAAGTATCCCCTTCTGGGGATTTGCAGAGGTCATAAGTGTCCTCAATATCTGGGACACCAAGGCCGATTCCCAGGATCTGGTTAAGCCGCACTGCCCCCATTATGATTTTGTATGCATTGGGGAGTAGCTGGCAAGGGCACAACCTCCACTCCCAGAGGCAGTCCCGGACCAGTGGGTGCAGGGGAAAGCGAACTCCCCCTTCCACTACAGATACTAACCAGAAGGGCATCCAGCCGTCACGATAGGTGAGGCCGTCGTCGGGGGTATCCGGTCTGACCTCCACATTGGAGGGGACCTTGTATAAATCCCTAAAATGGACTATGGAGTCTGAGTCTCCTAGCAGATGTCTATAGACTCCCATTCTTGACTCAGACAGCAGACAGAGACCTATCTAAGAAAGAAGATGAAGAAAACAGAGAAGACTCGCACGAATAGGGATTGCGCAGTCGGAAACGACGAAGGTCTGCGGGCGCTGGAGAAAGCTCTCTTGCAAAACGCAGTGGAAATCTGAAGAAAGCAGGGGAAGGTGAAGAAAGCAGAGGAAAGTGAAGACGAAGGGGGCGCCCTGCTTTATAAGGCCTGGGGGCGTCGATTCGACTTTCGAGGAGAGCCTTTAAGAGGCGTCTCCTCAATCAGCCCTAACGTCCCATCTGGCAGCCCTAACGTCTCCTCGAAGTAATGGCGAGACAGCTAAAGGAAGCGACACGTGTCACCACTAGCACGATATCCGAAGATTATTTAATATCCAGGACAGACGAAAAGACACCTCCAAGGGGCCCGCACAATAGCAGCGACCCCCAGACCCGAGGGGGCCCTCTTGATCCAAAGCTCCCTCGTCCCGGTACTACCTTCATGACGATCGCCCTCACTTGAGTCCGGTAGCAGAGCCAGCTATACGGTCATCAAGCTTTTCACCCCTTCCAGCTAGGAGGCTCTCAAAAGTCAAAAGCTAGGGGGCAATTGTGTGGGTAAAACGCCGTAATGACGAAGTTAGACAAGGATCACGGCTAAACTCGCCGAGCTCCTCAGCCTCTGCGGTAGAAGATCGGCAGCTCGGCAGCTCGGTCAATACCTTGGCAGCTCGGTAGATCAGTCAGCAGCTTACAAGCTCAGCACCACAGTTCGGCATCTCGGTATGGGCGTCAGACCGGTACAAGGGCGCGCCACGGACACGCCATCCTTAGTCCCATACCGCAGCACTAGAATCAGAGTGGGCCGCCACCTTCCTCCTGGAAATACAGCGCATCCTGACAGATATGGGCGGTCATTTATGGCGATAGGATTGCTCATTTATGGTGATAAGAGGTGTGCTTTATCACCCCTGTACGCTAGCTGGCCGAAGGCGTGGAAAGTAAGGTAGGGGTGTTGTCCGTTTCACCTACGGCCGCCTGTCAGGGTAAGGAACGATGGGACCTCACCTCACCTACCCCCACTCACAGAGAGAATGAACGAGGAACATTTGCCTATATATGCATGGGATCAGTCCCATGAGAGGTACGCAATATCCAACGCATAACCCTCAATACTACATGCTCTCATTCCTCTCTTCCTCCTCCTGTTTAGTTTTACCAGAGCTAACTCAGGCATCGGAGTGCCTTCGGCTCACGGCAGCCAGGGCCTCTGACCCTAGTCTTTCTCCTTCCCTTTTCAGGTTCTCGGAGTTCAGTATTCCCTCTCAGAAGTTTAACCCCCATCTCATCTCTAACTAAGTAGGTGTCGTTTTTACCGCCTACACATACAATTTGGCTATGTGAGTGATAAATTTTGAGATGTGTCTGGTTTTTCTTGATTATGAAACAATCTTTGAGTGGTTTGTGCAATGATGGACTTGTGTAGAAAAGATAGTTTGGTAATGGAGGAGGCTATTCATAACATTGGATGGCTCTAACTCTTAAAATGGAGTACGTTGGAACATTAATCATTCATTTAAACAATAATTAGCTGACTCGAGATTAGACTATGATGATTATTTGAAAATAGATAAAACTAGAAACATTGAGTTTTGACTCTACAGTCTTGATTAAATGGCCTCTATATTATTCTAACAGTGCATACTTCTAAGACAGTATCCTCCAGTCATTATCTGTTGCTTTCCTCTCAAATTTTTGTTGATCTCTCTTTGTTCAGTTTCTTAAACTCTTTTCAGAGTATAAATGATGTTTCCTGTTCATGAATTGCTTGGCCTCATTACTAAACAGAGTTGAGTTCTGAAAGGTCAAACTGTAATAGTAGTTTCTAGTATTAATGATGGTGGGAAAGCGTATGTAAAGAAATCAATCATGGAGCTGTATGCCCATAAGACTTGGTTGGATTAATTTGACATCTAAAAGTATGTTTTGAAGGCTTTCATGAATACATTTCTTTTTTGCTTTGGCTCTGACTTTGCCTTTTAACACCTCTGTTCTGTACAATCAGTTTTTCCTGGATTGGTCTTACACCTATTAACATCCACTGGATTCCGCTGGCTTCTGTGATAATTTATAACTACATGAAGTAGAACCAGTGAAAGAGGAAATATCCATTTTGATCAATTTTTTATTTATCAAGAAACCACAAACTGAGAGGAAATATCAGTTTTGATCGATTTTTTATCAAGAAACCACCAACTGAGAGGAAACATCAGTTTTGATTGATTTTTTTATCAAGAAACCACCAACTGAGAGGAAATATCAGTTTTGATCCATTTTTTCATCAAGAAACCACCAAGTGAAAGAGGAAATATCCATTTTTATTTTCAACCAAGTGCTGGATACATTGGCATCATATTTTGTTAACCAGCTTGTTTTTCACTTTCTTTTTAATGAGAACTTCAGATTGTCTATTTTCTGATACAGATCTTTTTTTTGAGAATTTGAGAATTCAAATTCAACTATCGCTTATAGGGAAATTCAACTTTTAGATATTGGTGTCAGCCATGAAGGTAGCCAGTAGCCACTTGTTATTTGTTTGGCTCAATTGAATAAATAATAAATAAACTGGGCCCCTGTATTGCCCATGTTCTACTGTGATTAGAAGTATGTCTATTATCATAGGTCTACTGTGATTAGAAGTAGTGTTTGGGTGTAACTGGGTATTGGGCTGATATTATAAATAGAGGCTTAGGGTCTCTATGATGTACACCTTCTTCTGATAATAAACTGAGTTCTCCCGTCTTCCCCGTGGACGTAGGCCAAAAGCCGAACCACGTAAATCTCCGTGTTCTTGTGTGTGATTGATATCTTTCCATAGGCCCTAGATCCCAACAAACTGGTATCAAAGCTAATTGGCGTGATCGGAAGAATTCCAACGGATCGGATTTCAGAGGGTTGATCGGAGAAGAGAATTGGTGGGCTGCACAAATCGTAGAACAAAGCTGAGAACTCTGATACCGGAGAGGACTGTTAATCGGAGAATTGAGGGTTGATCGGAGAGGACTGTTAATCGCCGAAATCATCGCCGACCGGATCCTGCACGTGCGCCAGAGATCGCCGGAACAGATCGCCTGAACATCTCGCCGGAACAGGAGTAGATCGTCACTGCCTCTGGTTATCGTCGCTGCCGCTGGGTATCAGCGATTTGGATTGGTCTCTATTTCCGGTGGGCCCCGCGTCGCCGTCGCCGGAATCCTCGCCTCAGCCCATCGCCGGAGAAGGGAGGTCGCCGCTGCTATCGCCGGTGTTGCTGTGCCGTTGACGTGGAAGACGAACCCAGTTCACAGAACGTTGAAGAAGAAGAAGAAGGTGGGCCTGCTGCGGTTGTGGTTTGAGTCCAGGTCAGGTCAAACCTGACCCGCTTCAAAAACCCATCCGCCAGTCCAGGTCGGGTTGGGCCAGGTCGACCTGACCCGCAAACTAGAAGCCCAGAATTAAAGCAGCAGTGACGTCAGCATCTCTGACGTCAGCATCTCTGACGTCAGCAGATTCGTACGGTCAAAGGCAGATTTGACCAAATCAAAGGCTGAAATTGTTTTCGCGATATCTTGACGATCCGGAGTCCGATCGGAGATCCGTTTGAACCTGCGGACTCGTTGCGAGCAGATCTACGCTGTTGCGGAAGAAGATTGGCTGTTAAACGGTCAACAAAGAAGATTGACTGATCGGAGCGCAGAAACTTATTTCTGCGATATCTTAGCCGTCTAAAGTCGGATTTCAGATCCGTTTCTTCCAGCGTGCTCGTGGTGACCAGATCTATACAGTTCTAGTGAAAGATTTGCGGAATGGCTATGAAGTTTGACATTGAGAAATTCGATGGAAATAATGACTTCGGTCTTTGGCGTCTGAAGATGCATGCTTTGTTGGTCCAGAATGGGTTGCATAAAGCTTTGAGGGGAAAGAATGCTCTATCTGAAAAATTGTCAGATTAAGAGAAGGATGAGTTGCTGGAAAAGGCGTATGGTCAGATTCTGCTGTTCTTGAGTGATGGTGTACTGCGAAAGGTTGTTCAAGAAAAAACTGCTGCTGGCATATGGCAAAAGTTGGAGAACTTGTACA
Organism: Persea americana; assembly: GCA_029852735.1. Taxonomy (NCBI): domain Eukaryota; kingdom Viridiplantae; phylum Streptophyta; class Magnoliopsida; order Laurales; family Lauraceae; genus Persea; species Persea americana. Next base: position 59,807,563 of record CM056816.1, on the reverse strand, counting down.
TCACGAAATCTCTCACGAATCGCTTGTATCTAAAGAAGCGGTTGTTCACGTTACAAATGCAGGAAGGTACGTCTGTTTCAACTCACATTGATTCTTTTACAAAAGCTATTATGGATCTGGAAAATATCAACGTTGAAATTGATGATGAGGACCAAGCTATTATGTTGCTGTGCTCGTTACCACCCTCATATGAGCATTTTGTTGATACCATGATGTATGGTAGAGATACTCTATCCAAAGAGGATGTAGAGGCAGCCTTGAATTCGAAAGAGTTGAAGAAAAAGGTTGCAGCTGACAATGATAGTTCGGGTGAGGGTTTGGTAGTACGAGGAAGAACAAAAGACTCCAGTAATAAAAGCAAACATAGATCCAACAGAAAAAACATTGAATGTTATTATTGCCATAAGAAAGGGCACATCAGAAAAAACTGTCCCGAAAGGCAGAGGAAAGGGAAAGAAATAGAAGATTCATCATCTGATAATGATTCAGTCAGTATTGCAGATGGAAGATCAGATTATGATTCCGACAATGCACTTTCTGTGATTGAAAATGGTATTCGTTCTAAGGATGAATGGATTCTTGATTCTGGTTGTTCTTACCATATGTGTCCCAATAGGGACTGGTTTACCACTTATAGAGAAATCAACGGTGGTAGTGTCTTGATGGGCAACAATGTTGCATGTAAGACGGTTGGAATTGGAACAGTTAAAATCAAGATGTATGATGGAATCATCAGAACGTTAGCAGAAGTTCGGCATGTTCCTGATCTGAAAAAGAATCTTATTTCTCTTGGTGCCTTAGACTCCGATGGTTGTAAGTTCTCAGCTGAAGGTGGAGTCATGAAGGTTGTGAAGGGTGCTCTGGTTCTTATGAGAGGCAATAGAGTTGGAAACTTATATGTTTTGTCTGGAAATACAGTTACAGGTGGAGCTGCAGTGTCTTCCTCAGATGACCATGAATCTGTCTCAACACGCTTATGGCACTTGCGCCTGGGTCACATGAGTGAGAAGGGATTGACAATACTGAGCAATCGGAATTTGCTATGTGGCACAATGACAAGCAAGTTGGATTTCTGTGAGAGATGCGTCTTCGGGAAGCATCGAAAGGTCAGTTTCAAGACAGGTATTCATCGTACGAAAGGTATCCTTGATTATGTTCATTCAGATGTATGGGGGCCTTCTAAGGTTTACTCCAAGGGCGGGTCCCGGTTTATGCTGACTTTTATTGATGATTATTCAAGGAAAGTCTGGGTTTATACTCTGAAGACGAAGGATCAGACCTTTGTTACATTCAAGCGATGGAAAGAAATGGTTGAGAAACAGACTGGCAGAAAGGTGAAGAAGTTGAAGACAGGTAATGGCAAGGAGTACAGATCGACAGAGTTTAAGAACTATTGCACGGATCATAGCATAGTTCGACATTACACCACTACAGAAACTCCGCAGCAGAATGGAGTTGCAAAGAAGATGAACAGAACGATCTTGAAAAGAGCTCGTTGTATGTTGTTTACTGCAGGATTGTCCAAGGACTTTTGGGCTGAGGCAGTAAATGCTGCAGGCTACTTGATAAATAGGTCTCCACACACAAAGATTGGTTGCAAAACACCGGAAGAAATGTGGTCAGGTAATCCAGCTGATTATTCTAACTTGAGGATCTTCGGTTGTCCGGCTTATGCTCGCGTGAAAACCGATAAGTTAGAACCAAGGGCTGTCAAGTGCATCTTGGTGGGATATGCTTCTGGGGTGAAAGGATACAGATTGTGGTGTACTGATCAAGATTCACCCAGATTTATCATCAGCAGGGATGTTACATTTCATGAGGATGCTTTACTCGAATCGAGAAAGCAGGTGGAGAGGACAGAAGTAGGTAGCAGCAGTGACACCGTTCAGGTGGAGTCCGACATCCTAGTGAAGAAGGAGAGTGCATCCGACTCCTCCCGGGATACAGGGGATCGTCAGACTGTGCAGCAGATGCAGCAGATAGAGCCGCAGATGCCGCAGACGGGTAGACCGCAGAGAGAAAGGAAACCGCCGGTTAGATACGGTTTCGAGGATATGACGACGTACGCGTCGACGTCAGATAGTGGCCGTGATGATGTGGTTGCATACGCATTGACGACTGAGTCTCTTGAATTAATGGAAGGGCTGGAAAGTAGTCAACAGGCAGCAACTATAACTGAAGAGATGGACTCTCCTGATGAGGAAAATCAGGCCATCGGATGCAAGCGGTTCTACGAGGAAGATGAAGGAGCTTCCAGTGCAGGTAGAGTGCAGTTTAAGGTTCCTGATCATGTATGCAGTTTGAAGAAATCATTGTACGGGTCGAAGCAAGCTTCTGGACAATGGTACAAGCGATTTGGTGCACTCATGAAGGAATGGTTTAAATTCAAGTTCAAGCATTGCTTGGACTTGATCGATGTGCTCAGTACCTAAGTGCCCTAAGGGGCAGGTGGAGACGGTGAGACGTGTTAAGTGCATGAGGATCAGCTTCAATGTTCGCCAAGGTGGAGATTTGTTATTTGTTTGGCTCAATTGAATAAATAATAAATAAACTGGGCCCCTGTATTGCCCATGTTCTACTGTGATTAGAAGTAGGTCTATTATCATAGGTCTACTGTGATTAGAAGTAGTGTTTGGGTGTAACTGGGTATTGGGCTGATATTATAAATAGAGGCTTAGGGTCTCTATGATGTACACCTTCTTCTGATAATAAACTGAGTTCTCCCGTCTTCCCCGTGGACGTAGGCCAAAAGCCGAACCACGTAAATCTCCGTGTTCTTGTGTGTGATTGATCTCTTTCCATAGGCCCTAGATCCCAACACCACTATTATTGATCATTTGATCATGTTTTCCAGTTTGGCAGACCTCTACAGTTACCTGAGAGTGAACTGCGTAGATCTTCAACTGATAAGTAATGGCACTCTATTTCAAACACTTTGTTGGTTAAACCTTTGGTTCTATGATGCCATTGGTCTTCTCATGTAAGCCCTTTAAATTGATGCTCTTCTCATCTTATCAGATGGCAGTCAATACCATTGATCAGATGGTATTGAGGCATTTGAATTTTGGATTGTTGAGAATTGAATTCAAACTACTTCCCATCTTATCATCTACTGCGTGCATCAATGGAGCTCTGTGATATTGTGTTCTATGAGAAGTATCGAAGCTAACGCACAATTTTAGGATAGGTGGTGATTCAGTGACAGTGGTCCCTAAGATCCCAATGGAACCAGCCCTGTTTTCCAACCCCAAATAGGAACCAAACAGTCCATAAACAAAATATTTCCCAGTAATCTTAAACACACGGCTTTAATTACAAGAGGCTGAAGTACAACGCAGTCTCAACCCGAGAGGGAGTACTGAAAGGTAGCCTCTACTAATGCCTCGAGCTTTTGGTAGGAATGGTTAGCCAGAGAAATTTAAGTAGAACTTAAAACCATAAAATAAAAACAAGATAATGTTGCCTGCGTCCATGATAACCCTACTGATCATGGGCACAATCTATTGGCTGGAACGCCGTGATCATGTCATCAAAATCATACCCGATCTTGATGTTCTGTTGCGCAATACTGCCCCATGACAGCCCCAGAAGCAATTCAGCCCCATCAAATCCAAACTTCAAATCCGGAGCTCTGTAGTTGTGGAAGCTCTTTATTGTCCTGACTGCAGCCAAAAGTTATATCGGTGAGGTTTGCGCAGCCAGTATCAGGTGAAGTCATCACTGTAAGCATCTCGGCTGCAAGGCTGGAATTGCAAGAAATCTCCTTGTAAGTAGAAGATTTCGATGGGTCAAACAGAGGGGGACTGCCCTGAGTCCAGATGAGATCGCTTCCAGTATTGACGACGGCGAGGATTTTAACAGGTGGGCTGCCGAGATATATGGTCATGAGATAATCTCCATGGTCAGGCAGCACACTGGAGGACACATCTTTGATCAGGGCGGCAGCAGAATTAGAATTAATGAAGTATTCAATTCGAGAATTGGATTGTTGAATGGCTCGATTAGAGAGGCTACCAGAGGCCTTGGGTGAGTCGCAGTGGATGAGATCTACAGCAAGGGCCTGTTTTTTTACTAGAATTTCTAACCAAAATTTGTCATGATGCGACGTCTTGTCCTCTGATACCATAAATGTCATGTTTATTCACAAGCATTTCAGAATTCCAGCCACCTAAAAAATGTCTCAAATGAAGTTTAGGAATTAAGGAATCCCAACCCCTTTCCTTTTCTGTGGGATTTCAGGTTGCTCCAAGTACAGGGGAGATTCAAGAATCCACTCTAGGGATCTCAAAATTTTCCAAACAGAAATTCCATGAATTCAAGTAAAGAAACAGGCCCTGAAACCATTGATGATGAGGTTGTTAGGCAGACAGTGGAAGAAAAAGATGGCAATGGGAAGAAGAGGGGGTAGAAGCAGCCATGTCTAAACAAGGGGAGGAAGACGAGTTGGGACTTGGGAAGCGTGGGTTGTTTGTTATTTATAGAGAGAGGATTAGTGGAGGACCGATGTAGTGGATTGGGCAATAGTTGATGGCCCATGGATTGAAACCAGGTCTATTTTCTGGTCCAATTGTTGTTAAATGGGCTGGGCTAGGGAAATTTATATACTTAAAGGCCCAGATTAGACTATCTAATTAACACAATGGCTTGTATACAGGGGTGTTCATGGCCGGGCTAGGCTGGGCTGGGGACATACAGGACTGGGCCGACTTCTGAACTCTTGTTCCAAGCCCGCCTTGGGCCATAACTGGCTGGCCCGACCCTGCCCGCCTGAAGCATATTAAGCCCGAGCCCGTCCCTAGTTAACATTATAATATAAAAATCCTGCCTCAACTGGTTTGGTTACTTGTTTCTCAATGAGATTATGAGTTCAAGTCCAGCCTCCCTCTCTTTTCTCACAATTATTTTCGCAGTTGGGCCGGGCTTGGGCTCTCGAGCAGCCAATCCAATCCCGGTCCATCTATTAAACGAGCCCAATTAAATAGTCTGAGCCCAGCCCTAGTTCTAAAACTTAGTCCAAACCCGGGCTGGGATGGGCCGAATTCAGCTCAGGCCAGCTTGATCCTTGAAAACCCCTACATGTATATGCTTTTACAATTGGGCAATGATTGGACCCCACTTCAAGGCCCATAGGCTTGATCTTACCCTGAATTTTAGGCTTAATAAGTAAATTGAATTGCCTTGGACAAGATCCAGACTGCCCCATGAACACTTCTATGCACTTTCTCAACAAGCCCATCTAGCTTTATTAATGAACAAAACAAAACACAAGTACTGAGAAGAAAAAGGCAAATTTGATGGAGTAATCAAGTGAATTAGTTACAAAATTTGGGGTGCCCATCTTTGTACACTTGTGCCCGTCCATGTGGGAATTACAAGAAATTTCTCAAAAAAATAACAAAAAGAATAAAAACAGAAAACTAGTATCTTAAATGGCCTATATAAATGTTTAGTTTGCTGAAGACTAACATGATTTTCATCACTTCTTATAATTAGCAGAAGAATTTTAACCCATAATTCTTACGTTATTGTGTTAGTCATGAGATCCACATTCTTGACTTGTATACTTATATTGACCAAAATTGAGTTGACCTGTTCGAGTTAACCCAGTGCCAAATGAAATTTCAAACCAAACCATGGGCATTCTTGATGAGGCCAAACCATGGTTTTCAAAACCTGGTTCTATAAATTATAAATAGAAGATATTCTCTAGTACGTCACATACAAACTGCTACAATTGCTTTGGTTAACTTCTATATTTTTGAAATGCTAAAAATGATAAGGTGATTGATTTGGTCATTCCCAATGCATTTTAGGGCAAAAAAACAAACATTCTAAACCACTATGGCTGAAAACAGTTTTTATAACAAACTGTCATGGCCCAAAATCACAATATTCCCTCTAAATTTACACATAGCAGGAGGCCATATTATTTTAAAACCATGGTCCCACTGTCCCTTGATGCAGACGGTTACTTTTCAACTTCACATATAATTAGCAGCAATGTAATAGTAGGAAGCCAATATCAGAGAGAGAGAGAGAGAGAGAGAGAGAGAGAGAGAGAGATACTCTTCTTCTAAGGGCCAGTTTTCTGTCGTTTCTCTCTGAGATGAAAATCCCTGGCCAAAAAGATTCTCATTCCCACGGTCCCACCTTTCCTTTTCTTTTTTTAGAAAATTTCTTGTATGGGTCGGATCCTCTGATGCTTGTACCCTAATTTTCCATCAATGGGGCCCACCTCAAATGTCTAACCAGCACAAAACCATTGCCCTTGATCCATAGAGTTGGGTCAAACTTTCATTCTAATTGAAGTTAATCCCATCATCTGATTGGTTTCTTGATTTCCATGTGATCAAGTTTGACAGTGGGATCAACTCAAATTTGAGTGAAATTTGAGCAAGGGCCAATACTAAGGAGGAGCAACCACTAATGGATGTGTATAAGACTCTAAGTCGAATGAGATCTAAACCTAACCTTAATCTGGAGTTAGATGGGTTGAGTTGATTTGGGTCAATTCGGGTTGAGTTGATTTGGGTCAATTTGAGTTGACCCTAGTTGGGGTTGTTTTGAGAAATTTCAGGCCCAGACCGATAACCCTTGCCCGGCTTGATTGCAGGACCTCATAGCTCTAAAACTCATACTAGCCTGAGCTGAGCCCATGGTCAAGACCCCATGGTGCTGCTGTTATCCTTGCAGGGTTTTTTGGTCTTTAACAATGAATTGCATTCGGTTACATGGAAATAGAAAGGAGAGTGCTGTCTCCAGGTTGGAATTTCTTGATGCTTATTGCATTCGGTTAGAGAGAGAGAGAGAGAGAGAGACTTCCCACTGAAGATTCACAGGTTAGGCTAATTTGCTCTGCATTTTTCTGGTGAAGGTGGAAATATGGAATCAGTTAGTAAGGAATATGCCATTTTATGTAATTTATGAATGATCATTGGCCACTCGGTTACCTGGTTTATAGATTTACTATGTATTCTGAGTTTGCATTTTGCAATTTGGCACTTGTCATAGGTTCTTTACTTAATTTGAGTTGGTTGATTCATTTCGTTTTCCTACTTGTGTATCAAGTAAAAGTACTATGATGATTGGTTTAAAATTCCAGCTTTATATAATCTGATTCAGTTTGCAAAGTTGTTAGCTCCAAATCAACAAATAATTTACACGTGTATCAATATTCACTGCAAAATGTGCATATCTATAATTTTAGTTTAGATTAAGTTAAAATAATGATAAGCATGGACAATCATATCTATAAATCCATATTAAATTAAAATAATGAATCGATTGAGATTCTCAGATATTATAAACATATTTATATAGAAATGTCCTTAAGTATATATATTAATAGGGTCTCATATAAAAAAAAAAGTAAAGAAGATGCGCACATCAACAATTAAATGTTGGATCAATGTAAAAATATAAGATGATTAGGTTAATTTAAGAATTGACTCAAAATAGAGTCCATGAGGAAGAAGAAAAGAGTCAATACAATATCGCATTATCATCACATAGAACGAAGCATAGTTAGTATCTAAGACTTCTATATATTACAAAAAAAGAAAAAGAAAAAAAGGGAAGCAAAAAAAAAAAAAAAAAAAAAATCAAAGGACAGCAAATGCTAACTTCTATATTTTTAGGTCATTTTATATGAAGAAGAACAGGAGGAGGGAAACAAGTTAGATTAATCAATGCATGAAAAAGTATATATTAAATAATTCATTTATAAATTAGAGCCTATTTCAATTGGTTTGAGAAAGGAATGTAAATTGGTTAGAATCAATTACAAATTCTACTTTCAAAACTTTTTAAAACATGAAAATTATTTAATGGGGCCATTATATTTTGAGTTAAAAGCATAGGCATGTAAAAACTCAATATTTATTGAGCCACCAACTATATCTAAAATAGAAAGTTTACTCACACACACAAATCCACGACAACACAGGTGGATTCTCCCTGTAAATACAGTAATGGGGATATCTCAAAACTTACCTTGAATAAGAGAATTTCAAAAGCTTCTAAGAATGTTTACTAAGGATAAGCTTTTAATTAATAGACTCTTATCACAATTCCCCAATCTTTTGTTTTTAGCATATAATCTCTACAATCACTCAATGTACAGGTTTTATACAAAGAATCACTCACAATAGTCAATATATTCACAGATGCAATTCATAGCAATACAGGTGGATTCTCCCTTGTATATAGTGATGACCCATCACCTCTTTGTGTAGCACCCCACACACCCTACAAGTAAGAAGAGAAGGAATACAAATCAGGCTGGAGATGGCTATTTCCAACATTGGAGGTTTTTCTTTTCTGTTAATTGTTGTATCTCATGCCCAAGTTTAATTTCAAATAAGCCCAGTTTAATAAGTATTTTCATGGGCTTAGTTCAGGTCAATTTGAACCCCCAGCTAAAGTTTTCTTCTTTAGGCCGCCCCAAATGATGGAAAGGTACCCATATGGTGGGCAACTTGGGTGATATCTCAAACCAAGCCCAATGTGAATCATACCAGGTTAACCCTAAACCAAAACTGAATAGAATGAATGGAACCCACCCTATATCGTAAACTCTCTACCTAGGTGTAGCACGTAGATCTTCTGATAATGGGATCAAATAAATGATCGACATCGTGCACTAAGCCTACTTGGTCCTACACCTCTTAAAAATGGTGCAAGCATGCATGACACACGATGAATTAATAGGAACTCAACTTAAAGTAGGCAAACAGGCTTCAGGAAAAGGGAATAGAGGGTGTTCATGACTGGGTCTAGCTCGATCAAGCTTTCCTAAGTCTAGCCCATTTAGCTACAGTGCCTATATTCAGGCTTGAATTCATCTACAGGCATGAAAGTCAGGCCAAGGCTCAGCCTGTCCAACTATCCAGCCAATAAAAAGGCCCAGGTCCGGGCCATGGGCCTAGAAACAGAGTTCAATTCAAGTCCATTCTAGGCCGGGCTTCAATCAGGCTCAGTATCGCAAGGCCCATGAAAAACCCTAAACATTAAATGCATATGTGGAGGTCGTTTATTTGATTCTACACTGGTTGATAAGGAGAAAGCGCTGGAATGTTATCTAATTGTTATTATATATGAATAAGGCTGTAAGAAATCAGACTCAATTTATTTCATTGATTTTGGCCAACCTTTTCCTTTCATATCTCCCACTTAATGCCTCAAGTGGACCCATCTCCTTTCATTTCATTTAATTTCTGTCCTATCCTATTGTATCTCTTGACACTCCTTTCATTGGTTAATGCCTGCAATTATTATATATTATAAACTTAAGATTCGGTTTTGAAATTGGAGTGCGATTTCGCAATTGATTGAGAAATTGGAAGTCAATTTCGATTTCAATTTAAACCCGATTTAACTTAAGAGAGAGATTTTAGGAATTCAAGAGAATTTTTCGATTTTAGCCATCTAAATAAAGAGGTCAATCTAAAAAGAGTTGCATATTAAAGAGTCCAATCTTCTACGCTTTTTAATCAATCCATCCACATTTAGTATGTTTAAAATTGGATTCTTTCAAACTATTTAGTTTCCAAATCTTAAACCAAAACATCATCCAAAACGTGTATAATATAAGGATGAATCCTAACTCATCTATCCAATAAATTCCCACTCATCCATTCACATTCATGGAAAAAAGAATGTCGTAGCATCCGTATCTTTACAATTATCATGCTATCAGGCTTTACAATTATTTTTTATTGTTATCTTTCCTTAATTTAATATTTAAAAAATCATTATAATAGTTTATATAAGTTAAGTGCACGTTTCTTCTTTTTAATAATTTTAAATATAGATTCTTAATGAAGAAAAAAGAAATTTTTTTTTATTTAAATCTTCTTTCTTTCTAAAAATTCTAAACTTATATATAATTTAATTTTTGTGCTCGTGCTTGCACAAGCCAGCTTTTCTAATGTGTACTTAGATTTTCATATATAAAGTCATAGGTAATGAGGGGTGCTCATGGGCGGGGCTTGGATATGTAATTAGGGCTCATTTTTATAATTGGATCGGGCTTGGATTAAGTGATAGAAAGCCCAAAGCCTAGCTCGGCATGAGTAAGGAATGCATGCAATTTAATTTAATTAGTCCAAACAATTGATCAAATTCCCACAGAAGTGATAAAAAGCCCAATTCGACTTGGCCCGATTGATTAAATGGGCAGGCTCGGGCCTAACTTTTATGTTCGTGTCAGACTTGAGCCCGGCCTAGGCCAATGTTTCTAAATCTAGGCTGGGCCTAGATACACCTTAGCCCGGCCCAGCCCAACCTATGAACACCCTATAAGTAAGAAGGTCCTATCTAATGCCATATTAAAGAGTCTGTCATCTAAACCTTCCATATGTCATCTCATTCAGCCCCATCATAGTTTCCAATTTGAAATGAGATTTAATTAGATTTAGACTCTTTACTCTCCCTTCAATCGTGCAAACCAAATTAATAAGAATGAGTGAAACATGAGGGTTATTATAATTGCATTTTCAATTATTTATGCAACACAACTGTGTCACATATATTTCCTTTCTTAGTTTTTTTTCTTTTTTCATGTATTTTCTATTGTCTTAATATTTTTTTATCATAGTTGTTTTTTTCCGCTTTTGATGAGTTCTTTTATTTTCCATTGCAATAGGTTTTCATTGATTTATGTTTTCTCTTTTTTTTTTTTTTTTCAACTTTTAGTTTTTAGGCATTGGGTTTCTATGGGTTTATTTGTTTCTTCTAAGTTATTTTTATTATTACCAACGCTTGGTAGCGCCGTTGGTTGGGGCACTTCGTAACCACCCGGAGGTCTTAGGATCGAAACCCGCCAATGCATTAGAACCCCAAGCTATTATATAACCCGACAAACCTGATGAGTGGAAATAGGGGGAGGCCACCACCCCGAAAGATTAATCAGGTGCTCAAAGAGGCCTTGGACACCCCTGGTCAAAAAAAAAAAAGTTATTTTTTTTATTAGATTGTCTATAGACTTTTGTTTTCATATAGTCTTTTTGTGGTATTTTTATCACTTTTATTTTTTTTATTATGGGTTATTCATATGATTCCAAAAGAATGTTTGAAGCAAAATACTTAATTGGTTTCAAGCAAATTAAAGTGTTATGATTTTGAAATTAACCAACTATATTTCTTTGTTATTATTGTAAGTCTTAGTTTTGATTGCAATTTTTACCATCTCAATATAATTTAGATTAAACATTATTCCAAAATCTTATTATTTTTAATATTATAAATTATATTGCCCGTGCTAAGCGCGGGCATGTTTTGCTAGTTATTATTTATAATGAAGCTAATTGATTTCAATTGAGAAATCAACGATTCTCAATTTGATCTTGACCATGCGAATTTGTTTTTGACCCCTTCAATTGATTCATATCCAACATATTGCTTATAAAAGCTCTTTAATACCAAAACTCCTCCTTTCTTTAAATGACTCTTTAATACTGTTTATGCCTAATTTATCTGCGTTATTCTTGACTCCTCAAGCACTATATTTTTTTACAAGTATCTCTTCAGGCACCATCGGGCACCGCTTCCCTCTCCCTATCTATTCTGTCTTTTCTTCTTCTTTTTTTCCTTGTATCTTCTCTTGGTCTCTCCATCTTAGACAAGAAATCTAACATCAATATGGACTTCTTTTTGCATTATAAGTTTCATGGCTTGGTTTTCTAGTTTTTATGGCTTTGATGATATACTTTCTGCTTGATAGCTTGTAAGTGATTGATCTATTTTTTATATGCTTACGTTGGTTACTTTATGTAGAAAGAATATTATATACATAGATAATATTAACAAAAGTCAATTTGTTTTTCCTCTTTTTCTAATGCATATATTATATTTATTTATTTTTCTAATGTTTAAATATGACCTTAAGATCATTGACATTAAGATCTCTCTTTCAGAAGAATCTTATAATGGTAGATACTATGCGTTATAATGGTAATGAAACATATCAAGTTGTTTAATGATTTTTACTCTTAATTGGTCTACCCTTTATATGATGAAAAATATTTTGATGGGCTGTTTGAATATATTATTACAGCAGTTAATATTGTAATTGGTCTTTCAAACCTTTCAATTTTATTTTTCATTTTCAATAAAATTCAATCAAAAGTATCATTAATTCAAGCTTCCAGTTGGTTCTCGTGAAATACAAAAGTATGCTTGGCAGAATACTTGATTTTGCAACTTTTTTCTCCGCTCTAAAGGGAGGAAATGCGGCCTCACCATATACATTGGGGTATACTTATTCTGCAACTTTTCCTCCACCATGAAGGGAGGAAAAGTGGTATTTTCAGATTTTTTTTACAACTTTTCCTCCACTATAAAGGGAGGAAAAGTAGTAAAGTGGTTTTTTGGTACTTGTGTTGCAACTTTTCCTCCACTCTGAAGGAAGGAAAAGTGGTATTTTTTATAGCAGTTAATAGTATACATATTTTGCAACTTTTCTTCTTACAATGGGACCCCCATCTTTTATATGGGTTGTGTAACAACAATAGAATTAGAAGCGCAATGAGTCTGTTTAATAAGATGCAATGTTGTGGCCCAAGTCCTAACCTATTTCCATACAATGAATTTATGGTTGGACTTCGTAAAAATCAAAGGATCACAGATGCACTGGAATTGCATCAAATGCTGATCAATTCCGGAATCAAATCATATGTTAAAATTGTCAACATCATCATTGATGGCTTGTGCAAAGATGAAAAAGTCGAATATGCAAGGGAGATTTTTTATGGCATGTCTAGCCATGGTTTGGTGCCGAATATTATCACATACAGTATCATGATCAATGGCCTTGGTAAACAAGGAATAAAGGAAGATGCATGCTAATAAACTACTGTTACAAATGGAGAAAACTGGTTGTGAGCCAAGCACTTGTACTATCGATCCTATAATCCTTGGCCTTTGCAAAAAAGCAAAGAGATTGATTAAGCAATGCAATTTCTACATTGGGTGGCTGAGAAAAAGATGCCATTCCAGATGCAAACACAACCACTATTGTTGTTTAATTTATGAACGATGATCAGTGTAGGGAACCCTTGAGCTCTTCCTGTATTTCCATGTGACAGTGGGGAATGGTGATGTGATATGGGTTCATTAATTACTATCATCTTTTGAGGCTCATTAATTTCTTTGTGATATTCAACTGTGCATATTCAAGACTTGTTATGCACCAAAGTCTTATGTAACATTCGCCCTCGGCTTGTATAAATTGGGCTTTACTAGTAAATTTTGATTAGTTCCAATTGTTACATCTTCTTAGCAGGAAGAATCCTGCTGGTTTGTGGATTTGGTAGGGCCATTTTGTTATATCATATATCGAGTCACAATCTGCAAATTTTGTGCCTGGTTTCTAGTGAAAGAGGAAGGGTGGAGTTTAATTTTATGTAGAAAGTTGGTCATTCACTAATAATTTTATCAGTAATAATTTTATGAAGCCACATCTCTGCTACTCTTACAAGTAATACTTAAGTGTGCAATTCATGCTTTTGGATAAGCTAAGCTACATGGTAGTTAACACTTAATTAGAATTTTTTTTCCTATGAATAATTATAGGCATTCAAAGTTTCAGGTTATCTTATACATATTAACCAAGTTCTAATGAACCAAATGGGGCCTAATTATTCCAACTCTTAAACTGCATGAACTTGCCTAAAATGCATGAATATAAAATAGGAGGGAAATTCAGCTTCAAACTGATAGCAAGTAGGGGATGCAACTTGCAAATTTGGGGGGCCAAGCCAAACTCAAGCCCACATGGCACAATCTGACCAAAAATGGAATGCAGGCTGTGCTTGTTCATGTCCAGTTGGGCTTAGGCATTTACAAGCACATGGTCCTGTGCTTTTGGTCGACCTAACAATTGAAAGAGAGAGAGAGGATCAATGCAAAGGTCTATGCTTTATTCTCCATCTGTTTTTTTCACATCAGTCAACACCAAATGTCATGTTTCACAACCAAGTTTTTGGCAATTCATCACTAATTTTCTCTGAAGATTTAGAAAATTCAGGTTTGGCAATTGTAATTTGTAAGTCACTCTCCTAGCAATATTTGAAATTCTAATCTCGGGAGGAAAAGACTTAGTTACACGTTTGTTTAACTGCTTTCCTACGAAAAAAGTATGAAAAGTGGAAATAAATTTTTGTGCCACAGTGAAATCCACATTTCACATGGCCAAATTTTCTTGAGAAAAAGAGGAAAAATTAATTGAGTTTTTGTCATTCTGTGGAAAACCCTTTCCGATGGGTGGTCAAATTTGATTTTCCGTGGATTCTTGCAGCTCCGTAGAAACCTAGGAGGATTCTCTCCATCTCCCAAGAAAGCCACAATCCTCAGGTAGGATTCCCAAAGAGAGTTCCATGTTTGGATGGAGAGAGGATTCCTACAAATTGTAGAATGTATCATCCAATGGTTATAAATATGTTTTATAAAAATTTCCCAAATCCATGAAAAATCAAGACCTCAACTTTCACCTCAAAGTTGTTCGTGGTCATCTAGAAAATATGAACAGTTCAAATCTTGCAAAGGGGGGCCAAAGGAATAAGAAATTAATATTTTAGTACATGGACTTTTTTGTAAATATCTCAAGATATAGTAAGGATCAACAATTGAAATTTGGTCAACTAGCGGTTTTTGACCTTATAGAAATAACTACCAGTTCAGATCATGATTGTGGGGCCCACAGGAACCAGAAAATCGAAAAAAACGAACTGGATTTAATCCCCTTTGCGATAGGTGGCCAAATTTTCTTGAGAAAAAGAGGAAAAATTAATTGAGTTTTTGTCATTCTGTGGAAAATCCTTTCCGATGGGTGGTCAAATTTGATTTTCCGTGGATTCTTGCAGCTCCGTAGAAACCTAGGAGGATTCTCTCCATCTCCCAAGAACGCCACAATCCTCGGGTAGGATTCCCAAAGAGAGTTCCATGTTTGGATGGAGAGAGGATTCCTACAAATTGTAGAATGTATCATCCAATGGTTATAAATATGTTTTATAAAAATTTCCCAAATCCATGAAAAATCAAGACCTCAACTTTCACCTCAAAGTTGTTTGTGGTCATCTAGAAAATATGAACAGTTCAGATCTTGCAAAGGGGGGCCAAAGGAATAAGAAATTAATATTTTAGTACATGGACTTTTTTGTAAATATCTCAAGATATAGTAAGGATCAACAGTTGAAATTTGGTCAACTAGCCGTTTTTGACCTTATAGAAATAACTACCAGTTCAGATAATGATTGTGGGGCTCACAGGAACCAGAAAATCGAAAAAAAACGAACTGGATTTAATCCCCTTTTTTGGACCACAACATGTCAGAAATTGCCTTCTAACAGTTGAAACGGTTTTGCAAATATCTCAAGATCTAAGATGAATCAACGATTGAAATTTTAGGAGATTGCCGTTTTGGATTTTTTAAACATTATTAACGGTTTGGATCTTCATTGTAGGACCCAAAAGATACATTAAAAAAGCAAAAGGGGGCCAGCTGCACATTACCGTCTTGATACACTTTAGCTATACTGTTCATCCGCTTTTCCACTTATGAGTGGATTCTCCAGGTCTGATGTGGGGGTGTCTGACCTTGCAAATATTCATTTTAGAGGAAAGCTCAAGCCATTCCTCTCAAAATCATCTCCCAACAAAACGTGGAAAATCCTTAAAATTGCAGATAATGGAGAGGATTCCTTCGCCATGTCCTTTGCCAAACGTGCCCTAAGTGATTTGAGGTTTCGTGCAAGGAAGCAAAAAGGTAAAAACAAACAAGCTATACTGAGGTTGGTTGGATAGCCTTGAGCAAGAAACACGCTAGAAAATAGGTAGATTCCCCCTCCCTAGTTCTATCTTGAAATAAAATTTAAGAATGGGTTCCATGACCTTTATTTAAAGGTGAATGGATTCCATGAACTTTATTTAAAGGTGATGACGCAACCCTTGGCGCAAACCTTTGGAAATGCCCATACAACAAGAAGGTGCCTAGTAAGAACCTCAGGATCGTGCATCCAACTATGATCACAATAGCAATAGTAAAATATAATGTTTGTATATGAGCATTGTTTTAATCAATCAAGAGTATCATGTGAGTGGGTGTAGAGGATATGGCTGCACAATGCACTTATGACTTACCTAAAACAACAAAAATAATGGTGGGGTGGGGTGGGGTTGGTAGGTTCAAGAAAGAAATAGTGGTTGTGGGGTCACAAGTATTTAGGGGATTTTGAAAATATCGTGCTATTATATCATAATTACTCACAATAGTATGTTGTGATAATATCATGATATATCTTCAGGAATTCGAGAAATTTAAAATACAACAAGATATGATCACAATGATATTGAATTAAATTAAAAATAGAAGATAAAAATCAATAGATTTTACATGTATATCTCCATTCTTATACTGCAAAAAGACATGAATTTCTTGACATTTAATGATGGAAATAACATGTATCAAGGTCATATATTCATGCTTTAAAAAAGGCTGGTTCTGAACCAAGAGAAATTGTCACAGCTCAAAATTTAGAATTAGATAATAAAATCAATACCTGGCCTTGCTTCAAGCTGAGTTATCTATTACTTGGAGCAATGGGGGGCCCAAAATTTTCCTTTTTGGGGTGCGGATCATAATAGATAGTTTGGTTTTAAAGACAAACATAGGATTTTCATTTGGATTTTGATGGCGGATCCACGACTTTTATTGAATTTTTTTAAGCACACCGTGGTTTAATGGGTGCAACCGCACCTACGTGCTTGTGCCTCAGTTCGCACCTGACTTAGACCCCAGCCATATAAGATACCACCTAGCCCCATTTCACAGGAGCCCAATTCCTACAAGCCTTTCAACCAAGAGAAATGCTAAGTTAAAGAGGTGAAACTTCAAAATGAGAGCCACCTATAGGAATCTGAAAGGTCCAAAATAAACACCCTCCATGTATTTGGGGTATTGTCAAATTTGACCTCAATCAGAGTTATTTTCACTGTTAGATTAATTGTTTGATGAAAAATATAATAATGAAAATGTATTAGAGATAATTACTTTTTTATCAAAAGATAGCTAGTCTAATGGTAAAATAAACTCAGGCGAACATAAAACTTGAGGATAGCCCATATGCCTAGACGAACATTTATTTTTGAGCAGTTCGGATTTCAATAGGTAGGCCCAACAGTAGAATGTCACCCCTTCAACTTCAGATTTTTCAAGGTTGAAAGATGAAAATGAAGAAAATAAAAGAAAAAACAAAAGAGGAAAAAGAGCAACCCAATAGTTGTCGGGTGGGGTTGAAGGCCCATTTTTTTTTAATCTTCGAATCACATTGGAACAAATTCCCCCGAGAAGGCGAAATACCGGAACGAAAAAAATGACGCTCGAGAAACTCAGACTCAAACGAGATAAGATCACATGTGGTCAGTTCGCCACGTATGAAACACGTCGACTCCAGAGAGGCAGAAATTCGAAAAGAAAGAGAAGAGAAGCTTCAGTCGCACGGAACGGAACGGAAATGGAAACGGAAACGGAAACGGAACGGGCCAAACAGAGAAAGGAAACGACGAAGCTGGTCCTCTCTCCCCTCCGTTTTCCGCCCATATCTAACGATAACGGAACGTCTTTGGCTGACGGCGACGTAACGTCACCGTTTACTTTTTCCGTCTCTGTGTCGCTCCCTCCACCATATAAAAACCCCTCCCGCATTCCCTCTGCCCTCCAAAAATCTCAGCATCATCCCAACCGTTGATTTCAATCCAATGGCCATCAGGGCCCTCCACGTGTCAGAAATCTTCAACTTCGATCATATCCAGGAAAATGCATCTCTGGCCCTCTCCTCCTCCACTACTCAGTTCTCCACAGGTGAGAGAGAGGAAGAAAGGGGAAACGGTTTCCGTCAGTCGCTGTTAGCTTTTCTGCAGCCGTGTTTGATGTTTCTGTTGTTTTGGTGGTTTCAGGTGATGGCGGCGTTAGAGTACCGTATAAACCGGCGAGGTTCGCCGTGATCGGGCACCGGGGCAGCGGCATGAACAAGCTAGGCTCGGCAGACCGGAGGATGAGAGCGATCAAGGAGAACTCCATCCTCTCTTTCGACGCAGCTGCGAGATTCGCCGTCGACTTCGTAGAATTTGACGTTCAGGTAAGTAACGATGTTAACTTTTCCGTTATCTTCTAGTCCACGGAATTCGGCTTCCTGTCGCCGAGTTTTGGGTGAGTCTCACTTGCACTCGCGTGCGAGTCCGGATCCTATGTGGGTCCAACTCACGACTCCACCCATGTGAGGCCCACTTTTTGAAAACTTAGACGCCCTCCTCGAATTTTAGTTTGCTCCCGCCGTAAGAAAGTGTTGGATCAGAGGATCTTGGAACAGATCGATGGATGACACGTGTACGGCTGAGATTTGGTTCTGTGTTCTATTTTTTAAAATAACTTTCCCGTCGATAATTTGTTGGGCACACTGTTTACTATTTTGTGGGGCCCACTATTTTACAATTCTACCTTTTGGATGGTTACAATAGCTATGTCAGGTGGGGCCCACCTCGTTCGGGACAACTGTTCTTCGCCTGGTGCTAGTAAGAAACCGAATGGATATGCATAGAGCGACGTTCGGCTAGGGACGGCCCACAACTTGGATGTGGGGCCCACCTGGGTTCAGGCAAATTATTTGAGCGATTTAGATTGTTAAGGCTAATCACAAACTATTGAATGGACCCCACGTAGGCACCATCTGATGATCGTACCATTGATTAATGGCCTTAATGCTTATGGCCAACCATACGTTAACTCCCCAAGGTGGGCTGGGACGTAAGAGAGAACCCGAACAAATGGGAAAGAAAGTCCACTCATGTGGAAAAAATGCCCACAAATACAAAGGGAGCACGCACATGTGGACTCTTTAGGGCTTGTATGGCCATTTTATAAAGTCCTTAGTTTTAAAAAACAAGTCATATCAAAAGTACTTTATTTCTCATTTCCCACTATATTCTTCATAAAAAAGTCAAAAAGCAACCATTAAAAGACAAAAAAACTCCATCTCCCAATAAAAAAGTCAAAAAGATTCTATCACAAACAATTAAAAATAAAATACCATCATAACCCACTTATATTTTATTATTTCTTTAAAATAACATTTACTCCACGTAACTTTATAAGTAAATCCCCCAAATAGGCCCTTAACATTCCATCAGGATCACTGAATCAACTGGGTACGATAGCATGAATCCTGACCATTTGGCAGGTAGAGTTCACCATGAGCATGTCATGGTGAAAAAGATTAGGGCCAGCCTACTACTCTAACCGCTTCCTCATTTTGTTGGCATCTTTCCGTTAAACCCTCAGTTGTTGGCATTCATGTGTGCCTTAATAGACCCAAAGCCATCGAACTTGAAAAAATTAGGTGTCAGCCTAAGATTCAAGATTTGGGCATATTTTTCATTTGGGTTTTGAGACTGAATTCATGAGGTTCCATATTCCAGGAGGACCTGAATTACCTATGCTGCCATCATATATTAGATATTGCATCCAAATACATTATACAAGTATCTGGGTACTAGGACGCTCGCTTGTTTCCTTGCTTAGTCTCTTTGTTTTGATTCAGATCTGGTTTTGAGGTCCTAACCGAGTATGAGCCTGGGCTGGGTAAACTATGGACCTGACCCAAATCCACCTGATATCACCCCTATTCAATGGGTTAACTGATAGGGATGTCAAATGGGCTGGGCCGGCCCGCAACGATATGGCCCGGCCCACCAGTCAATAGCCCATAGCACGGCCCGTGCCATGGGCCGTGCTAGGCCAAGGGATCTGGCATGGTCGGCCCGTTTTAGCACGGCAAGCCATGGGCCGACCTATCCATAACATCTGCCCGTCATCCATTTTTCTGCATTTTTTTTCCCTTTCTAGGATAAAAATTTGATAAGACCATGAGTTTTTATAAGATTTGTGATTAATTAATAGATATAACATGATAGAAACAGCACAAATGATGCGGATGTTAAAAGCAAACCACATTGCCAAGCAATTTGGCAAATTAAATGATTCATGGTTGAAATGGGTTTTAGTTTTTAAAATTTTAATGCCTTTTCTGTAGGATGGCAAAGGGTTGAATTCAAATCAGTGGCTAACAAGCATGGACTGTAATCAAACTCAGAAACTCTTATACCAACCAGCTCAGCTGCCTCAGCAGTAAGAAGGAATAAATGCTTTACGGTTCTAAGTTTGTTTTAATGCTTTCCCTGTAGTTGGGTGGCAATGGGTTGAGTAGTGCACTCGGGGAAAATATGTATGGTTCAAGTTCAACTGTGTGACACAGTCCAAGCAGCATAAAAAAAGGATAAGAGGATGATAATTCCATCATGGAAGTGAGAAGGAATAACACTTCTACAAATAATTATTTCACACGTACTATTTTCAAGCCTCTTCCAGCAATGATTCCATCATCTATATATCTTTTTAACATTGAGAATAAGAAAACTTAGGTCAAACTAAACCATAAAAGAGAATAAGCTAAATCCTTCTTCTTTTCTTCTCAATTTTGGATTGAATTGCAAGTCGAAGTGCAATTAGTCCGGACAGTTGGCAGGTCATATAAATAAGAATGCAATTCTTGGTTTTTGTGTTTTGATTTTTAATTTTAAATTTAATAACGAAAATGTGAAAATTAATCGGAAAGAAAAAATTAAAGAGGCACGTCGAGCACGGCCTGCATGGCCCAGCCTGTCCCGGGCTGTGCTAGGATCTGGGCGGGCCGGGCCGTTTGACATGTCCAGGTTACCTGGTAGGATAGTCTGCAAGTGTAAGTCGACCCTAAAAAGATGAGATAACGCTGTAATGATGATAGATGACAGTGGTAGTGGTAATGGTGATAGAGATGTTCTTTGACTCTGCGGTTTTGTGAACACATATTTGGTTTCCAGGAATTAAACAGAAATTAGTGTGAATATTTACAAATGGACGTATCTAGAACTCTGGACTGGTTGGCATATCTTTCCCATTTCTTGTCAGAAATTTGTAGGGTGTAAAATCTTAAATATCTTCATCCTTTCAAATTTGTTGCACAAGTAGATAATTATAGCTCTTGGATTTTCATGGAATTCTACTTCCATGAAGGCCCAGTTTTTCTCATTTCCATTACTTCGTTTTCTGCATACCCAGTTCGTCTTAAATTCATCTTTTTGTGTAGGTGACTAGAGACAGCTGTCCAATTATTTTCCACGACAATTTTATCCTCGCTGAAGAAGAGGTAATTTTTAAACTCATTTCTCTATCAAACGTATCTATTGTACAAAATGACTCACTTTATAAACCATTCCTACCAATATAAAAGCTGTCTTTAATAGTGTCACGACCCAAGTCCGACTTACGATAATCCAGGGCCGCGATCCATACTTACTCCCGTGAACTCTGAATTAACCTAAATTAAAACAGAATCTACAAGGGATAACATTCATTCATACCTATCAATTGTGCAAATTGCAGAAATATACATTGACAAAATCAATTTAAGATTTACATGTATACAAAATAAAGTTCCTTATACATGTATCATTTCTTTGCTTTCTTTCATCAAACACTGCATATTCAAATACTATATAGATTGTTGACCACTCAAGTTTTCAAAATATTACATTACAAAATAAATTTCAACTATCTCAAAAGGAATCCTCAAAAAGAATTGCCCAAAACATTCTTAAACTATTCGCAAACTCGAATACCCCTATCAAATGGTATTCCGACCATCCCATTCTATCAATCCTCCCGGAAGAATCGCAACGGTCTCCTCCGCTGCCGCTGGGGCTGCCGCCGGACCGGCATGGGTAATCAGGCCTGTAATGCCATCAATAAACACTAATGAACACGACGGTTCAACAATATATAAATAGAACTTATGATATCACATGTTAGTGCATATACTAAACTCATGCAATCAGTTTAGTAGATAATTCCAATTCTAGACAAGTCTAGGTAATTCCTAAAATGATAATAGTTGAGCACAATAAATCAATCAATAGACATATACAAGATGACAACTACCATAGCATTCATTTCATTTCATTTACCATCTTCCCTCAAAAGAATAATTCATCTTCCAAATGGAAGGCATCAATCAGTACCCATAGATACGATCGGAATTTGTGAGACTTACCAGTGTCCGGGCCAGGGACACTAGCATCACCACAGAGCTTCGGAACGCCCCCAAATCCATTTACTGCAGTAGGAATGGTCATTTGGCTCAGGGCGGAAGGACACACCATTCATGATCGTGGCCTCATGAAAAGAATTACTTGTTCATTTATTAATTCATTTGAAACTTAATACAGTAGTTAGGTAGTGCCAGACTCAAGAGCCAATACATTTCATTAATCAATCCATTTCTGAATTCAATTATGTACAGTGATTCCATTCTTAACATGGAAAGGAAATAAACGGTAACATCAATCTTATGAGATTGGAACACCGTGATACAGAATACAATACCATGAGGGAATCACTAATTTACACAATTCAACTCATTTCTATTTCAGTTCTAACCAACCATTTAGGTGTAACCGTTGGTTATCCAATGTATGTGTTATTCTCGATGGACATCACATTTGTATATTATATGTACGTTGGAGTCCCTGTAATTATCACCTATGGAGGTTTGGTCCATAAACAATTGACACTTTAACCCATTATTAATCCAAGGGTTCAATTCTTAAAAATTCTCTATTTGCATTAATTAGCCACCAAGCTAATTTAGAGGACATATAAGTGCCCAAAAAGCATCAATGTCTCCTACAAAATCGTCCGATCGATTGGCCAAATTTTCGGCCTCAATCAATGCCCTGTCCAGTACCAGGTTCGCTCGAGCGGACTCAAGTTCGCTCGAGCAAACTCAAACAGAGAAATGGTCGCTTGAGCAGATTCATATCCGCTCGAGCGCATTGATCCAGAGAGTGGGTCGCTCGAGCGAACTCAAGTTCGCTTGGGCGAACGCTTCAGAATTTCACTCCGAAATTCTGCAACTCTCTCTCTTCTTCTCTCCTTTCTCCATTCCATTACCACAACAACCTGCAATAGATTTGTACCTCATGTCCACTCCTCATTCATCATTTAATACACACATTAATAACACTTCTAATCACTCCATCAATCCACAAACAATCCATTCTAAAAATCAATGGAAATATACACAAACCCAAATTTATGAAATCTCCATTAAATGCTACAATGACTAACACCATTCACAAGTAGTGCTTATACTTGCCTCTAATGAAGTTCTTAGACAAAAAGCCCTCTTTCTTTGGCTCGGCTTGACACAAATCCTTCTCAAAGAAATCTCAACTCTTCAACAATGGAGGATGGCTTGAGGAAAAAGATGAAGATGGAGAATCTCTTCAAAAACCACACCCAATCTTCTTACTTGATGAGTGAAAAATGGAAGGAAGCAAGAGGAAGATGTAAGAAGTGCTCTCTAGGGTTTGCTCCAAATGAAGAATGAGTGAATGGGACTCATTTCATTCTAATATAAGGGACTGTCTCACTAAAACCCCCTATCATTAAGTCTATTTACATTTACCCTCTATTTGAGAAGGAGGAAAAGTGGGGGGGAGGGAAAAAAAATGGGGGAAAATGGAGGGAAAGTGGAAGTTGATGGTGTTTGGAAAGGAGGGAGGAAAAGTGGGGGGAAGGAAAATGGGGGTAAAATGTTTGTGGGGCCCACCTTAAAATTTTTCCCTCAAAAATGGGGGGAAAGTGAGGGGAAAGTGTGAGGGAAAGAGAGGAGGGGAGGGAATTTTACTAAAATGCCCTTATCACCTTTTCACTTTTTCACAAAGTAAGGGTAAATTGGTAATTTTCTCTCTACCTCACAAACAAACAAAACTCTACTTTTTCACTTTTCTTTCCCCTCTTTTTTTACTATCCAAACAAGAGGAGGGAAAATTAATTTTACCTCCCCTCCATTTTCCTTCCCCCTCAAATTTTCCCTCCCCTCCCCTCCCCTCCCCCCTTCCCAAACATAGGGTTAGAGTCAAATGAAGGCTCGTTTGACCAATTTCAAGTCGAACGCACTCGAGTCTATTATGAAAATTAATGTACTCTTCGAGATACACGCGTTGGTATCAAGAATTTCCGTATTTGATGAAATACGTGAAAACCCGTATTTACAAAAAGGTCTTTAGTTTACCTTGTTTGAGTCTAAACTCATTTCAATCAACTCAACTCCACTCAAATTCACTTCATTGAGCTTAATTCAATCATTTGAGATTAACCCATCTCATTTGTTCATTAACCACAATTAGCACAATTAATCATGTTTAAGTAACACTAATTTGGATTAATTAGCCTAAATTACGATTAGTCCGGGACGGGGTCTAACAAATAGTGAAGCAAGTTTTTTCATGTGTAATCTGTGGACATTGATGATTTATAGATGCATCAAATGGTAGACAAGATTTATACTTGCAGAAGGCTAGCAATCCTTAGGCAATAAGGAATGAGGATTAGGAAAATCCTGTCAGTCTGTGAAGAATTCCATGGTGGGATTACTAGCTAAATGGGAAAATCCTCAAGGAATCTATAAATAGGGAGATAATACAAGATTTAAGAACCATCCAAAATTGAAAGAGAAGGGGATTACATCCTCGGCTTTCCCATCTAGTCTGTGGCTTACATCAGATACAATACATGCTACCATGTGCAAGTTTAAGTAATCGATTTGATGATCCCCAATGCGGATGGGGAGCATTCCAAAATTTTCACAGAATGGATGACCATGCAATAGTTTTTTTCTTTTTTGGTAATCATAATGTAGTTCTTTTTTCTCATTTTGGATTGTCATTGTTTTACTTTGCTGAAACAAAATGTTAAAATCTATGCAGTTTAAGAGATTTCCCATCTTTGGTGAGTCTCATCATGATAACATAGATCACCTAACCCACCTGCACAGAATATTACACTTTTCAGACCTATACATATACTTGGAGCTCTGACTTGTGGTAGAGATCAAATGTCCATATGAGAACCGCCCACAAGTTTTAGATTTGAAAGCTGCTTTTATGGGCCCACCTGAATGCTCACCAATTACATGGGTAAAGTAGGATTGGTAGGTTTACAGTGGATTACGAGTGGATAAAAGATAAGCTTGATCGTAATCCTATCCATTATAGATAAGACAGTCAGATAAAGCAGATTTCCCCCAACAGCTATTCCATAATAATACCTCCCAATCCCACCTTTCCCAGTTGAATGAAATGCATCCAAGTGGACCCATAAAACTGGGTCTCAGTTTTAGATTTGAGTCCAGTTCCGAGCCAAATATTAGCCATGATAGAAATACTTGCTGTCTGTATATATTGCTATTAGGTCTACATCACCTGCAGAGGCCAAAATGTTGGCTGATATCTCAGCTCAAACTAACCTATATGAAGAAAATATTGAGAAAAAGACTAAAAACATATCAACCAATATTTTCAGCAGTTTGGTTTGTTGATTGGTAAAAACTAGCAATGCTCGTACCCTGACAGGAATGTACATTGGTTGCAAGCTGATGGTGTTTTTAAATCTGTGTAAAGTGACAGTTCTCCTGCTTTTACGATATTTCCTTCTTTCTTAATTCTTCTGTTTGATTTCCAGGGTTCTATATCCGAGAAACGAGTTACTGAACTTACTTTACAGGAATTCCTATGCTATGGACCCCAGAGAGAAGTTGGAAATGTATATCTATTCCCCTTTACTGTAGTGTGCTCTCTTCATACTGATGAGGGAAACGGAAGCACATTTGAGATATTTTGTTTTTTTTGTAGGGGGGAAAATCAATGTTTAGAAAAGCTACAGATGGGAGGCTTTTCAGCTGGAAGGTAGAAGACGATGACGCACTTTGTACATTGAAAGAGGCATTTCAGAAGGTCGACTCGTCTTTGGGTTTCAACATCGAATTGAAATTTGATGACAATGTAGTCTATGAAGAAGACGATCTTGTACATGTTCTTCAAATCATCTTGCAGGTATACAGTCTATTTAGACAAAAAGTGTGGATCCTCTCGTAGTGAATTTTTTAGCATTGATTTTATGAAATTAATTCTTCTTGTTTCATGTTATTTTTGGCACAGGTGGTGTTCGAACATGCCAAAGAGAGACCTATTATCTTTTCAAGCTTCCAACCAGATGCAGCACGGCTCGTTCGAAAATTACAGTGTGTTTATCCTGTAAGAGCTCTTCCTTCGATATTATGCCTTCAAACTAGTATAATTCAAGTGCATGAATAGTTTTGAAACTGCAGATTTAATGTCTGGCAGTATTTTGGATATAATGGTAACTGTAAGATTGCAAGTTTCCAATTTAAGTTGGTTATGTTTCTGTATTTACAATCTAATAGCTTGGAAGTCTTAGAAATAAATGAAATATACAAGATGGCAAATTTCATTTTGTAGTGGGTGGTGTTAGGCTAGCGATAAATAGGAGCATTTTAGGAAGCAAGTGCATTTTAGGAAATATGTGATAAAGGTATGATTGCAAATTTGCAATTGAGGGTACTTTCGCTGGAAATTCCCTCTGCCTTTCAGCTTTCTTGCATTCCTCATTGTTGACAGAGATATGGATAGAAGATTGAATTTATTGTATTTGATTTGCTCAATGTTCGCTCAATGAATCCAGAGAGAGTTCGCAAACTCTCAGATAGTTCATGACACATTATTTTACCATCGAATAGATAGGATTTTGTTGTTTTAGTGTTTATTAGTTGAACTCTTTTAGGCAACCCCAAATTGATGGGATAATTCTCAGATGATGATGATGGAAAGTAAAAATGACGTAGAAGAAAGAAAAAAGTTGGAATTCTAATGAATAAGCACATGCTAATAAATTGTATAATTATAGTGGATAGTGATTGTTTAGCATCTATTGCTGCAACACTGTTACTTGTTAATATTTTCTTAGTGGAGCCACTCATCTAATGGGCAGCACAATGGCTGGACCAGAGAGAGAGAGAGAACTATTGATCTGATGGCCTGATCATAACCTCTTGACTTTAGGACTTCTGTGTGTTGAATGGGGACAGTTGCCATTTTCCCCTTTCAACACACAAGTCCTAAAGTCAAGAGGTTATGATCATGCCATCAGATCATAACTTCTTTTTTTCCTGTGGTCCAACCACTGTGCTGCCCATTAGATGAGTGACCTCCACTATGAAAATAATACGAGTAATATTGTTACAGCGATATACAGCCTGAAGTCCTGAACACACTGAAGTTCTATACCGCCTATTTTGAGGTTACCATTCAGATAGATGCCCGAGCAGATAGAATGATGAATAGAGTTCTGTTACAAAGCTTCGATAGCTATAATTTGACTCACTCTTAGTAAATGAGGTTTAAAGTTTGAATTATGTGGGCAGTTTTGATCGGAATGTATCGATACTAAATATGTTGGATTTTACAAGAATAAGTGTATATTGCAATGTTGAATGCAAATATAATTTTTGGCCTGGGAATAATATGGCTAACAAAGAGTAGGCATTTATAAATCATATAGATTACATTAATTATTAATTTTCTTAGGTCTTAAGTAGTAGTATATAAGAAAGTTCTGAAGTATCTTGGGATTTTATCTCGAACTGGAGTAGGTATCTTTGATTGATGTATCTGCTGGATGATTTGGATATGTGAGCAAGTAAACTATTTGAATGACATTGGTATTGACTAAACCAGGTTTTCTTTCTCACGGATGGAGGATCAGAACTTTATACTGATGCGAGAAGGAACTCCTTAGATGAGGCCATTAAACTGAGCGTGGCCTGTGGTTTACAAGGGATAGTATCAGAAGTCAGAGCCATTTTTAGAAATCCAGGAGCAATATCCAAACTCAAAGAAGCTAACCTTTGCCTTCTAACCTATGGTCAATTGAAGTATGTCTGCATTCTTTTTCCATCAGTACAATTTCAATTTAACCTTGAGTTTTCTATGCACCACCCTTCATAGACTTGGGTTTGATTTGGGTAACATGGCCTCGTTACTGAGTTAAATTTTAAGGCCAATTTTTGCTATTTGTTCTGTCCTATACATAAGCTGGCCCATGGTGGAAGGAGCATACGGTTCAATTGGAAGGTGCTCAGTGTCACAACCAAAAGGTTTCAGGGTCCACTTTTCTAGTGTGGGATGTTGATCTGTTGGCCATCATGGAAATGCTTGATAGAGCTGCAAGATGTTCTCTTACATATGATCCTATCCATCTGTTGGAAGATGGAAAACACAACATATCCACATTAGAATTGAGAATAAAGTTTGGCCCACTCAACTCTGTTGGGTTAAGCAAGTGCTTGATCCAACATTGAACATTTCTTTTAGTTTTAGATAGTTTACCATGTAACATCTGTTCTATACATCTATCCAAGTTTGATATGTTATAATAAGCACCACAAAAAGCTCCCACTCCATATCAATGTGTAATCCTATTTAGTAGGAGTCAACCACAGGAGTGATTTTTTTGTTAACCAACCCAGTTCTGACAAGGTTGCTTAATTTCGTGCATTTCAGCAATGTTCCGGAGGCTGTTTACATGCAGCACTTGATGGGAATCAATGGTGTGATCGTGGATCTAGTGAAGGAGATCACAGAAGCTGTTTCAGATTTCACCAAGCCAGATGAAGGGGGAGAGGGATTATTGCATGTTAGGGAAGGAGAAGGGCAGATAGCAGCCGTCACAAGGCCTAATTTCTCTCAGCGTGAGCTATCTTTTCTACTGAAGCTCATACCTCAGTTGATACAGCCTTAGGGCAAAACACCCACAGAGAATCTTTATTGGTGAAAAGGAAAGAACTCTGTATAAAATTCTTCATTGTAGTGGTGGGCTTATCTCATGGGCATTATTGTATAGTAAATGCTTTCAATTTTTTTTTACTACCATTGAAATTCATACATCAACATTGGAAGGGGACCTCCTCTTGTAGCACTAAAATCTTTGTCAATGTTACAACCCATATCTTTAAAAAATCCGTTCCGTCATTGTTCCTGATTGTTAATGTTACTTCTACCCCTTTGGGCTTCTCTCTCTTTACATTTTAGTTAAATTATTGGTCCTGTGAAACTTTTATATAGTTGTATTTGACAACTGACTGAGATCAATGAATGGTATAAAGAAATTCAGAGTCCCCAAGGAAGTGCCATCTCAAGTACATGTGACACCAGGTGAGCTTGCACAATTGGGGGTGTGACCAATCAAAGCCACTCACATTTTCAGGTCTTGAGTGCTGACGAAGCGACCACGCCGATTGTCCAATGATCTGATGTGATGTAATGCCATTGTGGTCCAAGTAGGGCTATAGCTTTGGGTGTCTCATGACAGATGAAGTTGCTATGTAACATGTCTGAACAAAAATGGTACGAATGCTACAGCATCATTTGCTAAGTCAAATCAGACTGTTCCAGCAGCGAACAAACTACTTTGATGATGACATGGGAAGAAATGCGAAAGCACTAACAGCCTATTCTGACCTTCATAAAGAAAGTGCGGGTAACTCAATCCAAGTCGATCAGAGCCGTTCATCATCTGTTCATTTGATAAAGGTGTCCATCCTCTGGTCATATGATCAAGGTGTCCCTCCTTGCCTTCTGAGACTGCAGAGTGAACGAGACAGGGTCAACTTCCGGTAAGCAATCTCAGATTCCACATCGGATGGTTTACATATTCATTCAATTAAATGATCTGGATTATCTACTTGTTCTTTGTCATAACTAGTTATAGGCAAAGGGATGCTGGCCTAACCAAGTTCTCAGGACCCAGATGGAACCAAATTACCTCCAGAGTCCTGGATGAAGTGGCAATGGATTATTGATAGGTTCCTTTCCTAGGATAGTTTTCAAAATAAATTTGTCTTTCTGGGACTTGCATATTGAGCAACGCCAAAAAATGAACCCGAATTTGTTCAATTTGTTCATTAGCAAGAAGGTTTTGCCTTATAATCCGATGACCTTGTCTTCTTTCTTTTTTCACTCTCTCCAAGGCCCTGTTTGGATCCTCTAAACTCTTGCTCTATGCTCAATCTACTTGTAGGGCCTGTTTATTTGCATAAAATACATATGAATTCTTGGTGAACAGAGCTCTACGAAGGATTATTAAAGAGGCAAAGGGTGAAGTATATGAGATAGAGATGTAGGTAGGAGCTTAACTTTTCTAGGTATCGAGTTATTGGGTAATGGTTGGGCATTCATTTCCCATCTTCCCATTATTCAATTTCCATTAAACAGGTGGTTATTTGAAGATCATTTCCGGACATTCACCTTTGGTGCTTCGTTTTTAATCGATTATAGAAGTACAATTCTAGGTATTCAATTACATGAAACAAAATAGGCCCATCACCCAGGTCAAATTACATGTAACTATGTTTATTTGTAACTGGTTAGGCAAAGAACAAGAACAACTGATACTTTGAAGTAACTCGGTTTTCTGAATGCACTAATCCTTATTATTTATGTGTACTAAGATCCAAATGGCCATTTGTTAGACCCCGACCCGGACTAATCGTAATTAAGGCTAATTAATCCAAATTAGTGTTACTTAAACATGATTAATTATGCTAAATGTGGTTAATGAACAAAATAAGATGGGTTAATCTCAAATGATTGAATGAAGCTTAATGAAGTGAATTTGAATGGGATTGAGTTAATTAAAATGAGTTTAAACTCGAACAATGTAAACTAAGGACCTTTTTGTAAATATGGGTTTTCACGTATTTCATCAAATGCGGAAATTCTTGATACCAACGTATGTATCTCGAAGAGTACATCAACTTTCATAATACGCTTGATTCCATTTGACCTAAGATTGATCAAATGGGTCTTCATTTGACTCAAAATGTAAATAGACTTAGTGGAAGAGGGTTTTAGTAGAAAAGTCCACTTATATATGCTAAAAGATGAGTTCATTTTTCCTTTCTGGCAAACCCTAGACACTTCCTCTTCCTTTCTCTTCCATTTTCTACATCAAGTGTAGAGATTGGGAATGTTTTCAAGTGGTTTTGGGTGAAGGCTTCATCTATTTCATCTTCTCCATTGAACTTCCCCCATTGTTGAAGAGTTAGAGCTTGAAAGAGAACCCAAGTTTCCTTCTTTTGAACCATAAGTAAGTAGTTAGTGTTTTTATAGGATTTTGAAGTTCCATTTAAGGATTAGAAGTGATTACTAGCATGAATAGCTCATAAGAAACCATTTGGCATGTCTTCATGTATTAGAGTTTGAGTCTGAGGAAGATTGTGTCAAACCAAGCCAAAGAGAAAGGGCTTTTGTCTAAGAAGCTTTAATAGAGGCAAGTATAAGCATTTACTTGCGATTAGCTTTGAATACTGTAGAAGATTCATAGTATTCCATTGAGTTGTAGCTTTTGTGCATTTCCATTGAATGCTTAAATGGATTTGTTGTTATGGATTGATGGAATGAGTAGAAGGAGATGGTTATTGTGTGCATTAGATGGTAAATGAGGGGTGGACAGGAGGTCCAAATCTATTGCAGGTTGTGGTAATGGAATGGAGAAAGAAGAAGTTGAAGAAGACAGAGAGAGTTGCAGAATTTCGGAATGAAATTCTGAAGCGTTCACTCGAGCGACCCGCTCTTTGGATGAGTGCGCTCGAGCAGATATGAATCTGCTCGAGCGACCACTTTTCTGTTTGAGTTCACTCAAGCGACCACTTCTCTGTCTGGATCAGTTCGAGCGAACTTGAGTCCGCTTAAGCGAACCTAATACTGGACTGGGCATTGATTGAGGGTGAAAATTTGGCCAATCGATCGGACCTTAGTTTTCAATTTTTGTAGGAAACATGGATGTTTTTAGACATATAAGTGTCCTTTGAATTAGTTTTAAAGCTAATCAAGGAATAACTGAGTTTGTTGATAATTAAGAACAATACAAGAAGAATACTTTGATAGATTCATTGATCGAATAGTTAATTGATTATGGATTAGACCTCCATAGGTGATAATCACGAGGACTCCAATGTGCATATAAAATATAAATGTGATGTCCATCGAGAATAATACGTACATTAGATAACCAACGGTTATACTTAAATAGTTGGTTGGAACTGAATTAGAAATGAGTAGAATTGTGTAATTAGTAATTCTCTTATTGTATTGTATTCCGTATCATTGTGTTCCAATCTCATGAGATTGATGTTACTGTTTATTCATCTCCGTTGTTAAGAATGGAACTACTGAATTGGATTGCATCCAGAAATGGATTACTCCTTCATATGTATTGACTATTGGGTCTGACACTACCTAGCTATTGTAATAAGTTCTAAATGAATTAATAAATGAACAAATGATTCCTTCCTCGAGGCCGGGGTCATGAATGGTGCGCCCTTCCGCCATGAGCCAAATGACTATTCCTACTGCAGTAGATGGATTTGAGGCGTTCCGGAGCTCCGTGGTGATGCTAGTGTCCCTGGCCCGGACACTGGTAAGTCCCACAAAATTCGATCGTATCGATGGGTATTGATTAATGCCTTCCATTTGGAAGATGAATCCTTCCTTTGATGGAAGATGGTAAACGAAATGAAATGAAATGAATGCTATGGTAGTTGCCATCTTGTATATGTCTAATGATTGAATTATTGTGCTTAACCATTGTCATTGCAGGAATTATCTAGATTTGTCTAAAATAGAGATTGTTTACTAAACTGATTGCATGAGTTTAGTACATGTACTAACATGTGCTATTATAAATTATGTTTATACATTGTTGAACCATTGTGTTCATTAGTGTTATTTATGGTATTACAGGTTCGATTGCCCACGCCGGTCCAGCAGCGGCCCCAACGACAGCGGAGGAGACCGCTCCGGTTCCTCCAGGAGGACTGATAGAATGGAACGGATGGGATAACATTTGAACGGTTATCCGAATGCGTAGTGGATCGAAAAAATTTTAGAGAATTCTTTTTGAAATAGTTGAAACTCATTTTGAAATGTAAAATTTTGAGAACTTGAATAGTCATCAATCTGCGTAGTGTTTGGAAATGCTAGAGTTGATGAAAAGCAAATGAATGATAGAAATGATACATGTATAAAGAACTTTATTTTATATACATGTAAAATCTTAAATTGATTTTGTCAATGTGTATTTCCGCAAATTGTACAATTGACAAGTATGAATGAATGTTATCCCTTGTGGATTCTGTTTTAACTTCGGTTAATTCAGAGTTTACAGGAGTAAGTATGGATTGCGACCCTAGATTATCGTAACTCGGGCCCGAGTCGTGACACCATTGGTTTCATTTGGGCTACTCATGTTTGCTTTTCTGAAAGCTGGTTTCTGTCGCCTTCACGGGTAGCTCTGCCTGTTCAGTTTGTTTTATGTCAAAATTCTATGAAGAAAGACTTCTTGGTCTCCAAGAACCAGTTACAGTATTGCGGTATTTTTCTGCAAAATGACAATTGTAGGCTGAAATCTCACAAAGAAAATGTATTCAATCCAAAGAAGGTTAGGTCTAAACCTTGACCTCAGATGGTTGTCTTTAGATAGAAATGTAAATGGCAGTTCACACATAATGCAAGTAATTTTACTCCCTATTTCAGGAGTGGACGAGTTTCTTCAACACCCAAGATGTGATTGCCCTCATTCATAAATGAATCTGGAATAAAATATTTGTAATAAAATGAAGAGCAAACTAGACTATTCCAACCATAGTAACCTAGTTTGTATTAATTAAGTTCAAAACGTTGAACTAGTATTTTTGAATAATTATAGATTTGAGGAAGCACAACTTATTCGAGAATGTTGTCCAAGATAGATTGAAATGGCGAAATAGAACTAGTTTAGCCGACTCCAACATAAGGATAAAGCTTTGATGATAATGCCGACTTTTGAATAATAATAATTATTATATATATAATTTTTGCTCTAGTAAATATTCAGCCACACACACTCACCCGTGTCACTCACCATTGTGCCACTAGTGGATTGGTACTATTAAGTAGATTGGTCTTCCACTTCCTAACTTAAGCTTTTAAGATGTATTGTCTAGTCGAACTTGACATGATACTAGAGTCATGTCAGGTCTCAAGTCCAAACCCCAGGGAGACATTGTCCCCCTAGGTCACGTGAGTAGGCACATCGCATGGGTAGGGACGCGTGGGTTGAGAATTTGAATGGCTGGGGGTGAGGTGTTAAGTGGATTGGTCTTCCACTTCATAACAAGCACTACTTTTGAATCATTCACAATTTGAATCTTTAAGTAGTTAGATATTAATTGATTCTCTCAATAGTTCGTTATTATTTTTTCTAGCTTGCAAATTGGATCAAACTAGTTCAATTTCATTTGGGACTATTATCCTACTACTATTTGTATTCAATCTGTGTATTAATGTTTTATGCCTACCCATGTTCTGAACAATTCTTTGTCATCGCTACAATAGAAATTAGGGATTTTTACAGAAAAAAAAATATTGCAATTGGGGGAAATGATGAAGGGCTCAAACATTCATAGTGACGGCAAAGGGCTTCCCACCACTTTTTCATTTTTATATTTTGGGGAATTTGCCCCCTTCCACGATATCACCAAATGTCGGGTTATTCAAGGATATCGTGGAATGTCCTTTTTCGTAAAATTCATATATCGGACTATTCTTTATTATCACTGAATGTTGGGTCATTTCACAATATCATGGAATGGAGGCCCTCTACTGTTGTTATTAAGTATTTGCACCCTCCATTGTTTAACTTGGATCTTAAATTTTCATAAAAATCCCTAGAAATCATTAAAAGAGGTCATATGTGCAAATTTCATATACCATTTTCTTCTATGCATAAGCTTTAAAAAGGTCATTTAGGGTTAGTCATAGTAGCGAGGGACACAGTAATGATGTAGGTATAAATTAGTTGCATTATCTTCAAACCATGCAAATTGAATCAAAATATATTGAACTAAAAATCAGATTCTTTCGTTGAAACAAGTGAACTCTAAATAATGAGTTACAAATAAAAGGAGGAGAAAAAAAAAAGGAGCTAAATGAACCTACTAATGGCTTGGCCCACTGTTAGACCCCGACCCAGGCTTAGTATTTTTAATAATTATTTTAGCCATGTTTAGTTTTTTAAGTGGGATTAAATGATGATTAGCTTTGGTTTCTCGCTAGAATAGCATTTTGAATAGCTTTTGGGAATTTCGAGAGCGTTGAGTCAGGTTTGACCGGGCCCGGGGTGGCCTGTGTGACGCATGCTCGTGTGGGAATCTGATTTTTTATTTCAAAAAATATCGATTTTGATCTTTTTGGATTTATTATTTTGATTTCAATAACTTTGATGTTTGCTCTGTGTGTATTTAGACCCCATAAACCATGTTTTTCAGCAAAAAGGGCAAAACGGTCTTTTCACCTTAAAATCTGTGTATGAATTTCAATGTTTGCAAAATCATGTGAAAAATATATTTTTTGTAACTAGTCATTTCGACGATCATTTTTCCCTTTTTCGTCAATCTCATCCGGGACCGACAAAAGGGAGTTTTAAGCCTTTGAAGCTATATGACCTGGTGGGGCCCACACCCCACCCAACTTAAAGAGGAACCACGTGTGCTACTCCCTCCTTTTTCTTCATTTCGTTTCAAACTAGTCAAGACCCAAGAGGAAGCCAGCCCTTCTTCACAACTTCTCTCCTCTTGCATGTTGGGTTTCCTTAATCAAAATAGAGTTTTGAGTGTGCCAAACTTCTTCTCATCTCTCAAGCTTCCCATTGGTACATTTTTCAAAGGATTTCAGCTGGGCTCATCTTCTCTTTGAAATTCTTCTCCATTTTTAGAGCTTCAAAAGGTAAGCAATGGCTTCTTTCTTGCAACCATGGTTTTATTGAGCCTATTAGAGCTCAATCTTCATGCATGCAAGGCTTCCCAAGGAGGAACCCTTTCTTTTTCAAATTTCTTGGATTTTGAACTCTTTTCATGGGGCTTCTTGTAGATTGGAGTTCAGCTTGAGAGAGGTGTGTTAGGAGATCTCCTTTGAGTGCATTTTGAGCCAAGGCAAGTAATTGAATGTAATATGGTTGTGCATGCAATGTTTTATGGGTTTCTGTTTTATGGGTTTCTAACTTGATTTCTTGATTTCAATCTTCATTGCTTAATCTTGTTTTGTCTTGGAGTTTAGCTTACTAAACATATGTTTTAATGCTCTTACTTTGTGATTCATTTTATTAGATTTAGATCTGAGATTGTCTTTTTTAAAAATTGAAATTTATGAATGATTGTTAAAAGTGAATCTTGAAATTTTATGAGGTATTGGTTGTTGAATTTTGGAGTATTGTTGTGAATGAGTGGTTGATGAAAAGAGGAGGAGCTGTAGGCTCATCTTCGTGCAGGAAAAGAGGAGTGATAAGAACAAGTGTTTGAGGAAAGAAGAAACTGAAAACAGCTTCAGAAATACATTCTCGCAGCTAGTCGGTCAGGTGTCGGCTAGCTGACTGCCAACCGACAGGCGACCGAACCATCTCAGTTCCATTTCCAAAATGCTTCATTTTTATCAGATCTTGAGGTGTCGGTCAGCCGACAGGTGACCGAACCACTTCGATCCCAATTCCATAATGCTATTTCCCTATCTTGATGGGGCGGTTAGCTCTCGGTCAGCACTCGACTAACTGACCTGCTCAGTGTCAGCTAGCCGACGGCCAACTAACAGGTGACAAACTTCACCAAGAATTTCTGAAATGAAGAGAAAAGTGGGTTTTCAATCCCAATTCCTTTTGGACCCTTCCTAGTCGATGTATACATATTGATATCTTAAATGTAGTTAAAAATTGGGCACCACCTAAACAAACGAATGACATGAGGCCTCAAAGTGTATATTAACTCGACGGTTACGGTCCTAAGGGATTGATGTGGAATTGTGAAATGAACTGGTGATTTCTAAAACCTAAAACCTCGTTTTGTGAATCATTGCGTAAAACGTGTTTTATATACATCGTGTCGGGACTCCTATTCGTGAATTATCGTGAGTCAGTGTGCATCCTTGATGTAGTGTGAGTAGTTCCCGAATTAAAAACGTAGCAAGCATGATTTTGAAAGTTAGTGTGTATTTATGTTCTTATTGGCACCATTCAGCTTAGACGACCTTGTCGGTCTGATCAACCGCCTTGGGTCCTTAAATACTTCGTGCCAACTATAGCTTGAAATATCGTACATGTCTATCTAGCCCGTTCCACGGCGGGACTCGTGAGTGATGCACAGCTATACTGGGTCATGATCGTGTGTGCTCCTTTCACCTTGTGTGACGGAGAATCTATATCGTAAGTGCTCTCGTTACCTTGTGTGACGGATAACATAGCTCTGTTTTGAGTTACTCATTCTATTTGGTTTCTTTCCATTGTATTTGTTTTATAAATTGCAAAGTATTGATTTATAGCATGATTATACTTAATTCTATTACCTGCCAGACCGTCGTGTTTGAGACCCTTCTTTTTTTGTGCTCAGATCCCAGTAATGTTGCCCCCAAGGAGGAGTACGAGGAGGCAGTAGTTAAGCAGCCCGTTGGGCAAGAGTGGGGTTGGGGCACGAGATGCACATCATATTGGGGACACATCTAGCTTTTATTTTGGGACTTTGTCATTAGCCATTGTTGGCTTGTTCTTTTGGAAAATATGTAAAACTTAACTTTGCCTTTGATGTGATGTAAGCTTTAACAAAAACTATGGGTATGCTAGTGATGTTTCTCTCTCTAACATGAGTTTATGAATACATATATATTCTCTCTTTCTTGAAAGTGATTTAATTGTGTGTTTGCTTTACGCTTCCGCAAATCTATCCATGTGTGTGATTAGTGTGAAATCATCATCGCGGAAACCTGTGCGAAACTAATTAACATATGCGAGGCGGAATTTTCTGGCCCGCCGCGCCGCGACACCGGATTAAGACGGGTCCCGATCTAAGGTCTTGACACCCTCAATGACAGGTACCAAATAGCAAACCGGAAACTTGAATACAATTTAGACGAAGTATGAGCCATGCACATTTTCCCAATTTAAATATCACAATGTAACTTGATAGCTGTGCATCCAAATACAGAAGTGAAAGTGGAAGTTCTCCTATTTAATGGGTGGGAGCAATTTTGGATGAGCTTCTACTAGATTGCAATGAGATGATTGAGAATAACTTTTGCCTAACCAGCAGTAGAGGAAAGAGGGCACCTAATGACAGAATATGTATATGTTATTTTAATGATAAAAACATAGTGTGTCTCAGGAGGATAGAAACCTAAGTGAGGTCCACCGGTGATAGTACCAAGAAAGTGCTACCAACAATGATGAGAATCACAACCACTGTTCGACTCTGCCAACAAAGGAAACAACTGTGGTACCACCATCAGCCCATGATTGAATATAGAAGGGACCCCTGACCCAGCAGATAGTTAAAATGAGAGGGGCCCACCCATTTTCTTATGATGGGGCAGCTCCAATCATACATATAAAGATGGATCCAGCAAAAATAATGAAAACTAGAGTGAGTCCTACCTATTGATATAACTAATAATGGTGCCCACCCCAAAATAAGAACACTGCCATTTATTTTCGGGCTTCTTTAACCCCAACTAAAATCTTAATAAAAGGGTACAAGATAGGAGAAGGATATGAGGTGTAGATGTAAATGACAACTCGACTTTTCTAGGCACTGAAATACTAGGTGATGGGTGGTGGGCAAGTATTTTCAATCTTCACTTCATTTACTTTCCATTAAAGGAGAGATTATCTGATAATCATTTTTTTATATTCTCTTTAGGACCTTTGTTTTTAATCATGTATAGCATGAATTTCTATGTACTATGCAAACAAACATGCCCTAAAAGTAAAATCTGGATCAGTGTATATGATTGGAATGGAATAAAGCAAATGGGCTTCTTACTTATCAAAGGGATGGTAAGAATGCCAAGATATGATCATCTTCCAAATCATTGAAGTATGTTAGGATTTTGAACACTTAATCATCTTTTTTTTTATTTTTTATTTTTTCCTTTTATGAGAACACTTAATCCTCTTTGAACTCCCAAAGGATGGATATTCTTTAAAAATATTAAGGGCCCTTCTATTTGGAGGTTTTTTTTTTTTAGGAGAATCCAAAGTGTAAGAAACTTTTGTCGCTGAGTCACATCATATCTTTAGAGCAGTTGAAATTCATTATTTAAATGCTACAATTCTAAAAATTAATTTTCTAAAAAGTCACTTTTGAGTTTTGACTTTCGAAATTCTTCAAAATATAAACACTCTAAGGGCACGTTTGTATACACATCCTTTCCGCGGAAAGGGAAAATTATCACGTCAGCAAATTATATAGAAATGAAAACCCTGGAAAAAGGATTTTCGTAGAATTTAGAAATTCATATTTGGTGAATTCCGCGGAAAGGGGAAATTGCCACGTCAGCAAATTCTATAGAAATGGAAACCTTGGAGAAGGATTTCTGTACAATTTAGAAATTCATGTTTGGTGAAAAAAAATTTCCTCATTGAATTGGTGTTAATGTTGTTTGGTGCGACTGTGGATTCCTTATAAAAAATGAAATTTTCTTATTTTGTGAAATAGTTTTTTGAAAAAAAATAACATAACATGTATATTATTTATTCAACATCAAATAATAATTTATCTAAAAAAATAAAAAATGAAAGAATTGTAGGGTTTTTGGTTGAAATGGACAAGAGTGAGGAAAAGTGACATCGAGAAAATTTATTTCTCATGCCCCCCATAGGAAATCTATTTTCACCATTATAAAGGAAGATGCTAACGAGGCAGCAGGGAAGCGTTTCCGTGGAATTATTCCTCATCAAACACATGAAAAATAAATTTTCTGTAAAAAACTGTCCATTTTTCCACCAAAAAATATTACACAATTATACCCTAAATGTTAAATTGCATTTGAGCATTTTTTAACCACACGAATCCTCAAAATTCCAATGCCCAGGCCCTGAGTTAGTCTGAAATGGCTGAAATTGCTGATGAGTTGGGCCACATGTGAAGGCCATATTTTATCACCCTGAATAGTGCATTCACTTATTACTTGGCAAATAAAGTGCTTCCCGTCACTCTGACAGCCACATCAGTGATCAGTGATGTCAGATGAATGAAAATAATAAAGGAATCATTTACATCACAAGCATTAAAAGTATTCATGTCGGTGACCTACCAATACAATGACACAGTAAAAAAACAAAAAACAAAAAACAAGAGAGAAGATCACTTACGTTACTCTAATACCAGTGTTGTAGTCACCATTTCATGAAACCCATGTTTCCCAACAATAATAGTTAAATAGTTAAGCCGGCTGGGTCATAAAGACCTTGCAAGTGGGTGGGAATGGGACTCATCCCTATCCTAAATATGTTTGTTCGCCCGAGATTTAAGAAAAATGCTATTTGGGTTAACTCTCAGCCAGAATTATGGTCCGAATTTCGAAAATAAAAAGGTGAAAAGACATTTGAATAAGTGAGTGAAGGCCATTTGAGGATAAATATGACATTACAATGCAATTCGGGCAAAAGTTCAGGCC
The DNA here is from genome assembly GCA_029852735.1 of Persea americana. Taxonomy (NCBI): domain Eukaryota; kingdom Viridiplantae; phylum Streptophyta; class Magnoliopsida; order Laurales; family Lauraceae; genus Persea; species Persea americana. Next base: position 59,767,084 of record CM056816.1, on the reverse strand, counting down.
CGGAGTCTGCCCATGTAGCATTGCTCAAGGTTTAAATCATGTGCATGTCACTTTTTGTTACTCGAGGGCTTCCCATCTCTTTAGAGGTCTACTTTGCTCACCTCTGGACATGATTCAGACTCCTATGGCTGGGTACCTTAAATAAAAACTACTCATGAAGGCTATAAAAGAGTTTCTTAGGAGAACAGTTCTCATTTGATTGCCCAAGGTTCTTCCCATATGTATGGGCTTCCTTCCTACTTCTATAGATTTTCTTTATGTGTGTGCGGGCTCCCATCCCACTGTAGTGGATTGTTTCCCCTGTGTGTGTGGGGGCTCTCAATTGGATTCGGCCGCCTTAGTTGGGTTATAAAAAAAAAATAAAAATGTATCCCCGGCTTATTGATTAGTCAACCGTATATCAACACTTGAGGGATAGTTACGGACAATCTTGGGACTGTTATAAATATATGGTTGGCGAAATCAATGAGCGCATGGGGCTTTCTATGGGTATCATGTGTGGGCACATGGTCCGTATCCGACAAATAGTAGGCCCAATACCTAATGAGCTTGGTTTGGTTAATCTTGGGACCTGACCCGGCCCATGAAATCACCCTGACCTGAGAAACTTTTCAATGGAAATAGGGTATGCTGTATTCCCTTCTAGAAGTCATATTGCATACACATTTCCTAGATACCCATTTTTCCAATGTGATCTCATATCTTCCTTGACGGGCAAGACATATCGGCACCCCTGAATTCCCAACATTGACAAAATACTATTTGCTTTGAAATGAAGAAAACGGCCATAGAATTTCTTAGGAATTGGGGGATGAGTCCAAGGGGTTTCATTATGAAGGCATTCTTTTTTGACTTTCAACCTCTGTCCCAATTAAAGAAGATTAAGTAGTTCCTCATTTGATCTTGGTTTTTTAATCTTTGTGTCATCTGTCACACGTCACACATTTTCAACAGCCTTGATATTTTCTAACTATTTGTGTGGTCGGTATTTCTTTTTTTCAAAATTCTTTTTGTGGGCCACCTGTGATGAAGTCAAGCCATTGGGGTGCAACAGCTGCGTCACACCCATGACCCCACCAGGACATGTGGCTTGATCACATTGCGCAGTTTAGTTTAGGCAACTAATGAGATCATAATCAAAGTTTAGGTCAATTTAATAAAAATGAAATGAAAGTTTAGAAGAAGGGTGTTTTTACTGCTGACCTGGTTGAACCCCTCATTAGTTGCTTTAAAAATGGAAGCCTCTTGTATAAACTATAAAAGCTACAGGCTTTGGCAATCATAAGTTACCAAGATTCTATTTAATGGGTCTTCCTCTTTTGAATGTGTACAGCCCTCGGACAAGAAGTTCAGGTTGACCGATCAGCCAATTCAGCCAAGGATCAGATTGAGTCGACCTCACATCATAACGGGTATGGGCTTAACCCTAACATGACCCACATATTAATTGGGTTAGAAATGTCAAAATGAACACTTTTAGGGCACGTTTGGCAACAGTCCATGTTAGGGGGAGGAATCCTCTCTTCAGAGGATTCTCTCCTTCTCTAAAGAATAAACACATCTTCAAGTAGGAATCCTAATGATAGTTCCAGGTTTGGATGGAGGACGGATTCCAACCATCTGTAAAATGTTTGATCCAATGGACGCTTTTACAAATATCTCAATATATAGCAAGGACCAAATGTTGAAATTTGGTCACCTTACCATATTTGACCTTCCCGAACTAATGACCGGTTCCGATCATGATTTTGGACTCAACATAAATCGGAAAATTTGGTAAAACAAACTGTTTTTTATTCTTGCTTTCAATAATAGTGTAAACTGTTCGGACGTTTTGGCACATATCTCGAGATATAATAGGAATCAACGGCTGAAATTTCGTCACCTTACCATGTTCGACCTTTCAGAACTAATGACCAGTTACGATCTTGATTGTGAACCTCACATAAATCGGAAAAGTTGGAAAAACGGACTGTTTCGATTCCCGTTTTCAATAATAGTATAACGGGTGGACGTTTTGGCACATATCTCAAGATATAAGAGGAATCAACAGATGAAATTTGGTGAGGTGGCCGTTCTGGAGTTGTTAAAGGTAACTAACAGTTTGGAACTTGATTATGGGATCCAAAAGGTACATTTCTAAAGCAAAAACTTATTAATCCCACATTGCAGCTCTCTTCACTGTAGCATTACTGTAGCTCCACCTTTCTTCTATTCCATAGATTCTATGCGTCCAAGGGGAAGGGGTCCGACTTGCAGAATAATCAGTAGAGAAGATTATTTCCGTCTGTCCTCTTCAAATCCGTGCCCAGCCAAACGTGGGAAATCCGCCATCGCACCGAAAAGTAGGGAGGAACCCTCTGCAATGACTGTTGCCAAACGTATCCTTGAATCTTAGGTCAGGCTGAAACAGAGAAGTAAAATAAATTGGGTTTAGTCCGATTCGGCTAGTTGATGGCTTGTGTACCATGTACAGACTCAAAATGAACTCATCCTAGTACTTATTAATCAGGTACAAAAATAAATTAAGTTGAACTCAACCTTCTTGGGTACCCCCGTCAAGAGGGTTGGATCCTATAAGAGAGCCCGCACAAGCGGTAAGAGAAGCCACTATCAAGTTGAGTTGGTGGGTTGGGTTTTGGAATTACCACTCCTGCACGCAACAAAAGAGTGCGCACTGACGTTTAAAATAATAACGAAGTATAAAAATAAGAAGTGGTAGACTTTCGACTTCCTAAAATTAAGGGACAAAGACAGCCAAAGAGTATGAATTTGCGAGTTGTAACCTTTGTAACTGCTGCACAATTTTTAGACGTACATGGTTTGCAAGGTTTGTAACAAGATGCATTTGTAACATGTGACGTTTCTAAGCAATCTCATTTGTAACTGCCGCACAAATTTTAGGTGTATATGTTTTTCAAGGCTTGTATTAAGAACACCTACAATTCAGGCATCCAAACCATTGATGTGATGAGCCCAACTAACCCAACAAATCTCTCCCTTTGTCTATAACAATGGGTACCTTTAGATCAATAGTATAGATCAATTCAAGATGGTCACTGCCAATCAACAGTGGGTCCCGATTGATTGACGGGCTTGATACGTTTTAGGTTATGGATTTAAGATACGATCAATACATATGGATGAATTGGTCATTATTTCAAAAAAAAAAAAAAAACTTGTATTGGTCTGTATCATCCCATATATACCAGCAAAATTCATATCAGCCTGGTATTTATATTTTTCTTGAAAAATCAATATGTATTGGCCGATATTTAAAACTATGTCAAGAATAAATTAGATGTACCCATATCACATGAGCTGTGCATTTGTGTGCAATCCATTTTTAATGCCGAATAATGGTTGGTTGATCCCACACCTCCTGTTGCTTGTGCCAAAGGGACTGCACCCAATAAGAAAAGAAAGTTAATTTAGTGAATCAACTTATTTTGCCTAATCTCATATCATTCTCAAAGTTATTATTTTGCAAACATGACAAATGACACCCACCAAAAGAAACGCTTATGATATAGAAAAGATTGACCTAAAAATGTCCACTTCATGTTCCCACATTTTATGTTGCTTGCTTCGAAGTAGTGCACTTCTTTCTTTAATCTACTTTTACTATAACAACTTCTCCCAAAATGTACACTTTATTTAATGCCCTATTTCCAATTCTTATGTATGAGACCGACCATGATTAATCTAATCGCTTCCAGACAGCCCTCCTTGAATTAGTGCAACTGAATTTGAATTTTTTACCCAACATCAGCTCGATTGAATTGGAAAATTTCTCCATTTTGAGAATCTAAATCTAGCTCTAGAGTATTTGATTGCCTTGACTTTTGCTGCATTTAAGATAAGTTTGTGTAGCCGTTTTTATATGGAAGCAAAAATGAAAAGCTTCTCGTCCAAGCTTCTCTCTCCGTTGGGTGCAACTTTATTTGAGAAAAAGGGGCACGTTTGATTTGAAATTCCTTACTGTGTGGGAAAATACCATTATACCGAGATTAAGTTAAACATCGGTAACAGTACCAGTTAGTCGCCTCAATCTCGGTAACCACAGCTCGGTACCTCGGCATCTTTGCAAAAAGTGTCAGCTCTGCAAAGAGTATCAGCTCGACAAGAGTGTTAGCCCGGCAAGACCACTCCTGGCCTCGATAAAAGTACAATAGGCCGGAAGTGGGCCATCGCATTCCTATGAGAAGTACGGGGCATGCTTTGACAGATAGGGTGGCGCATTATGGATATATGAAAGTTTGCTCTATCATCCCATCACGTCAGCTGTCCAAGGGGAATGGAAATTTCCGATGGAATGTTCCCTTTTTACCTACCACTGGGTGTCAGGGTAAGGCCTGATGGGACATTACCCCCACCTACCTCCACTCACCAAGGAGAATTCCTTCTACAAATACACATGGGGTCAGTCCCATGAAGGTACGTAAAAAAAATACATGCACAAACTCACTTCTCTTCTCCACTCATCCTCTGCTTAGTTTCCAAAACTAACTCAGGCACCGGAATGCCGGCTGACGGTAGCCAGGGCCTCTAACCCCAGTTTCTCTCCTTCCCTGTTAGGTCTCCGACGTTCGGTCTTTCCTGTAATCAAGTTCTACTTCCACCTAATTAAGTGGGTGTCGTTATTGGCACTTACAGTTACTATGTATGGAGGAAGGGTTTCAAAAACTATTTCCATGACAAAGGAAGCATGTTTTTCCACTTCCGTGATGTTACACAAATGCACTCTTAATTACACATATGGTTATTTTCTTCCTTAATTCTTTTGTAACTTCGACTATATCAGACAGACGCTTAACATACAACTAGGAAAATGAGCTACTTAGTTCTTAGGGGCACATTTTTATCTCTTCTTCTTTCTCACATGAGTGTGGCTTCAAGGAGATATTTTCTTGAAATAAAGAGTTAATTGAGTCATCAAAATAAAAATTATTGATATGGTTTATACTGCACTTTACAAAGGACTAATTGGGTCAATCTGACCTTATCATATTCAAGTCAGAGCAAACCTATACAATGGGTTCGTAGATGAAGGCTACAAATTGTTGGATCCCAATCTAGTTCCATGATGGTGAAGGGCCTAAAACTCAACTGGATAGGAGCTATAGTCACAACTACATGCTCTATGTCTTAAACACCTTTCTATGATTACTGCTGTCTTCGGAGGTGAAAGGCCTTTTCGAAGGTCAAAATGTACCAATGGTTATTAACTTACTATCTATACTAAGTTTTTGTTATGCTTATTTCAAGAGGTTTTTTAGTCCATTTTAGTATGAACTCTTGTGGAATGTCTTAAAAAGTAATTAGTGTCAAACTAAGGATTTAAATGCAATTTGGGTTTTTTTTTTTTTCTTTTTACTATTTTAGTGACTTTTGCTATTTTAGGAAAGTTAGGGTTTTGAGATGCTATGTAAGTCATTGTTATCATTCTAATGAGGAATTATATAAAATTCAATTTCACGTTAGACTTTTCTATAGTTCTTCCTTGTAGATTCAGGGTTTTGTTGTCAGGTAGAGGACACTGATTTTCATCCTTCGCGCTTTCTGCTATGTGAGATAAGCACTAAGACATTACAATTTTAAGTGTCGTGCTTAGGTCGACTGCTCTGAAATGAGGGCTACTGATTATTAAAAAATTATATATATGATAATGGACTGCAAGAAGGCTCTCTTTACACCATATAATCAAATCCCTTTTGCCACTTTGATCATTTATTTATTTACTTAGTCATTTTTTGTGATGACTTTTCTCAATGAAAGACTCATTCTAAATAACACACTATTTTTCTCAAGTAAACAACTCTTTGAGGGAACCTTAGTTATAAAAAAAAAAAAAAAAAAAAAACTCAAAATGAGAGACCTTTATGAAACTTAAAAAATATAAATCATACTTTTTCTATATACATGGATGCCTTATCATAGGTCCCACGAATAATTAATGACATTTCACAACAAAACCTATTACAATTGTGCTTGAAGGAGCACCTCCATGTCATTAGAACTATGTTCAAAGAAGAATCTCAAATGACTGAGAACTCTATACAAAGATGCATCGGATGAATCTAAGTAGAGAAATGGAACAAAGGAATTTTTGAAGACTGCATTAGAGAAGAAGAGAATGCAGCAGGACATGAAAGATCTAATGCCGTCGGCCTAGTAGAGGGAGTGGGCCATTGTAGTGGATGATGATAAATATTCTAGATTTTTTTTTTTTTTCTGATATCCCAGCTTAGGGGGCCTGGGGCCCTAGCCCTCTGGAGAGGCGGCCCTCGGGTGAGGGGAGTAATTCTCTAGTGAGGTGGGGGCTCATTTGGTGAGGCATCACAGTCTCGGGTGAGAAAAGGTGCCTACTCGGGTTTAAACCCAGGACTGGCAGGAAAGAACTAACGCCTCTTACTAAAAAGTTTCGAGAATCACTTCTTTCCCATAATTTTATCGTAGAATTCATTGACATCTATTCTCTTCAATTTATACAAAAAAGATATACTGATGAGATGATAAGTTTAAATTCAAATTCTTAATCTATCCGTAGAATTTCTAACAACCTAAACCTAATATCTAACATTCCCCTTCAATTAGATGGTCCTTTCTCAAAAAAGATCTCTAATTGTTAATATAAATAAAATAAAACCATTTTTGATCTTTGAGAAATAAATGATAATTTTTTTTTAATAGTAACGATCCTTGAGTCTTCATGGGAGTTGCCGTCCGTTTGTGGATCCATCACTGTCGCTATCCGCTCCTCTCAAGTCTGTCGGTGTTAGTGGTCCAGTAGATCAAATATAACGTGACTCCAGAAGCTTTGATCGATGAATATTTGATGAAGATGACGAGATCATAAGGCTTGAATGGATCGAGGAAAGAGAAGGCATTTGATTGATTTTATTAAAAACAGAAAAATTGACGGAAAGATAGGACTGTAGTGATTTTTACAGAAGATAGGATCGTACCCAGCTTGGTTTGATCGTAAGATCATTACTGAGCCTGTACCCAGCTTGATCGTAAGATCATCACTGGGCCCAGCTCTGATACCATAAAAAGTTTCAAGAATCACTTCTTTCCCATAATTTTACCATAGAATTCATTGACATCTAGATTATTCAATTTATACAAGAAAGATATACTGATGAGACAATAAGTTTAAATTCAAATTCTTAATCTATCCCTAGAATTTCTAACAACCTAAACCAAATCTCTAACACTTACCACTAAGGTAAGAGGCCGTTCTTAATATTGTGGATTGACAGTGGCAAACATATGGAGGAAAATAACACAATAATAGTAGAAAAAACCCTTTTCCCCTCTAAAGTCAACCATGGCACCAAAAACTTTTCCTTTCTTCTCCTTTTTTTTTTGTGTGATGAAACTAGAGAAGTGAAAAGGGGAGTTAATTAAGTGCTAAAAATGGCATAATAAGCAGTAGAATACCCAAATGGTAAATTACATAAAGAGTTGCTCTTTGCTTGTTAAAGAGAAACTCTCTACGGTGAAAGAAATATCCAGTCCCTCCATTACAATGCATGAATATACAAACTATTCCTTCTAGTTAAAGGAAAAAACCTGAAAGAAAAAACCAACTTGTTGGCTATGACTTATCCATAGCATTTATGGGCCATAGGCAATCCAAAAAGAGAACACCCAAGGAATCACACAAAATCCAAATGAACCAAGACAATTACTAGACATTTTGCACACCCTAAAAGCAATTTTTCTTTCTTCAAACACAATAATTGCAACTTGTGACGTTTCCCTCTCCTTCCATCTCTCTCATAAACTCTCTCCAACACCTACACGCAAACCACTTTGACCCCATAAACCACTAAACAAAAAGAGAAAACAATTATCCACACCCACATGCATACATCTTTTGTACATGCACCCCAATCCCAACCATTCATTCGATAAATTCGGACGATGGAATGATTTTAACTGTTGATTTCAGTTGGAAAAGATCCGATCGTTAAGATTATTTTTCTATTTGTTTTTTTGGGTTGTGTTTTATCTACAATGATGATCATGATTTGAACAGCTCGGATTGAGGCAAATGTATGTTATTTGTATGGGAATAGTGTGAATGAGCATGGATTAGGATGATACCATGTGGAGTATGGAATGGTGATAACAATGCCTGAAAAGCAAGAAAGAAGAGCCGCATTTTGGCTTAAGAAAGACAAAGCTTGTGTCCATACTTACCGTTCATTCTGGGCATCTCTCTCTCTCTCCTTTTTGTTGTCTGGGTTTCCCTTCTGCATACGGAAACCAATCGAAGGGGTCAAATGTTTGAGGCTGTGAGTTCAACTAAAACACAAACAGCTACGTTACCGCCACCTATAATTTTCATTCCCAAAACAACCTTGGGCCTCTCTTAGAATTTTGAAATTGCCATTTGATTTATTTTTTTTCTATACATTTGGCTTTTGGATTAAGAGTAGTTCTCAAGAAAGGTTGGATAGCTAGCCCAATGGTAAAAGGCATCCCAGCCCACCTTGGGGCGGGGATGGACCTGCCTCCTTGACTGTTGAAAACATCTACAAGTGAATATATCTCAGTTATTAGTTTGAATTAATTAGAAAACTTTCATGCAATATCTGAGGCATACAATTTTGAGGCTTTAGAACCTAGGGTTAGGATTTTCGTCTTTTTTTTATGTGCTCAGTTGAGTGGTCTTTTAAACTAGAAGGCTAGGATTCGATCTTTGGACATATGTGTTACACTAAGGTGCCATCACCACTCAAGCACGAGGCCAGGATGAATTGTGCACCCTCCTTTCTATGTCCAAATTTATCCATCCTCCACCATTCTTGGCTATCATGTACTGGAATTTTCCTATTAGAAAAAGCCCAAATGTTCTGGAGTTCTTCTCTTGAAAAGAACTTCTAAGTGTGTGATAGAATTGTAAATGAGACAAGTTAGGTCCCAATTCTGCCCATTTGTCAGCCACGCCTAAGTTGGGTCTATATGAATTTCATCAGGTTTGGGTCCAAGTCGTGTCCCAATTCTACGATCCTTATCCAGATATGGATGGATCAGGGTAGGATCGGTCTAGGTTGATCCATGTGTGGGACATAAGAACCATAGAAAAATGATTATGATTGATGAAAAGCTGTGAACGGAAATAAGAGGTTTTATATAGATACATGGCATATAGGTCAGCCTCTTAATCTCATTACCTATAAAATGGTTTGATAGATTAACTATTAATAAAGAAGCAGCCTCATTAGCACTCATAGCCCTTTAATCCATAGATGTTTATTAGAAACAACTTTCCATTCCTATCATCATCCACTCTTTGTTACCTTCCTTCTGCAACTTATAATGAGCAGGGATGGAACTAGGGGAACAGCGGACAGGGGGTTGCCATGAACCCCCTTGAGATTTTTTTTAAAAACTCCATAGTACAAAGGGGAATTTCAGCAACTTTTCATATAGCGAAACGCAACCCAAAAAGGAATTTTTCTTCATAGGGGCCCTTCAAGGCATATTTTTGGTTCTTCCCCTCTTAATATTGTTGATTTTTATTACAAACAACTATATTTTCTATCATCTTCCACTCTTTGTTGCCCTTGATCAACAAGATATAATGAGGCCTGTTTTTTTATATATAAAGCTAATCTACCAAAACTTTTTTGAATGTTGTGAGACCATTGCTGCAAACACCATAACCCTTGAAGTATTTATTATGATTAACACCAACAACAATATTAATGATATTATTCTTGTTGTTGTAGGGTTTCTATCATATTATGCTTGTTTGGTTCTGACCTTTATACTCAATTTAACAAGTAAAGTTTAGACTTGGATCCAAACCCCTACTGAAGCTATAATATGTATGTGGTCTCAAATCAAGATCCTTCTAGAAAACCTAATAGATTCCACTTGACTCAAGAAACCCATAGGCTTAGGATCATCCCACTAAAATCTCAATGGCAAGGAACCTTAATGTAACATTATTAACAATGAATTGTTCCAAAGTCCCCACCCTAAAAGTGAAGCGCAACCAACAAATCAATAATAATTTAACAAATAGCCAACACACTTACGGTGAGTAGTGTTGCCACCCTACTTTCACACATATATCCAAAGATTAATCTCCGAGTTCTTTAGTTAAAACATCACCTTAGAACTAGTATGTATTAAAAATAATAATAATAATAATAATAATCACCAACTAGCAAAAAAAATAAAATAAAATAAGAGGAGGAGCTAAAGATTCTGACCTAGGACTTGTCATATTCAATCAAAATCCTTTGACTCGCTCGACACAGCGAACTGTCAAGTCAACTCACCTGTACTCGAGCGAGTTAATAGGGATTTTAGAACCATGCTCAAAAGTACACGACACGGGCCCTTTGACCTTTTCTTTACATCTAGTGGTGCGCTCATGGAACATGGCTTTTGGTGGAGACGCTCGTGGAACATGGAATCCACCCCATGTTGATGCATGGTGGCGAAAGTACTATGCTTTTCCTTTCCTTTATTCCTATGTTCTTTATATATGGAAATAAAAAACGCCAACTTTTAAAATCTTGAGATTTAATACTATCAAGAATTCAAAAGCCGCTAAGGTATAGATTGAGCTTTGGTGTATGATCCATTTGAACCCACAAATATGATGGCCAATCATTGGAGCATTTATATAGATGGACCATCTTTTAACTGCTCCCCACCTATTGATGCCATTGAAAAGTTTATACTCATTACATATAAATATAAACATGGCTTGCTTGCTGCACATGATTAATTGTTCCATTTATCCAATCAAAAGACATGATGAGATTACAAAATGAGTGTAACTAGGGTTATATTGTAAAAGTTAAACTAAGGAGAACTACTGTTGGATAGATAGAACAAGGCTTAAATAATGATCAAGAAATGCTCTAGATTGAAAACTCCGAAATTGGGACAATGATATATTTCAAATAATTATTGAATTACTTCTCTCAAATATAAATTATGTGTTGAGAACAAAAGTGTTCGTCAAATAGCACTTTTGGGCTTCTTTGTTTGCATAGAAAATGTAGAAATTGATTAAATACGAATTCAAGGTCAAGATGGGCTCTACTGAAGGATTATTAATAGGTGAAAGGGAAAAGTCATTAGGTGAGGAGTATAGCTGTGTAGGATATGAGATATCAATATAGATGCAAACATCACTATTTTAGGATCTAAATTACTAGGGTGGTTGGCTAAGTATTAATTTGCCAACTCCCCTTGATTCATTTTCTATCGAACGGAGACAATTTGATGGTTATTTTTAAAATTTTATATTTCTTAATTTTTAGTAAATTTTAAAAATAAAATCTTATAATTCCTTTGTATTCAATTACATGAAATAAATAGGCCTTTTGGTATGCCCGTTCAAAATTATTAATCCTCCAAGTTTTTTTCCTTATAATTTATGGGGTTGCAATCCCTTGGAACTTAAGAAGACTCACATTCCTTTCGCACGAAGCCATTATGACAACTATTTGAACTAGTAGGCAACTCGGGATAAGGTCTTGACCATTACCCCAATGGGTGCCATGCCATGTTGGATAGACTATTTTAAGGTCAACCCATGCACGGAGATCCTCTAATGCTCCATTCAAAAGTTTTTTTTTTTTTTTTTTTTGTTGTTGTTGTTGTTGTTTCTTTCTAAGCTAGATGGGGTCAGTGATACAGTACACGTGGGATCATCTATCTGCAGAAGGAGGAATTTTCATGCAGCTACACATGACCATAAGACACATAAAACATTTTAGCCATCACTTGAGTCTCTGCATTAAAGTTTCATTTGTGCTACTTATTGATTTCTAATAAACAATTTATCATAAAAACGACTAGACAAATTTTGAGTATATCAATGTTTATATCGAAGCAAGCACTCAATCTACTTTATCAAAAAAAGGTCTTTATATATAAAGATAATGTAACATAATTAAAAAAAAAAAAACTTTGATGATGATGGTGATTCATAAATATAATTTTTTGGAGCAAAGATAGAATGACTTATATTTAAGTTGAGTGAAAAAGTAAAAGCAATATTCCAGTGCTACAAAGATTGGATAAAACTTGAATTATGGTCCGGAAATCTAAACATGCCTTTTATTCTATCCTTGTTGTTGTTCCGATTTTATAATCACTTCAAAGATTGCCGATTAAAGGGCTAAGATTTTCTTACAAGATTGGACTTCCTGAGATATAGCCCATCCATCAAGTGACTCAACAAAGCAGTGGTAAACAATGTTCTAGATTATCAATTAACTATACACAAGAGAGAGAGAGAGACAGAGAGAGAGAGAGAGAGAGAGAGAGAGAGAGAGGAAAATTCAGCTGAGATTAGCCAGTCTCAAAAATCAAAATTCAGTCAAAATAGAAAAGGGCAATTCAGTCAATTCCAACAGGAGATCTGAGGAAATCTTGAAAGGGTATCATGTGAAGGTGGCGTTATTGTCAGCTAGTCCAAGTCCGACGATGGTGCCCGTCGTCTCGGGGACAAGTAGGTCCTAAAATTTTAATTCCCAAGGTGCCCATAGAAAATGACAAAAACACCCCTCTCCCAGTGATCAAACTCCCACATGGCCCTCTCATTCTTTTTCTAGAATATCAAGCACGACAATGAACCTACTGTATTGAATTTTATCTGATGAGTCCAAAGTCCAAACACCTAATTACATGTGGGCACATGTAAATCAATCTGAGGACCATGCCACCCGACCCATGGCCCCCATTTCAGTAGCATAATCTTAAACTACACTAATTAGATAATCCTCACACATTGAGTTATTAATGATTAAATGTGCAATCAAAAGCAATGGTCAACAGGCGCATGGGCTTTTAAGAACAACATTAGATGCAAATTACATGTGTGAGATGTATAGATCAATCCAGACCATCCGAATAATGGGCCACTTTCAAATGGACATGACCCTCAAAAGATGCCAATCACAAGATCAACGAGTTTCAATGGACAAAGTGGGGTTTGTTCATCTAATCAGAACTGTGTGTGATCCAAGGCAATATATACATCCCTCTTTTTTTTTTTTTTCCATATGCTTTGGATAATCAATTAAATTGTGGACCATGTCTATCAATGGATGTAAATGAGTTGAATTCCAGAGCAATCCATACTATTTTTGAGTGATCTTGGATACCAAGGCTCACAAAGATAAAGATTTTTCTTTATAATATAATCTGAAGTGACAAAGACTACTCCGGCTCTAGTGAGGTCTTACCCCACGGTGATTATAGGTCAAATCCCTCATAGGATTTGGATTAGATAGAGATTAATGTTGGGGCATATTGACATCGAGGCAACGGTGTGACACGAACAAAAACAAACAAGCCATTTAAATGTCAATCCAAACTCTATACTCTTTAGAAGTGAGCATTAAATGAATCGGGTTGCCGGGTCACGAATTACCATCTTGAATTGAAATTTCTACATGCAGTTTAGGGCAATTGGGTCATTTTCACACTTGCCTCCCTCTCCATTTATGGAAGAGACTGTGACCTCCAGCTGTAAGCATGACATCAAATGACTTCACCTTCACGGACCTGAGCCAATGACCCAAAGAACCCCTTCCCATCTCTTCCCAAAAAGGCAAAAGGAATCCAATTCCCACACCCCCATTGAGTGCATTTCAGTCATTCCAGGCCCCAGAATATTTAAGACCCTGTTTGGACCCTTGTCCGGCCACTTGAGGGTGGTGGGGCTGGCCTTTTTTGGCATTGGCATATTTTCTCCTTGCAGTTGCGTCGAGCCCTTGCAAGCGGCAAAGAAAAAAATGCAATTCCAAGGCGACTTTTAGATGCTTTCGATTGCTTTTCTTTTAACCTTTTCATCCTCTCCAAACACACTCCAATTCCAAGTTTTCTCCCCCTCTCTCAAGCACCCTCTTAGAAGAACGCGTCAAAGTTGAGGCTTGAGTCTCGTTTACGCCAAACCAATCGTCCTTATTCTAGCAACCTCACTAGTTATAAAGAACCTCCACTTTTGCCAAGGAACCCACATCTCCTTTTTCCATCCTGCCTCCCTCTCCCTCTCCCTCTCCCTCTCTCTCTCTCTCACTATCTTTCTTCTCTACACTTTGTTCTTCCTTCTTCACCATCTTTTTTCAAGTATTTATATCAACGCAAGTGATAACAAGTCTACATACTTTAATTGAATTTTGATGAACTATAGTGAGAGGAGTTAGGGTTTTTTTTTCTTCTTTTGTTTGGAGGCTCGTCCAAGGACATGGAGAAAATGAACTTTGTGAGAGATGGAGTTGTGAAATTGCCTCCTGGGTTCCGGTTCCATCCCACTGATGAAGAGCTTGTTGTTCAGTATCTTAAGAGGAAGGTCTTCTCTTGCCCTCTGCCTGCCTCGATTATCCCCGAGATTGACGTTTGCAAGTTCGATCCCTGGGATCTTCCAGGTGAGCGAGAATTCACTTGATTTTTGTGTTTTTTTTAATAATTTATACCAAGTACATTATCACATTAATAAGAAGAATCATCAATCATATCAAAGTATTACAATATCATTTGGTACTTAACAGCTCATGAGCTCAAGACGGTCCTTATAATCATTACTTTTCAAACTTGTTTTCAAATAAATTTTAGTCGTAGTTGGCCTGAACTATGTGTTGGGTCAAGTGGTAATGTGCTTCAATTTGCTTCAATTATGATTTTTGTTTCTTGCAATTTTGTGATAATAATCTGATTTGAGAGATGGGGTTTGTGTGTTTAGGCGATTCGAAGCAAGAGAGGTATTTCTTTAGCATCAGGGAAGCAAAATACCCAAATGGGAATCGACCCAACAGAGCAACTGGGTCAGGTTATTGGAAGGCCACTGGCTTGGATAAGCAGATTGTGGCTTCGAGGAGCAACCAAGTGGTAGGGATGAAGAAGGTGCTGGTTTTCTACAGAGGAAAGCCCCCAAAAGGGTCTAGAACTGATTGGATCATGCATGAATACCGCCTTTCGGACGCCACTGGCAGCAGAGGTTGCATTGTCCCTCAGAGGAAAAACTCCACCCAAGTAAGGCCATGACTCGAAGAATTATAGTCCTTTACTCCTTGTATTTCTTCAGATTATCCCAAAAACTAACTATATCATTCACCACATCCTCAAAAACTTGTCTCAACTGTGTTGGGGTAGAATACATGAATCTTATTCCCGCCTTCAAGTCTACACAGAATAGTGTTTTAGAATTAATAAGTTCCCAATGTTCTTTCAATCTGCAGAATGCCATGATGCAAATGGAAGATTGGGTTCTCTGTCGCATCTTTTTGAAGAAAAGAAGCGCTAAAAATGATGGAGAAACCACCCAAGCTTGCACCAATTACAGAGCCAGGAATCTTGGGGCACCTAGAATCGGTTTCATCGATTTCATGGCGCGAGAGACTTCTTCTTCATCTGATTCAAGCAGCATCACGGAAATCTCTTCAGCTGGATCGCCCAATGAAGAAAACAGCAGCTCCAATAGCTTCTCTTCACCTCCTCGTGAAAGAAAGCCATAAGGTCTCTTCAACTGGCTGTGTACCCCAACTTTGGTTTATGCAAAATCCAAGAAGAATAACCATCCAATCTGTTGACAATTCTACTACTGCTGGCTTTTGGGTCTCTTGTCTGTGTTAATAACTTTTTTAAGAAACAGAAGAAGATCTCAAAGAGAAGAAAAAGGCAGGAAGAGTAGTCATTGACATGTCACTAGAAATGGAGAAACTTGAGAAATTGTGAGTGGGTTTTTTGGTATTTGTAATCAACCCCAAGATTCAAGCCAGTGTTAATCTATCTGCTATCTCTTGTGTGTATTCAAATATGTTTCTGAAATGGGAGGGTTGGCACTTGCTGCTTGTCACTGAAAGGCCTGTAATCTTTTGAGGAAAAGGGAAGGAAAGATTGGCATATGTTTATCTAATCTTTAACTTGTCAAAAGAGATGCCTTTTTTTTTCTCTCTTGCAGAAGAATGAGAACCTGGAGGGAATAAATCCATAGCATCTGGGCCACATGATTCACTCTAGTGTAGGGAGAATATGAAAAAGGTGAACATCTGATGGATGATCTGATGGATGATTATTTTTGGAAACATTTCCAATCAAATGGATGGATAATGCTTGATAAGGTTGAGTTCTGAGATTCAGAATTGTTTCTTGTTTTTGCAATTCAGCATTGGAAGAAATTTGGCATTGTTTGGTCTGATTAGGACTTGATGTGGGTTCTAAAAATTGATTAAGCAAAAAGGATTGGACATGGTGGACTTTTAGGTGGGGCCTACTGGCACGGCTCTTCACATGAGTGATGAGTCTATCCCTAATTGGAAGGTACCTCACCTCTCTCTTCTTCCCCACACCCCCACATGGTTTAGTGGGGTGAAGTCTTTTCTTGGATAAGGGTCCCCTTCTTTTAAATTGACACCTCTTGGGATCATAGTTATCTTGCAGTCCTACCAATTGGCATTAATTCATCAATGGAAACTTCATTTGATCCGCAAATCCAATGGAGTAGGTTCATTTGATTCGCTTTTTGAGCTCGATGAACTAATTCACCCGAGTTTCCAAAATAAATCTGTAGTTAAGCTTACATCTAAAACTCAAACCACTGAAAATAACCATCTTTATATTAACTTAAGAGCTAAATTTCACTATAATCCAAATTTGACCCACCATCAAATTGATTACATATAAAACATGTGATAAAAAAAAAATCGAAGTAAAATTGTGTGATAAATCCTAAGTATACTCCAATTGCAGTTGGATATATACCGACTAGAGTTAGTACAAAACTTATAAAATTGGAAGTCAAGATTTTTTTTTAAAGAATTGTTGTAGGCGACCCCCTATCTTGTCTTCCTCCCTGGATTAACTCTACTGGGCTGCGACCAACTCCGGCATGTTGCCGCTCAAGACTGCTCGGGATGTCATCAAATCAAGAGGTTTGAATCAGCCTTGGTCCCCTCAGGTTTGGAGTTCGCTAATGCTATCAAAAATCTCTTGCTTCAGTTGAAAACTCCTCCATGAAAGGCTTCCTACTTCCGATTGAGCTAAGATGAGAGGAATTAGTCTTGCTTCTACTTGCCCGTTGTGCTTGAAAAATTCAGACAACAGCCCATGCTTTCTTTTTCGATGCTCCATTGCCATTGACATTTGGAAGCTCATTTTTTCTATGGGTCGTTTGAACCTCCCTCCCAACCCTTCAGCTACAAGTCTATGGACCAGCCTATTTTATGGAGCAGATGCTAAAACCATGAAAGGCATTGGAGCTATTTTCCTTTCTACTTGTTTCTCCATCTAGAAGGCGAGATGCACACGATTCTTCTCCAATATCAAACCAGCTCCCTCACAAATCCTTAATTCTGTCATGGCAGACATATCTTTCTCTCTAAAGAGGATGAAGGGAACCTCCTCCAGTCATATCTTAAGAAGCTTCTATAGCTCTCTCAACATCTAAGAATGACCTTTTGATTTGTCTATTGTTTTTCTTTGCTCCTTCTCTTTCTCTTCTCTGTTGTTTAGTGGTGTTGTTCTTTTGGGCCTCGTTAGCTTGTATCCTTTTGGGGTTTTTTTTCTAAGCCCTTTTCCTTAATGAAGTTCTTTTGCAATTTAGCCAAAAAAAAAAAAAAAAACTTACCAAATTGATGGCAATAGTTCTCAAACTGAATTGCAATTTGTTCAAAACAACAGATAACTATGCTTGAGATCCTCATGTGGCTCCTTGTATACCTCCCTGGTATGTAGGGTAGAGCCACCGAGAGATTTAAGCTGCCCATTGCTTGAGATCCATGTATCTGGACTAAGACCATTACTAACCCACATTCCTGGGATATATTGATAGCCACTCGCATGGTAAGAAAATGTCCCTTGAGATGATATCTTCTCCAGCTCCAAGAAACTCCATTCAAGGAGTAATAACACCTGCTCAAGCAGGGTATCCACCGTTCAATTTGTAGATATAAAGGTGAGAATCAGGGTTTCCAACCAACTCGGCAACCTATTGCTCTCTACTTGTTTTTCTTATGAGGCATCCATTCTACGATCCACGAAGGGATGCTTGAGAGAAAAACCCATAGGTCTCCTCTAGGCCCTTTGATCATATGTGATCCTAATTGGTGCGTTAATTGGATACTTAATTTTTATATGACTCATCCTAGTTGACTCAGAATTTCAGAAGAATTTCAGACTAACTTGCGATGGAATCAAATGCATACATTGGTTAGAACTTTTTTGAAGCACAACTATACGTAGTCGGTTCTCATAATAAAATCTTGTTCATGTGTGATCCTAATTGGTGCGTTAATTGGGTACTTAATTTTTATATGATTCATCCCCGTTGACTCAGAAATTCAGACTATAACTTGTGATATAATCATATGCACATATTGGTTTAGTATTTTTTTAGTGGCACAAATATACGTCGGTTCTCATGTGAAAACTTTTGTGCATACACACACGTATTCCTCCTGGGGAGTTTATGACCATATTGTGGTTTTTTTGAAGCTCATGTCTCGATCATGATAGATCCCTTGGATCTGAAAATCTTAAACCCACCCACAATCAATTGGGAGTGGTCCCAATGCTTCAGTTGGTCCCTACAGGACGTAGCCCATTGTCTCCATAAGTAACACATCCCCCAAGAGATCACAGCTATCCTTGTGAAAAGACCACATTATAATATATTAAGCAATGAAATTTTGGGTTTAATTTTAACCTACGGTTTTAATTTTGACCCGCGGTTATACTTTTTTTTTAAATTTTTTCAATTTTCACTGCACTCATCTAATGCAAACTAACCGTATCTCTTTACCAAAAACCACCTCTACTACCCACTTTTCAAACTTTCACCTTTCCATTTTTAGAACTCTCTTTTTACTAAAACTCTATCATTTCCTTTCTCCTCCAATTTTCTTCTTTTGCTTTTTTTCTAAAATTTATGGATATTTTTTTTATTCATGAATATTTAAGTTGCAATGTTGCCCATACCTGCGCTAAGCACGGGTCATTACGCTAGTGGTTGATTAAGATGTGAAGGGATCAGATGCACCAAATAAGCTGTTGTCCTGAAATTCATGCCTAGACCAGTCGAATTGGATTTGATACAGATGTGATCTGATCAGCCAGCAATTTAAGGAAGACCCAACACACCCAAAGCAGTGTTCATTGATGACAATCTCAATCTGGATCCACCCCAGAGAAAAGAAAAACTAGAGAAACAAAAATGGGACTCCCTGGCTTTAGTTGGAAGTCTCCTGAGTCGACTCGAATCGTTTCGGACAACCGAGTCGAGACCCAGTTGCGAGCTTATAATCAGTGGTTGAGAGAATAATGATCTGAATGCCTCTAACAATAATAATAATAATAATTATTATTATTATGCACAAGAGATACTTAAAGACATGTATATACAACAATAATATATATCCTAGCAATAAAAAAAACAACAAGAATAATAATAAATTGCAGGATGCTAAACCACACGCTAAAAACGAAAAAGGTGTTTGACCATCCAAACAGGTAGTGAATTAAAATGTGAATATCTTACTTTGAAGAGGTGGTAGGCAATAGTAGTAGTAGATATATATATATACAAAACTAAAGTGTAGTGGTTCAAGTGCTTGGGCATGACAGGCTGCCCAAGAGAATGCCGACCAAGTTCCTTGTGAGTTTGGTTAAGAATCAGCAGAAGCTTTTTGAAGTCCTGCACGTCACCATTTGCACATTTCCCTTTCTCCACCTCCAAAAGCTTCTTCATGTGTGTCCTGTGTCTGTGTGTGTGTGTGTTGGATTGCTGTCTTGGGTTATTGTCTATCACGTGGGTTGGCGGCATGGTGGGTCACACATCTAAAAGTTGGATTTCGTGTAGGATGTAGTAGGAGAGTTGGCAATTCTGACTAGACCTGAACCCGACCTGGTAATTCAGTGTTGGAGATGACCCCGGTTACTTCTAGCTTGTATTGGTGTTTTTGTTCTGCAATCATTCCTCATGAGAATTTTACAGATGGTTTTTCCTGCTAGACTCGGTATAGATCCAAAAGATCCTCAAATTCTAATATATACACCATATAGGCCATCTCGTCATTTTTTTTTTCTCATTTTTCTTTTAATTTTGAACTTAGCAACTATATCGCCATTCACTATAGTATATTGAACTAGACTATAGTGGATTTTCTAGTAAAATCCTCAAAATCTTAGTGTTTAAAATTTCTAATAGCAATTCATTGGTTGGTCTAGCATTTGAAAATTTTCATTTGATTTGGAAGTTTGTAGAATCCAACCTTATGGATTGTCACATTTGGCTTATAGAAATCTCCAATTGTAAAGCATTTGTGAATCCAAATTCCAGATGGAGAAAACATTTGGGGAAATTCCCATTAAAAAAAATAAATTCAGAGAAACTCAAATAATTTGGGCCTTTACCATAGTGCTAAACCCGGCCCTATCCATTGCCACCTCTAGATAATAATTCGGGCACTTCATACTCCTGATCCAAACTTGACCAGTTCTAATCCAAGCATGACATTATTTTTGGACCATTTTCCATATTTTTTTACTTTTTTTTTTGTTAGAGGGCCACTGGAAGTTGGGGTTTAGATTTTATATCAAATAGATTTTTGGACCACTCAAATTCAAGGTAGAGCCATACATTTATCAACTGTCTAGAACATTGGACCTAGGACCCATGTAACCAAAGTGACCCAATGTTTGCCACCCAATCAACACCAAAGCGATACCAATCACGATGAGCCACGTCATCCACAAACCTAGGTGATTTGGAAATTGGAAGAGATTTGAATCAAATAGGAGTAGTTGTACATGGGTTTGTAGATGGTGTGGCTCACTATGCAACTGCGATGGGTGACCCAGGCTTGAATTTTGGAGCATGAGTTGAATTCTTGTCTGGTTAAGATCTAGCCTCGGTTTGTTTTGGGTTCTATGAATAGATAATGTGCAACTAATTTATGTTTGTAGTATAAATATAATCCCTTATTTGAAAATAAAAATCTTGACATATTTCTTGTTGTTGAAAATCTCTTCAGAGTATGTGAGAGGTTGCCGTCACCTAGCATTTTGAATTCCCAATTTTGATTAGTGAGTTTTTAGAAGTTCAATCTTATGAATTGGCTTTTTTAGCTTACATTGAGGTCCTCAAGCATTTGTGAATTTGGGGTAACATCATTTAGAGAATTTAGATATCCACCAACATGAATTCTCTAAACAAACAGTAGCATTATCAATTAGTAGAATAGACACTACAGACAATGATAACTCCACTACATTACCAACGAATCCAAATTTATAACCTATTCAAGTGCATTCATTTATTGAGATAATGATGCCTTCCTTTTCATTTCTCATTCACTCATGGTCCTGAGTATGGAATCCTAGAATCTAAACTCGAAATACATATAGTTTTCTTGTAAAAAGTCTACTAAATGAGGGGCAACTGGGCAAGTTGCAAAAAATACTATGGGATATAATGATACAAAGAAAAGGAATAGAGGCCCATCTGTAGCCATAAAAAATCCAGTATTATTAATAGTGTTATTTGTTACTACATGACTCCCATTGGGGGAGTTCATGTCCAGTATCAAGCCAGGTCTAACTTCTGCTTGCCCATCCACGTTGGTTATTAGGTCTAACATTCCAACTTAGATGAGGCCCAGAAGCCTGAATTTAGTCTTGGGCCATTCCACTTGCAACACACGTCCTAAATAAGTTCGAATGAGTTGGGCCCATTAAGAATACGAATTACCAATACAGGACAAGCTAATCAACGGGTTAGAAATCGGGCACGAATCTAGCCCAGTCTTAAAAACATAGTCCCATTCCAGACTGTTGTGGGTTGGGTTTGACTGAGGCCCAGCCTCGCTTAGGCCATCATGAAGCACATGTAATTCTGAAAAACTAGCTCTGTATACCAATTTCCATGGGGAAGCTTTCTTCCTGGAATATGAGTAATGTTTCTTATGCTCATCATCTGCGGGGAGATTTTTTTTTATTTACATTGCAAAATGAAGTGAGTCAAATTGTTCAATTTCACTGAAGAGGAAGGCTCTCCTAAGCTCAAGCTTAGGATAAGGTAAGCTCAAGTTTGTTGTGGGGCCTACCGGAGACCCACATGGGGCTTCGGGGGGGGGGGGGGGGGGGTGGATTTCAAGGACTCACTGGGATCTTCCTTTCTACAAAAAAGCAGCCACAACCATGATTTCTATCATCTCCATATGGGCCCAAAAGTTTAATGGTCAATAGTCCATTCGGATCAATATATAGTCGATCCAACGGTCCAGTAAATTCGGATCTGACCGAAAATTGGTGGACATGTGCAATTTAGAAAGGTCAAGTGTTGGTCCATTTGGATGGACCAAAGGTGGGCCCCACAAGCATGAGCTTGCGAGACTTTATCCTAAACTTGAGTTTAGGAGAGCCTTGCTCTTCACTGAAATAACACAAGTAACCAACTTTTTCTGGAATTTCAATGAAATCTCCATTTGAAATGAAATCATTTCAGGCAACTTTGTTTTAAAAAAAAAAAATGGACTTAGGGCATTTCATGAGCCTTATGATTCTGATCCCGATTGAAGCCCGGCCCATATTGGGCTTGAATTGAACAGTGTTTTTAGTCTCATGGATTCTGGCCTAATAGTTAAACTGCCTGGGGTTTGGCCTGAAATTCAGGCCTGTAGGATGGATCCAAGCCTGAGTATTAGATACAGTAGCCAAAACGGGCCAGGCAAAAAAAGGCAAGCTTGGTCCAGCTCGATCCGGTCATGAGCACCCTCTATTCCATTCCTTAAAGCCTGTTTGCCTGCTTTAAATTGAATTCCTCCGAATTTATAGTGGATCATACTTGCTTGAACCATTTTAGGTGGTGTAGGACCGAGTGTACTATCTGAAGGACAATGAAACTCACTATTCTAAACCCATTGTCATAAAATCAACCTAGGTAGAGAATTTACAATATGGGCTGCGTTCTGCTTTCATTCTGATCAGTTTTGGTTTGGGTTAACATAGTATGATTCAGGTTGGGCTTCGGCTGTGATAGTACAGAACCCAACCCACCCAGTTTGCACACATGTGGGTTCCTTTTTATCATTTGAGTCATCACCATAGAACAAAAAAACATACTCGACCAAACAGGCATAAAGATATAACAGATTAAAACAAAACCAAGACCTAACAGAGATTAATAACTTCAATATATTATAAATGATCCACTATTCCAAAGTACAAGGCCATTGAGTTTTATTCATTTATTTCATCTCTCCTTGATCTGTATTCATGCCTTCGGAACCGTGTAGCCTGAAATACGAAAAAAAAAAAAAAACAGTTAAAAATATATTAGATTAGAGAAATATCACATAATTGTAATATACAAATGGGCCTAATAGGAGTCAACCGAGCTTCACATCTTAGGCTTGCAACCAATCCTTCTATGGTTTCATACTCTAAGGTTACGTTTAGCAACCAATTCCTTGAGGAAAAGGTTTTCGCTTCCCACAAAGTTTTGGAAAATCCACATTTGGCAATTGTATATTCCCGAGGACTTGGACCTAAGGAAATCCCCACTTGTGTGGATTTTCAAATATGGCCTCTCCCTGTGGGATTCGGAAATCCTCACTTTTGTGGATTTGTGCTTAAATCATTTTTTTCTCAAATATATGCACTAATATTGATGTGAAATCTTCGGTAGGAAACCGTTGTTCCAAGGGCAATAAGGAATCCTCACATCTATGGATTCCTCACATGTTGCCAAAACATACTATAAACATGGATTCAACCATCACCTTCCCCATTTCCTTCCATTCATTTTAGAAAGTAAAAGTGAATCTAATTTTTTTAGTGATCTAGAGAAATGAGAAAATCAGAGATAACTTGCTTACTTTCACATTTTGTTCCAGATTTAAAAGGCCGTTTGCAGGACTCTGCGATGTGGGCGATTTTCTTCACTTAAATACTTCTCTATATCTTTGGTTATCTCCTTGCACAGGCAAGGCATGTCAGCTTCCTGATCACCTCGCAACATATCTTAGAAGGTTCAACTGGCGGTCCAGGGATCTGAATAAACTTAGCACATTGCTCTATTAGAGCTAACAATTTTACTGGGCATTCTTTTGCGGCAACGACACAATTGCCTGGAAGAGAGATTCCTGCCAAAGCTATGATCACTACGAGCAAGGTACCAACATTGGAAACAGCCATCTCCTGTTTGATTTGTATTCCTTCTCTTCTTGCTCGCTTGTATGGTGTGTGGGGTGGGATGCAAAGGGGCGGTGTGCCACTATATATAAGGGAACTGTGGGACTGACTACTAGTGTCTCATTACCAACACTCATAAGAAATGGCATGAAATAATTAATTTTATGGTTATCCATGTATCATTTGCATTAGAATTGTGATAAAAGTATATTAATTAAAAGCTCATCCTTAACGAAGGAAGGATGGTTTATTTGGCAACACCCAACTAGTTTTATCC
Organism: Persea americana; assembly: GCA_029852735.1. Classification (NCBI taxonomy): domain Eukaryota; kingdom Viridiplantae; phylum Streptophyta; class Magnoliopsida; order Laurales; family Lauraceae; genus Persea; species Persea americana. The sequence continues at coordinate 59,742,630 of CM056816.1, read as the reverse complement.
ATGTATGTCATTTGCAAGAGAATTGTGATAAGAGTATATTAATTAAAAGCTCATCCCTAACAGAGGAAGGACTCAGTGCATTTGGCAGCACCCAACTTTATTGTCATGGTTTTTTTTTTCCATGTGTGTCATTTGCATGAGAATTGCGATAAAAATGTATTAATTGAAAGCTTATCCTTGACAAATGAAGGATTAAAATGTGTAGGAATATTGAACCATAGCGCCAATTTTAGATTCACTGGATATGGTTTTCTTTCATTTGAACAAGAATTGTGATATGAGCATATTAATTGAAAGCACATCCTTAACAGGGAAAGGATTCTATGTATTTGGCAACACCCAACTATATTGCCATGGCTTTCCACGTCTTTGGTAGGATTGATGAATCAAGAGAAACTTTTTCTAGACTGGTGGATGATATTGATAGAGAAGGGGAAAGACGGGATTTGAGACCAGAAGAGATCGAAGCTAGGAGTTCTGCTACCAAAAGGATTTGGGACTTAAATCGATGGGAGGAAATCTCTTGGAGGCAGAAATCAAGAGTGACTTGGCTCAAGGAGGGTGATAAAAATACTAGTTTCTTCCATCATTTGGCTTCTATGAGGAGTAGAGTAAATTTTTTTGGGCAGATAAGGCAAGGTGGTAGAGTCTTGGAGAGTCCTTCTGAAGTCAAGGAAGTGGTTGCTCGTTTTTTTGAAGATATTTATAGTGGTGAGAATGTCGTGAGGCCTAAGCTTGATTCCCTCAATTCCTCAAGATGTTCAAAGATGGTTGGAAAAAGAGTTTGAAGAGAAGAAAGTCGCTAAAGCCTTAGAAGATTGTGATGGGAATAAAGCTCCAGGCCCAACGGGTTTAGTTTTTCTTTCTTAAAAGAAGGATGGGAGTTCCTTAAAGAAGATTTCAGTGCTATGCTTTCCGAGTTTCATAGGAGGGGAAGAATTAATAGAGAGATGAATGCAACATTCCTAACCATTATCCCTAGAGTGCCTAATCCTGTGGAACTTCGTGAATATAGACCTATTAGCTTTGAGGGGTGTTGGTATAAATTGTTAGCTAAGATCTTGGCAAACCGTCTAAAGAGTGTTTTGCCTCTCATTATCAGTCATTTCCAAGGGGCCTTTGTGGTGAAAAGACAGATTCTTGATGGCGTGTTGATTGCGAATGAGCTAATTGATTCAAGAAAAAGGTCTAAAGTTGATGGGGTCCTTTTAAAGATTGATTTGGAGAAGGCTTATGATCATGTTGATTGGAATTTTGTCGATTACATGCTTATCAGATTCAGATTTGGGGAAACTTGGTGTCGATGGATGTATGAGTGTATTTCGACTACATCCTTCTCTGTGTTGGTCAATGGCTCTCCCTCGAAGTTGTTCAAAGGTTTCAGAGGCATTCAGCAAGGGGATCCACTCTCCCCTTTTTTATTTACGATGGTGGTGGAGGCTCTAAGTTCACTTTTGGTGAAAGCTAGAGAGATGGGAGTGATAAGTGGGTTTGAGGCTAGTAGAAATGGGGAGGTTATCACTCACTTGCAATTTGCAGATGATACGATTCTTTCCAGCTCAACTAAAAGGAAGGAAATCATGGCTCTTAAAAGAATCTTGTGGTGTTTTCAGCTGGTTTCAAGTTTAAAGGTCAACATTTTCAAAAGTCGTTTGGTGGGAGTTGGGTGCTCTGAAGAGACCACTCAATCTTTGACGGCCATATTGCATTGCAAATGGGGGGAGACTAACCTTGTTATACTTGGGCCTTCCGATAGGGGTGAAGTAGAGATCTAAGTTTTTGTGGGATCCAGTCATACACAAATTTGAGACGAAGTTGTCTTCTTGGAAGTGACAATATTTATCTTTCGGCGGAAGGATCACTTTGATAAAAGCTTGCTTGTCAAACATCCCGGTGTACTATATGTCGCTTTTCAAGATGCCGAAGGCGGTGGTGGAAAGACTTGACCGTATTCGTAGGAACTTTCTTTGGGAGGGTAAGAGTAATAAAAAGAAACTGCACTTAATGAAGTGGAGTGAGGTGATTAAACCAAAGTTGTATAGGGGTTTAGGCCTTGCTAATTTGGAGTATAAAAATGCAGCTTTATTAGTGAAGTGGTGGTGGAGGTTTGGAGATAAGAGGGAGGCTCTTTGGAGGAAGGTCATTGTTGACAAGTATGGGGTGGACAATTTGGGGTGGTGGCCTAATCCAGGTCATAGGTCTCGTAGATCGAGTTTGTGAGGTGCAATTGCTTCAGTTGGGGATTCGTCTTCTGTAAGTGGGGAAGTGTTATCCAAAGGGGTGGGTTTTGTGGTGGGGGATGGGAGGGTTCTTAGGTTTTGGTTGGATGATTGGGTTGGGGTGGGTCCCTTGTGTTAATTTATTTCCTAGGGTCTTTAGATTAGTGTCCAATAGGGAGTCTCTTGTCAGTGATTGTTATGGGGAGAGGGATGGTTGTACTTTGTGGGGTGTGACCTTTAGAAGAAGTCTTCGTTTGTCAAAGGATGTCCAGTATGGGGAGTTGTTAAGCCTTATCTCTAATGTTTTTTTGTACAGGAATTCTACGGATTTTAGGATTCGGAAGCCATCGATATCCGGAGAATTATCAGTGAAAGCCTTCTACTCGGCTTTGGAGGGGAACCATCTCCATAGAGCTCCTTTTTCCCTTATTTGAACAGGTTTGGTTGCTCCCTGAGTGGATGCTTTTTGTTGGTTAGTAGTGGCAGCTAAGATCTCAACAGCGGATAACTTGAGGAGAAGAGGATTGACAGCATCCTCCATCTTTGACACCTGTGTTATGTGTCATAAGGAGCTGGAGTCGGTGAACCATCTTCTTCTTCATTGTGAGTTTACAACCAGTGTTTGGGGTCATTTTATTGATAGGTGTGGTGTTGATTGGTGCTGTCCTGGGAAGATTGCTAATGCGGCAGAGTCTTGGTTGGGAGGTTGTTTTGTTGGATGCATTAGAATTGTGACATCATTTGTGGGTCAAATGGCAACAATGAAATCAACCCGAATACATAGTTCATTTATTAATTGGGTCAAAAAGTCCAAACATGAATTCTCAAAGTTCTTGCTAAAGAACAAACCCTAAGGGCATTTTATTTTTAGGACGTCAGTCATTGAACTACATGCATTACTTATCGAGCCCGGTTGAGCATGAGTGTGGACCTTTCATCACTAAAGTAAGCCCGACCCATATATTAAACGAGCAAAATTCTTTGATTCGAGACAACAGAATACTAAAACACAAGGCAAAAACCCGGCGCAAAGCAGATGGCTCAGGCCCTGAGCACTCCTACCTGCTCTTCAATGGAGGATGAGTAGGGAAGTGAATGACAATTCTCATGTAAATGACACGCATGGAAAAAACCGAGACAATATAAGTTGCGTGTTGCCAAATACAATGAATCCTTCCTCTGTTAAGGATGAACTTTTAATTAATATACTCTTATCACAATTCTTATTCAAATGAGACATGAAAAAAAAAAAAAAAAAAACCATATCAATGAGTCTAAAATGGGCTCCACGATTCAATATTTCTAGACATTTTAATCCTTCATTTGTGAAGGATTAGCTTTCAATTAATACATTTTTATCACAATTCTCATGCAAATGACATTTATGAGCAGCTTTTCAATCCTTGCTTGACAATACCTTGAAGAGAAGAATAGAGGTATTGTTTGGCTGGATAATTCTCTAGTGCATCCATTTTTATGGCAGCAGTGCATTGTTGCCATTTCACAGAAGTAGTAGTAAAATGGTTGCTTAGCATTGCTGAATGAAGTGTGCCAAATGGAACAATTGCAAAATGGGTTTTTACCTTTTCTTGGAATTTCTATTTGAAAGGAAATCGTTTCAGAAAAGTTTCAATAAGGGCATGTTTAATTGTTGTTTAATACATATGTAATAAATATTTGGGCCGGGCAAGGATTTCAAATTTAAATCACTGAGTCTAAATAAAAAAAATCTAGGCATGGCCCATTTAATATAACATAAACCCCATGCCCAACCCAACGCGGGCCGCCTTGTCCACGAACACCCTTACAAAAATTTGAAAAAATTCAAAGAGCTACTCTCCCGCCTTTTTATTTTGAAAAACCTTTACTTTTGTTCTCTCTTTATATTTAACCATTCACTTTACTTCACCGGTAAAGTAAATTGACCATAGAAGTGATTTACTGTGTGATTTGATAGTATTGCGTTTAAACATTAATTATACATGCCAATCCATCATTGTGTGGACTATATCCCCAACCTGTGACCCTACCAAGATGTAAAATAAGAGCAAAACAAAAGAGGAATCCGTTTGCAAAATTTCCTCCACTTAGATCGGAGGAAATCTTGCAAATGCGACCATACCATTGTGTAGCTGCAAATGCAAGATTTCCTCCTCTCAGACTAGAGGAAAACTTGTAAATGCGACTTTACTGTCCATATAAGCAGCGGTAAAGCTGCTTGAGTGCCCAAATCCACTGCAAGTAGGCATTTTCATTTCCTTTAACATCAAACTAGCAACAAAGGCCCAGGCCAAAAAGAAAAGCATATTATGATTTAAGAGTTTTTTGAAACATTATTGAGGTAAAATAAATCTAAGATAAATCTTTTTATTATCTTTGAATATTAATATTTATTATCTTTGAATAACAAGTCCAAATTGCTATTCGAGAGGTGGACAGCCATCTTATCTCTCCAACGATGCAAAATGAAAATGGAAATCAACTCAGATATGATATCTATTATTGCTACATTCAAGAATTACAAGTCCCAACCAAGGAAAAAGAAAAAACCAGCAAAGACAGATTCACCTAGCTCGGCCCATGAACACCCCTAGTCTTTGAGAGGCTAGGGGCCCACATACCCCACTTGCTGACCAAATTAGGCCTACCAGATTCAAGCCCACCCTTGGTGACCCAATGAGTTGGGTTGATTCATGGGTTTCGCACATTTTTTAGCAAGAGAAAATTATAAACTTCTAGTCCAATTAGAATTAGCAGTTGTTTTTTCTCTCCAATCGAGACTCATTAGAAAAACTTTTCTTAAAATAAAAATTCAAATAGCTACTCACTCGCCTTTTGACTTTGCGAAACCTTTACTTTTGTTCTCTCTTTATATTTAACCATTCACTTTACTTCACCGGTAAAGCAAATTGACCAAATAAGTGATTTATTGTATGATTTGATAGTATTGCATTTATACATTAATTATACATGCCCATCTGTCATTGTGTTGACCAAATCCCCGACCCCTGACCAAGATGTAAAAATAAGGGCAAAACAGAAGAATAATCTATTTGCAAGATTTCCTCCGCGTAGACAGGATGAAATCTTGCAAATGAGACTTTCCCACTGTATTCATCAATGGTATAGCTGCAAATGCAATCTCTTAGGCCGAAGGAAAACTTGTAAATGCGACTCTACCGCCCATACAAGCAGCGGTAAAGCTGCATGCGAGCCCATATCCATTGCAAGCAGGCCTTTCCATTTCCTTTAACATAAAACTAGCAATACACTTAAATTTAATATTTTATTAAAATATTACTAATAGATAAAAAAAAATAAGTTTATTATTTTGGAAAATGGCTTGGGTCGTCCCAAAAGTTTGCGCTTATGAAAAAAAGTAATGGAAAAATAAATAACGAAAATCTTTTCTTAATAAGGTGAAGTAATGTGTAAAATGAACAAATAAAATAAAATAAAAGCATATATATACAAAATAACGGAGGATGTCCGCATTACTATGGACCCCACCTTAATTACCCAAAGGACTTGAACCCAAAAAATCCAAGTATAGACCCTTTTAGACTCCATTAACACTGACATTTGGGTGCAACTGATCAATGAATCTAGGTAGGAGTCCAACTATATCTCAAGTTTATAATAATATAATATCATATGAAAATAATTGATATGAAAATGCTTTTGTGCGTCTGTCTCTGACTGAGCTTAATATGAGGGATGGCATGTGGGGCCAACCAGTTCTTTTTAACCCATTGATTTGCTTGCATTCAGTAGGTGCCCACATCCATGGTTCCCAACTTTCAAAGTTTGTTTTACATGGTAAGATTAAGACGATTTAGAAACAGTCATAGTTGGTTGAATCTCATTGTGATGTGACGAGGCAAATCAGGTGAGGTTCAATGCCCACATAAAAGCCAAAGCCCTTGTATATTTTGTTGAAAGGAGCGCCCCCGGGTGATGATGTGGTAAAATGAATTCTATTGCTTTAATATATATATATATATATATGTAATAGCCCCTTATAATTATATATTTATATTTGGGCAGGGCGAGGACTCCGGATCTCAACTACTTAGCGATTTTGTGAGGACTTATGAGTGAAAGGAACTAAGGGAGAGATTAGATAACAGGCGGCCCCATTGGACCTTTTTTTTTTTTTTCCATCCACGTGGCTTATAAGGGCATGGAGAATATCTATGGGGCCCATTCAAAATACTTTAGATCTTATATCATATTAGAGAGTGTACCTAATATTATTGTTGTAGGATATATACTATATATATATATATATCGTGAAATAGAAATCCTCTCTACCAAGAAAAATATTTCATTTTATTGTTTTTCTATTTTAGAAGATAAGTAAATAAATCCAAATCTCTCCCGATTCTCAATATAGAGGTCTTGCATTGAAGTACCTCACCAATCCAACCCATATTATAATATATAGTCATTTTTTGAAATCTTTTCATTGTAATCAAAATTTGGTTGGTTTCAAGTATATGCTCAAACCAAGATATCGGGTTCTCTAGTTTCTGATGGTAATAATTTTTTCTCTTGTATAAACTCGTTCGAGAATCAAGTATTTCATATAACCAAAGATATGTTAAGTTTGGAAATTGCTTGAATATCTCCATGCAAATCAAGTGTAGGATGTGCACAGCCATGAGACACTTAAACACATACTTTTGACATTAGTCATACTCAATTTTCATGGGTGTCATTCTCGCTTTTAGACTAGTAAAAACTCAGGGCAATGCATGGACTAAAATACAATATCAAAGAAAAGGTCAAACAATCAAACCTAAATGAACAACCATATAAATAAATAAATATATATATATGGGAGGTGCTCCTATAAGAGGTACTCTCATCAACTTGGTGAGAGATGGGTTGGGGCCCTCACATTTAAGTTGGGGGTCCTTGCATTTAAATTGACGAGAGTGGATATGGAAGTGAAGGCCCCCATTCATCTCTCACCAAGTTGGTGAGAGTGCCTCTCATTGGAGCACCTCCCTATATATATATATATACATACACATACATATGTATATACATATACATACATACATACATCTACATGCATGCATACGCATACATACATGTATACATATACATACATCTCTCTGCAATGCATGCACTAGTGAACACAAAGACTATTTCATCGCTAGAAGCCTCTTTTTGTTCGGGTTTTATGGAAATGCATGAGAGGCCGTGATAGATTCTTTGTTGCTTTTTTAATTAAATGCACTGCAAGCAATGGATGGAAACTAGAAGAGGGTGATGATTTGAGGTGTTTTATAAGAGGGATTTATTTGGGAAAGACTCAAAATCGTTGCATTGTACATTGAAACTCATGGGGAGAGAGGTTGAGTTCTGCCACCTGTAGATGCCTATTTTAAGCGTAAATCGATTTCGTTAATGGGCAAGGAAAAGATTGGCGCTCCGTCGACTCATTCCTCTCTCCATAAACCATGCTCTAGCCTTCACAATGGGTTAGAAATTCTATTCCACTTAAAGAATAAATCTGAATGGATGATCTTGAAGTACCTTTTTGAAATGACCTCTGTAGGATTCTTCCTTGGCTTTTTAACTAAATGCATTGCAAGCACTGGAAGGAAACCAGCTCAGGGCAATGATTTGAAGTCTCGTATCATGGGAATTTGTTTGGGAACGATTCAAAATCGTTGGATTGTACAATGAATTGCATGGGAGGAGAGGTTGAGTTTTACGACCCATTTTTTTAAAGGACACTGAAGAAGATTGTCGACCCGTGGATTCATTCCTCCTTGCGCAAACCATGTACTAGTCATCACATTAAAGATTTCTTCGCTAGAAGCCTCTGTTTGTGTGCGTTTAATGGAAATGCATCCGAGGCCATGATAGATTCTTCGTTGCTTTTTTAACAAAATGCACTGTGAGCAACGGATGGAGACCGGAAGAGGGCAATGATTTGAGGTCTCTTATTACAGGAATTTGTTTGGGAAAGACTCAAAATTGTTCCATTTTAGTCTGAAATGCAAGGGGAGAGAGGTTGAGTTCCACCACTAATAGATGCCTAATCTAATCCAAAATCCATTTTGTTGAAGGGCATTGAAAAGCTTGGTGACCCGAGGACTCATACCTCTCTCCGCAATCCATGCACTAGTCAACACAAAGAATATTTCATCGTTAAAAGCCTCTTTTTGTTCGGGTTTTATGGAAATGCATGAGAGGCCGTGATAGATTCTTTGTTGCTTTTTTAATTAAATGCACTGCTAGCAACGGATGGAAACTAGAAGAGGGCGATGATTTGAGGTCTTTTATACGAGGGATTTATTTGGGAAAGACTCAAAATCGTTGCATTTTACACTGAAACTCATGGGGAGAGAGGTTGAATTCAGCCACTTGTAAATGCCTAATTTAAGCGTAAATCCATTTCATTAACGGGCAAGGAAAAGATTGGCGCTCTGTGGGCTCATTCCTCTCTCCGCAAACCATGCTCTAGTCTTCACATTGGGCTAGAAACTCTATTCCACTTAAAGAGTAAATCTGAATCCATGATCTCGAAGTAACTTTTCGAAATGAACTCTGTAGGATTCTTCCTTGCTTTTTTAACTAAATGCATGGCAAGCACTAGAAGGAAACCGGTGGAGGGCAAAGATTTGAAGTCTCGTATCATGGGAATTTATTTGGGAACGACTCAAAATCGTTGGATTTTACAATGAATTCCATGGGGGGAGAGGTTGAGTTCTACGACCCATTCTTTTAAAGGGCATGGAAAAAGATTGTCGACCGGTGGACTCATCCCTCGTTGCGCAAACCATGTACTAGTCATCACATTAAGGATTTCTTCGCTCGAAGCCTCTGTTTGTACGCGTTTAATGGAAATGCAGCTGAGGCCATGATAGATTCTTCGTTGCTTTTTTAACTAAATGCACTGTGAGCAACGGATGGATATCGTAAGAGGGGAATGATTTGAGGTCTCCTATTGCTGGAATTTGTTTGGGAAAGACTCAAAATCGTTCCATTTTAGTCTGAAATGCAAGGGGAGAGAGGTTGAGTTCCACCACTAATAGATGCCTATTGTGATCCCAAATCCATTTTGTTGAAGGGCATTGAAAAGCTTGGTGACCCGCGGAGTCATACCTCTCTCCGCAAACCATGCACTAGTCAACACAAAGAATATTTCATTGCTAGAAGCCTCTTTTTGTTCGGGTTTTATGGAAATGCATGAGAGGCCGTGATGGATTCTTTGTTGCTTTTTTAATTAAATGCACTGCTAGCAACGGATGGAAACTAGAAGAGGGCGATGATTTGAGGTCTTTTATACGAGGGATTTATTTGGGAAAGACTCAAAATCGTTGCATTTTACACTGAAACTCATGGGGAGAGAGGTTGAATTCAGCCACTTGTAAATGCCTAATTTAAGCGTAAATCCATTTCATTAACGGGCAAGGAAAAGATTGGCGCTCTGTGGGCTCATTCCTCTCTCCGCAAACCATGCTCTAGTCTTCACATTGGGCTAGAAACTCTATTCCACTTAAAGAGTAAATCTGAATCCATGATCTCGAAGTAACTTTTCGAAATGAACTCTGTAGGATTCTTCCTTGCTTTTTTAACTAAATGCATGGCAAGCACTAGAAGGAAACCGGTGGAGGGCAAAGATTTGAAGTCTCGTATCATGGGAATTTATTTGGGAACGACTCAAAATCGTTGGATTTTACAATGAATTCCATGGGGGGAGAGGTTGAGTTCTACAACCCATTTTTTTAAGGGGCACTGAATAAGATTGTCGACCCGTTGACTCATTCCTCCTTGCGCAAACCATGTAATAGTCATCACATTAAAGATTTCTTCGCTAGAAGCCTCTGTTTGTGTGCGGTTAATGGAAATGCATCCGAGGCCATGATAGATTCTTCGTTGCTTTTTTAAGTAAATGCACTGTGAGCAACAGATGGAGACCGGAAGTGGGCAATGATTTGAGGTCTCTTATTGCAGGAATTTGCTTTGGAAAGACACAAAATCGTTCCATTTTAGTCTGAAAAGCATGGGGAAAGAGGTTGAGTTCCACCACTAATAGATGCCTAATGTAATCCGAAATCCATTTTGTTGAAGGGCATTGAAAAGCTTGGTGACCCGAGGACTCATACCTCTCTCCACAAACCATGCACTAGTCAACACAAAGAATATTTCATTGCTAGAAGCCTCTTTTTGTTCGGGTTTTATGGAAATGCACGAGAGGCCGTGATAGATTCGTTGTTGCTTTTTTATTTAAGTGCACTGCAAGCAAAGGATGGAAACTAGAAGAGGGTGATGATTTGAGGTCTTTTATACGAGGGATTTATTTGGGAAAGACTCAAAATTGTTGCATTTTACAATGAAACTCATGGGGAGTGAGGTTGAGTTCTGCCACTTGTAGATGCCTAATTTAAGCGTAAATCCATTTCGTTAATGGTCAAGGAAAAGATTGGCGCTCTGTGGACTCATTCCTCTGTCTGCAATCCATGGTATAGTCTTCACATTGGGTTAGAAATTCTATTTCACTTAAAGAATAAATCTGAATGCAAGATCCCGAAGTACCTTTTTGAAATGACCTCTGTAGGATTCTTCCTTGCTTTTTTTAACAAAACGGATTGCAAGCACTGGATGAAAACCAGCGGAGGGCAATGATTTGAAGTCTCGTATCATGGGAACTTGTTTAGGAATGACTCAAAATCGTTGGATTTTACAATGAATTGTATGGGGGGAGAGGTTGAGTTCTACGGCCCATTTTTTTAAAGGGCACTGAAGAAGATTGTCGACCTGTGGACTCATTCCTCCTTGCGCCAACCATGTACTAGTCATCACATTAAAAATTTCTTCGCTAGAAGCCTCTGTTTGTGTGCGTTTAATGGAAATGCATCCGAGGCCATGATTGATTCTTCGTTGCTTTTTTAACTAAATGCACTGTGAGCAACGGATGGAGACCGGAAGAAGGCAATGATTTGGGGTCTCTTATTGCTGGGATTTGTTTGGGAAAGACTCAAAATCGTCTCATTTTAGTTTGAAATGCGTGGGGAGAGAGGTTGAGTTCCACCACTAATAGATGCCTAATGTCATCCTAAATCCATTTTGTTGAAGGGCATTGAAAAGCTTCGTGACCCGGGGACTCATTCCTCTCGCCGCAAACCATGTACTAACACAAAGAATATTTCCTCGCTAGAAGCCTCTTTTTGTTCGGGTTTTTTGGAAATGCATGAGAAGCCGTAATAGATTCTTTGTTGCTTTTTTAATTAAGTGCATTGCAAGCAAAGGATGGAAACTAGAAGAGGGCGATGATTTGAGGTCTTTTATAAGAGGGAATTATTTGGGAAAGACTCAAAATCGTTGCATTTTACTCTGAAACTCATGGGGAGAGAGGTTGAGTTCAGCCACTTGTAGATGCTTAATTTAAACGTAAATCCATTTTGTTAACGGGCATGGAAAAGATTGGCGCTCTGTGGACTCATTCCTCTCTCCGCAAACCATGCTCTAGTCTTCACATTGGGTTAGAAATTCTATTGCGCTTAAGGAATAAATCTGAATGCATGATCTCGAAGTACCTTTTTGAAATGTCCTCGGTAGGATTTTTCCCTGCTTTTTTAACTAAATGCATTGCAAGCACAGGGTGGAAACCGGCGGAGGGCAATGATTTGAAGTTTCGTATCATGGAAATTTCATTGGGAACGACTCAAAATCGTTGGATTCTACAATGAATTGCATGGGGGGAGAGGTTGAGTTCGACGACCCATTCTTTTAAAGGGCATGGAAAAAGATTGTCGACCGGTGGACTCATCCCTCGTTGCGCAAACCATGTACTAGTCATCACATTAAGGATTTCTTCGCTCGAAGCCTCTGTTTGTACGCGTTTAATGGAAATGCAGCCGAGGCCATGATAGATTCTTCGTTGCTTTTTTAACTAAATGCACTGTGAGCAACGGATGGATATCGAAAGAGGGGAATGATTTGAGGTCTCCTATTGCTGGAATTTGTTTGGGAAAGACTCAAAATCGTTCCATTTTAGTCTGAAATGCAAGGGGAGAGAGGTTGAGTTCCACCACTAATAGATGCCTATTGTGATCCCAAATCCATTTTGTTGAAGGGCATTGAAAAGCTTGGTGACCCGCGGAGTCATACCTCTCTCAGCAAACCATGCACTAGTCAACACAAAGAATATTTTATTGCTAGAAGCCTCTTTTTGTTCGGGTTTTATGGAAATGCATGAGAGGCCGTGATAGATTCTTTGTTGCTTTTTTAATTAAATGCACTGCAAGCAACGGATGGAAACTAGAAGAGGGCGATGATTTGAGGTCTTTTATACGAGGAATTTATTTGGGAAAGACTCAAAATCGTTGCATTTTACACTGAAACTCATCGGGAGAGAGGTTGAGTTCTGCCACTTGTAGATTCTTAATTTAAGCGTAAATCCATTTCTTTAATGGGCGAGGAAAGAATCAAAATCGTTGCATTTTACACTGAAACTCATGGGGAGAGAGGTTGAGTTCTGCCACTTGTAAATTCCTAATTTAAGCGTAAATCCATTTCTTTAATGGGCAAGGAAAAGATTGGCTCTCTGTGGACTCATTCCTCTCTCCGCAAACCATGCTCTAGTCTTCACATTGGGCTAGAAATTCTATTCCACTTAAAAAATAAATCTGAATGCATGATCTCGAAGTACCTTTTTGAAATGACCTCTGTAGGATTCTTCCTTGCTTTTTTAACTAAATGCATTGCAAGCACATGATGGAAACCGGCGGAGGGCAATGATTTGGAGTCTTGTATCATTGGAATTTGTTTGGGAACGACTCGAAATCGTTAGATTTTACAAAGAATTGCATGGTGGGAGAGGTTGAGTTCTACGACTCATTTTTTTAAAGGGCACTGAATAAGATTGTTGACCCGTGGACTCATTCCTCCTTACGCAAACCATGTACTAGTCATCACATTAAGGATTTCTTCACTTGAAGCCTCTGTTTGTGTGCGTTTAATGGAAATGCATCCGAGGCCATGATAGATTTCTTGTTGCTTTTTTTACTAAATGCACTGTGAGCAACAGATGGAAACCGGAAGAGGGCAATGATTTGAGGTCTCTTATTGCAGGAATTTATTTGGAAAAGACTCAAAATCGTTCCATTTTAGTCTGAAATGCAAGGGGAGAGAGGTTGAGTTCCACCACTAATAGATGCCGAATGTAATTCTAAATCCACTTTGTTGAAGGGCATTGAAAAGCTTGGTGACCCGGGGACTCATACCTTTCTCCGCAAACCTTGCACTAGTCAACACAAAGAATATTTCATCGCTAGAAGCCACTTTTTGTTCGGGTTTTTTGGAAATGCATTAGCGGCCGTGATAGATTCTTTGTTGGTTTTTTAATTAAATGCACTGCAAGAAACGGATGGAAGCTAGAAGAGGGCGATGATTTGAGGTCTTTTAGAAGAGGGAATTATTTGGGAAAGACTCAAAATCGTTGCATTTTACACTGAAACTCATGGGGAGAGAGGTTGAGTTCTAACACTTGTAGATGCCTAATTTAAGCTCAAATCGATTTCGTTAATGGGCAAGGAAAAGATCGGCGCTCTTTGGACTCATTCCTCTCTTCCGCATACCATGCTCTAGTCTTCACATTGGGCTAGAAATTTTAGTCCACTTAAAGAATTAATATGAATGCATGATCTCATAGTACCTTTTTGAAATGACCTCTATAGGATTCTTCCTTGCTTTTTTAACTAAATGCATTGCAAGCACTGGAAGGAAAACCGGCGGAGGGCAATGATTTGAAGTCTCGTATCATGGGAATTTGTTTGGGAACGACTCAAAATCGTTGGATTTTACAATGAATTGCATGGGGGCAGAGGTTGAGTTCTACGTCCCATTTTTTTAAAGGGCACTGAATAAGATTGTCGACCCGTGGACTCATTCCTCCTTGTGCAAACCATGTACTAGTCATCACATTAAAGATTTCTTTGCCAGAAGCCTCTGTTTGTGTGCGTTTAGTGAAAATGCATCCGAGGCCATGGTAGATTCTTCGTTGCTTTTTTTAACTAAATGCACTGTCAGCAACGGATGGAGACCGGAGGAGGGCAATGATTTGAGGTCTCTTATTGCAGCAATTTGTTTGGGAAAGACTCAAAATCGTTCCATTTTAGTCTGAAATGCATGGGGACAGAGGTTGAGTTCCACCACTAATAGATGCCTACTATGATCCTAAATCCATTTTGTTGAAAGGCATTGAAAAGCTTGGCGACCCGGGGACTCATACCTCTCTTCGCAAACCATGTACTAGTCAACACAAAGAATATTTCATCGCTAGAAGCCACTTTTTGTTGGGATTTTATGGAAATGCATGAGAGGCCGTGATAGATTCTTTGTTGGTTTTTTAATTAAATGCACTGCAAGCAACGGATGGAAACGGGAAGAGGGCGATGATTTGAGGTCTTTTATAAGAGGGAATTATTTGGGAAAGACTCAAAATTGTTGCATTTTACACTGAAACTCATGGGGAGAGAGGCTGAGTTCTGCCACTTGTCGATGCCTAATTTAAGCACAAATCGATTTCGTTAATGGGCAAGGAAAAGATTGGCGCTCTGTGGACTCATTCCTCTCTCCGCAAACCATGCTCTTGTCTTTACATTGGGCTAGAAATTCTATTCCACTTAAAGAATGAATATGAATGCATGATCTCATAGTACCTTTTTGAAATGACCTCTGTAGGATTCTTCCTTGCTTTTTTAACTAAATGCATTGCAAGCACTGGAAGGAAATCGGCGGAGGGCAATGATTTGAAGTCTTGTATCATGGGAATTTGTTTGGGAACAACTCAAAATCGTTGGATTTTACAATGAATTGCATGGGGGGAGAGGTTGAGTTCTACGACCATTTTCTTAAAGGGCACTGAATAAGATTGTCGACCCGTGGACTCATTCCTCCTTGCGCAAACCATGTACTAGTCATTACATTAAAGATTTCTTCGCTTGTAGCCTCTGTTTGTGTGCGTTTAATGGAAATGCATCCGAGGCCATGATAGATTCTTCGTTGCTTTTTTAACAAAATGCACTATGAGCAATGGATGGAGACCGGAAGAGGGCAATGATTTGAGGTCTCTTATTGCAGGAATTTGTTTGGGAAAGACTTAAAATTGTTGCATTTTACAGTGAAATGCATGGGGAGAGAGGTTGAGTTATGCGACTTGTAGATGCCTAATTTAAGCCTAAATCCATTTTGGTATAGGGCAAGGCAAAGGTTGTCGGCCCGTTGACTCATTTTTTTCTCCGCAAGCCATGCTCTAGTCCTCAAATTGGGTTAGAAATTCTATTTGACTTAAAGAATAAATCTGAATGAAAGATCTCAAATAACCTTTTTGAAATGTCCTCTCGAGGATCCTTCGTTGCTTTTTTAACTAAAAGCACTGCAGGCGGCGGATGGAAACCAGTGGAGAGCAATGGTTTGAAGTCTCGTATCATGGGAATTTGTTTGGGAATGACTCAATATCGTCGAATTGCATGGGGAGAGAGGTTCGGTTCAATGCCCCATTTTTTTTAAAGGGCACTGAAAAGATAGTTGACCCGTGGACTCATTCCTCTCTCCGCAAACCATGTACTAGTCATCACATTAAATATTTCTTCGCTAGAAGCCGCTGTTTGCGTTTGTTCTATGGAAGTGCATGCGAGGCTATGATAGATTCTTCGTTGTTTTTTTAACTAAATGCACTTGAAGCTATGGATGGAAACCGGAGCAGGGAAATGATTTTTGAAGTCTTTTATCATTGGAATTTTTTCGGGAATGACTCAAAATCGTTCCATTTTAGTGTGAAATGCAAGGGGCGAGAGGTCGAGTTCCACCACTAATAGATGCCAAGTGCAATCCTAAATCCATTTTGTTAAATTGCACTGAAAAGCTTGCTGACCAGGGTATTCGTTTTTCTCTCCGCAAACCATGCATTAGTCAACACAATGAATATTTCTTCGCTAGAAGCTCTCTTTGTGTGCATTTTATGGAGAGGCATGGAAGGCCATGATAGATTCTTCGTTGTTTTTTTAACTAAATGCATTGCAAGCAACGGATGGAAGCCGAAAGAAGGCATTGATTTGAGGTCTCTCATCATGGGAATTTTTTTGGGAAAGACTCAAAATCGTTGCGTTTTACACTGAAAAGCATGGGAAGAGAAGTTGAGTTATGCCACTTGAAGAAGTGCACCGAAAAGCTTGGTTACCCGCGCACTCATTCCTTTCTTTGCAAACCATGCAGTAGTCAACACAATGAATATTTGATGCAGGACCTACTACTAAATTGACAAAATGTAAATGTGTGATCAAAATATTGAATTAATAGCAACCATAATCGTCCTCAAAATTGGCACTAAACACATTTCTAACAAGAAATTAGCAAAGGTGATTATGTCTTGATCTGAGACCGAGTTATATCCATGACACTTGTGGCACTTGATTTGAGAGGGTTTCCTGGTCTTTTCGTCAGCATACCCTTCCCTTTGGAGTCCCATGAAGAGCCACTGGGTGCTCCCTTTGGAGGGGAAAGGTGTCCTAGGTTAGGCTTCGCGCTAGAGACGTTGGCTCTAGGGTCAAAGGTGCTCGAATCTATCCTCCTAGGAATTTGCGGTTTCACATATTGTTCCAAATATATGGGCTTTTCATACATGTCCGCAAGGGATGTAACCCTGTGATGAAGTAACTCTCTCCGGATCTCTGATCGTAGACCCGTCCTAAACCTCGAGAGAAGTGACGACTGCTCCTCCTTTACATCACACCTCAAATTCAATTCCTAAAATTTTGTGATGTACTCATTGACGGTCATACTACCCTGACGGAGGGTGCTCCTTTGATCTTGGAGTCTCTCTTGGTAGGATCGGGGAAGGTACTTGTCCTTCAACCTTTCCTTCATCCTCTCCCATGTGTTAATGGCTGGAAGGCCTAATCTTTTTGTTCATTAGTTTCCAAGCTGGTCCAAAAAATTCGAGCATGCGCTACTAATCTCATGGTGGCCAGCTTGACCTTCCTTTCTTCTGACATCTCATACCATTTGAAAGCCGATCAGAGAAGACCTGTGGGTCCATTCGACCATCAAATGTAGGGGCATCAAGCTTGACACTCTTCAAAATCCACCCATCGGGATTCTGAACTCTACCATGACCCCTACGCTCATACCCATCGTCAGACTCACTATCAGTGTCCAACTCATGATCGTCTCTCTATTGGCGCTTATGACGCCTCCTATTTTTTCCCCCGAATAGATCGCTCAACGTCCCTGATGTGGTTTCTAAGTTCCTCATGCCCTTGCTGTGGGCACTGATCTGCGCTGTCAGATCCTCCACAGCCTTAACCAAATGTTCTAAGATTGCATTGGTTGGGTTAGAGCTCGTTTTGCTTGAGAGGGACCTGCCATTCGGGAAGCTAGGGGCTGATATTCCCTACCACTCCTAGTGGGCATACATCTATCTATATGCAATGAGAAACAATGTGATGCAATTCCCTAGACACCCTAAGCTCTGATACCAATTTGATGCAGGACCTACTACTAAATTGACAAAATGCAAATGTGAGATTAAAATATTGAATTAATAGCAACCATAATTATCCTCAAAAAACTCATTTCTAACAATAAATTAGCAAAGGTGATTATGTCTTGATCCGAGACCGAGTTATAGTCTTGCAATCGGAACCTCTAGGAAGTAAAGAGAGGACCGATGGGAAGCTAGGACTTCCAACTTGTCTAGGGATAATCCAAATATAAGCATTTAAATATGAAGTTCAGGCTTTAAGGGGGCTGTACAGAGAAAAAATGGTAAATTGGGCTTTCAAAAATGGGCTGACCCAACTGTAAGTGGATTGGACCAGGTCTGATTAGCCAAGATGGACTGGATCAGGTTCAGCCAGGTGAATATAGGGTTTGATCTATGATCTGTCTGGTCCTATGGGGCTAGTTCTTAAGCCTGATGTTGGTTTTGGGTTTGGTTTAGAGTTCGGTAATGGGATCAGGGCTAGATCTAGGATTTTGGATGGATGGGTTGAACTAGTTCTACGGTTGTGTTATAACAGCAGTAAATAATGAAAGAAGAAGAAAGAGATGGGAGAAATGCCTAGTTGGAGATGACAACAACCTTGGCCTCACGCCAAACTCCCCATCTCAAGCGAGGAAATATGAAAAACTTGCATGAGAGGACTCAAGAAAGCTTCCATTGAAGAGTATTCTTTGTTGATAGTTCAATAATGGCCTCCACAATTGAGTTACAGACTTAAAAGAAAAGAGAACTCAACCCTAACAATGGGTGGTTGAGATTAAAACATCTTAGTAGTCCTTAGATGAGAATAATGAACCAAAGACAATAAAATTAATAAATAAAAACAGCAAAAGCGGGAGGACTATCGTGAGTTGGGGAGGACTTTAGCATGGGAAGACGTGTGCAAGTCATCCCACGCACTTCTCCCTAGTAAACTTAAGTCGCGGGCCCCCCTTTTACATCTTTTATTTAACACAATACTCCTTGGGCCCCTTCTTTATAACTTAAACTCATTTAAAACTTCTTGGGCCCCTCAATCCTTTTAGAACATCTTGAATCAGAAACATCTCTTCCCCCTTGGCCCATCCCAATGTGGGGCCTGCCTTATGATTGCCATGGGAGGTCTTTAGCCAACTGTCCATCACATCCGATGGTAGATCTTCCAAACTTCGATCTAACGGTGGATTCTCTTGATCTTGACGGATTAACCCTAAGAAAGGGTGATCCATCCACAGTGGGATCATGTGTGCTATTTTCTTGTTCCTTTGCTTGATGTCCTTATCAATATTTCATCGCCAGAAGCCTCTTTTTGTGTGCGTTTAATGGAAATGCATGCGAGGCCATGATAGATTCTTCGTTGCTTTTTTAACTAAATACACTGCAAGCAATGGATGAAAGTCGGGGGAGGGAAATGATTTGAAGTCTTTTATCTTGGGAATTTGTTTGGGAAAGACTCAAAATCGTTCCATTTTAGTTTGAAATGCAAGGGGTGAGAGGTTGCGTTCCACCACTAACAGATGCCTAAAGTAATCCTAAATCCATTTTGTTAAAGGGCACTGAAAAGCTTGGTGACCCGAGGACTCATTCCTCTCTCTGCAAACCATGCAATAGTCAACACAATGAATATTTCATCGCAAGAAGCCTCTTTTTGTGCGCGTTTTATAGAAATGCTTGCGAGGCCATGATAGGTTATTCGTTGCTTTTTTAACTAAATGCACTATAAGCAACGGATGGAAACTGGAAGAATGCAATGATTTGAGATCTATTATCATAGGAATTTATTTGGGAAAGACTCAAAATTGTGCCATTTTAGTCTAAAATGCAAGGGGAGAGAGGTTGAGTTCCACCACTAATAGCTGCCTAAAGTAATCCTAAATCCATTTTGTTAAAGGGCACTGAAAAGCTTGGTGACCCGAGGACTAATTCCTCCCTCTGCAAGCCATGTACTTGTCATCACATTAAATATTTCTTCGCTGGAAGCCTCTGCTTGGGTGCGTTTTATGGAAATGCATGCGAGGCCATGATAGATTCTTCGTTGCTTGTTTAACTAAATGCACTGCAAGCACGGATTGGAAACCGGAGGGGAATGATTTGAAGTGTCTTATCATGGGAATTTGTTTGGGAAAGACTCAAAATCTTTACATTTTAGTTTGAAATGCAAGGGGCGAGAGGTTGAGTTCCACCACTAATAGATGCCTAGTGTAATCGTAAATCCATTTTGTTAACGGATGGAAACCGGAAGAGGGCAATGATTTAAGGTCACTTATCACGCGAATTTGTTTGGGAAAGAATCAAAATCGTTGCATTTTACAATGAAAAGCTTAGGGAGTGAGGTTGAATTCTGCCACTAGTAGATGCCTACTTTGAGCCTAAATCCATTTTGTTAAAGGGCAAGGAAAAGATTCGCGATCCGTGGACTCATTCCTCTCTACGCAAACCATGCTCTAGTCTACTCATTGGGTTAGAAATTCGATTTCACTTGAAGAATAAATCTGAATGCAGGATCTCGAATAACCTTTTTGAAATTACCTCTCCTGGATCCTTCGTTGCTTTTTGAAATAATTGCACCGAAGGCAGCAGATGGAAAGTAGTGGAGGGCAATGATTTGAAGTCTCGTATCATGGGAATTTGTTTGGGAATGACTCAAAATCGTTGCATTTTACAATGAATTGCATGGGGGTTCTACAACCCATTTTTTAAAGGGCACTGAAAAGATTGTTAAACCATGGACTCATTCCTCTATCCGTAGACCATGTACTAGTCATTGCATTAAATATTTCTTCGCTGGAAGCCTCTTCTTATGTGCGTTTTATGGAAATGCATGCGAGGCCATGATAGATTCTTCGTTGCTTTTTTAACTAAATGCACTGCAAGCAATGGATGGAAACCGGAAGAGGGCAATGATTTGAGGTCTCTTATCACAGGAATTTGTTTGAGACAGAATCAAAATCGTTGCATTTTACACTGAAAGGCATGGGGAGAGAGGTTGTGTTCTGCCACTTGTAGATGCCTAATTTAAGCCTAAATCCATTTTGTTAAAGGGCACGGAAGAAATTTGTGATCTGTGGACTCATTCCTCTTTACGCAAACCATGCTCTAGCCCTCACATTGGGTTAGAAATTCTATTTCACTTGAAGAATAAATTTGATTGCAAGATCTCGAATATCCTTTTTGAAATGACCTCTCTTGGATCCTTCGTTGCTTTTTGAACTAAATGCACTGGAGGCAGAGGATGGAAACAAGTGGAGGGCAATGATTTGAAGTCTCGTATCATGGGAATTTGTTTGTGAACGACTCAAAATCGTTGCATTTTACAATGAATTGCGTGGGGAGAGAGGTTGAGTTCTACAACCCATTTTTGTAATGGGCATTAAAAAGATTGTTGACCTGTGGACTCATTCCTCTCTCTGCATACTAGTTATCATGTTAAATATTTCTTCGCTAGAAGCCTTTGCTTGTGTGTGTTTTACGAAAATGCATGCGAGGCCATGATAGATTTTTCGTTGCTTTTTTAACTAAATGCACTGCAAGCAAGGCGTGGAAACGGGAGGAGGGGAATGATTTGAAGTCTCTTACCATGGGAATTTGTTTGGGAAAGACTCAAAATCGTTCCATTTTAGTTTGAAATGCGAAGGGCGAGATGTTGAGTTCCAGCACTAATAGATGCCTAGTGTAATCCTAAATCCATTTTGTTAAAGGGCACTGAAAAGCATGGTTACCAGGGGAGTCCTTCCTCTCTTCGCAAACCATGCACTAGTCAACACAATGAATATTTCATCGCTAGAAGTCTCTTTTTGTGCGCGTTTTTTTGGAAATGCACGCGAGGCTATGATAAATTCTTCGTTGTTTTGTTTAACTAAATGCACTGCAAGCAACGGATGGAAACCAGAAGAGGGCAATGATTTGAGGTCTCTTATCTAGGGCTGTCAAATTGCCACACGACCCGTTAACACGACACGAACTCACAGGATATTAACGGGTTCGGGTGGGCTCTTAATGGGTTCGGGTAGTTAACGGGTCAAACCCGTTAACACGTTGTGTTAACGGGTCGTGTACGAATTAAACTAGTAACCCGTTGACAACCCGCTTAACCCGTTAAATTTTTTTAGTCCCTAAGTGTAGATAGAATTAATTTATATTCATAAAGAAGAAATTAATTTTTTTTTTATAGTGTGGGTTTTCGGTGGGATCCACTCGAGATCCTCACTTACATTTTTGTGTGGCGTATAGATTTTTCTCCTTATTTATTTTTGTATGGATTTTCTTTTAATTTTTGAAATGACATAATTATTTAACGGGTTAACGGGTTGGGTCGTGTAACCCGTTAAATTAACGGGTTGTGTTTGGTTGGATTTTTTGACCCGTTAAGTTAATGGGTCGTGTACGGGTTAAGGTAATTTTAATTCGAATTCGTTAACCCATAACCCAAATTCGTTAACACGACACGATTGATAGCCCTACTCTTATCATAGGATTTTTTTTGGGAAAGACACAAAATCGTTGCATTTTACACTGAAAAGCACGGGGAGAGAGGTTGAGTTTGGCCACTTGTAGATGCCGAATTTAAGCCTAAATCCACTTTGTTAAAGGGCAAGGAAAAGATTGGCGATCCATGGACTCATTCTTCTCTCTGCAAATTATGTTGTATTTTTCACATTGGGTTAGAAATTCTAATTCACTTTAAGAATAAATCTGAATGCAAGATCTCGAATAACCTTTTTGAAATGACCTTTCTAGGATCCTACGTTTCTTTTTTAACTAAATGTACTGCAAGGAATGAATAGAAACTAGTGGAGGGCAATGATTTGAAGTCTCGTATCAGGGGAATTTGCTTGGGAACGACTCAAAATCGTTGGATTTTATAATGAATTTGCATGGGCATAGAGGTTGAGTTCTACGACCCATTTTTTTTATGGGCACTAAAAAGATTGTTGACATGTGGACTCATTCCTCTCTCTGCAAAATCATGTACTAGTCATCACATTTAATATTTCTTCACTAGAAGCCTCTGTTTGTGTTTTTTATAAAAATGCATCAGAGTCCATGATAGATTCTTCCTTGCTTTAAGTAAATGCACTGCAAGCAACGGATGGAAACCAGAGGAGGGAAATGATTTGAAGTCTTTTATCATGGGAATTTGTTTAGGAAAGACTCAAAATCATTCCATTTTAGTCTGAAATGCAAGGGGAGAGACGTTGAGTTCCACCACTAATCGATGCCTAATGTAATCCTAAATCCATTTTTTTTAAAGGGCACTGAAAAGTTTGTTGACTCGTGGACTCTTTGCTCTCTCCACAAACCATGTTCTATTCATCGCATTAAATATTTATTTGCTAGAAGCGTCTGCTTGTGTGCGCTTTATGGAAATGCATACGAGGCCATGATAGATTCTTTGTTGCTTTTTTAACTAAATGCACTGCAAGCACGGGATGGAAACCAGACGAGGGGAATGATTTGAAGTCTCTTATCATGAGAATTTGTTAGGGAAAGACTCAAAATCGTTCCATTTTAGCTTGAAATGCAAGGGGCGAGAGGTTGAGTTCCACCACTAATAGATGCATAAAGTAATCCTAAATCCATTTTGTTAAAGGGCACTGAAAAGCTTGGTGACCAGGGGACTCGTTCCTCTCTCTGCCAACCATGCACTGCAAGCGACGGGTGGAATTTGTTTGGGAAAAACTCTTTTTGTGCGCTTTTTATGGAAATGCATGCGAGCCCATGATAGATTCTTCGTTCTTTTTTTAACTAAATGCACTGCAAGCGACGGGTGGAAACCAGAAGAGGGCAATGATTTGGGGTGTCTTATCGTAGGAATTTGTTTGGAAAAGACTCAAAATCGTTGCATTTTACACTGAAAAGCATGGGGAGAGTGGTTGAGTTTCGCCACTTGTAGATGCCTAATTTAAGCCTAAATTCATTTTTGTTAAAGAGCAAGGAAAAAATTGGCGATCCGTGGACTCATTCCTTTCTCCGCAGACCATGCTCTAGTCTTGACATTGAATATTTCTTCGCTAGAAGCAGCCTCTGTTTGTGTGCATTTTATAGAAATGCATGCGAGGCCATGATAGATTGATTTAGGATAAGCACCTTATACCTTGTCATAATTCTCCAATCAGTCTTGATGCTTTATAATGAGGTGGAAGACGATTATTTCTTGAGAATTGGCCAAACCAGCTTGGTAACCATAGGAAGATAATGGTTACAGGGTTCTTATCATTGGAAATGGCTTTGGGAATATTGAAAAATTGCGTTGTTCGCAGAAAAGCTTGAGGTGAGAGGCTGAGTTACTGACACCAAATGCCGTATGAAACCTAATTCTAATTTGTTAGAGGGAATTGAAAAGATCTTAGATCTGTGGAGTCATTCCTCCCTGCGCAAAACATGCATTTATACTTCACATTGACTAATTATTCCAAAGTGATTCGTTTTGTTAGTTTTTTTGCAAGCAAGGTCCAGCCGCGAAAGGGATTTCTGAGATATCCCCTTTAGACCATAACTAAATTTTCCATTCAGTTAGTGATTTCTTATAATGGGAGAGACGGCATTTCTTTTCAGCCCAAAAATGAGAGTCACCAATCTGTTCTTCAATTAGCACCCACTCCTCGGTAAATGAAGCTCCATATCACTAAAGTAGATGGATAAAATCACACGGAGCAAATAATTTGAATGACAATCGGTAGCTGGTAATAGGTCTTTTTCATGGTGCAAGAGTGAGCTAGAAGTCTCTGCTTTTGTGCATTTTATGGAAATGCAAGCGAGGCGATGATAGATTCTTTGAGGGTGCGCCCTTTAGAGCATGTCAGAATTCTCCCATCTATCTTGCTGCTTTATAATGGGAGGGAACATGGTTATATTTTGCCTTTATTGAGAATTGGCTGAATTGGGTTGGTGGCCATAGGATGACAATGATTACAGGGTTCTCATCGTTGGAAATGGCTTGGGGATTACTGAAAATTGCATTGTAAAGAGAGAGATGACATCTCCTTTCGGCCACTATACACATACTGGCCAAAAAATGCATCTCTCATCCTCCAACTATCTTGTGACACCTTCCTTGGAGATGGCAAAAGGCGTTTGGTTGGAAAAAAATGTAGAAGACAGCACAAAGGTGGAACCCAATACTTATAGGCTGGAATCAGGATTGGCATTATCATGTGATGAAAGTGAAACACAATCTACCAGATAAGTTCCTAATACCTAACTTTATCAAGTACCTCTTGTTTTGCCCCTTTTTTGTGCACTTGGGCAGCGTTAGAAACCATTAAAAAGCTTAACATTGAACTGAGATGACCAACTCAATTAATCAATCTATCATGCGACCCACATCTAAAATTCAAACGGATTTAAATCACTATCCCTCTTTGTCTTACTAGTTTGGGCCATGTTTCACACCAAACGAAGGTGGCCCACCATATTATGAGCAATAAACTAAAGATGTTATTTTGATGCCTGGGGTTTTTAATGAACTCATAATCTGCGGGGATATTTTTTTTTGTTTACACTGCAAAATGAAGTGAGTCAAATTGTGCAATTTCACTGAAATAACACAAGTAACGAACTTTTTCTGTAATTTCAATGAAATTTCCATTTGAAATGAAATCATTTTAGACAACTTTGTTTTTAAAAAAACGGTCTTACGGCATTTCACCACCCTTCTGATTCTGAGCCCAATTGAAGCCCGGCCCATATTGGACTTGAATTGAACAGTGTTTTTAGGCTCATGGATTCTGGTCTAATAGTTAAACTACCTGAGGTTTGGCCTGACATTCAGGCCTGCAGGCTGGATCCAAGCCTGAGTATTAGATACAGTAGCCAAAACAGGCCAGGCAAAGACAAGCTTGGTTCAGCTCGATCTGGTCATGAACACCCTCTATTCTATTTTCCTGAAAGCCTGTTTGCCTACTTTAAATTAAATTCCTCCGAATTCGTAGTGGATCATACTCGCTTGAACCATTTTAGGTGGTGTAGGACCTAGTGTACTCTCTGAAGGACAATGAAACTCACTATTCTAAACCCATTGTCATAAAATCAACCTTGGTAGAGAATTTACTATATGAGCTGCGCTCTGCTTTCATTCTAATCAGTTTGGTTTGGGTTAACCTAGTATGTTTCTGGTTGGGCTTCGGCTGTGATAGTACAGAACCCAACCCACCCAGTTTGCACACACGTGGGTTCCTTGTGATCATTTTTGAGTCATCACCATAGAACAAAAACTACTCGACCAAACCGGCCTAAAAATGAAAAATGTAGCTGGGGTTCAGCTTGGACTGGGCTAAGCCCATGAAAATTCAACTTTGATGGGCTTCTTCGAATTTGAACGTTTGCATGAGATATAGCAGATTAAAACAAAAGCAAGATGTAACAGATTATAATAACTTCAATATATTATAAATGATCCACTATTCCAAATTACAAGGCAATTGAGTTCTATTCATTTATTTCATCTCTTCTTGATCTGTATTCATGCCTTCGGAACAGTGTAGCCTGAAAAAAAAAAAAAAAAAGAAGTTAAAAAACATATTAGAGTAGTGTAATATCACATAATTGTAATATACAACTGGGCCTAATAGGAGTCAACCGAGCTTCACTTCTTAGGCTTGAAACCAATCCTTCTATGGTTTCAGACTCTAAACATGGATTCAACCTTCACTTTCCCCATTTTCTTCCATTCATTTTAGAAAGTAAAAGTGAATGTAATTCTTTTAGTGATCTAGAGAAATGAGAAAATCAGAGATAACTTGCTTACTTCCACATTTTGTTCCAGATTTAAAAGGCCGCTTGCAGGAATTTGCAATGTCGGCGATTTTCTTCACACTTAAAAACTTCTCTATATCTTTGGCTATCATCATGCACAGGCAAGGCATGTCAGCTTCCTGGATCACATCGCAACATATCTTAGGAGGTTCAACTGGCGATCCAGGGATCTGAATAAACTTAGCACATTGCGCTATTAGGGCAAATTTTACTGGGCATTCTTTCGCGGCGACGACACAATTGCCTGGAAGGGAGATTCCTGCAAAAATTATGATCACTAGGAGCAAGGTACCAATTTTGGAAACAGCCATCCCGTGTTTGATTTGTATTCCTTCTCTTCTTGCTTACTTGTATGGCATGTGGGGTGGGATGCAAAGGGGTGATGTGCCACTATATGTAAGGGAACTGTAGGCCTGACTACTTGTGTGTCGTTACCAACACTCGTAAGAAATGGCATGAAATAATTAATTTTATTGTTATCCATGTATCAGTTGCATTAGAATTGTGATAAGAGTATATTAAAAGAGGAAGGATTAAGTATATTTGTCAACACCCAACTATATTGTCATGTTTGTTTCCATGCGTGTCAGTTGCGTGAGAATTTTGATAAAAGTGTATATATTGAAAGCTTATCCTTGACCTATTTGAATAAGAATTGTGATGAGAGTGTATTAATTAAAAGCCCATCCTTAGCAGAGGAAGGATTAAGTATATTTGGCAACACCCAACTATATTGTCATGGTTTTTTCAATGTGTATATCATTTGCATGAGAATTGTGATAAGAGTATTTTAATTAAAAGCTCACCCTTAACAGAGGAAGGACTCAGTGCATTTGGCCACACCCAACTTTATTGTCATGGTTTTTTCCATTTGTGTCATTTGCATGAGAATTGTGACAAAAATGTATTCATTGAAAGCTTATCCTTGACCTATTTGAATAAGAATTGTGATGAGAGTGTATTAATTGAAAGCCTATCCTTACCGGAGGAAGGATAGTTTATTTGGCAAAACCCAACTCTATTGTCATGGTTTTTTTGGTGTGTCATTTGCATGAAATTGTGATAAAAAAATATATTAATTGAAAGCTTATCCTCGACAAATGAAGGATTAAAATGTCTCTAGGAATTTTGAACCGTGGCGCCTATTTTAGACTCATTGGATATGTTTTTTCATGTCCTATTTCAATAAGAATTTTGAGAAGTATTATATATATATATATATATATATATAATGACAACAGCCCTCTTGGTGAGGGAGCAACGACACATGGTGCTTCCTCTTGGGGTTCCTCAATGACATGTTGCATACCCCACCTAATCCATGCAGATAATTCATGTGTTTTGGTTTTTAATTTCAAATCCCTTCCCTCTCTATTCTTCCCTAAAACACATCATATGATTCCAACTTCTCTTTGGTCCCTCCCAAAATTATTTTTCTAAATCACATTGGCCATTTACCTTGAATGGGCCCCATACATTATTAAACTAACAAAAATAGGTAAACAAAAGAAACAGAAGACCCTTTGGCTTTGATAGTGGGACCAACAAACTAACGAAAAATATAAAGACCAAGTTGGCTATGATTTCTACGAAAGGTGAGCATGTATGTGTTTAATTTTGTTACTGATCAATTTGTGGGTCCCTCGTATTAGATCGGAGTTGCATAAGTTTGGGGCCAACTTAGAAATCACAATAATCTTCATCTTTGTTTCTTTTTACCAATCAATGGTGCCCGCTGTCAAAGCCAATTTTTTTCGTTTTCTATTCTTTATTCCAAGTTCGAACAATCTAGGGTCCCATTGTGAAAGCCAAATTTCTTTCTTTCTAAACTTACAATTTATGGGGGCACTTTCATGGACTGTGTTTTGCTACTTTTTCTCCTTATTATCCTTTCAATATTCAATAAAATTAATCTGTGGGGGCCCATTGTGGAGCCATTTGATTTCAAAATTCACATTTAATTTTGAAATCAATACTGAATTGGTGCATAAGCACAAATATAACCAAATCAAGGTCATAAAATATTTGCAATTTACTTGATCTTTCCCTAATATCTCCCACGTCTCTAAAACTTCTCTCATGAGCTTCGATCTTTATCACAATTTTTTATTATCATTTACATTTACTAATTTATCTAAATAAACATGTGGGTCCCATTGTGAAAGCCATATCTTTTTTCTTTCCACACACAATTTACGGGGGCCATTTTCATAGGCTATAGTTTGCTACCTTTTCCCTCCTTGTTTTTCTATCGATATTATTCAGTAAGCTTAATTTGTGGGGCCCATTGTGGAAGCCAATTGATTTCGGAATCCACATTTTATTTTTGAAAAAAGGCATTCAATTTATGCCTAACTACAAATATAATCAAATCAATGTCCTACAATATCTACTATTTACTTGATCTTCCACTAAAATCTCCCAGGTCCCTAAAACTTCTCTCACAAGTTTTCATATTTATCAGATGTTTATTATCATTTATGCTTGCTAATTTAAGTAAATGATAAATATGCGGAGTCAAATAAACAATAAAATGCAGCAAATCAAGATGTTGGACCAAGTAATAGATAGATTCTTCTAAGCATGAACATTTTTTATACATTAACTCACTCTTCGTACCATCAACTATTCAAACTGATTATTCTTTTATATGTTTTCCTCTTCATCATATATTATATTGTTCATAATTATTTTTCAAACTTTTCATTTTCTTTGACCCGCTATTTTATGTAATTGAGTCATTTTTTCAATATCATGTATTAGATAATCTAGTTGGATCATTTTACTTACTTTTTTCTTTAGAACATTGATTTTGGAAGTTCAGTTTTAATTGTGTTTGTATTATGAGTTATATATTAATATTTATTTAAATATTTATAAATATTTCTAATTGTTTTTTTTATCATGGCCTACGTTGGGCGCATGCTTGTTGCACTAGTATTAATTAAAAGCTCATCCTTAACAGAGAAAGGATTCAATGTATTTGCAACACCTAGCTATATTGTCACGTTTTGTTTCCATGTGTGTCATTTGCATGAGAATTGTGATAATGGTGCCCTTCCATGCTCATCCATTGAATAGCAGGTAGGGGTGCTCAAGGACCAAGCCAGCCGCTTTTGCGCCGTGTTCTTGCCTTGTGTTTTGGTAATTGGTTTGGGCCTCAATTTAAAATTTTGGCTTGTTTAATATATGGGTCGGGCTTGCTTAAGTGATAAAAGGTCCGCGGTCAGTCCCCACTGCACCCCATAAGTAATACATCTAGTGTAGTGACTGATGTCCTTAACACAAAACGCCCTTAGGGCTTCCTCTTTAGCAAGAATTTTGAGAACTCTTGTCTAGAGAATTTCAGGATTCTTGTCCGAAAAATTTAAAATTCTCCAAATGTTGTCCCCTACATCGAGTTCCAAATCCTCATGATCCATCCAACATTTGAAATGCTGGAATTTTAAGAATTTTAAAGGCTATTTGTGACTTTTTCGGGGGTTGGAATTTAGAATCCTAAATATTTGAAAAGCTAAGTGGACAACTATCATGTCGATGTTAGAGATCCCTAGGATATCAAATCAGAAAATCCCCAATATGAGGAATTCTTGTAAAAAATAACAGTAAAGAAACATGACTCTTATGTTTGTACTTTTTGACCCAATTAATAAATGAACTATGTATTCGGGTTGAGTTCATTGTAGCTATTTGACCCAACATCTACAGCAAAACCCAGGCCAACCCAAGTAATAATATTATGACTTCTCAACTAGACCTTATTCCGACCTTTTTAATTCAGGGTTCAGGTTGACCCTTTGGTGGTCTTCTTCAAATTTGGACTTTGGCATGAGATATAACAGATTTGAAAAAAAAAAAGACATAACAGATAATGATAATTTCATTATATTATAGGATAATCCATTAGTCCAAAGTACAAGCCATTGAGCTTTATTTATTTATTTCATCTACCCTTGATCCATATTTATGCCTTCGGAATGGTATAGCCTGAAATACACACAAAAAGAAAAACGTTCAAAAACATATTAGATTGGAGTATTATATGTAATAAACTATGCACCAATCTAAAAGCTTAAGCTGAGGTGGAAGGCCCATATAGGTATATTCAGACATGTCAAGCCTATTACTTAGGCAATATGGGACTTCCCAACATTATAGTGATGATCTAGGGCACAAAAGTGGCTGGTCAGGCCAGGCACGGACAAGTTTGTGAACCATCTGGCCTTCAGTCTGAATAATCAAATTAACCCACATACCTATGAATGAGTCTTCACCAACCATCCCTTTATTAATAGATATAGGACCTCTTATTGTCTTTCAGTGAATATATGTCACAAGTTGATATAATTTTGTATAGTTTCATATCTTAGGCTTGTGAATCCATACATGGATTCCACCATCACTTTCCCCATTTCCTTCAATTCTTTTGAAAAAGTGAAAGTGAAACTAGTTTTTTCAATCATCTAGAGAAATTAATGAGAGAATCAGAGAGCTTTCTTACTGCCACATTTTGTTCCAGATTGAAGAGGCTGATGGCAGTATTTTGCAACGTAGAGGACTTTCTCCATACTGATTTCCTTCTATATTTCTTTGGTTACTTTCTGGCACAGGCAAGGAATGTCACCGTACAAGACTAAACTGCAACAGGCCGGAGAAGGTGCAACTGGCGGTCTGGGGATTTGAACATACCCACCACATTCAAAGTATAGGTCCAAAAAACTTATGCTGCATTCTTGCCCGACAACCCGATTGCCCGGAAGGAAGATTCCGGCCAAGGCTATGGCTACTAGGAGCAAGGTCGCAATGTTGGAAACAGCCATCCCCTATTTGATTTGTATTCCGTTCTCTTCTTACTTGAATGGTGTGGGGTGGTAGGCCACTATATATGAGGGAACAATGCTGCCGGTTCCCCACTCACTGTGATAAGAATGTATTAATTAAAAGCTTATCCTTGGGAAACGGAAGGATGCAAGTCAGTTTGGGAACTCAGAACTATGATGCACATCCCTTCTCTTCTGTTATGGCTTTTGTTTTAATGTAGGTCGGTTTGCATGAGAGTTGTGGGAAAAGTTGTATTAATTAATAGCTTATCCTTCAGGAAAGGAAGGATTGTGTGTTTGGTTTTTATTCAATGCTTCCTTTTGTCAGGGATTAGCTTTTAATTAATACATTTTTATCACAATTCTCATGCTGATGACATACATGAGCAGCTTTTAAATACTTCCTTGACAATACCTTGAAGTGAAGAATTTATAGCGGGACTGTTTGGCTGGATAATTCTCCAGTGCATGCATTTTTATGGCAGCAGTGCATTGGTGCCCATTGGTTGCTTAGCGTTGCTAAATGAAGTGTGCAAAAGGTCACGGACCAAAGAAGTGTGTGGTTTTTTTAGGTGGGATGAAATGCCCATAGACACCGTTGTTTTTAATTTATTTTACTGGACCCACATTCATCAATTTTTTTAGTAGGTTGGCCCCCAAGAATTTGTATTTTAAATGCTTGACCTTGGTTTGATTAGCTTCTGATGATGTGCAAGTCATTTGATACAGCAGGTGTTCTCATTTGATGAGATAAGTGGGCCTCGGTCACTTTCGTTAGGTGGGGTCTTACAACTTCAGTTTTATTTATTTGATGTTGATTTGGATTAGTGGGCATGGTAAAGAGCTGAAACTTTGATTTTCATAATTACTTGAAGTGAGAATTATTGAAAATCTAAAGAAGTTATTTATAAATCTAATTAGTAGAACAAACGATGTAATTCACGTTGTACAAAAATTAGCTATCTAATAAGTAAATAACAAACAAAGCTACGTGTAAGCGGTAAAAAAGACACCTACTTAGATTGAGATGAGATCGAGGTAAACTTCTTAAGACGGGGAATGCTGAACGCCAAGAACTTGAAAAGGAAGGAAAAAGGTTAGAGTCAGAGCCCCTGGCTGCCGTGAGCCGAAGGCAATCCGATGCCTGAGTTAGCTCTGAGAAAACTAAACAGGAGGAGGAAGGAGGGAATCAGATGATCTGGAGTATTGTAAGTTGTGTATTGCGTACCTCCATGGGGCCGATCCCATGTGTCTATGAAGGAAAAATGTTTGTCATTCTCTGTGAGTGGGGGTAGGTGGGGTAAGGTCCCATCAGCCTTACCTTGACATTCGGCGGTAGGTAAAAAGGGTACATTCCATCAGTAACTTTTGGTCAGTTGACGTGAGGGGATGATCAAGCCGACTTCTTATCGCCATAAATGAGCGCCCCTAACTGTCAGGGCACGCCCGCGCTTTTTGTAGGTGTGATGGCCCACTCTTTGCCTTCGTACTCTTGCCGGGACCAGGAGCAGTCTGGCTGAGCTGGCTCTCTGCTGGCACAGATGCCGAGCAGCCGAGCCGCCCCTTGCCGAGCTGGCACTCTGAACAGAGCTACCGAGCTGCTGAGTTGATACAATGAGCTGGCACTCTTTATCCGAGCTGCCGAGCTTAGTTGCTGAGCTAGCACTCCTAGCCGAGCTGCAGCATGGTGCCTCTTGAGCCGGCGCTCCTCACCGAGCCGCCAAACTGCCGGGCTATGCTTGCCGAGACCGAGGTGGATCACCGTGATCCTCGCTTAATCTCGTCATTACGGTATTTTTCCCACACAATTGCCCCCTAGCTTTTGACCTCTGAAAGTTCTCCAACTTGTGGAGATCGGAAGCTAAGTAACTGCCTGGCTGGGGCCTCTGCCGAGCTGGAAAGATGGTTGCCGAAGTCAAATGTCCGCGATGTTTTTGGCTTTACTGTCGTGGCCGGTGCTAGCACCGAGCTACGGACGGTTGGCACTCTGAATAGAGGCGCCGAGCCGCAGGGGTGGTACTGCTACCGAACCCTGAGGTGCATATGGCTGTGCCGCCAGAGCCGGTGCAGGCACCGAGCTAAGGACGGTTGGCTCTCTGAACAGAGGCGCCGAGCCGCGGGGGTGGTACTACTACCGGACCCTGAAGTGCATATGGCTGTGCCGCCAGAGCTGGTGCAGGCACCGAGCTAAGGACAGTTGGCTCTCAGAACAGAGGCGCCGAGTCGCGGGAGTGGTACTGCTACCGGACCCTGAAGTGCATATGGCTGTGCCGCCAGAGCTGGTGCAGGCACCGAGCTAAGGACGGTTGGCTCTCTAAACAGAGGTGCCAAGCCGCGGGGGTGGTACTGCTACCGGACCCTGAGGTGCATATAGCTGTGCCGCCAGAGCTGGTACAGGCACCGAGTTAAGGACAGTTGGCTCTCTGAACAGAGGCGCCGAGCCGCGGGGATGGTACTGCTACCGGACTCTGAAGTGCATATGGCTGTGCCGCCAGAGCTGGTGCAGGCACCGAGTTTAGGACGGTTGGCTTTCTGAACAGAGTCGCCGAGCCACGGGGGTGGTACTGCTACCGGACCCCTAAATCTTCTGGCATTGATGCCGAGCTGGACGGGGTCGATTCCTCTTGAAGGAGCTCGTCAATCTCAGGTGGCCAACCCTCGTAGTGGCTACCAAGGTTATCCCGTCCTCGAGCCTCGTCTTCCTCTGCCTTGTTGAACCGACTTGCTAAGGTCATCAATTCATTCATTGTGGCCACGGGGAACATGACCAAATGCTCCCATAGTTTGGTGCCCGGTCGCAAAGCTTGCTGGAAGGACTTAAGGGCTACTTCGTCTGAAGCGCCATCGATCTGGCTATAGACAGTCCAGAATCGTCGGCCGAACTGGGTGACGCTTTCGTCCTCTCGCATCCTGAGGGCCATGAGGTCGGCGCACGTCCTCGGGATGGTCCGGTTGGCCTGGAACTTGACCAAGAAGGAGTGTTGGAGCTGCTGCCAACTGGAGATGGAGCCTGCGGGGAGCGTGTAGAACCATCTCAGGGGGAGATCTCCCAAACTGAAGGAAAAAACTCGACAGTTCAGGAAATCGTTGTCGCCCCACACCGACATTCTCTGGACAAAGTGTCGAAGGTGCGCTGCAGGGTCCGAGGTTCCATCGTACAGTGTGAACCTCGGGACGTCGAATTCTTCAGGGAGGGTGAGCCTCTGGATTTCTCTGGAGAAGGGAGATGCGCCCGAGTCTTTAGCTCCGAAGATGTCGAACTGGTCTGGTGCGATACTGGCAGTCTCCATATTTTGACGGACGGGCTGCCTGATATGCTTGTCTAGCCACTGCTTGAGCTCTTCTTCGTCTTCTAGCGTCTGGAGCTGCTTCTCTGACCTTTCAAGCACATGGTCGCTGCTGGAGTCTTCTTCTCGGTGGACGCGCTTCAGGTCTCGCTCGTGAGTCGGAGCTTGGTCGTGCCTGCGTGGAGGACCCGAAGCACGGCTATGCGCAGGAGGTGGGCTCGGGGCCCTTCCATCCCGGAGCTGCTGCTTGAGCCTCCGGGTGAGCTCTTTTTGCTCCTGGATGAGGAGGTTTCGAGCCAGGACAGCATCCTGGAGAGGATCTTCCTGGTCGTCGGGAGTGGTCTGGTGACGAGACTTAGCCCGTGCGGACTTCGCACCTGGTTGGGTGACAGATCTGTCACCTTGCCCGGTGTGCTCTTTGTCGTGGCCCTTGCCCTTAGAGGGCCCTTCGCCATTTCTGGTTCTTGGAGGCATGGCGCTTGAAAGCTTTTTGTTCAATTTTCTCACAGACGGCGCCAAACTGTAAGCGGTAAAAACGATACCTACTTAGATTGAGATGAGATCGAGGTAAACTTCTTAGGACGGGGAATGCTGAACGCCAAGAACCTGAAAAGGAAGGAAAAAGGCTAGAGTCAGAGCCCCTGGCTGCTGTGAGCCGAAGGCACTCCGATGCCTGAGTTAGCTCTGAGAAAACTAAACAGGAGGAGGAAGGAGGGATTCAGACGATCTGGAGTATTGTGAGTTGTGTATTGCGTACCTCCATGGGGCCGATCCCATGTGTCTATGAAGGAAAAATGTTTGTCATTCTCTGTGAGTGGGGGGAGGTGGGGTAAGGTCCCATCAGCCTTACCCTGACATTCGGCGGTAGGTAAAAAGGGTGCATCCCATCAGTAACTTTTGGTCAGTTGACGTGAGGGGATGATAAAGCCGACTTCTTATCGCCATAAATGAGCGCCCCTAATTGTCAGGGCACGCCCGTGCTTTTGGTAGATGTGATGGCCCACTCTTTGCCTTCGTACTCTTGTCGGGACCAGGAGCGGTCTGGCTGAGCTGGCACAGATGCCGGGCAGCCGAGCTGCCCCCTACCGAGCTGGCACTCTGAACAGAGCTACCAAGATGCTGAGTTGATACAATGAGCTGGCACTCTTTATCCGAGCTGCCGAGCTTAGTTGCTGAGCTGGCACTCCTAGCCGAGCTGCAGAATGGTGCCTCTTGAGCCGGCGCTCCTCACCGAGCCGCCAAACTGCCGGGCTATGCTTGCCGAGACCGAGGTGGATCACCGTGATCCTCGCTTAATCTCGTCATTACGGTATTTTTCCCACACACTACGAAATCAATTCATATGCATATTCATCACATTTGAGTCCTGATCTCACGTCCAGCCATTAATTTTTATGCAGGCTACGATTTTCAAGCCCAAACTTGAGAATCTGCTGCCCAATTTAGGTCTATTTTACTGGTCAAGCGATGCAGATTCAAGCTTGGACCACCCTAACTTGCACCTACATTGAGAAAGGCTCATTCTTAAATTCAGATTATGATAATAAACACTTTATGAAATTGAACACCGTAAAAACAAATGGATTAATCAGCCTTTTACACATTATCAACAATGGTGGGCCAAAATCTTATTGAAGTGGATAGTGCAAACTAAGGCTGGTCTGGATAATCAGATAGAGAGGGACTAGAGTGACCAGGCTCCATATTCATGTCCATATTTCCTCACAGGTGCGGAAGTTAAATCTTCCATGAAACCTTTTAGGGTGAGGATTTGGCTCTAAAAATAGAGAAGATTAATATTTGAGCTTTATGGTGGATAAACTTCTATTAAAATAAAATTAGGTCATACTTTTTTATTAAGCCATATGGTGTCAAGAGTCATCGCACCTCACAATAGAGGTTTGGGCCGGTGACGTTTTGAAGGTTATGGTATTATTAGGATTGTTTATAACTAGGTTGAGGTATATCCAGGCTTGGCCTGACTTAAAAAACATAGAAGCATGTCTGCCTCAAACTTGAAACGGGGCCATAAATGTCATTCCCAAGCCTGCTCATTTACTCGTTCGGGCTGGGCCAATAGGGCCGAATCAGTTTTTTTTTTTTTTTTTTTATGAGTTCTTTGTGCTTTCTAACAATTGTTTAGATAAATTATCACTAAATTAAAATGGGTTGGTTTAGGCGGGCAAGATTAGGCTTTGGACTTTCTACCACATATATATTAAGCTTGGCCCAATTAATATCATGAACAGCACCGGATATTTATATGAAAGGTGCCCTTTTTCTAGTTTGATTAGGTTTATGGTTCTAATTTAGGTGGATCTGCTTTTATTTACCGTGTGAAGACATATAAATTGACACAGACGAATTATAGTTTGAGTTGAATCGGGTCAAACGCTGCAACGACAGTAACGGAATCCACCCACCGACTTAAAAAAGCGTGTATTGATCCAGCCGTTCATTAGTCACCGCCCTTCAATCTCGTCCGTCTATACTTCCGTCTTTTGACCGACTCTCCACCGACCTTTTCCTGATCAGCCGCCTATAAATACTCAGGCATTCCTCCTCATTCCATCTCATCGCTTTGGTTTCTATTTCAGGTATGGAAGGAAGCCTCTCTTCGTTTAGAGATTATCCTGGTGATCTAGGAATGTTGTGTTTGGTGATCTAGGGTTTCTTGCTCGCGCTTGTGTTTTGATGAGGAACATGTCTTGCAGGTGCTCGAATTTGGAGATGATAGGACAGGTGCTCGAATTTGGAGATGATCTAGGGTTTCGTAAGAGTGACTTGACTAAGCATTCGTTTCCTTTTTATCTGGCTTCATCGATTGCAATGAGTTCTGTTTGCAATTTGTCTTAGGCTTTCTTTAATTTGCCTGCTGTTCTTGATTTGGTTTGGTTTTGTGATGCTGTGTTTGAATTACACAACAAGGACGGTGGGCTTCGATGATGGATCGATCGTGTGGAAGAGGGTTTGAGATTTCTTTGAATTCTGAGATATATTTATCGAATCTCTGGCATGTTTGTTTATCCTTAGGAAGGAGAAGTAATTCTAGAGGGTTATGGTTGGAGGAAAAGATCTTTTCTATTCTTGAGGGAGTTGGTTTTATCATATTTCTTTTGGTCTATTTCTTTGGTTGAATCAAAGGAAACCTATTTTGACGGATGGAATTCGATGGTAGCGTTCTGCATTGGAATGGTGATGTGGGATTTGTGTGGGAATCAGTCTTTTTATTCGTTTATTTTCCGGCCACAATTTGCTGCCGTGGTTTTTCTATTGACATATGTTTTGGCCTGCAGTTATGCTCGGAGATTTCAATTCCTCTTATTTAAGGGGCAGTATACGCAACTGAATTCTGCTTTATCATTGGGTACTTATTTATTTTTTGGACAACTAGTCAGTAAGATTTTGTTTATTTACTCTTTTTTGCATTTTTTTTTCTCGTGATGACTAGGAGATTTCGATGCATGTTTTCTTCAATTCTTGTGATGGTGCGGTTGAATTACACAACAAGAAGGATGGTGGGCTCTTCTTTTGATGATGAACCGTGGAATAGAGGGTTTGGGTTAAGAAGCTTATTTTAAATGATGTGCAGATGAAATTGGAATTTTGAGATAAAAGTCATCGTGGGCATGTTTGTTTATCTACAGGAAGGAGAAGTGATTCAGAGGGTATGATTGGAGGAAGGTTGTTTATCCTACAGGAAGGAGAAGTGGTTCCAAAGGGTATGATTGGAGGAAGGTCTTTGCAAAGCTTGAGCAAGTTGTTTTATATGAATGGTTTTGCCTTTTCTTTCCGTGATTCTTGTCCTTGATTTATTTGATGCTGTATGTTTCAATTCTCAGCATTTATTCGGAATTATCCTTTATCAGGTCTAGGATACTTATCCTGACAGATAGATTTTAATTGTCGCCGTGTGCATTGGAATTGTGATTCGCGAGTTGTCAGAAGCGGTCTTTTATTCGTTTATTCTCTTACCACAATTTGCAGCCATGCAGTCTGCGGGCTTGATGGTTAAAATCCGGACAGCAATTGGTTCATTATCTCATTGAGAGGTGTTGTATATGCCACACAATTGAATCCTGAGTTATCATGCTTATGCTGCAACTTAGAAAGGATTTTTGTTTTATTTTTTTGACCAATTAGTTTGCAAGATTTTTTTTTATGACTTCTACAAGCTTTCTAACAGTTGTTTAGACAAATTGTCACTAAATTATAATGGGTCCGTTTAGGCCGGGACTGTTCAGGCGTTGGACTTTCTACTACTTATATATTAAGCTTGGCTCAATTTATATCATGAACACCCCCGATGTTTATTTGAAATGTTCCTTTTTTTCTAGTTTGATTAGGTTTTATGGTTCTAGTTTAGGTAGATCTCCTTTTATTTACCCATATAAAATAAGACTCCTGAAGACACATAAATTGACACAGACGAATTAGTTTGAGCTGAATCGGGTCAGAAGTCGACATTCCTAAATTCCTCTTTTGACCGACTCTCCGCCGTCCTTTTCCTATCAGATGCCTATAAATTCTCGAGCATTCCCTCTCATTCCATTTCATCCTCTTGGTTTCTGTTGCAGGTATGGAAGCCTCTCTTCGTTTAGAGATGTATCCTGATTGAGCTTGGTGATCTAGGGTTTCGTATTGAATGTTGTGTTTGGTGATCTAGGGTTTCTTGCGCATGCTTGTGTTTTGATGAGGAACATGTCTTGCAGGTGCTCGAATTTGGAGATGATCTAGGGTTTCGTAAGAATGACTTCCTCAAGTATTTGTTTCCTTTTTTCTGGCTTGAGTTCTGTTTGCAATTTTGCTTTCTCTAATTGTCTGTTCTCGATTTGGTTTGGTTTTGTGATGGTGTGTTTGAATTACACGACAAGGACAGTGGGCTTCGATGATGGATCAATCTTGTGGAAGAGGGTTTGAGATTTCTCTGAGAAGTTAAATTTTTTATTTCAGATGGTGTGGATGAAATTCAAATTGTGAGATATATTTATCGTTGGCATGTTTGTTTATCCTTAGGAAGGAGAAGTGATTCTAGAGGATTATGGTTGGAGGAAAAGATCTTTTCAATTCTTGGGGGAGTTGTTTTTATCATATTTATATTGGTTTTTTTCTCTGGGTGATTCCTATTTGAAGTTAGGAGTTTCAATTCTCAGCGCATATGTTTGTTTTCGTGCCTTTTCAGGTCTAGGAAACTTATTTTGACAGATGAAATTCGATGGTAGCTTTATCCATTGGAATGGTGATGTGGGATTTGTGTCAGAAGCAGTCTTTTTATTCCTTTATTTTTGTACCACAATTTCCATCCTTGGATTTCCTCTTGCCTAAAAAGAAAACGTGACCTGTTTTGGCTGTTTTGGCATGCAGTTGCAGTATGGATGATTATGCTTGGAGAGCCAACTGGATCATTGTCCTATTTAGTGGGCAGTATATGCAACTGAATTCTGCGTTATCATTATTTACTTATTAATCTTTGGGACAACTAATTAGCAAGATTTTGTTTATCTTTTGGACAATTTCCATCCATGGATTTTCTCTTGCCTAAAAAGAAAACGGGGACCTGTTTTGGCTGTTTTGGCATGCAGTTGCAGTATTGATGATTATGCTTGGAGAGCCAACTGGATCATTGTCCTATTTAGTGGGCAGTATATGCAACTGAATTCTGCGTTATCATTATTTACTTATTTATCTTTTGGACAACTAATTAGCAAGATTTTGTTTATTTACTTTTTTTGCATTTTTTTAATCACATTATGACTTGGAGATTTCGATGCACGTTTTCTTCAATTTGCTTGTCTTGTGCGGTTGAATTACACTACAAGGATGATGGGCTCTTCTTTCAATGATGAATTGTGGAAAAGAGGGTTTGGGTTAAAAAGGTTATTTTAAATGATCTGCAGATGAAATTAGAATTTTGAGATGAAACTCATCGTTGGCATGTTTGTTTATTCTAGAGGAAGGAGAAGTGATTCCAAATGGTATGATTGGAGGAAGGTCTTTGCAAATCTGGAGCAAGTTGTTTTATATGAATGGTTTTGCCTTTTCTCTCTGTGATTCTTGTCCTTGATTTATTTGATGTTGTATGTTTCAATTCTCGGCAAATGTTCAGAGTGGTCCTTTTTCAGGTCTAGGATACTTATCTTGACAGGTAGATTTTGATTACAGCCGTGTACATTGGAATGGTGATTCACGAGTTGTCAAAAGCAGTCTTTTATCCGTTTATTCTCTTACCACAATTTGCAGCTTCTGCGGGCTTGACGGTTAAAATTCGGACAGCAATTGGGTCATTATCTCATTGAGAGGTGTTGTATATGCCACACAATTGAATCCAGAGTTATCATGGTTATGCTGCAAGTTATAAAGGTTTTTTTTTTGTTTTATTTACTTTTTTTTTTTTTTTTTTGACCAATTAGTTAGCAAGATTTAATGAAGGCATGTGCCGAGGTTCATTCAGGAACGAAGATCTACTATTGTTCCAACATTGGTTTGTTTGTGAGAGCGTACTTACATCTGCATTTAGGTATTGGGATCCTTGTGTTTTTCAGGTTTTGATTTGTTTTGTTTGGGTTGTTCTCGTGTTTCTCTTCCATGTTAAACTGCTTGCTGCAAGAAGGATATTATATGAGTATGAGGCAAGACTCCTGTATTGTTTTTTATGGTTCGTAGAGCTATTTGATTTTAGCTACATGCGGTTGGGATGGTGGCGTGAATGTGGAGCGATCTATGAATTTGAAATGTCATGGGTTTGAGAAAGTCTCCTGTTTCTTCTTTGATGTCTCTTTTATGTTCAGCTGTTTAGTATCATGCTGGTGACTCTGGGTTTTTGGTTATTTTTCTTCGGATGGTGCTGAATTTAAAACTTGCAGGCAGCTAATAAAGTGATTCTTGACAGAGAGCTGGTTTGTAATTTGACACTCATCTATTTATTGAAGGGTTTCTTATGTGACTAAAATATCGGTTTGTCTAGTATGGGCATGCTTCATGCCAAGTTCACTTGATTTTAGGAGTTAATTTTGATGGTTCTTTCAGGAATCAGGATTACAGAGTCTGGAGTTTGGACATTAATCTGATCTTGAGGGATTTGAATATTAGTAATCAGGTTGCATTTCGAAGCTTCTGTTGCTGGATTTATTAATGTCATTGTCATTGTACATGTTTTACAATAAGTCTGGTGTAGTTGTGGTCTAAGTTTGAATTAGGTTGCATTTTGAAGCTTCTATTGGGTAATAATGTATTTCTATTTTCCATGTTCTACAACAAGGGCTGATATAGTTGTGGGCAGGACTCGATTTGTGCAATGGATAATCAGTGCTAAAATGAGGTTGAAGGGTGGTCTACCATTGATCTGAAATGGGGTTTTTTCTTCTTTAGTGCACCCTTCTTATTCAAATTCTTTTCCTTGACGTTTGTACACTATTCTTTTTGTTAGTGTCGTGATGATGAATTATCTTTTTCCTACAGATTTCTCTCAGTGCCATGGAGTGTTCTTAAGAGGTCCAACTTTATAGGTTTCCTTCATTTTGATAAATATAGTTTTTTTCTTTTTTAAGGGAGTTCTCTTTTGTGCTCTCGCGCAGCAATCCCTTAATGCCTGTGTATATGCTTTTCACATCGGATTGTCTGGGTGATGCAGGATTCTAAAGGAATCAAACATTCGAAATTAAGGAATATCTTCATGACAAACTTGACTAAAATGAAGGATCGGTCCAAACAGGGCAATTATTTTTAATAAAAGAAATTATTTTATTTTGTGATTGTCCGTAAAAAAAATCAATGCATATATATTTATATATACATGTTTCTTTGTCTTTGTTATGTGGAGGCCATGTAGGATTTGTTGTTGTTTTGGAAGTGGAGCATTTGATGTTAACTTGGACGCCTTTGGCATTTTTACAAGTTAACAAGTTTGCTAAAGAAACTGGTTTGTAATTCGTCAATCATCAGTTTATTGAGGGTTTTTTGTCTCCCAATTAATTGTTTTATCATTTATTATGGTATAATTAAGATTAAAGTTTAAAGTTATCAATTGTCATTTTTTTTGTTATTCTGAGTTTTAGGTGGAAGATACTTATTCCTTTTGATTCTTATCATTAAAGGTGGAAGATACTTATTCCTTACAATAGTGTTCAATTTCCTTGTCTTGTGATGGTGAGGTTGAATTACGCAAAAAGAAGGTTTGGTTACACAAGAAGAAGGTTGGTGGGCTCTTCTTTCGATGATGGATCAGGGAAAAGAGGGTTTGGGTTAAAAACCTTATTTTAAATGATCTGCAGATGCAATTAGAATTTTGAGATGAAAGTCGTGGTCAGCATGTTTGTTAATTCTGCAGGAAGGAGAAAGTGGTTCCAAATGGTATGATTGGAGGAAGGGCTTTGCAAATCTGGAGCAGGCTGTTTTAGATGAATGGTTTTGCCTTTTCTCTCCGTGATTCTTGTCCTTGATGTATTTGATGTTGTATGTTTCAATTCTCAGCATATGTTCAGATTGGTCCTTTTTCAGGTCAGGATACTTATCTTGACAGAGAGATTTCGATTAAAGGCATGTATAGTGGAATGATGATTCACGAGTTGTCAGAAGCAGTCTTTTATTTGTTTATTCTCTTACCACAATTTGAAGCTTCTGCGGGCTTGATGGTTAAAGTTCGTACAGCAATTGGGTCACTATCTTATTGAGAGGTGTCGTATATGCCACACAATTGAATTTTGAGCTATCATGCTTTATGCTGCAAGTTAGATAGGTTTCTTTATTTACTTATTTTATTTTCTGACTAACTAGTTACCAAGATTTAATGAAGGCATGTGTTGAGGTTCATTCAGGAACGAAGATCTACTATTGTTCTAACATAGGTTTGTTTGTGAGAGTATACTAGCATCTGCATTTTGGAATTGGGATCCTTGTGTTTTTCAGGTTTTGTTTGAGTTGTTCTCATGTTTCTCTTCCATGTTAAACTGCATGCTGCAAGAAGGATATTATATGACTATGAGGCAAGACTCCTATATTGTGTTTTATGGTTCATAGAGCTATTTGATTTTAGCCACATGCGGTTGGGATGGTGGTGAGAATGTGGAGCGATCTATGAATTTGAAATGTCATGGGTTCGAGAAAGCCTCCTGTTTCTTCTTTGATGTCTCTTTTATGTTCAGCTGTTTAGTATCATGCTGGTGAATCTGAGTTTTTGGTTATTTTTCTTCGGATGGTGCTGAATTTAAAACTTGCAGGCGGCTAGTAAAGTGATTCTTGACAGAAAGCTGGTTTGTAATTTAACACATCTATTCATTGAAGGGTTTGGACATTA
This sequence comes from Persea americana, assembly GCA_029852735.1. Taxonomy (NCBI): domain Eukaryota; kingdom Viridiplantae; phylum Streptophyta; class Magnoliopsida; order Laurales; family Lauraceae; genus Persea; species Persea americana. The sequence goes on along the minus strand of CM056816.1, from coordinate 59,698,750 downwards.
ATCTGATCTTGAGGGATTTGAATATTAGTAATCAGGTTGCATTTCGAAGCTTCTGTTGCTGGATTTATTAATGTCATTGTCATTGTACATGTTTTACAATAAGTCTGGTGTAGTTGTGGTCTAAGTTTGAATTAGGTTGCATTTTGAAGCTTCTATTGGGTAATAATGTATTTCTATTTTCCATGTTCTACAACAAGGGCCGATATAGTTGTGGGCCGGATTCGTTTTGTGCAATGGATAATCAGTGCTAAAATGAGGTTGAAGGGTGGCTTGTCATTGATCTGAAATGTGGTGTTTTTCTTCTTTAGTGCACACTTTTTATTCAAATTATCTTCCTTGATGTTTGCACAATATTCTTTTTGTTAGTGTCATGATGGTGAAGAATCTTTTGCCTACAGGTCTCTCTCGGTGCCATGGAGTGTTCTTAAGAGGTCCAACTTTATAGGTTTCTCTCATTTTATTAAATATAGTTTTTTGTTCTTTTTTAAGGGAGTTCTCTTTTGTGCTCTCGCGCAGCAATCCCTTTATGCCCATTTTAAATTGTGTATATGAAGGATCGGTCCAAACAGGGCAATTATTTTAATAAAAGAAATTATTTTATTTTGTGATTGTATGTAAAAAAAAAAAAAAATCAATGTATATATATACATGTATATTTATACATGTTTCTTTGTCTTTGTTACGTGGAGGCCATGTAGGATTTGGTGTTGTTTTGGAAGTGGAGCACTTGATGTTAATTTTGGATGCCTTCGGCATTTTTACAAGTTTGCTAAAGGAATTCTCGACTGGAAATTGGTCTGTAATTCGACAATCATCAGTTTGTTAAGGGTTTTTCGTTTCCCAATTAATTGTTATATAATTTATTATGGTATAATTAAGTTTAGGTTTTTATGTTTGTCATTGTTTTGTTATTCTGATATTTAGGTGGAAGATACTTATTCCTAATGATTCTCATCATTAAAGGTGGGTGTCATTGATCCTTGAGGAGTTCTCCTTGGTTTGCAATAGTGTACTGTAACTTGTGCTCCTATTTCAAGAGCAAAATTGCTTTCTACCTTATGAACCATCAATGGTGGCTGTGTTGGTACATGGGTGATTCCAGGATTCCATATAGCAGTGGTGATTAACTATGGTTTGTTATTAAAGGTGTGGAAGTGGCGCTTTTGATGTTTAATTGAATGTGTTCATCATTAACCCCTATTAAGGTGATTGTTGACAGGAAAATGGTTTGAAATTTGACAATAATCTATTCATTGAAGGGTTTCATATGTGACAATGAAATATAGTATGGACATTATTTTATTCTAAGATTTAGGAGCAGCTAATTTTGAGGGTTCTTACAGGAATCAGGATTACATTGTTTAGAAATCAGTATGGTTTTGAGGTCTTTGAACATCGGGAAGTTAGGTTGCATTTTGAAGGTTCTGTTGCTTGGTTTCTTAACTATTATTTTGCATGTTTTATTGGAAGGCCTGGTTTAGTTGTGGGCTAGATTTGATTCATGTTGCATTTTGTAGCGCCTATTGGTTGGTTTAGTACTGCCGTTTTATATGTTTTATTTATGAGGGCTGGAATAGTTGTGGGCGGGGTTTAATGCGAGCTGTAGATAGTCAGTGAAATGTGGTTGAAGGGTGGGTTTGTCATTTTATGAAATGTGGTGCGTTTCTTCTTTGGTGCATTTTTTTTTATAAATTCCTTTACATTGGTTCGACATTCTATTTTGTTAGTGTTGTAATGGTGAATTGTCATTTTTCTATAGGTTTCTCTCTTGTTGCAATGGAGAGTTAAAAGAGGTCTAATTTTGTAGATTTCCTTCATCAAAAAGAACATGGTTCACCGGTAAAAAAACAAAGAAAGAATATGGTTCTTTTTCTTTTTTTTTTTGGTAAACAAAATGGTTCTTTTTTTTTATTATTATAGTTCTTTTTTGTGCTTTTGTACAGTAATCCCTATATGTCTAGTTTAAATGGTGTATATTGCTTTTCACATCTCTGATTGTTTGGGTTGCGCAGGGTTCTAAAATGATCAAAATTCTGGGAGATCCCCATGACAAACTCGACAAAAATGATTGATAATAAAACTATGGCATCTCCTCTTTTTGAGCGGTGGCTGTATTTCTGGGGTTCTGCCCCGGCTGCTTCTCAGTATAGTCCTTTTATACCATAAAACTTTTGATCAATACAAGTTACCATTTAAAAATAAAATAAAAACATGGCATCTTTTTTAAAGAAACTCTTTATTATGTGTTTGTATGTACGTATATGTCGTCGATTTATATATATTTGTGTATGTTTCTGTCTTTTTTACATGGAGGCCATGAAGGTTTTTTGGTGGTTGGTTTATGTTTATTTAACTTGGATCCGCTCTGGATTTTTACAAGTGCCATTAAAGGAATTCTTGAATGAAAATTGGTTTGGACTTCGACGAACATTGATTTATTAAAGGATTTTTTTGTTTCACAATTAATTATTGGTTTAGCATATGCTATGGTATAATCAAAATCAAAATTGAGTTATAAATTTTGTCATTGTTCTGTTTGTCTAAATTTTAGGTGGAAGATACTTTTCTTAGTAATTCTTACCATTAAAGGTGGATCTCATCGATTCTTGAGTTCTCTTTGGTTTAAACTAGTGCTCTATAACTTGGATTTTATTTCTGAACTTGATAATTTGGTTCTATCACATATGCTTGTTTTGGTGGTTTTCAGTAGCAAGGTTGCATTGTACCTTATGTTACACCAATGGTAGCTTTTGGGCCACGAGTGATTAGGCAAGTTTCCTATTAGGATTGGGTTTTTCTTATGTATGTGCAATATAAGTGGTATATATTTCTTTTCACATAGAATTTGTCTGGGTGGCACAGGATTCTCAAGAGATAAAAATTGAGTCATGACGAACTAGACAAAATGAAGGATAAGAAAAAAGAAGGGCATTTTTCTTTATAAAAGAAACTATTATGTTTTCAATTTGTAACATTGATATATAATAATATATGTATGGGAGATGCTCCTATGAGAGCATTTCTCACCTTACTATGAGAGATAAAGTGGGGGCCCTTACAATTAAGTTGTTGGCATTTTATTAAATGTTTTTTTGTTCATATAATGCTTCTCATTGTTAGCATAGAGGCCATGCAGGTTTTTTTTTTTTTTGGGAGTGGAGCTCTGGATGTTAACTTCGATGCGTTTGACTTATTTACAGGGTGCGATTAAAGGAATTCTTGACTGGAAATTGTTTTGTAATTTGACAATCATTGGTTTATTAAATGTGTTTTTGTTCACAAGTAATTATTGGTTTATCATTTCTGGTATAATTAAAATCAAAGCTTCGTGCTATCCTAATTAGACCTTGCAGGCGATTAAATTTGGTGACGCTGGGTTTCCTACGGAGATTTGGCTGTTGCTGGAGTCTTGTGTTTGGTTGTTGATCTCCTTGCACACGTGTTTTTATTTTGGTGAGGAATATGTCTTGCAAGTTCTTGAGTTCGGAGATGATCTAGGGTTTCGTAAGCTTCCTTATCTTATATGTTTTGTTCCTTCTACTTGGTTTGATTGATTGCATTGAATTCTGTTTGCAATTTATCTTAGGCTTACTCTAATTGTCTTTTGTTCTCGTTTTAGTTAGAAAAGATCGATGTATGTTTCTTCAATTTGCTCATCATCTTGTGATGGTGCGTTTGAGTTACATAACAAGGACGGTGGGATCTTCTTTTGATGATGGATGGTAGAAGTTGATTTGAAATTTCTTTAGGAAGTTAAAAAAAAAAAAAAAAAAAAAATCTTATTTCAGATTGCATGGATGAAATTGGGATTCCGAGATAAAATTTATCGCTGGCATGTTTGTTTGTTCTGTAGGAAGAATTGGTGATTCATGTCCCTGATTTATTTGAAGTTAGAAGTTTCAATTCTCAGCATATGTTTGGATTGTTCCCTTTTCAAGTCTAGGAAATTTAGCTTGAGGGATGAATTTTGATGGTAGCCTTTTGCATTTGAGCAGGGATGTGGGAGCTATGTCAAAAGCGTGCTATTTATTCATTTGTTTTTCTACCACTATCTCTAGCTGTGGATTTTCTCTTAATTCTTGATTAGAAAGAAGCATCAGTAATATGGAGCTGGGGATCCTTCGGTGTTTCGACTTCTTTTTTATTTGTTTGTTTATATTCAATGTTACTTTACATGATGCAAGAAGCATGGTGTAACTACAAGGCAAATTCCTGTATTGTATTGGTTTATGGCCATATACGTGGTTGCACTTTGACAAGAACGATGAGCTGTCGATGATGCATTTTTTAGATATCTTCTGTTCGAGGCAATTTCATCTTTCTTCTTGATGTCTCATTTAAGCTATCGGTTGTTTAGTGTCATGCTGGTGAATCTAGTTTTTTGTTTATTTTTCTTTTCTTTAGATGATGCGAGTTATAAAATCTATGGCTATGAGAGATGGAAGTTCATTTGGTTTAAGGGTATTGGTATGTACTCTTTCAATAATATCTTATAATATTGCAACCAAGTTTTCACATCTAGTCCTTTTTTCATGTCATTTGGTTTTATTCTCTCTAGCCTTTTTTTTTATATCTCTGTAAGACTAGGAGGTTTCGATGTCTATTTTCTTCGCCTATTATTGGTTTTATCTTTATATTTTGAAGTTGGGAGTTTCAACTCTCAGCATATGTTCAGATTCATGCTTTTTCTGCTCTAGGAAACTTAATTTGACGGATGAATTTTTGGTGGCCGCCTTTTGCATTGGAATGGTGATGCCTGAGCTATGTCAGGAGTGAGCTTTTTATTCATTTATTTTCCTATCATGATTTTCTACCAAGGTTTTTCTCTTAAATCTGGACTAAAAAGAATGACCACTTTCTTTGCATGCAGTTTGTGGTATTGATGATTAAGCTTAGAGAGCAACTGGATCATCTTCGAGGGGTCGTGTATGCAATTGAGTTTTGAGTTATCATTATTTAGTATGGTTACCCTTCAGCAATAAGTTAGCAAGGTTTATTTATTTACTTATTTATTTTTTGGGCAAACTAGTTAGCAAGATTTAATGAAGGCCTATGTTGGTGGTTCATTCAGGAATGAAGATACTCTTGTTAGGAGTTCTGACATAGGTTCATTTGTGAGAGAGCTTGCCTAGTGTCGGTAATCTGGAATTGGGATCATTGTGTTTTTCATTGTATTTTGATTTGTTTGTTTTCTTCTCATGTTTCTCTTCCACGATACACTACATGCTGCAGGAAGTATGGTGTAATTACAAGTCGGGCTTCCTTTAATTTTTCTTATGTTTTATTGAGCTATGTGATTTTAGCTATATATGTGGTTTCACTGTGACAAGAACCAGGAGCCATTGATGATGCATTTTGTGAAGTCTTTTGTTTGAGGCAATTTCTTCTTTCTTCTTAATGTCTCTTTTATGTTCTCGGCTATCTAGTCCCATGCTGGTGAATCTGGATTTTCGGGTATTTTTCTTTTCTTTGGATGCTGTAAAGTTATAAAATCTGGGGCTATGAGAGATGGAAGATCATTCGGTTGAGGGTTTAGTATTTTCTCTTCCAATTCTATTTTATAATATCACAATCAAGTTTTCACATCTAGTCTTATTTTTTCAACTCATTTTATTTTATTTTCTCTTTGTGCATTTTCTTTTCTTCTCTTTACGACTATAGGAGGTTTTGATGCCATTTTCTTCAACTTGCTTATGATCTTATGATGGTGCGGTTGAATTACACAAGAAGGATGGTGGGGTCTTCTTTTAATCATGGATCATGGAAAAGAGGGTTTGAGATTTCTGTAAGAAGTTTTTTCAGATGGTGTAGATGAAATTGTGGCTGAAATTGAAATTCTTTGATAAAACTTATCATTGGCATTCTTGTTTATTCTTATACAAAGGAGAAGAATTTCAAGGATTATGGTAGGAGGAAGATCCCACAGAAGATCTTTGCAAATCTTGTGGGATTTCTTTGGTGATTCATGTCCTTGATTTATTTGAAGTTGGAGGTTTCGATTCTCAGCGTATGTTTAGATTGGTGCTTTTAAGGTGTAGGATACTCATCTTGACAAATAATTTCGACTATAGCCTTCTGCACTGGAATGGTGAGGTAGGAGTAATCAAAAGCGGGCTTTTTATTCATTTATTTTTCTAACATGTTTTGCAGCCATATAGTCTACAGGATTGATGGTAAAACTTTGGAAAGCAATTGAATCATCTTTTATTGAGAGCCACTTGATTAAATTCTGAGTTGTCAATTCTTTAGTATGGATAATTGGATATGCTCGTTTCGCATGTTAGCAGGGCTTATTTTATGGTTTTTTTTTTTTTTTTTTTGATAAACTAGTTAGCAATGTTTAATGAAGGCATGTGTTGAGGTTGAGGTTCATTTAGTCATGAAGATATACTATTGTTCTAACATCGGTTCATTTGTGAGAGCATACTAGCATCTACATTTACGAATTGGGATCCTTGTATTTTCTTTTTCTTTTTTTTTTTTAAGTTATTGTTTTGTTTGGGTTCTTCTCATGTTTCTCTTCCATTTTACACTATGTTGACATCATCATGTTATTGTCATGATGGTGAATTATCTTATCCCTGTAGGTTTCTCTCTTGCATTGGAGAACTAAAGCGGTCTAACTTTATAGGTTTCCTTCATCAAAAGGAACATGGTTATATTTATATTTTTATATACATATATATGATCTCTTTATGTCCAGTTTAAAAGGTGTATATGGATTTTCACCTCTGATTATCTTGGTGGCACAGGGTTCTAAAAAGATATGAATGAGGGAGATCCTCATGACGAACTTGACAGAAAAGAAAGATAAGAAAGGGTTAGGGCGATTTTTTTTATAAGAGATATATATAACATCAATTTATTTTTTATATATATATAAAATATATTTCCCCATCTTTGTTCCATGGAATCATTCAAAAAAAAAAAAAAAACCTTTGTTCCATGGAGGCCATGCAGGATTAGTTGATGAGTTCCATGGAGGCCATGCAGGATTAGTTGATGAGTTCCATGGAGGCCATGCAGGATTAGTTGATGATGTTATGGTGGTGGAGTTTCTGATTTTAAATTTAATGCAGCCTTCATTTCTACAGGCGCTACAAAAGTGGTTCTAGACAGAAACTCGGTTTGTACTTCTACTCATTGAAGGGTTTCTTATGTGACTGAAATATTAGTTCATCTAGCATGGTAATGCTTCTATGCCAAGTTCACTTGGTGTTAGGAGGAGCTCATTTTGATGGTTCTTTCAGGAATCGGGATTACGCTGTTTGGACATCAACCTGATCTTGAGGGCTTTGAACGTAAGGAATTAGTTTACATTTTGAAGCTTTTGTTGCTCAATTTATTATTGCTGTTTTACATGTTGTACAGGTAGGGGCAGCATTTAGTTGTGGGCGTTGGTCCAAATTAGGTTGCATTTCTTAGCTTCTATTTATTGGTTTTGTATGGCTGTTTTATATGTTATACAAGAGTGCAGGTATAGTTGTGGGTAGGGTTCAATGCGAGCAATAGATAATCAGTACTAAAATGAGGTTGAAGTGTGGTTTTGTCATTGATTTGAAATTGGGTGCTTTTCTTCTTTGGTGCACATTTTCTTTTTCTTTCTTTCTTTCTCTTTTTTTTTTTTTTTTTTTTTTTTTTTTTAAGTTCTTTCCTTGATGTCTGTTCAACTTTCTGTTGTGTCAATTTTGGGATGGTGAATTAACTTATTGGTACAGGTTTCTATCTTAGTGCGATGGAGTTTCAAAGAGATCAAACTTTATAGGTTTTCTTCAGAAACGTGGTTGTTCTTATTTATGGAATATATTTTTTTGTGCTTTCACTCAACGATCCCTTTATTTCCAGTTTAAATCGGAGTTCCAAAGAGATCAAACTTTATAGGTTTTCTTCAGAAACGTGGTTGTTCTTATTTATGGAATATATTTTTTTGTGCTTTCACTCAACGATCCCTTTATTTCCAGTTTAAATCGGTGTTTGTCTTTCCACATCAGATTGTCTAGAAGGTGGCACATGGGTTCTAATGAGACCGAAATTTAGAGTGATCTTCTTGGCAAACTTAACAAAAATGGGAGGATAAAAAAAAAAAGAGAGGGAATTCTTCTTTTAAAAATATTATTTTTTGTGTTTTTTATATGATAACACAAGCATGTATAGATATTTATAGATTTCTCTTTGTTACGTGGAGGTCGTGTAGATTTGTTGATGCTCTGGAAGTAGAGATCGTGATTTTGATGATAACTTGGATTCACAACATTTTTACAAGTGTTATTGGAGGTATTCTTCACCTAAAATGGGTTTGTTATCGACAATTATGGATTTGTTGAAGGGTTTTCTGTGCTAACTTATTCTTTGTTTATCATTTAGTATAATATAATTAAAATCAAAGTTTTTTAGCTTTCAATTTTGTCCTTGTCTTGTTTTGTCTATTTTTTAGGTGGAAGATACTTAATCCAGTTAATTCCTATCATGAAAGTTCGACCTTGGCAATTCTTGAGGAGTTCGCCTTCTATTTTCTAGAAGGGAGTTATGACCTATAATATCAGGAGTGGGTGATAAACTTTTTACTTATTTTCTTATCCTCTCACATGACATAGGAGTGGGTGATGAACCATAACTTATTCACTTGGTCTATTATATTGGCGGCATTTCTACAGGGCTATTAAAGGAATTCTTGGTCAGAAGTTGTTTTGTAATTTGACCATCATCAATTCATTCATTGCTTCTGTGCCCAAGTTAACATGATTTATGGAGAAGCCGATTCGATGGTTCTTTCAAGAATTAGGATTTCATTGTTTGGACATGAATCTGGTATTGAGGGCCACTGAACATCGGGAATCAGGTTGCTTTGAAGCTTTTCTTTGATCATTTTTGTACTTACAAGGGCTGGTATAGTTGTGGACAGGATTCGATGCAGGCTATAGATTGTCTAGACTAAAATGAGATTGGTGTGTGATTTGTCATTGATTTTGTTAATGACCAGAATCACCAAAACCTCGAGCTGTTAGTGAACGACAAAACAATGTATATCAAAGGGTCTTGGTAGATTTGAGTATAGTTTGTCATTGATTTGAAGTGGGTTCCTTTCCCTTTTGTTCTATTACAATCAGATGGCAATTTTTTTTCCTCTAGGTTCTGTGGAGATCAGAAATCATAGGGGTTAATTTTTTACTCTCATAATGATGAATATGGCGTCTCACGGATTTTTACTTTTCCTTGCTGTGTTTCATTCAAGGGATCACAATCTGGAGCAGGATTCTTGACTAACGTGCAGCAGATATGTACATTTGCTTCTCGAAATGACAAGAGACCTGTATGTTTTATCCTAGTTACTACTCTAGGAAATTGAGCTCTGAGAGTGTGTTTTCTGCAGTCAAATTATGGCTGGATGAGATTGAGGTGCTCCTCTTGATGGGTGTCTGTACGCATTTCAGGTGTTGAAGATGGTTTGATTTTATCTACTGATCTTGTCCGCATTTGGAGTGGATTAACGTTCTTCACTCGTTGGTTGATCGTTGGAAGTGTTACCTTGCATATTTGGTTGTCTTTATTGTGATCTCTTGTTATTGTCCGCATTTGGAGTGGATTAACGTTCTTCACTTATTGGTTGATCATTGGAAGTGTTTCCTTACATATTTGGTTGTCTTTGTTGCCGTCTCTTGTTATTGTTGCAGTGAATCAAGGCCCATCTCTTATACGGTTGCTTCAGAATTTGTTTTGTTTTGGCTTTTTGCTCAATGGGAAGTCTTGCCTCCTTTTTTATCTATGGTTCTAAGAAATTTAATTTATTTGTACTATGATGTTGAAATTCATGTTGGAAGTTGGTTGGTTGTATCACACATTCATTTGATTTGGTATTATACGTCAGATCTCCATCATCCTTGTGGTTGGAATTGGATCACACATTTATATGATTTGGTATTCTACAGCGGATCTCATCATCATGGATCATGGTCAGAAAGAATATCTTGGTTCTACACTCTGGTGGTTTGTGCATATTACAATTGAAAGAGGCATGGGCTCCTTTCCGGATGATTTATCATTTTGGGTTTCTGTGATTTAATTACAGATGGTATTATCGAAATTGATGTTTGCTTCAGTGTGTGGTTTGTTTTAAAGGTTTCAGGTGCAAGGATACTAATTCTTGAACTTGGCCCGATACAGGAGGGGCCGATTGAGTTGAATCTGTGTGACTCGCCGGAGCTGGGCCCACTACCGAACCCATTAATTTTGGCTGTGAGTGCTGCCTCAATCACCTCTTCCGCTTGTGCCCAGATGCAATATCCTCCAGAATGCTGCCGTTCACCACCACCAATCCAATCTGAACCATTTGGTTAATGCAATGACAGCGTTTCTTAGAACTACTGGCACCAAGTAGAGTTTGGCTCCTGGCTAAAGGGCGAGGTCTTTAACAAGCATTATGCCAATTTCCATTCAACGGGCTAGGCTTTTGGGTCATCTGGATTGAACTTGTTAGCGGTTGAGGATTGAGAAAGAGGAAGCTGACTGATGATCTCTCAGGGATAAGGTCAGTGTAGGCAAAGGAGCTGGTGGTGATAATCTTATGGGTCTTAACAGTGTGGGCTCTGGTGTTGCTGGTGATGACAAGGACAATATATTTTGAAGCCTGACCAGGTCTCATTAGGCTCAGTCTGAGAATCTTGGGTGAGAATCCCATCTAAGACAGCAGAACTTCAACTTCAAGTAATTTGGAATTGGACTTGTCCAAGTTTTAAAACCCTGGCCCAGTTTGGTAGATGTATTGTTGCCTTTGTAATGAGTAATTGTAGCCTTTGAACTTTTGAGTGACTGACAAGCAAGACTTTATTCATATTATCATCTATGATTTGTTACTGCTGCTGTGTGTAAATGGAGTCTTGAAAGTTCTTTTGCAATTTGAGTGTGATCAAAATTTTCAGTGTTCTATGCGTTTTATCATTTAGTATGTTTATTCTTCTAGACCGAGTTTACAATTTTTTGTAAGCCCAATTTTGATGGTTATTTCAGGACGAAGAAAACACTGTTCTCAACATTAATCTGGTTTTGAGGGTTTGTGACCTGAAATGATTCTCGCTTTTGCTCATTCCTATTACATTTTCCCCCTTCAATGTTTCGTCGTGGGGTTTCTGTAATGTGTTTTTTGCTCGATCCATTTATGTTCAGATGTTCAATTGATTTACTTTTAATATGGTGAAGTAGGCTCTCTCACAGTAGGATTCTATATTGGTGGCGTGGTGTTTTGGGAAAAAAAATTTTCAGTGCAACCCTTTTGACCACCTTGATTAAAATGAACGGACTAAATTAGTGTGAGCTAAAACAAATCAATGAGCCCATGGTGGGCAATATAGAGTTGTCCTAGCTTGAGGTTGATAATTTAGTCCTAGAAGCAGCATCATGTAACTATGGTTGATGGCATCGATTGCCCTGATGAACCAACAGGTGTTGATGGAGACCACAACACCTGTGACCAATAATTTTGACTAGGGTACATAATTGGATCCAAAGAGCCCTGATGTTGGGCAATATAGAGTTGTCCTAGCTTGAGGTTGATGACACAGTCCTAGAAGCAGCATCATGTAACTATGGTTGATGGCATCGATTGCCCTGATGAACCAACAGGTGTTGATGGAGACCACAACACCTGTGACCAATAATTTTGACTAGGGTACATAATTGGATCCAAAGAGCCCTGATGTTGGGCAATATAGAGTTGTCCTAGCTTGAGGTTGATGACACAGTCCTAGAAGCAGCATCATGTAACTATGGTTGATGGCATCGATTGCCCTGATGAAACCATCAGGCGTTGATGGAGACCACCTGTGACCAATGATTTTGACTCAGGTACACAATTGGACCCAAAGAGCCCTATCAATGGGTAACGATTAAATCCATATACCCCAAAATCAATGAGTCATGTAACTATGGTTGATGGAATCGATTGCCCTGATGAAACCATCAGGCGTTGATGGAGACCGCCTGTGACCAATGATTTTGACTCAGGTACACAATTGGACCCAAAGAGCCCTATCAATGGGTAACGATTAAATCCATATACAATCAATGAGTTAGGACTGTGTGCAGAAGTGCTAGAGGTCAATGGGTCACGATTATATCCATATACCCCAAAAATCACTGAGTTGGGACTGTGTGCAGTAGTGTTAGAGGTGGCCCATTGTTGTTGGGATTGCTATAAGCATTAATAATTCCTTACCTTAAGTCGGGATTTTGCTATAAGCATTAATGATTCCTTGCCTCAAGTCTTTAAGATTGAGATGGTTCCTTTTGGGAAAAAAAAATATATGAAGGATGAGACGTGAAAAAAAATCCCTATGCAGAATTTTTATTTTAAGTGGTGTAAAGAGACGCGATGCCAACAATTAATTTCGTCAAAAATGACTTGTTATCTGGTGATACTAAATACAAGACATCCCTAGAATAGAAGTTGCTTATATTATATCAAAGAGTTTTAGATTTGCTCATCCCTGGAAGTTCAAAATTGAGGAACTAGGTGTTCCAGTCAATTAATTGAGCCATACAGGAGTGTCTTTTCCCGTGGAGATTTACAGTGCCCCATTCATTTCCAAGATCAGGTTCAAGCTGCAGAGACTGGTGGCGTTATATAGTTTCACTTGCTGCCAGTTGAGCGGTGGAAGCTGCATTTGGGTTCTTTCCATTTTTTTGTAGGCTTTTTGCATCCAATTGCTTCATCGAAGGCAAATGACAGATCTGCAATCTTCATTATTATCTACGCCCTCCATAATATCCTTGGGATGGGTTGTGCTTTCCCTCGTCTTGGCATAGGAAATTCTTCTTCATCGGAAGAGCCGTTCATTCAGGTTGGCTTCCTCCCTGCAACCTTGTTTCACCCGCCCAGTAGCTCTTTTGAGGCATAAACCAGCAGCTAGTTGCTTTCCCACAACTGCTTCCATAGGGCCTCAAGAATTATTTAAGAAATATGCAGTTGCAGTTGCCAAAGAAAGTAGAGCAAAATTAATACATACATAGCTTCATTGAGAATTTGAACTTCGTCAAGAAGCAGCGATGTTGTCAACAGCACTCCTGAGAAGGTGCGACCGGCTGTACGAGGGTCAGAACACACTTATCACAATGCAATATTAGGTTCTGCAGATTACATTGGCAGTCTTGAGTGCCTCCGGCTATGGATGTTGGTTGCTAGGAGGCAAGGTACCAATGTCGGAAACAGCCATCAGCCTTTGTATTCCTTCTCGCCAGTATATGTGGGGGTGATGGGTCCACTATACAAAAGGGAATATTTGTATATTTTGGCAACAAACTCATCAAAAATAGTGTATGACGATTGAATTTTATATGGTCATCGATTTCTCCATGTGTGTCATTTGTATAAGAACTGTGACAAAATGTGTAGTATAATTAAAAGCTTACCCTTGAGTGACAAAGGAAGGATTCAAGTTTGTTTGGAAACACTGAGCTTTTCTGATGCACCTCTCTCCTCTTCGGTTATGGTTTTCTCCATGTGTCAAATGTGATAAAAATGTACTAATTAGAAGTTTACCCTTTCACACTGGGCTCTCTTTTCTTAAGTTCTTTTTTTCCTTCCCTTCCCTCCTAACTTAAGATGTATGAAAATCCATTCATCCCAACGGCAATCACAAAAATTACCAGCACTCATTACTTGGGCCAGTAAGCTTTCTATCACTTAATTCAAGCCCAGCCCAAATACATATATCAGAGCATGTTTGGTGACATGTGATGAATCCGTAGATGTGATTCCTTATTGCCCTTGGAACAAGGTCTTTCTATTGAGGATTTGTATAGCTAAAGATTTCACATTGACACCAGTGCATATTGATGTATATATCCAAGAAAATTTGAAAGCACAAATTCACAAAGTGAGGATTTCTAAATTCTATAGGGGAAGGTCGGATTTGAGAACCCACACAAATAGGGATATCCAGGAAAATTTGAAAGCACAAATTCACAAAGTGAGGATTTCTAAATTCTATAGGGGGAGGTCGGATTTGAGAACCCACACAAACAGGGATTTCATATTTACAATTGCCCAATGTAGATTTTGTGAAAAGCGGAAATCTTTTCCTCAAAGATTTCGCTGCCAAACGTGATCGAAGGATTCCTCAATCAAGAATTCCTCACCCGTTATTTTTTCTCAACGATATGTATTAATATCAATGTAAAATCCTCAACTATACAAATCCTCAACGAGGAACCCTCTTTCGGCAGAAAAGAATCATCAAATCCGTGGAGTTCTTACCCTTGCCAGACCAGACATGCCCTCAACAAGTCATGTAAAACAAAATAAAGCTGCGGATGACAAGTTCTTACCTTATTAATCTGTGATCTTCCGTTTAAAGACCCAACATACCTACCTCGTGGATTTCTGACCCTTACCGAACATGCCCTGCAAATGACATGTTCTTACCTTTATCTATGATCTTCCATTTAAAAGACCCAACTTACCCACTTGTTTCTTGTTTCTCAAAGAAACCACCAGTCGTCAGTTCAACTGCATATGATGAATTTGGAAGCAGGGAAAACCAAACCCGTAAAGCAGAGGAGACAAATGGTAACAACATTGTCAGAGCACCATTTCCTGGGCTTCCATTTGATCTCAACGCTGGAGCTCTTCATCCTCTTCACCGTCTGCGGCTCCTTCGTTAGATCGAAGCTTGCCCCTTTCATTCTCAATTCCTGAATACACCTACCAAGCGCCCTATTATCGCTCCTCTCCCTCTGCAACTGCGCCAAAACCTTAAAGTACCTGAAAAGCTTCAACTGCACAAGAGAGACTATAACAAGGGAAGTGAAGAGAGACAGAAAAGATGGGACCCACCATTTCCGGCAAGCCCCTTCTTCCCTGTGAATTGAGGAGGTGAAGAGAAGGGTAAGGTGGAATCCATGGAATGCAAAAAAGAAGCAGCACAATTGGAAGACCTCGCGTTTAATGCCATCCAATCGGGCTTCTTTGAGAGCTATTCGCTGGCCGAAGAGGTCTTCTTCTCTTTGCCAGAGCTTGAGAAGCAAGAGATGGCCGGGGCTCTGAGAGATCTCCATTAATGGGTGGTGGTGGATTAGGGAGGCATTGTTTGGTATGGATTGGTTTTGCTGTTGGTGCTCTTCGTCTACTGGGATTTCGACAACATGGGCATCTCTGGATTCTGCCATGAATGAGAACTAAAACAAGATAGATTGCAGAGAAAATGGAAAAATCTTTGTTTGATGTGCGTGTGTTTTTTGTGTGGAGAATTTCTGATGGATTCTCAAAGTGGGTGGGTGTGCTTTGTGTGTGTCGTGAGAGAATTTGTGATGGATTTCGTGGTTTGCTTTGCGTGGAGAGAGATGAGAAGAAACCAAATTGCAGGAGAGAAACGTGTGATTTTAGTTCGAGTTCTGTTGTGAGGAGAAATGGAGGGGGGGTTTCAAGAGATATTTGAGGTGTTGAGAAACGCCTGGGTTTCCAACGGTCATATTTGAAATTTATTTTAAAATTAATTTGGGGACAGATAGCCGTTCAACTTCAACGGTCATATTGAGGGTGCGAAATGGGAATCCATCGCTGGGCCCCAGCTACGAAATTCTAATTTATGAAAATTACTTTTACTAATATTTGAGATAGGGAAAATTTTGAAAAGGTACAAAGCGTTTGCCTTGTTTTCAAAAAGTAAAAGGAGATTTGAATATTTGAAAAAAGTATGAAAGTTTTCTAGGATTCTTTTAATTTAAGTCATCTCTATAATTTTTTTGAGAAATGAAAAAAATACCATTATTTTTGTCTTTTCTTAACCTCTTTCCTTCCAAAATTTGGTCAGTTTGATTTTGACGATCATAACCATTTGATGAAACTAGTTGTTTATTCATTTGGAATCTCCTTTTTTAATCATCCAAGCATAAAGGTACTTGAAGTGAGCCCTACTAGGCCATTTGGGTTGGACTTGATCATTTTTTTTATATGATTTATTAAAGAAAGATTTTAAAAAATGATATAAGGATATTTTTTTTCATTTCTCAAAAAATACCTTTTTGAAAAATTTTATACCCATTTGAGATATAAAGGGATCCACAGGCCCTCTCTCCCTTGAGTTTGAGATAAGGTTTTTTTCAATGTTGGGCTTAGTTCAATAGGAGCTTACTAAAGGGTCGATTGTATTTTGAGCATGAAAATTTACATATGTGATGTTTATGATCATGTTTGTTCGGAAGGACCATTTTCACATGAGTAACTAACATGGATTTAGTTGTTTTTGGGTTTGCATTTTTCTCAACATTAATGAGGATCTAAACATGAAACTTCACATTTTAAAGTTTTCTTTATACGAGGATGTTGAATGGTTAAGATCATAAATGTGGACCCCTAAATGGTTAAGATCATAAATGTGGACCCCACGAGTGAAAATCTATAGGTGGATTTTTTTGTTGATGTTTTCTTATATTTTTCAAAATTTATGGAGATTTAATGTATGAAACTAAATGTCTTCTAGTTATTAGTTCAATAGAAATTTAAGCAAATACAGGTTGCAATTCTAGGGCCCACATAACTAAAAAAAAGTGGTTGATGTGTAAATGCAAAGGTGGAGCTAAGGGGATAGGGCCCACATCTTGAGAATCCGAGCCTCTAAAAATGAATTTTTTACTCCAATAGGAGTTGTTCCCACCATAAGATTGAACATGTGGATAAAAATGTAATGTGCTCAATTTTATGTGAGACCAACTCCTATCGGAGTAAAATTTTTAGGACAATCCACTTGTAGGGAGAGAGAGGGCCTGGAGATGGATTACTGCTTTGTGTTGGACCATCTTGGTTCTCCTGCTTTAGATCATAATGAGCCAGCCTGGAGATGCATTACAGCTTTGTGTTGGACCATCTTGGCTCTCTTGCTTTAGATCATAATGAGCCAAACTACATCACAGTAATGATATCGACATGATTCTGCATCTACATGGTCCATACCCAAATATAAAGAAACATTTATATTAGAAAAAAGAAGTAATGTCACAAAACAAGGTTCTCAACAACAGAATGAGGATCTGACTTTCTTCTTGTGCCACAACTCTCACAAGTCCTGCATTTGTGTATGATGGGGACAATGATCGCTATAAAAAAAAATCTTAAAAAAATAAGTCAATTCACATACATCTCTGCAAAGTACAGTTTGTTTATAAAGTAGCTCCCATATATAATGTGGCGTCTCTCCCAGATCTTCATTGGGAATAAAATAAGCCTTCAAAGATGATTTCGGTATTGGGAGTAAAATTATCACCACCCCCAGGCTTACGCGGAAATGTAGGAAGAGATTTTAAACGGTCTTCACGCTGATCATCCTTCGAAAGTAAATCAACAACAATAGAGGCAGTATGTGCATCTGGAATGACATTTTTCTCAGCCATTACATGAAGGAACTGCATTGCTTTATCAATCTCTCCGCTCTTCCAGAAGCCACAAATTATTGGATTCAAAGTATTAGTGTTGGGCATATAACCATTTTTCTCCATCTGTACCAGCAAGTCACTAGCATCTTGCATTAGTCCCTTTTGACAAAGCCCATTTATCATTATATTGTATGTCACAACATCGGGAACAAAGCCATTGGTAGACAGGCCATTAAATATTTCCTTCGCAGCAGCTAGATTTCCATCTTTGCACAAGCCATCAATAAGGATAGAAACGATTTGAATAGTAGGTTTGATTCCAGAGTCAATCACCATTTGAAATAATCTCAATCCCTCTACAATTCTTTTTCTTTTCAAAAGCCCATCCAACAATACCATGTATGTAACAAGATCAGGACTTGGGCCATGAGATTGCATCTCCCTAAAGAGTTTTTGTGCAGTCGCAACTCTATTGGTGCTGCACAATCCACCTAAAAGAGTGTTGTAGGTAATTAGATTTGGCACCAACTGCTTACGATGCATTTCGTGAAAGAGCCCCATAGCATTATCTATTCTCCCGCGCTTGCAATACCCACTGATCAGCACAGTGTAGCTGATAGCATTTGGCTCAAGACCCCTGTCCACCATGGAATCAAAGAGCTTAACTGCATTGTTGGTTTGGCCTTTCAAACAATACCCATTCATCAATGTAGTATATGTGACCACATTAGGCTTCTCACCTATTCGAATCATCACTTCTAAAAATTCTTTCGCTTCCTCCAGCATTCCCTCTTTGCAAAGACCATCCATCAGTATGCTAAATGTTACCACATCCGGTGAGACTCCACAACCCAACATTTCATCAAAAATCCTCTTTGCTTCTTTCCATTGCCCTGAAGCACAAAGGCCATGAATTAAGGAGTTATAAGTTATAACATCAGGTGAAATGCCGCCATTGGACATTTTCATAAAGATCTCAATGGCTTCTTTTGTCAATCCATCTTTGCAGAGACTGTCAATGACGGTGTTATACACAATTACATTGGGCATGCATCTTTTCTTCTCCATTTCACTAAGCAACCCAAGAGCTGCGCAATTATTTCCTATCTTACAGAGCCCATTTATGAGAGATCCATAAGAAAATACATCACATGGGTACCCCTTCTCTACCATCTCCAAAAAGAGTTCCATGGCCTCACTCATCAATCCACTTCTACATAGACCATCAATGATTGTGTTATACACCACCATGTTTGGTGCACACCTCCTTGCTCCCATTTCCTTGAGCAACCCAAGAGCCTCTTTAATGTTACCTGCTTTGCAAAGCCCATCTATGAGGGTGGCATATGTAATTACATCACATGAGCACCCCATTTCTACCATTTTCGCAAAGAATTCTCTTGCTTCACTGGTCTTACTAACTTTACAAAGCCCTTTAATCAGAATTGTGAAGGTCATGGCATTTGGTTTGCAACCTCTTTTAAGGATATCCCCAAAAATGGCGAAACCCAGATCGACCTGTTTCAAATGGCAGAAGCAACTGAGCAGAATGCTGAGTGTATGCAAGTCGGGTAGGATTCCAACCGAATTCATCATCTTACAAGAAGAAACCACTGCAGAAAAATATTTCATTTTGGACATAGCTCCTAATAGATGAGTGAAAGTCTCAACTGAAGGCTTGGGTTCCATCAGAAGCATTTCATCGAACAGGTGCAGTGCATCATTGAGTCTGAGATTGCCCGATTTACATTGGTTTTTGAAAAAACTCTCTAATTGGGCTCGAGTAGCAAAGCCATCAGATTCTCCAAGATGACAAAGAGAGTATGTAGAAAGATCAGAAATGCCCGTACCATATTGGACAGAGTTTCTTCTTATTCTTGTTACAGTTGGGGATAAAGAGGCGACAACAGATCTTCTCACTACCACCATTTCACTTAGCAGAAGAACGTTATTTCAAATAATAGGTAGGCGTTTGAGTAATGCTGTCCTTTGAATTCTACAATTGCTATTGCTATTTCTAATGCTGTTTCCGGAATCACAGGAAGCTGAAGTAACCCCAGCATTTTGACCCTCACTGAGTGACTAAACTCCACAACGGGCCCCCTCCTTGTTTTCTTTGGGAAAAATTTCAAAACAGGGCTCAACTTTTTTCTATATTTCGAATCAGGACAAAAAAATTCTCGCATTACAAATTAGGCTTAAGTATTTCATTTACATCTCGGGACATTTGGCAAAAAAATGAGTATTCCTCTACGCTTTCCAAAATGCCCAAAATACCCTTAAACCTTACATGTTGCTCCCTCACAACCACGATCGTTCACTGATTTTGCCATCCGTGATTTTGGCCATGTTTGAGGGTTTTGGTTTGGTAAAGGAGAGGGAGGAGGAGGGGGAGGGGGAGGGGGAGGGGGAGGAGGAGGGCCCTCAAATTGAGACCGGGAGGGTGAAGATGTTGAAGCCGTTTTGGACCGCCCAGAGTAGTGAAGACACTGCTGCATGCGAAGAAGGAAGAGAGTAGTAGGCAAGTGAACTGAACTTGCAGATAAAGTCCCAGGTTGAAAGCATTATTTCCTACCTTTGAAAGAAGAGAGAGGAGGACCCCTACAGAAGTATCTTTGAACCATGATGGGTTATTTATGCTCTTAAGATAAAATAATTTCCCCACAATTTTATGATTTGTTGATGTAAATGCCATTGTCATTTTAGTTATTTACACCCTAGCAATTGTTTGTTTGTTCAAGGAGGGCTTTTGGATCCGAGGCAGAGTTGGAGGTAGGGGCAGAGGGTGAGATGATATAGGCCAGGGGAGCACAAGGTGAACAGCGTCAAGTTCCCTCTATCGCAATGGATCCTGAAGCTAAAGAAGCAACAGCAGGAGTGGGAGGAAGGGAAATGATTATTGAGAGAATCATCCCAGTTGTCGGCGGCGGCGGCCAAATGTTCTATGAAGAAAGCCTTCTCTTCCATGGTGTTCATGATCCGAGAGCTCCACACGTGATCAATCCGAGAGCTCCACATGCACACCTTGCACATGCTGGAGATGATCTTCCCCCACCAACACTGCATGGGCATGGATCTGCAGGGGATCCTGTCGAGAGTGAGGAAGCAGATGCACGCCAGACGAAGAGAATGAGGAAGCAGGTGCATGCCTCCTTCATCTGGCTCTTTTAGCATATCTTCTCCGGCATCCCCATCCTCATGGTCTCCGTCGTGATCCTACTCACTTATTTCAGAGGGACGGGGAGGGAGCAAGCGGAAAGGGGGTTAAGGGCATTTTGGGCATTTTGGGCATTTTGAAAAGCATAGAGGAAAACGTTGGAGGAAAACTCAATTTGTCACCGGACGTCCATTTTTGAAATGTAAATAAAAAACTTAAGCCCTGATATGAAATCTAGAAAAAACTTGAGCTCTATTTTGAAATTTTCTCTCTTTTTTTTTTATTTTATACCTAGCTATAGGTGGCTATATTTGGAACCCCTTTGGGCGAGGGTAGCAGACCTCGGGTGAGGTGACAAAGCTCACGGGTGACGGAAGGTGGCATGTCCAGGGTTCACAGGGTTGAACCCTGGTAGCTTAGGAAGAACAATGTCTCTTCTCTCTCTCTCTCTCAAAATTTTGGCCTTCTTGGATATTTTTCTTGTATAATTTATACAAGTGGTGAGACCGGTGAGATGCGCACTATATGAGGATGAATAATAAATACATATGTAAGGTTGATTTAATCATTTTAACACTGTAATACCCACTCAATAATAAAAAAAGATGATCTTGTACATGCTTGGTGTATATATAAGTTGTTGAGGCCCACTTAAGACACCACATATCATGGGACATGAGGGATCGAGAGATCTAAATGGGAGTACTCTAAGCATCAAATTTGAAGTCAATCTAATGATTCTAACTCCATATACAAGTTTAATGATTTTATATGAAAAAGTAAAATTGACCGTCAATCCACTAATTCAATCCATTGGGATCCATGCAAATCCATAAGATCAGTGACTATCTTGCCAGGGAGTTGTTTTCATTTGGATGAGTCATAAGATGGTCCCCACTAAGTGCTATGTAACATACTTACAGGATAATTTGTTGTGTGACTATATAATTATTTATATATTTACTATCAAATACATGTTTTTTTATTCTACCACCGACCTCCCAACTTAAAAGAAAGAGTTATTATTTTATGTGATGTTGTTATTCTATTTCACTCTCACTCAAAGTCAAGATAAAGGAGGATGGTTAATGTGTAGAACGATAGCATAAAAAATATCTAAAAAAATAAAACTAAAATTCTTCCGTGGCTTTGGCTCTGCCCAGGCCCAGGCCCATAACAATTGAAGTTTATATAATTCATCGCGTAGTCGTTCGTACAATAATAGTGCCAAATCGCACTAACCTAGGATATCGCACGGAATGATGTGTCCGATCTTGCACGGCACAAAGATATCACACGAGGATATATTTAAACTTTGGCCACTGAAGGGAGGATTTCATGTCTAAGGGCAGTTATGTGGGCAATATCTCTAGAAAAAAAATCTAGGGAGAGGGAGAGAGAGAGTTATGTGGGCAATATCCCTAGAAAAAAAATCTAGGGAGAGAGAGGGAGAGTGGTTTTTTTTTTTTTTTTTTTTTTTTTTTTTTTTTTTTTTTTTTTTTTTCCCTGTGGCTTTGACTCGGCCCAAGTGCATGAGGGTACGAAAGGGCCAAGGTAATGCAGTCCCTTGGATGGGTCTGGGCCTGTGGCAACTAAGGGCAAACCCCGCGCGGCCTTTTCACCTCTACCACGGTCAGCTTTTCTCTTTCCCAATGAAATCGTTGGGATCCAGTGCCGACCACCTTCAACCTCTCCACCCTCACAGACCAGGAAACCTTTGAAAGAAGAAGACCAAAAGCCAGAAAAAAAGGGGGGTTTTTTTCTTCACCAAATATGGTGTTAATGAGAGCTTCAGCTCTCTCCATTTCTTCCTCAAGAACAGCCACTTCTGCTTTCCAAAATGGTACAAATCCTTCCCAATCTTCTTTATTCTCATACCCATTTGCAATTATTAGGATATATTATTCAAATATTGCTGCCAATTTGAATACTGATGATGAATTCAGTAGAACCCAGTTCTCAGATTCCTTGAAATATCAATGTAACAACTTGGAGAACATGAAGCTTGATGATGCACTGAATATGTTTGATCAAATGCTTCTGATGAGACCCTTTCCTTCAATTGATCTGTTTAATCGGCTGTTGGGTGCTGTTTCCAGAATGAGACATTATTCCACTGTTGTTTATCTCTATAGAAGGATGAATTTGGCTGGAATCAAACCACATAGGGTTACTCTGAACACTCTAATCAATTGTTATTGCCATTTGAAACGGGTCGATCTCGGTTTTGCTGTTTTGGGGGAAATTCTTAAAAGGGGTTGCAAGCTTGATCCTGTAACTATGACTACTTTGATTAAAGGGCTCTGTTTTGTGGGTGATATCAGTGGGGCGGTTGTGCTCTTGAAGAAGATTGCGGAGAAGGGGTACCCAGCTGATGTGATTACGCACAGTACTGTTATCAATGGGCTTTGCAAAGCGGGGAAAGTTCAAGACGCGCTTGAGATGCTTAGGGCAATGGAAAGGGGGAATTGTAGGCCGAACACCACTATATATAACACGATCATCGATGGTCTTTGCAAAGGTGGCTTGTTGAAAGAGGCGTTGGACCTTTTTTCAGAAATGGTGGAGAAGGGGTACTCATCTGATGTAATTACATGTGGTGCCCTTATAAATGGGCTTTGTAAAATGGGAAAAGTTGATGAAGCTCTTGAGATGCTCAGGGGAATGGAAGAAGGAATATGTAGGCCAAACAACATTATATATCACACGATCATTGATCGTCTTTGCAAAGATGGGTTGGTGAAAGAGGCCCTGGACTTGTTTTCAGAAATGGCAGATAAGGGGTGCCCGCAAGACGCTGTTACATACAGCACCATCATACATGGGCTTTTCAAAATGGGAGAAGTTGATGATGCTCTTGAAATGCTCCAGGCAATGGAAAAGAGATGTAAGACAAACAGCACTAGATATAACATGATCATCATTGGTCTCTGCAAAGATGGGTTGCTGAAAGAGGCTGTAGACCTTTTTCAAGAAATGCTAGAGAAGGGGTACCCATATGATGTAAATACTTACAGCACCCTCATAAATGGGCTATGCAAAATTGGAAAAGTTGATGACGCTCTTGAGATGCTAAAGGCAATGGAAAAGGGAAGATGTAAGCCGGACACAGCCATATATAACATGATCATTGATGGTTATTGCAGAACGGGGTCGGGAAAGGAGGCCCTATTATTCGTTTCAGAAATGGAGGAGAATGGAAATCTACCTGATGTAATTACATACAGCACTCTCATAAATGGGCTTTGCAAAGCGGGAAACACCAGTGATGCTCTCAATTTGTTCAGGAGGATGGAGAAGGCAAAATGTAGGCCAAATACTTGGACATACAACATCATCATCAATGGCTTGTGCAAAGGTGGGTTGCTAAATAATGCTTTGGACATCTTTTCAGAAATGATTGCTAGTACCATTTCACCAGATGTTATCACTTACAATTCCTTAATCCAAGGATTGTTCAGTTCAGGTCAGTGGGAAGAAGCCTCAAGATTATTCAGTGACATGATAGGTAGGGATATATCCCCAGATGCCGTAACCTTCAAGATAATGATTAGTGCCCTTCGCAGTAAAGGGCTGCTTGTAAAAGCTCATGATTTATTTGAATTGATGATTCAGAGCGGTAAGAAACCAGATGCGATTTCCTGTTCAGTGTTGATGGATGGTTATTGTTTGGAAGGCCAAATGGATTCTGCTGTAAAACTCTTTGACTCCATGGCTGCTTGGGGCCTTGAGCATAGTTTATGCAGCTATCATATCTTGATCAAAGGCTATTGCAAGTGCGGGAGATTGGATGAGGCTCTGAGGCTCTTCCAAGAAATCCAGCATAAGGGATTAGTGCCTGATATCATTACGTACAACACCCTTTTGGGTGGATTATTGAGCATTGGTAATGTCACGTCTGCACAGAATCTTTTCAATGAGATCAAAGCCTGTGGCCTAAGTCCTGACCATGTTACCTACATTACATTAATTGATGGGCTTTGCAAAAATCATTTCATTGATGAGGCAATAAATTTGTTTCATGATATGATCAACTCTAACTCCAAGCCTAGTACTGAAACTTTTAATATCCTCATTGGTGGCATCTGTAAAGACGGGAAGCTTGAAACAGCAAAAGAGCTATTTGATGGCATCTCCGGGTATGGTTTGGTGCCTGATTCCAATACATATGAAATAATGAGCAATAGCCTTCGTAAAGAAGGTTTAACGGAGGAGGCTGATGAATTGTTGTTAAAGATGGAAGAAAATGGTTGCTTGTTAAACATCCAGTCATCCACACATTAATCCAATTATATACGGCTTTTGTAAACTGACCGAAATGTATAAAATCAATAGAATTTTTCCATTTGATGGATGAG
The DNA here is from genome assembly GCA_029852735.1 of Persea americana. NCBI lineage: Eukaryota > Viridiplantae > Streptophyta > Magnoliopsida > Laurales > Lauraceae > Persea > Persea americana. Next base: position 59,673,874 of record CM056816.1, on the reverse strand, counting down.
AGAGATGTCTTACCAAATGCTGGCACTTTTCAGTTGTAATTGATATCTCTCAGAGGATGGACTATTTAAAACTGCTTAGAAGTCAGTCCTTCATTTTTGCAAAATACCATAAATAGTGATGTGATGCAAGCTGTGTATAAACCAATTGAATTTTTTCCATATGATGGATGAGAGAGGTTTCGTACCAAATGGAGGCACTGTTTCAGTTGTAGTTGATTTCTCTGAGGATGGGCAATTTTAAAACTGCTTAGAAGTCCTCCCTACATTTGGGCAAATGTCTATAAATAGTGACGTGATGCAAGTTGAGCCATCTGTGCCTTTTCTTTAACTCTTGGTATGTCAAGTGAAGACCTCTGTACCATCAATCACCCACTCCACTTTGAATTCTATGCACTATAAGGTAAATTCATTTCATTTTGAATGAAGCATATTTTGTAAATTTTTTAGATTCATTTTATGGTTTTTGTTTACATAAACCACTTGCTTATTTAGTGTTTTTTTTTTTTTTTGTTTGTGTGTGTGTGTGTGTGTTTTGGGGGGTGGGGTGTGGTGTTGTTTCGTGTTTGTGATTTTTGGAATTTGTATTGTATTTTGAGCAGGCAATATGCACTCAGACCCATAAACTATGATTGCTGTATCCTTACTCTCATCATCATCATTCATAATCTGAATATTGAATTGATATTCTCTCTTTATTCCATTTATGTTTGTGTGTGTATCACTATAGTTTTCGGAGTATAACCTTTTTTATTTGTGTAAAAATATAAAAATGCTGCTGATGTTCTTTTAGGTGCATTGAGCTTTGAGTGTTGCTATTCTGGTTGCCAAACATAGGGCAAAAATGATTATTGTAGTTCACAGTATTGCCTGTCTTCAGTTTTATATTTAGAATTTTGCAGTAATGAATGCTCTTGTGCTATAGAAAAAAATTGGAGCACTGGAGTTGTTTGTGTGCTTGGATTGGGGTAAGGCTGGTTAATCCCTATAGGACCCAAAACCTGGAGTTGAAGTTAAATATAGGAAACACTTAGAAGATGGAGATATGATGAGAAAGAGGTAGAACATTAGGGAGAAAGTCAGAAAGATTTGTTCCATAAGTAAGGCTGGTTAATACCTACAGGACCCAAAAGCTGGGCACCATAAAAACCCAACATGAGCTTGGTCCAAAGTGCTCCTCGTCAAACTGGACACCAAAAGACAAAGTTTCTTGCCTTCAGTGACAAAATTAGCTGTTTGATTATTAGATTACTTAAGAGTGCTCACTTCTTCAACCTTCACCTTCTTTTTCAGAAACAAAGTGGCAGTCATGATAAATGGGATGTGAAGCTATATGAATTGTCACTTACGACAATACAATATATCTTAAGGGGAAGAGTGACTTGAACCCCCTCAAACTTGGACAGGTTTCTGGCTCCATGGGCCATAGCTACCTGTTCTGTTTTTCCCCTTTGAATCTGGTAATCAGAATTTGTTTTTGCTCTTCCAAGAGACAGATTTCCTTTATTGAAGGTAAAATACCTCGAGTTAGATTGTCAATTATTGCTACAGTACACAACAACAAGGTGAGTAGTGTGAGGTGTTTGAGCAACAGTACACAACAACAAGGTGAGTAGTGTGAGGTGTTTGAGCAACAATACACTACAACAAGGTGAGTAGTGTGAGGTGTTTGAGCATCACTGGAGGTGGTCCATTGAATCGTATTCTCTGCATGAAACTGCACACATCCTTATCGCTATGATTTTATAAGTGGAAGGTGCAATGTGAATTGGAGAGGGTTTTTTTTTTTTTTTTTCTAAAGCTTTATGTGCTATATTTATAACATTATATCTACTGTATTAGCTATTCTGCTTGGGCGAGTAATGGGAATATCATCAAAGCTACTCAAGGGGCTTTTGTAAGTGGAAAACAAATTCTTGATGTTATTCTTATCACCAATGACTGTCTTCACTGAAAAGAAAACAAGGAAAATTAAGCAGTTCTGCTGAAAATTGATTTAGTAAAGGGCTATGATAATGTAGAATGGGATTTTGAACCATACATGTTAGGAAGGCTGGTTTTCAGTTCAAAATAAAATGAAATGGCTCCTAGAATACATACTGGTTCTTTTTTCGGTCTTAGTTAATGGGCTGCCAACTGTTATTTAAAGCCCTTTTTAATTCTTGGAAACTGTTGAGCAAAGGTTGAAGGTGGGTCTGGCAAAATGATCCTTCATCGGTTTATGCCTTTGTTCATGATCATGGTAAAAGGAAGCTTTTGGCATAAATGGAAGATTTAGGTTTGTTTAACGGAGTCAAGTGAGAATTTGTTGATCTACCATTTCCAATTCACAGGTGATATACACTACACTTATTATTTGTGATGATTTAAAGGAAGATGTTTAAGCGGTGAAGACCGTTTTGAAATGCGTTAAGGACCCCCTAAAACTTTTAGGTAAATTTTGGCAGGAGTGGCATGACTCGGGTTTGCGTGGATAAGGGATTACTGGGCCATCTTCCATCCTTAAGCAATTAGGAAGTGGGGAGCTTACAATTGTTGTATCCTTTTTTCATCCTCCTGTTAGGTGCAAATCCCATTTCTAAGGCTATGTATGACCTTGTGATGAAAAGGATTGAGAAGAAGTTGACTTTGTAGGATGAGAATCCAAAATGTAAGTTTACATAGGGATTGTGATGCAAACATTTGAAAATAAGGTGGCTATGTTGAAAAGAAATTATATTTCTGCAGAGGAAATGATTGCCTTAATTAAAACAAAAGAACAAAATTTCCAGCATGTTTTTGTTCATTTAATATATTAGTGGCAATCTGTTTCAAAGAGAAAAAAAAAATTGATTCTAGTGGCTATGGCAGAAAGAATGGTGATGGTCCAATGAGAGTTTTATGGGAAGGGAGCAAATGTTTGCAGCAGAGTGAGACCTATCAGTTATCTGAGTAAATGTGTTGTAACACAAAAAACTAAAAATATCCTTCAAAATCCAAAAAATTAAGAATATTAAATTTTAATGTTTATTTTGCATGCTCAGGTAGGGGTGGCAACGGGCTGGACTCGGCCAAACTCATATGAGCTAGTCCTCAGCTTTTATAGATGTAAGACCCAGGCTCAAACCCCACCCTGACAGGTTTTTCATGCCCTAGCCCGAAACCCACCCATTATGCAGAACCAAATGCCCAAGCCTGCTTGGTGGCTTGTTAATATCTAGGCTCAGGCTCAGGCTCAGGGTAGGCCAGTAGTTCAGTTGGAGCACTACTCAGTTGCATTTAAGAAATTAAGGCATTTGATGGGGGCCTTTCAGTTTAAACATAGTATATATCCGTCTATATATGTAACTATTAGGTCTATAATATATAATTGGCGGAAAGTTTTGGAAACCTCTTCTAGGCTTCCAGCATTCTTTGCTGTATATGTTATCGTTTGTCTTATAGTAATGATACCTCAATATCTCTTTGGTAAGTAGTTCAATCCCTTTCTTTTTTGGAGGTAGGGTGTGGTAGGGGTAGGGATAGAGCGGCATTGTCAACGGCGTTTTCATTATAATCTGTAATTAATTCAACAGCAAATGCCTGCATAAGTAGATTAAAACCAAGGGCTTGTTTGTTTGCAAGGAATTGAGTTCCTAAGAATTCTGGGGAATATCTTCTCATCAAAGTGGCTACAATTGAAGAAAGTAAGGTGAAGATCCCCATATGGTCATCAAATAATCTCCCTTTGGGCGGAAAATTAGTATACCTTACACAACCATCACCCTAGTAAAATCAAAGCTGATGAAAGTGAGGATCCCTTCTACATCTCCACCTTATATTTTTCACTCACTTCCTAAGGGAGAGACCGTTTTTTTTTTTTTTTTTTCCCTTGTGTGCTATTTTTTGCTTGTATGCGTGAATTTCTTGTCAATTTTTTTAGTTTCAATTATGAAAATATGTTAGCCCTTAAGCATGATTATTTGTTCAGGTATCAGATTTATAGGGTTTGCTTTCTATGATTTCAATTGTTTCTTTTAATCCAATTTCTTGTTTCTCTTTTATTTTTTAGTTAGGCAGGAATAAATTACCTTGAATATGGAGATCATTGGCATGTCCTCAGTCTCCAAGGTGAAAATAGAATGAATAGGTAGTGGAAAATTCTCATGGTTGAGTGGAACATGTCATTTTATTGCCCTTTTGACTTTGTATGCCAGGTGTGTTGCTAACTATATTAGGTTGTGGAGGGTGTTGTTTTGGTATTACTGTATTAGAGTTGCTTTTCTTGCAGGGATGGATGACTTGATAGCTATGGATATAGTGAAGGACCTAAACATTGTTAGAAGTCAAAGCTAGATGAGATGGGCAATTAACAGAAGGTTGAGTGGTGTTGTTGGCTGATCCCATGGAGAGACATGTCTAATAGATGGTGTGTGGGTAAAACACCGTAATGACGAAGTTAAACAAAGGTCACGGCTAAACTCGCCGAACTCCTCAGCCTCTGCGGTAGAAGATCGTAAGCTCGGCAGTTCGGTCAATACCTTGGTACTTCGGCAGCTCGGTCAATAGCTTCGTAGCTCAGCACCACAGTTCGGCAGCTCGGCATAAATGCCAGCTCGGTACAAAGGCGCGCCACGGCCAAAGCCATCCTTGGTCCCAGGCCATAGTACTAGTCAGAATGGGCCGCCACCTTCCTACTGGAAATACGGCGCGCCCTGACAGATATGAGCAGTCATTTATGGCGATAGGATTGCACATTTATGACGATAAGAGGTGTGCTTTATCATCCCTGTACGCCAACTGGCTGAAGGCGTGGAAAGTGAGGAAGGGGTGTTGTCCGTTCCACCTACTGCTGCCAGTCAGGGTAAGGATCGATGGGACCTCACCTCACCTACCCCCACTCACAGAGAGAATGAACGAGGAACACTCGCCTATATATGCATGGGATCAGTCCCATAAGAGGTACGCAACACACAACCCTCAATACTACACACGCTCTCATTCCTCTCTCCCTCCTCCTGTTTAGTTTTCTCAGAGCTAACTCAGGCATCGGAGTGCCTTCGGCTCACGGCAGCCAGGGCCTCTGACCCTAGTCTTTCTCCTTCCCTTTCAGGTTCTTGGAGTTCAGCACTCCCCGTCCTAAGAAGTTTAACCCCGATCTCATCTCGATCTAAGTAGGTGTCGTTTTTACCGCCTACAGATGGGATTGCAAAGGGCTTAATTATTTTCTTTTTGTGAGTGAGAGGTCAGAGGTGTCAACAATACAATGCAAGACTCTATTCCCATGCTGTTCTGCGTTAAAATTCATTGTGTTTTATCAGGACTGATTTTACAATCATGCACAACTTCATATTTGATGGCTAACTTTGTATGCTTTTCAAAGAAGGCATCTTCTGAGATGATGATTTTTCCATCAGCAGGCCAATCGTCCCAATCCATGGGTGACTTGAGTCAAGTCTTCGTCGGCGTTGTGGTTTGAATGTGGAGGTGTTGTCCATTGACTTGTGTCTCAAGTCGCTTATTTGAGCTTATAAGGTAACATTTGACATTGCCTTCATCTGAATTGTGTGGGCTCCCATGACCTGAGCCTTGAACAACTTTGAAGTCCTGAGAATAGTACACCCCTTTCTAGAACTGTGCCCAATATATAAACTCTACTTTCAACCACTTTTGATGAAGGAGCCCATTTTTCATTGCCTTTATTCCTTGTCCAAAATATTTAGAGGAGGGTCATTTTAATGCATGTTTAACAAATGCTCATGTAATTTGATCTCACAAATTCGAATGAAATTGCAATATAAATAAATTTAAAATACTAAGAAAATGCTTCAATTTCCGACCTTGCCCAACCTTCCACGCCTTCTTCCCCACATGGGTCCCCATCAGATCTCTTAAATCCCTCTTCTTACAAGTTAGGAGGTTTGCTCCCCATCCCTTTTGTTCGAAATGGCCCCGAATTTGCCCAATGTGCGTTTATGTGGGTTTAGGGGACACCACCTTGGAAATTAGTCCTGTTGGGTCAAAGACCTCCGGATACCCATCTCATCATCATTAAAAAAAATTAATAATAAATAAAGCTTAACTCTGTCACTGCATTATAAAGGATCCCTTTTCTTTTCTTTTTTTTATCATCAATTGGACATTTTGGAAGTGGGGATGGCAACAGGTTGTTTTAAATGGGCGACCCACTCGAACCCCCTTCTATGCGGAGTGGGTTTGGCTGTGTGTGCGCGCGCGCACATGTGTTGAGTTCGGAGCAGGTATAAACTTACATATTGCAACTCGAGTCAGGTTTGGAGTGGGTTAGGGTTTTGGCTGACCCACCCCAAAAAACATTTAGTACCAAACCCAACTCTTACCCTTCATGGGGAGGATTTTATAATCACAGATTATAAACCAATCACAGGTGAAGCAAGAGAACAAGGGTATTTGTGATTCAAGGTATATTCAGGTTAACCCCAACTTATACAAAACTCAATACGATGCAATTCTTGGTCTAGAATCAGCAACACTGAGGAACTGGTCAAAATTGTATAGCAGAACATTTTGCTTTAATATATATAATAACCGACACAATAAACAGTAGGCATGTCCACCACCACCACGACCATTGCAGTCCTATGCATTTGTGTTGTTTATAGATACAGTGGATCCAAGGCTGCTTATTTTTCTGGGGTTTCTTTTTAACTACTTCTCTTGTCTGCATTTGCTTGCTGCTCACCCTTAAGACTGTGTTTGTTGTTAACCGATTTGTTGTGTTACAATGCTAGAATTTCAACGGAAAATTATCGTTAAAAAAAAGAGAGAGTATATTTTCAAATTGAAGTGAATGTATTCATTTTCCCAGCATTATTCCTTTCTTCTTTGGTTTGCAGTAAAGAAGTAAAACGCTTGAAATAAGGCTGGAAAAGTTGGAGTTGGGATGTACTATCCAAACATCTTGCTTTCTTTACATTACCTAAAAATACAGTATATATCGTAAAAACAGTTAGTCAAATGACCCTTGGAAATACCAACTTCTTTGCATTTTGCTAGAACTTTTTGGATGCTCAATTCAAGAGGAGGATTCAGGAATTCCAACCCATTGACCGCTTTTGGAGAATTTTTTTATGTGTTCTTGTAAAGAAACAGGCTAATAATATTCTTCCATATGCATTGTTGGCGATATTAAAAAGCTCTTCGAGGAGGCCTAGCCCCTTTGCTTATGGTGCCCAATGGAGCCCATTTATTTAGTAGCTCAAGCCTATCACATTTAATCATTAGGCCAGGAAAGGATATGTCTAACATGTGGGCCTCTAAAATAGCAGTGGTCGAATTTAGGTGAAAAATAGATTCAATCAAATGTTAGGCCCAGTCTCCCTTCCAACCTTCCTAGTTTTGAGGCACTCCAAATTATGACTGCTTCAAACGATCTGACGGTCGATATCATTCTAGCTAACAAGCTTGCGGGCCCACCCTTCAAAGGAAAGTTTGACCCGTTCCTTTCCAGCGTGCAAATTCGAATCTTCCCAACCCCCGAAGCCGCCCCTGCACTTGCTAAATCACATAGGGATATGCTATGTCTCTTCCACACAATAAAACACTTCATTCATGATTCATGTGCCTTTTTATTTTTATTTTTTTCTAGACTCTTAATTAATTAAGTCTAAAGATAATATGATTATGCTAATTTTGTTAATTCTAGACTATTCTCGTAGCAGGTCAGAAGCGGTGTCGGTAAGAAAAAGTTTAGTTATTAAAGAGAGGTTGGGTTCTTGTAGCAAGTCGGCAAATTAGGAGCAGCGTCGGAATGGCTCACCAAAGGGTACGGATAAGTCAAAGAAGATGTGGATAGAGATAATAAAAATAAATAATAAGAACTGCAACTAATTGATGATTTGGCTTATAATAGATCGAAATGGTAAAAAAATAGATAAGAAGAACTGCAACTAATTGATGATTTGGCTTATAATAGATTGGAATGGTAAAAAAATTCATATATACGACTCCAACATAGTTGGAACCAAGCTATGATGATGATGTAGACAATTCTCACAACATGGAATGTTGCCAAACAAATTTATTATAGATCAGCACAATCTAATTTCAACATGAAAATATGGGACTTTTACAAATTACTGCCCTTAAACTCGATTTTCATGGGCAAATGATAAATGATATAAAAATATCATTAGAGTGCATTAATTGTACTTTTAAAGGAAAAAACTGCCGTGTTGCTCCTAACCTACAAATAATATCATGAGTCACGATATTGTGGGTTAGTTGACGTACTTAAAATTTCTTCCTTGACCACGCAGGAGTTGGGAATGCCCAAAACTTGTCTATCCTGGGTATCCAGTCCATACATGAGTTGTCCATGGAGATGTCCTTCGTGCTTTATATAGCCAGTTAGACTACAATACGTTAACTTCTATTTTTAATTTTGAGGGGCAGCTCAATTGGCATAGGACCATGAGTTGCTCCCGGACATTAAGGGGACGTTTGGCAACGGTGTTCACAAGGGATTCCTCGCCCTTTTCCGTAATTGCACGGATTTTTCATGTTTGGATGGGTGTGGATTTTCAAAGGATGGACTGAACTTTTCTGCTGTAACGATTATTGTTAGAATCAGACCTTCCCCCTCGAACGCGCAGAATCCATTGAAGCAAAGAAAGGTGGAGCTACAATAATATGAACAGCAACCGAATGGTGATGTGGGATCAATAAGGTTTTGCTTTCGGAATGTACCTTTTAAGTCCCATAATCAAGATCCAAGCCGTTGTCGCCTTTAACAACTCCAAAACGACCACCTCACTAAATTTCAACCGTTAATTCATCTTATATCTCTAAATATATGCCAAAACGTCTGACCATTTACACTATTATTGAAAACGGGAATGAAAACAGTTCGTGTTTTCAAATTTTCTGGTTTATGTGGGGTCCACAATCAAGATTAGAATCGGTCATTAGTTCTAGAAGGTCAAACACGGAAAGGTGATCAAATTCCATCTGTTGATTCCTCTTATATCTCAAGAGATGAGTCAAAACGACTGACCGTTTATACTATTATTGAAAACGGAAATAAAAACATTCCCTTTTTTCAAATTGTCTGGTTTATGTGGGGTCCAAAATCACGATCGGAACCAGTCATTAATTCGGGAAGGTCAAACATGGTAAAGTGACCAAATTTCAACTGTTGATCCTTATTATATCTTAAAATATTTGTAAAAACGTCCATTGGATCATGCATTCTACAAATTGTAGGAAAGCTTACTCCATCCAAACCTGGAACTCTCATTAGGAATCCTATTTGAAGAAGTGTTGATTCTTTAGAGATGGAAATAATCCTCTAAACAGAAGATTCTTTCACCTCAATTGGACTGTTGCCAAATGTGCCCTAAAATTTTGAAACTGTACTACCATGCTGGATCATAAAGGACTTACTAGGCTCCCCTGGGCATGCAGGGAGGAAAAAAACTACGCTATTCTCTATAACGTTAAGGCCATGTTGGGCATCTCTACCCTTTTTCTGACAGACCATTTAAAATAGAGCCATTAAAAAAAGAGTTATAAAAAAAAGTGGGCATTTCAATTTTAGAGAATTTGCCTCTACATTTTTTTAGAGTCTATACCTTTATTTTTCACATGCCAAGAAAGTAGGCATTTCAATTTTAGAATATTTGCCTCTACTCCTCTAAAATAGGAAGATGATAAAATCATCTACGAAACACTCTAATTTTTTTAATATATGTCTGATTTAGACAAATAAATAAATAAAAGTAAAAAATAGAGATACCAAATATATACTAACTCATTTGGTTTCAAGCCATACATCATACTATCCGGCGGAATGGCTGTGGGCACGTTCCAATCCACCCACACCTTACTTCTTTTGCGCGGTCATCTCTTCCACCGGAAAGACAGAGGAATGGGTTTTGAAAGTGACGGAGTGGTCAAGAAGGTAAGGAGAAAAGGTTTATGCCCGACACCCCCATCATATTCATGGATGGGTCAAGGTCTCGAGGGTAAGATATAAAAAGAGCGTGGGGTGGGTGGCGGCGGCTGTCAAAGCTCTCTAGGGAAATTGAATTTAAGATGTGCTAATATGTAAATGCCAAACAAGCCTTGACAGCACATCAAGGCTTTATATGTTTGTATGGTGCTCCCACCTTCACGGGAGGACGAAGAGAAAAAAATGAGTCATTGACCAGTTGAGCTAGCAGCCTAAAACATCCATATTGTTGAGAACAATGATTTTAATAGCATTTGGATGAGGGGTATCCAGACAGGACCCAACTTTAAGTCCAGCATCAAACATGAGGCCACCCATTTAGTCATTCGGGTTACGCCGAGCCGGGTTGAGCTTTATATCATTTGTTCAAAGCTTTCTACCACTTGTTTGAGCAAATAAGTCACTACCCTATAAGCACTAACCGGGTTTGAAATTTGAGATTTTTATTACAAAACCCAAATCCGTCCCAATTATAAAAGGGTATTAACATTTTAGCTCCATGCTTGGCTTGAGTGCCAAACCCAAGGCCCGAATGCGGCCCAAAGCAAGCAAGGCTAAGGTTTGGCCGGCGGTGCCCCGCCCATGAGCAACCTAGTGGAGCCCAACTTTGAAAAATTGAGGGTCATCAATGTATTAGTAATCAACATATTTTCCTTAATTAAGGTCGCGGCAAATGTCAAATTGATCATATATGAAACACGTGTTTTCCACATAATCAATGTAGATGGTTGGCTAATTTTGATTATAGTAGAACTTCACCTATTTGTTTACGTAATATATATAGAAACTCATGATAAATGAACCTCCATCTTCAAGATTATTGATGAAGCGGGGAGTGAATGATATAAAGCAGTGATGTAGATGAGACACCGGCTTTCTAAGGATTTAAAATAGTAGGGTGCTGGTTTATTTTATTTTCACATAAGTGGAAGTAATTTGAGATTTTCGATATTCGCTTTTAATCTTCATTTTTAAATACTTATAACAAGAATTCCTGTGCAAGGGCAGCTATGGTTTCGAGTATGGGATGACAATGGATTGGGTTTAAAAAAGGGATCCACCCCTTGACAAGCTCCTATGGGGCTGCTTTGGTAGTGTGTTGTTAGGGTTTGGGTCGAGTATTATTTTTCACCCACTAAAACCAAAGTGGGCTACAATACATGACGGGCCTATGATTATGGCTGTCAATCGCGTCGTATTAACGAATCCGGGTTACGGGTTAACGCATTCGTGTTAAAATCACCTTAACCCATATACGACCTATTAACTTAAACGAGTCAAAAGATCCAACCCAAACACGACTTGTTAATTTAACGGGTTACACGACCCAATCCGTTAACCAGTTAAGTAATTAAGTTATTTCAAAAATTAGAAGAAAATCCATACAAAAGTATATATGAGGAGAAAATTTTATAAAGCACACGAAACTATAAGTAAGGATTTTGAGTAGATCCCACCTAAAATCCCACTATAAAACAATAAATTTCAATTTCTTCTTATAAATATAAATTAATTCTAGCTACACTTAGGACTAAAAAAAATTAACAGGTTAAATGGGTTGTTAGTGGGTTACTGGTGTAATTTGTATACGACCCGTTAACTTAACGTGTTAACGGGTTTGACCCATTAATGACCCAAACCCATTAAGAGCCCACTCGAACCCGTTAATATCGTTTGGGTACGTATTGTGTTAATGGGTGGTGTGGCATTTTGACAGCCCTACCTATGATGTTGAAGGTGTATGGATTTTTTAGGTGGGCCCCCGCTAATGGATTTACAAGGCGGGCAACAATCCTCGGATTCGGATTCGGACTCTGCGCATGCACATCTTTTATATGGAAGGCTAAAATGGAGACAATCTCCATGTTCCCAAAATGCCCTTGGAATTCAATTCATATATGTATAAGCCGAGGGCAATAAAGGAAAAAAAATCCCCTCCTCTTCTATTTCCTGCTCTAGTGCTCTCTCTAGTCTTTCTCTGGTCTCTCTCCCAGCACTCAAGAAGCATAAAAACGGAAGCAGATCTCTTCCTTCGATTCCATTTCTAGGGTTTTGTTTTCTTCCCCAATTCATCTTATCTACAGGTTATCCCTTCGATCGAAGGAAATCTCGGAAATGGCATCGAGAATCGCTCGTCTCATTCGTCGCCCCGTGTCGGTAAGCTCGGATTCCTCTTTATGTTCTTGCAATTTCACTGCATGTGATTTTCCCATCATTTGGTTATTGATCTTTCGTTTTGAGTTCTTTGGTTGTTTGTTTGTTTTTTTCCTGAAAGATGGCTCTTTTTTTCCTATTATTATATTGATGATGCTTTTCCCCCTTGATTTGATGATTATTGGAGGAGTTTGGATGCGAATGGAATGATTATGAGTTGGGTTTTTAGGATTAGGGTTTATGAAATTGGTGGAATTGAATGGATTTCGTTTGGTAGAATTTGTGGTGTGATGTTTGGATTCTCGCTTAAAAGCGGGATTTTTTTTAAAAGAAATTGATGAAGTTGCATTGGGGTGTTGGATGAATCTTGAGTGGAGTACTAAATCAAAGAGTTTTCTGATTGTCTGAACTTGGTAAACTTATAGATACCTTTTGTTTAACTCTTTTATATAGTCTTTGTTCTCTGCCATTCCTTAATGCTTGCTTTTCATTATTGATCTTTTGAACTTCTGTATCACCACTGAATTTCATTTTGTGAACAACTTTATGCGCCTTGGACTCCCAACCATGTCTTTGGCGAATGCCAAGCCTCAATAACATCTCTTTGAGTGTTTTAAAAGGCCCCAACACCTTATTTCGGACAATTGATCATTTCCTTGTTAGCTATATTGTCCTTAATGGGATATCCAAAATTGATATCCTATATCGTGCCAGGAAGATTGTATCCTGGGACAATTTCAGAATACTTGTTGATTAACTGTTCCTATGTCTTGGGAAAAAAATAACCTATTTGTGTCTTGTTAGACCCACTGTGAAATGTCACCTACATCCTTCATGTGCGTTATCCTATTTGTAGCCATCTTCTTCGTTACATGACCATTGAAATCTTTTATTGTTGTATTTTTCATCAATATTATGTGTTTGTGTGTGTATTATATGTTACATTAAAACATCCAGCAAGTTCCACAATGCCTTTTTGAGTAAAATTTAGGATTTTTGTATCTAAGTGTTAGTGATTGAAGCGACCTAGATTAATCCCTGTCCTTTTCTGTTAAGTTTTACCAACCTAGACTCTTCCCTGCTTAAATAAATGCTCATGTTCTGATCAGCCAATTGTAACTTTTGGGCTAGTTTCTTTGCTCCAGCCCCTATTGAAGGTGTAGGAGCCCTTGCCTATTTCTCACAAAATGGTTGCTTTTACTGTGAATTGTTGACGGTGGGTTTTGCCTTACCCAACCCTTGCTAGCTTGGCTCTACACCTGGACTTTGTAGTAGCACATTGTCTCTGGGGAACACCCCAATTAGGGCTAGCTTATAAAGTGGACTCATAATTTAGTATGGAAAGTTTTTATAGCCAATTTAAAAAATGATGCAACCCTTCTCACCTGTCTTTGGTACAACACAATGCAAAGTACTGATACATGGAGGAATTGTTGTGTGTTTTTTTTTTTTTTTCCATTAATGTAAAACAATATTTAACTTTTGAGCTGTTTCCCTGGTTATTCAAAATTTTCTTGTCGCGGTACACCACAAAATATTTGAAGAAGATATAGTAGCATTTTGCCTTGCTATCATTTTTGAGATAAGCTTCATAATCTTGATATTTTAGCAAACTTTTCCAGACATTATTACTGATAAGAGGATATGGACAAGTTCGGAACTTCAGTCACCATATTTTGCCAGGTCATCTTATAAACTCTTTTGCAACCAATGGGTGCTTACTCATGTCTGTTAACTTTACAGAGGCTAACCACTGCAATTTATATGTCATGCAGGTGGTCCAGTCAGTTCAAAGAGCCTGAAGTAAGTGGCTGAAAAAAAAATATTTTATTTTTTTACAGTTAATGCTGAAACACTTTCTCTTGATTATTGAAGCCCTTCTTGGGTTGCTGCTCACTTTATGTATTAGCTTCAGTTTGTGGGCTGGAAAATATGACCAGCCCTTTTTTCGGGATTTTTATTGTGCATATTGTTCTCTCACCCTTCTAATTTTTTTTTTAATATATGCAGGGAAGTTGGATACCTTCAGAAAGCCTCACCATACCAACTATGGAGTAGGTCATTTGCTTCAGATAATGGTGCGAGCACCGGATTTCTCCCTTCTCTTGGCTTATATCTCTTTACTGTTTTGAGTAACTATTCAATTTCAATATATTAAAGACTGCTTAATTAATCAGATGATTCCTCTGTACAATGAAGGTGACCAGGTTGATGCAGTTGTACCATTTATGGGTGAATCCATTACAGATGGCACTCTGGCGGCCTTCTTGAAGAGTATGTATATTGCTCTCTCTCTCTCACCTGTAATTTTCTTTGTCATTACAAATTCTTTAGACTTAACAGAAAGGAGGTAATTGAAAGTATCTTGGTGTAATGTATTCTCTCTTGTTTGTTTGAGAACTTACACCTCTTATCCATGGGAACAGAGCCTGGTGACCATGTGGAAGTTGATGAGACAATTGCTCAGATTGAAACTGATAAGGTACTTTCTTTAATTTAATGTTTGTGTTTCCCAAGGTAAAGTGAAATCTGTGGGAAAGTAATCCCAACAGTCAGAAATTTTACTTTGTTTGTTTGGTCACAAGAAGTGGGAAAGTAAAATCCCATCCACACCTTCCAAAAAAATAAAAAGTCCCATCCACGAAAAATTGCTTTTTATCATAGGTAGAGTTGTTACTTTACCACTGGTTGATTTTTCATCTCTCTTTACATTACTTTAGATTATCATAAAGTGTATTCCTTTACACGGCCTTTTCCCTTCCCGATGATGACATTTTATTTAAGTTACTTTCTCAGTAAATTATTCAAACATTCTCTAATAAGACAATTACTTATAAAGGGAATCTTTAATGCTCCTTTATAGTTATTTGACCCCATGAGCTTACATTTGTGCCATCTTTTGCTTATGACATTCCCTATCAAGGATGGCAGATGCCTTAAAGAAAACTCTGTAATTTTATATTATCCTAACCGTATGAAATTCTCCTGCTAAACTGTTGACGGTAGTTGCCAATCTGGAAGTGTCTAACTGGACAGGGAGGACCTATAATGCCCAGATTCGGGATGGATATGACAGGGACGTGCCATGGATGCTTTTACACTACAAATGAAGTAGCAGATATGATGCAAGTGCAACATGGATACGTTGGCCGTTTTGACGTGGCTTGGATATATCTATATATATATCACAAAATAGGATTTATCTTCTATTGGGGCTGGGTGGTTAGGAATGACCCATCCCATGGGCCCACCAGATGAATGAGTTGGATTATTGAAAGGCGGGTCCCAACCACTGGTACCATCATTGGTTAAAAAGAGAAAACTGTTTTCCCTTGAAGGACTATTATGGTTTATTTTCTACTATATTCTTAAAGTGATGTAGTTTTAAGCATTGACAATAGGGGTTATCCATTTAAAATATTGGATGATTTGTATAATTTTTTAAGAAAAAAGTACCAGACATTGGTATAATTGTTTCACATCGGTGTCGCCCATACAGGCTGATGTGAGTGAACACAGTCTGGATGCGCCTATTGGATTACTTTTTCTTTTCAGCTAAAACTATATCATGCTGACCCTCATCACTGATGCAGCTGATACATATTGGTTTGTTGCCTGGGAATGTTCAATCTGATACCGATATATGATCCCATGGCTATCTAAGGAGAAATGCTTCTTATAATACTTCAACTGTCTCCTCTCAGGTCACCATTGATGTTGCAAGTCCTGAAGCTGGAATTATTGAGAAGGTAAATGAAAAAAAAAAAAAAATCATTAGCACGATTGTTTATAATATTCCACTGTTACTATTTTCCAAGTTTTTTTTTTTAAATGTATAGATTTACAAATGTGGTAGTATTGATACTTGTTTTTATTTGTAGTTTGTAGCCAAGGAGGGCGATACTGTAGTTCCTGGAACCAAGGTTGCTGTCATTTCAAAGTCTGGCAGCAGTTTATCAAAGGCCCCATCTACGAAGAAATCTGAGGATGTTGTTCTGCCTTCTCCTCCTACAGAAAAGGAGGTAGTGGAGAAGAAAAAGTCTAAAGCAGAAAAGCCTAAAGCTCCTTCCCCTGCTCCTCCCAAACCCTCAGCTACAGAACCTCAGCTTCCTCCCAAGGAAAGGGAAAGGAGGGTAAGTCTACACTGCTACCATTTATATCAATGTATAGTTTGCAAAATCTTTCATCTTTACACTTGAAACGTAATGTGTGGAAAGTTTCCATGTTTTTTTAAAATGAGTTATTTCAGGTTCCTATGACTAGACTTAGAAAAAGGGTTGCTACACGCTTGAAGGACTCTCAAAACACATTTGCAATGCTTACAACATTCAATGAGGTGGACATGTAAGTTACTGATTTCAACTGTCTTACTCACTTTGGATGTGGAGTGCCTCTTCCCTTTATTCATGACTCATGAGTCACCTCCTTGTAAAATCTCATTTTTATAAGTATACTTAAATGATTTAAATAAATTTAGGCTATGTTGGTTCATATGATGTAGCATGTTATGAACTACAACTAATCATCTTTTCTTGATAGGGTAACATCACTCGAACCCTCAGTGTGGTTGCAACAGTGAACCCCTTCCATCTTTTGTCTAAACCGCAACCAATTATTGGATATGCATGTTTCATCTGCTGTTGCAGGGGTTTTCCCCATATTTTTTTTTCAAAGGACCTGTTTGGATCCATGTAAACGGAGTGCAAGTAACTTGGTTTACACTTATGTTGGGAGTTCAACCATTTGGGTATTCCTACCTACTCATAAACCAAGTCACTATGTAACTTGGTTGCTTTAAGAACCTAGTAACGCAATTGCCCTCATAAGCTACAAAGTTCTTATGGAAAAAGTCAGAAACTTTATGGATGTGTGTTCCAAACATTGACTGTAATCCAAAAATAAATTAATAAATAAAATAAAAAATCTTAAAAATAATTAGCATTTAATAGAGGGATCCAGTGATAAGATTGTCCTTGAAGTTTTTCTGTAGGTATTAATCCAACGATCAGATTGTTACTGGATGTATTCATTCCTATGTTTCATGGTATAGGACTAACTTGATGAAGCTTCGTTCCGATTACAAAGATGCCTTCTTTGAAAAGCATGGGGTGAAGTTGGGACTCATGTCAGGATTTGTGAAGGTATGGTATACGTGTGATATTTGCAGTTCAACCCTTACTTGATGGTTTGACTCTCATTCCTCTGTTTCTTTAGGGTGCGGTTAGTGGACTTCAGAATCAACCCATTGTAAATGCAGTCATTGATGGTGAAGATATCATATATAGAGAATATATAGATATCAGCATTGCTGTTGGTACACCGAAGGTGTGTCATTTTCCCATCCATTTAGTTTTTGTTTAATTTAAAGTTGCCATCCCGTTCTAAATGTTCCTAACGAGTCTGAAGGCTCTAAAATCAGATGTCAGAGCCGCACAGGGACTTTTAGCCTGCTACCAATTGAAAATTCAGAATTTCCATTTATCATTCTTACTAATTTTGTCATTTTTTCTACTATAGTCCACTCTGGTTAGGCATATACTGTTTTACAAAGTTAACCATGGTAGAACATGTGTATAATCCTTGAGATATACTTCTGGTCTGTACAAAAATGAAGTTATTATGGACTATCCAATAATTGCATCTGTGCTTGCTATCCTCTTCATATGGAATGAAAAGGGATGTTATCATCAACCCATTTTCGACATGAGGTGGCTGTCACTTTACCAATCATAAATTGCAGAACACCTAATTAAGCTAATCTTTCATGCTCAATTGATTGCCAGTGTAGCAGTAAGGACTCTATCTATTGATATCTTTTCTTTCTTCATAAAGAAAACTTCTCAACCATAATTCATGGATGGTTTGCTGTTTAGCTCTTCACTGTAAAGATAGAACTTGCTGCATATTGCATCTTAGTGCTTAAGAAAATTTGGGTTGCTTACAGAGTCTACCGGTTCATTTCAGGGCCTTGTTGTCCCAGTTATCCGAAATGCAGATAAAATGAATTTTGCTGAAATAGAGAAGGAGATCAGTACTCTTGCGAAGAAAGCAAACGATGGCACAATATCTATTGATGAGATGGCAGGAGGGTCATTTACAATATCCAACGGTGGAGTCTATGGAAGCCTTTTGAGTACACCAATCATCAATCCGCCACAAGTATGCCCCTTTTCTATCTCTTGTTTCCCTTTTTTTTAATTGAGAATTTGGCACTCATCATGAAACACCTCACGCAGTCGGCTATCCTCGGTATGCATTCAACTGTGAGTCGTCCAATGGTTGTTGGAGGAAACGTTGTTCCAAGACCAATGATGTACCTTTCACTAACATACGATCATCGGCTTATTGACGGAAGAGAGGCAGTCTTTTTCCTTCGTCGCATTAAGGATGTCATTGAAGACCCTCGCAGGCTTCTTCTTGATGTGTGAACAAAAGCCACTGGATGACTACTTATATTCCATGGCCTTTGATGGCATACTTCAATTCTTGTTGCATCGGAATAAAAGTTTTGTAAGTTTTATTTCTATTGATAAAGTCTCTCAGTCAATGAGTTATACTGTTGCGGGCTACTGTGACTGAATTTGGCAATGAGAGAAACCTTTACATCTCATCATGGCTTCGACGCCTAAAAGTGCTGTTCCATTTAGTATTTCTCGTGTATGTTTTTAAGCATGTCAATTATTCTAAAGTTGTATCCATGATGTATTTCACAGTGATGATTGATTAATCAATACATTCCATTTTCACCTATTGAAATCTATGCATCTATAGGTATTTTCTTTGCTTAGAATATATAGAAATTCATGGTCAGACGAGCTCCATTGAAGAATTGTTAAAGAGGTGGTGAGGGGGGAAGGATATAAGGTGGAGATGTAGATGAGGCCTTTGACTTTAAGATTTGAATTACTGTGATCATGGCTGGATATTTGATTCCATCTTCCCTTGATTCAATTTCCTTGGGGAGGTTACTTGATGGTCATTTTTGAATATTCACGTCAGATTTCTTCATTTTGTTTATATAACTATTCATAGATATATACGAAGACGAAGTCTTAGATTTCATAGTAATTCAATTACATGAAACAATCAGAACATAAATGTGTATTTGCAGGCCAAGTGTTCTTCAGCTGTAGTTTTTGGCCATTGCTAGTTCGCGTAGGGCCATGAGTTCAATACCAGCAATCATGTAACCCTGGCCTCGCATGAGCAAACTCTGGGCCTTGGATAAAGGGTGTAGGTTGTGACCTAATGGAGATGGAGTTGATATTTTGTGTACGCTTAATTCTTATTGTGATCTTTCTATTCCTAACCTCCTCCACAATTGCCATGATCCTAAGTGGCCCCTACAGGCAAATTCAAACAGTACTTTGTGTAGATTGTTCTCACCGTTTAGGGGTGTTCATGGGCTGAGCCACCCCGCCAGCCTGGGTCTGACTTTGGCCCGACTGCTTTGGGCCAAGTTTGGGCTTTAGGTCTTAGTACTCAGGTCATGTTTAGATTTTTTTTTTAAGTACGAGCCCGATTAAGATTTGGACAGGGCTTAGATTAAGTGATAGAAAGCCGGATGCCCTCCATGAATAATATAGGATAGGTGTCTTGTTGTTAACTGGGCTTGGGCCTAATTGACTAGGTGAGAAAGATTGGACCTGACATGTTTTAGGTGGGCAGAGCTCATGCTAGGCATATATGTCCCGTGTCAGATTAGGTTGGATATATGGACTGTATTTTTAAAGTTCAGTCGGGCCTGATTAAGCCTGACCCATAAACATCATTATTCACCAGAATTAAACTGGAATTATTATAATTCTTTTTAAATTCATTATTTGTTCAACAGGAAATAGAGTAGAAGAGGAGTAAAAGGGGGCTTGTGCGATATAAAGGGCCCATTCTTTTACTAGAAATCCTCATGGGAATTAGTGATGTGGGAAATTCATAGACATTATGTGATTACTTGTCCTTTGTTTTTGCTTTTCTTTTATTATTATTATTTTTTTGCCATGTTGGCCTGGTGACCGGAGGAATGAAGGAAACCTGCCCACTCAAGAATTGATCCTTGGGTAGAGCTTGGGGGCAAGTGTCCTACTCACGGCGACAGCCTTGTGATTCCCTGTCCTCTATGGCATTTTAAATGCCTTTTCTTTTTTTTTTTCTTTTTTTTTTTTGTTAAATTTCATATTTTACCTAAAAATTCTCAAATGACCTTTGAAATTCTCTTTTTTTTTTTTTTTACATTTGTAAATGTTTAACTTAATAGGAGACAACTTTTGGAGAATTTAGACTCTGGTGAAGAAACATGTATATTTTACTTCTGAGTGTTTAGATGGTAGAAGTAAAGGTACAGTAAAATTGGTGTACCATGAAATAGGGGTTTTACCCTTACTTTCCACTTTATTTTACTCTCACCAATCCTAATAAAGTGGGAAGGATTAAAATATCCTATACTGGTTTTTTTTAACCCCTCTTCCCTAACTTTATTTATGATTAAAATCATGCTCCTTTTTTAGGCCCTCCTTCCTTGTAGTACATAATGGAGGAAAATATTCGCGTGCAGTTGTCCCTAAGGTCCTAATCCCACCGTCTACTTTTTATTTGCCGTACACTCGTACAACAAACGTGAGTGCAGCTTATCTGTCGGCTTTTCCATGCCGCACCAGCTGAACATGTGTTGGACGAACACCAAGCTTTCTTTATGTCTACCCATTCAAGTAAATTGAAATATGTCCATGTTTGTAGTCTTATTATCAACCTACCCAAAAAAGGAGCTATCTACTACATTTGGGTGTGTTGATTTTAATTCATCCCACTGAATTCACAAAACGTGAGCCACATGGTGTTGTCAATTTCATTGCGATAACTTCTAGTCTTTCACTGTGACCGTCCTACTCCTGCTCTAGTTCAACATCTCTGTCCCTCCCTAACTCAATCTCTTCCACCAACCGGATCCCATCTTATAGAATCCTGTCTGCAACACTATATCTGGGGTAGACATCTCCAGCAGTCATTAACGGCTGCAACAACCTATTCCCGAGCACTTGAACTCGACTCTCCCGACAAGGTATTGACTCTCCCTCTCCCTCTCCCTCTCACTCTCACGCTCTCTCCTTCTATAGGCACAACCAAGTAATAAAAGAGAAGAAGAAAGAACGTACGATAGGAAGAAAAACGAAGAAAAGAGAAGATGGGAAAGAAGAGAGGAATGAGGGATGATTTGTAGGGGACTGCGCCGAGAGATAGAGGAAAGATGGGAGGTTTCAGGGGATCTATATTACAGTTTCTACTATAATTCACAGAATGCAAAAGAGGAGTCTCACGTGGAAACTCTTACTCTACTTCATTTCATTCCAAACCCCATGCACAGGTGTCCCAAGTACACCTTGACGTATACAATAAAAAATAAAATAAAATAAAAAATGCAAGCAATTGATCTACACTGACTTTTTTTCTTTTCTAAGAGGATGTATTCATATTAAAGATGTTCAAACTCACAGCAACAAACAAAACAGTTAAAAGTGTTTCTAAGAGTAAACATGACCTATAGGCACAATATCAAAAAAATACATATTGTGCTTAGCAAAAACAAAAATGCATATGGTAACTCTCCTACGGACACTTCAACCTTATTATGCACACCTTATTTTATTTACACTATACTATTTGCAGTACTCTTTTTTCTTTTTTCCACTCCTCATGATGCTATATTTCAGAAACTGCGAGGGCTGGTTTCTTTACTGAAATTCATAGACTTAGAATTTTAAATTTTCAAATATTGTGGAATTTCTTGAACCCTTTTACTTGAACATCATGAAATTCAACAAAAAAGCATAGGGTTTGGGATTTATGGAATTTCAAAGGTCGTTCAAGACCTTTTTGAAAGAACTAACTGGTCCTAGATGGGTGTTAGAACCGAACTCATTGAGAATCTTGTGCGTTCCGGTGTTAGGTAAACCTACGAACTTGCTACGAATGCTCTCAGATCTACTGGATAATCAAGTAAGAGTTCTCATCTCCCTTATATAGAGCAATTTCTGAGAGTCAAGATTACTACTGACTCTACCCCTCCTGGAATCCCACTTCTCCAACCAGCATGAGAATTTTGCCAGCCGGGAGTCTGAACCTTATCCAAACTCTATCACCAAGAGTTTAATCCTTACCTAACTCAATCAAATCAAGACTTGTTGGGAGTTCATCCGCCGCACACCGCTTAGCTCGATTTGGTGTGGGCCCAATGGCAGTCGGACCACATAATTTTCCTAGTACTTTTAGGTGGATAAAATTTTGAAATATTGCTTGTGAAGAAATATGTCATTTACAAATGCAAGGGGACAGGATGTCAAGTTATGTCAAGAAATATTGCTTGTGAAGAATTTGAGCTGCCTGGTCGGATGTCGCTGTGGGAGGGAGAGTGTGATGTTTTGATTATTTGTATATATAAATTATTTATTTTATTATTATTATTATTATGTAATTGGTTGTATATTAGTTAAATACACGATTAGTGTAAGTGGGGACCACGTTAGGCTTAGGTCTAGTGAGTTAGGCCTGTTGGGTAGGTGGCTTGACCCATAGTTAACCCGGGCCCAGTTTAGTAGGTGGAGTTCTTTTCTGACTAAAACTCTTTATCTCTTCCAACCCGAACTCTTATATAATTCCAAAATCTATTCTTTTTAGAAATGTAAGTTAGATTGCAACTCCTACTCTCATCCTCTATTTATACAACACCACACTCTTTTATTTTCACACACAACTCTCTCTTCCAACTTTTCTCTGGGATGATCACTTGGGCTTTGGCAATAGGATTTTGGATCATCTCCCTCAACCGCGGATTTCAGGCAAGTACCTAATCATAATTTGTGGATTTAATACTTGTGTTCTTCCTTAATTTCCGTATTGGTGCATATAGAGACCCCTTTAGTGCTCTTTTATGTGATGAGGATGTTATGTAATTTTTTTTTATTTTTTATTTTTTTTTCTTGTGAGTAGAGATTCTTATCTCTTGTGTATTGTGCCAAATCTGGCACTCTACCTTCGTATTTTGTGTTATTATAATTTGTGATAAGATCGGGGATATTAGGGGTGATTCAATTGATTTTCTCATGCTTTGTAATACTGCTACAGTATTTTCGAATCACTGATGACCATAGCATGCCTTTGTTTGGGTTTCAAACCCCTTTGGAAACCAGAGAAGAACGGACTTGAAACGGATTTGTTGCAAACCCCTTTGATCAATGGGGCCCACTATATGAGAGTCTCTGTTACAATAGGTGTGGGGCCTTTTAATTTCTGGAACGGGGTTCTCTGTTGGCAATATTAGACTTGTACATGAATTGAAGAGAGAGAGAGAGATAGAGAGAGAGAGGACACTTGTGACAAGAACATGGAGGAGAGGGGACGGCTGTAATGTCTTGGAGGTACTTGTGATTTATTCTTTTTTATGTACTTAATCTTATGGGGGGTATGACCGGTTAATGTGCTGGATGAAGAATCCCATTCCCATGTGACCTATAGGTTCAAGTACTGTTGGGGTAGTATTTGACCCATTAGATTTTAAAAATTTAATAAAAAACCTAATTGTTTTATAAATTTTAATGAGACCCTTTGACTTCTTTTGAATGTGGACAATATTTTTGGATGGGTTCTTTGGTTTTCTAAAATTATAAATTAAGGATTACTACTTTTTATTATTATTTACAAATTAATTTTAAATGAATTTTTAATGTGTTAAAATTATATGTTTGTTCTTTATTAATCAGATTATTGGACCTGAGTAAATACCGTCTAGGCACACGGTGTCTTACTAACATAGGGTTTAGTGCTTCGTATGACCTCGGGAAAATCGTAGTGGATTCGAGCTCAACCCATCTTTATTGGAAAACCCTTAATTAGGTCTATGCACCATTGATTGATAATGGATGTGTTGATCTTTTATCTATTAGAGATTCTTGTGGTTGTTGGGTACGAGACCTTATGTTTGACCTTAGGATTGGCTTGTGATTATTCCTTGACCTTCGGGTGTAAATACATGATTAAGATTGATGTTGGTCTATTAGTTGCATACCCTATGATTAATTAGATATGGACCGTGATGTGGCTTGACAATTGATTGAGATATTATGGATGTTTATTCGAATGATTCATTGGTATTGATTGTGGATTGTTGTGCAGCCAGCCCTTCACTTCGACTTAGGTTTTTGTGTCAGAGCATTACAAGTCACTAAGTTTATTCTACTATGATATGTATATATATATGTATATTGATTTGGTCATATTCGAACGATTGCAGTTGTAATTGGACGGTTGATCACCGATGTGTGCGGATACTATAATATCCGAATTGAATTCGAACCGGTTTATTCGGCCTTTGATTACGAACCGGTTTATAACCGCCGGCCTTTCGAACGGGTTTTCCCGCTATATTAGGGTTGACCACCCAAAGCAGTGGCATTGTTGCTATGTGATTATTGTATTGCTCTATTGTGTAGATTGGATATAGGTGATACGTTCTTTTTGTCACTGTTACAATGTTATTCTCTTATGATCTTTACCCGTCATTACTCTCATTGATCTTGTGTTTTATTTATAAATTATGCTTTTGTACTTGCTGTTTACCTTGTTTATTGGTGCATAGGTATCGACCCCTATCCTGTCGGGGAGACGGAGGGTCAAACGTCTTAAAGGTTTGAGCCAGTTGATGAACCCGAGTGGAGAGCCAAAGATGGCTACAATGCCATTTGAATCTGCGCATGAGATATCCACATCTTAGACTCCTTTAGTTTATTTAATTCTATAATATATATAGTTGTTGTTTAGTTTATTTGGAAACTTTAACCTTGAATATTCAATGAGTTATGTGTTGGTTTGATTTTGAATATTGATACCAATTGATTTAATGCTTCCGCAAATGTTTTATTATGACTCACCATGTTTCGAAATTTTGTGGGTCCATAATTGGGAGCTTGTGTTGTATTAAACACAGGAAATTGAATGTTTATTTTTATTTTTCATGTTATCCCCTGGTTGTATTTCTTAGGGACGTGACAGAGAGGAAGAGAGAGGGAGAGAGAATAGAGAGGGAATAAGGAAGAGAGAGAGAGAGAACAAAGGGGGTGGGGGAGGGAGGGAGGGAGAACCGGTGGGCCTCCGCCGCCGATGTTGCCGGAGTCAGAGGAGGAGGGTGGAAGCAGAAGAGGATGATGGGGAAGGAGGGATGGTGGAGGGAAGGAGGGAGGTGGGTAGTTTAGGCATTTTTTTAAAAAGAAATTGTGTGTGGAAAAAGAATGTTTTTGCCGTGCCAACAGAAGCGCCAACAGAAGCTCCCGCTGTAGATGGCTGAAATGACCAAAATACCCTTCCACGTCTACTCATTTTGGGCTCTCCGAGCACGGATCCAAAGATCTCTCGCTATTTGTCTAAGGTGATGGGAGTCCCATATCATCATTCTAACCACTTAGTGAATGGCTTGATCCAACAATCTAATCCATTCAGATGGTGCTAAACTTGATATTGATGACTATCAAGGGTTCCTATTTTATGGTCGAGTCTACTAAACCATCAGATGGGCCCACTAGATGTGGTGCTTGCGACCGGAGCTCTAATGAGGTTTTCCATTTTTTATATGTTAGGGATAAGAAAAGTGAAATATACGACTCACTTCGTGGCCAAACATCACGTAGAATCTTATTTCCTCAGACACGTGGAATGTTCTCTGTTCACTTTCCATCCAAACTGCAAAGTGGGCCCTTAAGGTCTAAAATATGGGCCCCCGCAAAGACTACAACTTCACATGGCATACAGATCCAAATCTCCGATTCCAGCCTAGGAATTCCCCATTGAGGCCCACCAACAAAGTCCAAACCATCAAAATCCCTTTATTCTCTTTTTTTTTTTTTTTTATAATGTATGTTGTGTGGGTAAAACACCGTAATGACGAAATTAAGCAAAGATTACAGCAAGACTCGCTGATCACCTCGGCTTCTGTGGTCATAGCCCGTCAGCTCGGCAGCTCGGTCAAGAGTACCAGCACGGCGGCACGGTTAGGCAGCTCGGCGTGAATGCCAGCCCAGTACAAAAGCACACCACGGCCAAGCCATTCTTGGTCTCGGACCAAAATGCTGAGGGCAGAGTGGGCCGCCACCTTCCTCCTGGAAATACGGCGCGCCCTGACAGATATGAGCATTCATTTATGACGATAGGATCGCTCATTTATGGCGATAAGAAGTTAGCTTTATCAGCCATGTACATCAACTGGCTGAAGGCATGGAAAGTGAGGATGGGATGTTGCACATTTTACCTCATGCTGCCTGTCAGGGTAAGGATCGATGGGACCTCACCCCACCTACCCCCACTCACAGAGAGAATGAACGAGGAACGCTCACATATATACACATGGGATCAGCCCCATGAAGGTACGCGATACACAACTCACAATACTCGACATCGTCTCATTCCCTTCTTCCTCCTCCTGTTTAGTTTTCTCAGAACTAACTCAGGCATCGGAGTGCCTTCGGCTCACGGCAGCCAGGGGCTCTCACTCTAGCTTTTTTCCTCCCTTTTCAGATTCTTGGCGTTCAGCATTCCCCGTCCCAAGAAGTTTACCTCAATCTCATCTCAATCTAGGTATGTGTCGTTTTTACCGCCTACATATGTCATAATTTATTTAAATCTAAATTTATTCCACCGTGAGTGCACCAATTACCGGTTACTACGTGACCGTCGGCGGCTGGTGTCCGAATGTAAAAATATAACAAATGCTACGAGTGATTCTGATTCGTATCGAATTGTATGGGAGGCTGCCAAATGTGACATGACATTCGTTTATTGGTCAACTCACAGTAACTGTGGTTCCATGGAAAATCTAACCTTTGTGGATAAGGGTTAAAAAAAAATCAGCTGCATTAAATCATCTTAAGTATTTATTTTAAAAGGTAGTCCCAAGCGGGGCCCCACTGATTTTGGACTTAACATTCCTCCAAAGGCTTACAGTAATTGCTTGCAGTTGAGATTATGTACGTGCATGTCTCCCATTTGATGGACTTACGAAGGCTGATCACAGAGAATTTGAGTCCCTTCCTCTCTATTTATATATTCATACATGCAGATGCTGGCATTCTTCACCTGCACTCTGCTTTCAATCTCACAGATAACAACAAAAGGAAAACCCTCAATCAATCTCAGTAAGAAGCCGTTCTTCTATAACTGTTTTTATTCATCAAATACCCTTTTTGAAGCGAGATGAGAATATTCCGGTAGCGATTTTGGATCCGTAACGGTTCCGTACGCTCTTCCGATACCAATTCCTTCTTCCCCGATTCGGCTGGCACTTTTTTTTGTGTGTTATGTATATGATATATTTATCTAGAATCCATTCGACATGAACTGTATTCGTTCGTTTGATTAGGCTTTGATAAATGTTTACGTTTCTGTGTGGATGATTGAGGCAATTAATCGAAATGTTGTGAAGAAAGACGTTTGGGATTTTGAGGTGAAGGTTTGGATTTGGAGGCTCTCATGCTTCGGTAATGATACAAAAAATGCGAACTTTCCATGAATTTTTGTGTTTTTTTTAGTGATTTGATTGATTACAGTTGTTGGGTGTTTGGTGAAATGATTTGATTTTGGTAAATTTGTGTTCTTTTTTACTTTTGTGCAGATTTTACGGCCTTCAATGGAAAGATTACAGCATGGGATCATATATGGGATGTCAAGGAATTATGCAGCTGCAGCAAAACAGGTAAAATTTATGAAAAAAAAGTAGTTGGAGATGGTAGAATTTGTAAGGGTGCTTGTTTGGACGTGCCCCAATTCGAAATGATTTGGAATTTGATCAAGACAGGAATGTCACCATTTGGTATACTTATACTAGCTAGATTGTTGAGGGGCCCCACATTGAGGTGGGCCCCCTAGAGTGTTAATCAGTTGATCAAGGTGGGGCCCCTAGAGTGTTCTAGCTAGATTAACAAGCTAGAGAAATACATTGACAAAAACCACTACAAAATGAAACAAACAAAGCCCTGGGGCTGGGTCCAACGAAAAAAGAATCCCTATGGCCACCTCATAACTCCTCTCATCATTTAATGAAGATTTCAAGTTTTTAGATTTATTAGATTGCTGGAGTATGTAAAGGGTCAATGTTTCAAATTATGCTGAGAAGTTGTCCAGAGACAATGAATACTTCTAAATATTATGTTGTGACTAGCATAAAAGCCCAAGTGGTGAATGGAGCCAACTGCCAAGCAAATCAAGTGATAGTGGTTGGTTGAATCAAAATTCTCCTGAATCTTTTGTAGTGAATTCATTTGTGGGGTCCATCTATGAAATAAGAGCCACAACAAATCTCTGTCCTACCATGTTTTGTCTGAAGTTAAGTTTTACTGCAATGAGTACCTACCTTAATATGATTGAAATAAGAAAAATAAGAGTCAAATCGTGTATTTTGGATGCGATGACCCTGCTGGTGGACGTAGCTACTGTTGAAGCAAAAATTTGACTCTTGAGATAAAACAAGATGAGATACTGGTTTTGAGTTGTTTGGACTTCAGTAGTGGGCTGAGCTCCACTGATGGGATTTATAATATTGGCATCTCCCAGATTCATGCGGGGAGTACCAGGGAGTTGTTGAACATAGGTTCATATTGTTCAAGTATAGGAAACAGGCCCATCCCTAGCTTTGTGTGTGTTATAAATAATGTTCTGCAGATATTGGTTCTTCTTAATTATTTGTTTCAATCAACATTAATACCTAATTTTTTAATTGTAGATGACTGTACGCGATGCACTAAACTCTGCACTTGATGAGGAATTGTCTGCCGATCCAAATGTTCTTGTGATGGGTGAAGAGGGAATCAAGGTATGAAGCATGAGAACATATTACAGAACTTTTGTTCTGTTGATTTTGTCCTTACTGTTATTTTATTTATTGCAGGTTGGTGAATTTCAGGGTGCATATAAGGTTAGAGAAGATAAATTAAATAAAAGTTATAGCTTTGTTAGATTTTAACATCGTAGTTGATTTTGCTTCTTTTCTCTATTTTAATTACCTCTCAACTATTGTTTTGGTTAGATTACCAAAGGTCTTCTGGAGAAGTATGGCCCTCTGAGGATTCTTGATACTCCAGTAACAGAGGTTGTTAAAAGAATCCCTATACTAGAATTATCCATGGACTTCTTTTTGGTTCTTTGCAGAAGAAATGGCGGCATGATTGATCTAGTTCATCTCTTTTTTTTTTTAAACTGCATTATGGGATGAACCTATATTTTCATAAGATGTCTTTTCATGCTTTATGGTCATTTACATCAAATTTATTAATTCAACTTTTCAGGTTGGCTTTACTGGAATTGGAGTTGGTGCGGCATACTATGGTCTTCGACCTGTCATAGAATTTATGACATTTAATTTCGCATTGCAGGCTGGTTTTTCTCATTTTGGGTACTGTTTTGTGAATCTTTTTAGCGTTGTCTTGAAAAAGCACGTAGTTTTTTACTGTAGCCAAAGTGTACCAGCGCCTCTTGCATCAGTGGTGTGAATTGAAACTTAAGGTAAGCACCAAATGCATAAATTTTGGCAAACAAATGTGATAAATGCGTATCCGCTACGCATGCAATACATTTACATGCGCAAATGACAGTAAACAAACAACCCCTTCGGTTTCAACAATACCCTATTTTCAAATTAAATCCCTGTAAATATGGAAAAGCCCAAAAATCACTTGAAAACACTGTTAGTAAGTTGTAACATAAAGGATAGTCAACAATAAAATTCCTGGCTCCACCACAGGGTGTATGTTAAGTCTGTGAATCATGACTGTAAAGTGCATGGTATACTATATTTAGCTTTAGGCTTTAAGATTGTTCAGTGTCAATAGTATAGCATTTTAGGGGAGCCCTTCTATGAACTTTCAAGAATGCTGAAGACTTCATTTGC
Organism: Persea americana; assembly: GCA_029852735.1. Classification (NCBI taxonomy): domain Eukaryota; kingdom Viridiplantae; phylum Streptophyta; class Magnoliopsida; order Laurales; family Lauraceae; genus Persea; species Persea americana. The sequence goes on along the minus strand of CM056816.1, from coordinate 59,643,857 downwards.
CATTTTGTGGTCACTCAGCCACACTTATAGTAAGTATGCCAGTCTAAACCACCTCGAGCTAGGGTTATTGATGCAGATGTATTAGAACCCTAAGTCATTGTTTATTATGAACTTAGTCCTCGGATTGGGCATAAGATGAACAGAAAAATAAGACCATGGGAATGATGTTTTGTGGTTACCCATCAAAAAACATACCTGAGGGTGTGTATGTTACCCTTCTTTTGCTCTTTATATCAGATGGGATAAGTGACTATTGCTTGTTCCTCTATCAAATCCTCCATAGATGAAGAGACCCATCTGTTGACGAGACAACAGGTTCTTCTTCTATTGATTGTTCCTCTATCAAAATCTACAAATGAAGAGACCCATATGTTTCCAGACAATAGGTTCTTCTTCCTCAATTGATTGTTGTTGGACAATGGGAGATACACACTAGCTACAGCTTAATTACAAATTACACTAAAAACAAGAACCCACTTTATAAATTTCTTACAAATACACTATTACAAAAGGAATACACTTTTAAGCCTACACACTTACAAAGAAAGAGACTCTCACTAAACACTTTTCTCAATACACTCACTTACTACAAAGGGAGCACTCACACAAATTTCTCACTACACACTTCACTCCACTACACACTTGAACTCTCCACACTTCACTCACTACTTGAGCTAGTCTTCACCTCACTTGTTCTTCTCACTTCACTCTTGTGTTTCTCTTCACTTGACTTCACTACATGCCATGCACCTCTATTTATAGCCAAATGGAACTTGAGTCGGTTAAGAGCATGTGGCTCTTAAGTTGTTAACGTGGCCCACTCGGTCTTCACAAGTTGAAGTCGGTGATGGAGTATTCTGGAATGTGTTTCTAGATGTCTCTCCATAAGACTGTGTATGAGGACTATTCCAGAAAAACAAGGAGAGAAAGAAAGTTCTGGATGAGTCAGTGTTTGACTGACATTACTCCCCCTCAAACACTGACGTTCTTAATCTTTTATACTGAGAGTCTTCATGCCAAGCTTTGCTCTTAGTTTTGTGAATGTGTCTGTTGGCAAAGCTTTGGTAAAAATGTTTGCCACTTGTTCTGTGGTGCTGGAGTACTCCAGCTTCACTGTCTTTTGCTTTACATGGTCTCTTATGAAATGATACCTGATGTCAATATGCTTGCTTCTTCCATGCTGTATAGGATTCTTAGCGAGTTCAATGGCAGACTTGTTATCCACGTGTATAGCTGTGGATTCATCTTGTGGGTGATCAAATTCTTCCAGAAGATTTCTCAGCCATATAGCTTCGCAGACTGCTGCTGACGCTGCTACGTATTCGGCTTCACATGAAGACAGGGCTACTATACTTTGCTTCTTGGATGCCCAAGTGAAAGCTGTCGATCCAAGATAGAACACATACCCTGTAGTGCTCTTTCTTTCATCTTGATCACCTCCCCAGTCACTGTCCGAATATCCATATAAGTTTGCTTCGTTGCCATAGCTGTAAAAAAGACCAAGATCCATGGTACCTTTGATGTACCGTAAGATTCTTTTAGCTGTAACCCAATGCGACTCCTTTGGCCTTTCCATATATAGACTCAAAAGTCCGACACCATATACAATATCTGGCCTAGTGATTGTGAGATACCTTAAGCTTCCAATCAGGCTTTTGAATAGTGTCGGATTAATGTCTCTTCCTTCTCCTTCTTTCGTTAGTCTCATGCCTGTTGCTACAGGCGTGTTTTCAGAATTGCAATTGCTCATTCTGAATTTTTCAAGGAGTTCTTTAGCATATTTTTTCTGTGAGATGGAAATGCCATCTTGTTGCTGCTTGACCTCTATATCGAGGAAAAATGACATTAGTCCGCAGTCGGTCATCTGGAACTCCTTGAACATAGCATGCTTGAATTCTTTGAACATCTGGGGACTATTCCCAGTGAATAATAGGTCATCAACATAAAGGCATGCTATGAGCATTTCTCCATGAGCATTTCTTTTTATATAGACTGAATGCTCGTACGGGCTTTTGGAAAACCCGTTTTCTTCCAGATAGCTGTCCATACGAGCATTCCATGCTCGTGGGGCCTGCTTTAGCCCATATAATGCTTTCTTTAAGCGGTATACTTTTTGCTCCTCTCCTTCTACTATAAAGCCTTTTGGCTGTTCTACATATACTTCTTATCAAGTATTCCATTTAGGAATGCTGACTTAACATCTAGTTGGTATATTTTCCAATTATGATGTGCTGCAAGAGAGATAAGCATTCTTACCGTATCAAGTCGGGCAACACGAGCAAAGACTTCTTCATAATCCACGCCATATTGCTGTTTATAGCCTTTAGCTACAAGCCTCGCCTTATATCGCTTGATCTCTCCATCGATTGTGCGCTTGATCTTGTATACCCACTTGACACCAATGGCTTTCTGGCCTGGAGGGAGTGTAGTAAGATCCCAAGCGTCGTTTTTCTCGATGGCGTGAATCTCTTCTTCCATGGCTCTTCTCCAATAATCTTCGTTCAATGCTTCTTGGAAGGTAAGAGGCTCATGGTCAGCATAGAGACATAAGAGATTGATCTCTTCAGTTTCCTCATAGATGTCTCTTAGGCTTCTCATCTTGATTGGTGTGATGGAGGAGGAAGAGCTTCGAGCTGATGAGCTGCTTGTTGATGATCCATCTTGTCCTTCAGGACTCCTTCGAACTAGTGATGTTGTATGTGGAGATGTTGCGTGATCTTGTCGCGGGCCTTCTTGGTTTTGAGGATGCTTCTCTTGTTCTTCTATTTCAAGAGGCTTTTCTTGGGCTTTGTTTTCTTCATTCCACTTCCATGCTTCCTCTTCACTAAAGACTACATCTCTGCTTACCACCACTTTTTTTGTGAGTGGGTTGTAGAGTTTATAGGCTTTAGACTCCTCACTATATCCAATAAAGATACATTTTTCTCCACGATCATCAAGCTTCTTCCTCTTTGCCTCTGGTACTTGGGCATATGCAACACACCCAAATATTTTTAGATGGGCCACACTTGGTTTGTGACCGCTCCATGCCTCTTGCGGTGTCTTATTCCTGACACTTTTTGTAGGGCATCTGTTGAGTAAGTAGGCTGTACACGCAGCTGCCTCTGCCCAATATTCTTTTGGCAGACCTTTTTCTTTAAGCATGGTCCTCGTCATATCCAGGATGGTGCGGTTTTTCCTTTCCGCTATCCCATTCTGCTGCGGTGTATAGGCAATTGTAAATTGATGCTTAATGCCCCATTGTCTACAGTACTCTTGAAATTCTTTTGAGGTGTACTCTCCACCTCCATCAGATCTAAGTGTCTTTATTTTGCAACCACTCTCTACTTCTACACGGGCTTTGAAATTCTTGAAGGTAGTGAATGCTGCAGACTTCTCTTTGATAAAGAATACCCAGAGCTTTCTGCTGAAGTCATCTATAAAAGTGATGATGTATCTATTACCTCCAAGAGAAGGTGTCTCCAATGGTCCACAAATATCTGTGTGAACCAACTGCAATGGTGCTTTTGCTCTCCATGATTTCCCTACTGGAAATGAGTTTCTTTGTTGCTTGCCAAGAGTGCATGCCTCACACACATGCTTGGGCTTTTCGATCGTAGGTAAGCCATGCACCATGTTTGCAGTGGATAATAGCTTGAGCCCATTGAAGTGAAGATGCCCATATCTAAGGTGCCACTTCCATGACTCATTGTTTATAAGTCCATGGAAGCACTTCTCTAGCCTTGTGTTAAGATATAGTGGGAACATGCGATTCTTCACCATTTGGACTCGAGCTATATGCCTCCCATGTACATCTCTCAATGACAAAGAGAGATTCTCCATGTGTATTACATAACCCTTCTCTAGAAGTTGCCCCAAACTAAGGATGTTACTTTTCATGTTGGGCACATAATACACATTTGAGATATATGCAGGCACATCATCTTTCTGATAAATCTTAATATTTCCCTTACCTTGTACGGGAAGCTGTGTTGAGTCTCCTAGACTTACTTTGCTACGAACATCTTCTGCAAGCTCTTCAAAGAGTTCCTTCTTTCCGCACATGTGGTTGCTAGCGCCGGAATCCAGGTACCATACATTCTCTTGGCCATAGCCTTCCTCTTATGCTAGAAGAATTGTGGAGACTTCTTTTTCTCCATCTCTTGCTTCTATGAAGTTAGATCGCTCTTCCCGTTCCGCGGGTTTGCTCCAGCACTCCGAGGCATAGTGTCCAAACTTATTGCAGTTGTAGCATTGGACACTTCTTAAATTCCCACGACCTCGGGTGAATCCTCCTCGACCAGCTCCTCTTCCGCGATTGTTGGAGCTCCTCGATTGAGATTGCCCTTGGCTTTGAGTGTTTGCTCCCCCTTTACCTCTACCGCGATTACTATTTGTTCTACCACCCCGCTTCGAACTTCCGCAACCAAGCTTTTGCTCACTTAGAGTCAGTTTTGACTCTAGTGCTTGTTCCAAGACCATGGAGCCACTATTCTTTTGCATACGTTGCTCATGGACTTGGAGTGATCCCATTAATTCTTCTATTGAGAGAGTCTCTAAATCTTTTGATTCCTCAATAGCCACAACCACATGCTCAAATTTGGTTGTGAGGGATCTTAATGCTTTTTCTACAACTCGAATATCTTCTATTTTTTCACCATTTCTCTTCATTTGATTTACTATTACAAGTAATCGTGAGAAATAATTAGAAATATTCTCACCTTCCTTCATATGAGTAGCTTCAAATTCTGTCCGGAGAGTTTGCAACCGTACCCTCTTAACGCGATCAACACCTTTGAAGACAGTGCTCAGGATCTCCCATGCTTTTTTGCTTGATGGTGCTTCAACAATCTTTTCGAAGGTTGGTTCATCTACTCCTTGATAGAGTAGGAACAAAGCCTGCTTATCTTTCTTCCTTTGGTCCTTGAGGGCAGTCTTTTGCTCCGCGGTGTAGGCAGCTTCTTGATCTGCAGTGGGCTCCACGTATCCTTCGGTTACGATCTCCCATAAATCTTGCGATCCGAATAACGCCTTCATCTAGATACTCCAGTTCTCATAGTTCTCCTTCGTCAGCTTCGGGATCTGGGGTTGAACCAAGCTTGAGGCCCATCTCTGCTTGTAGAGGAACCTGGCTCTGATACCACTTTGTTGGACAATGGGAGATACACACTAGCTACAGCTTAATTACAAATTACACTAAAAACAAGAACCCACTTTATAAATTTCTTACAAATACACTATTACAAAAGGAATACACTTTTAAGCCTACACACTTACAAAGAAAGAGACTCTCATTAAACACTTTTCTCAATACACTTACTTACTACAAAGGGAGCACTCACACAAATTTCTCACTACACACTTCACTCCACTACACACTTGAACTCTCCACACTTCACTCACTACTTGAGCTAGTCTTCACCTCACTTGTTCTTCTCACTTCACTCTTTTGTTTCTCTTCACTTGACTTCACTACATGCCATGCACCTCTATTTATAGCCAAATGGAACTTGAGTCGGTTAAGAGCATGTGGCTCTTAAGTTGTTAACGTGGCCCACTCGGTCTTCACAAGTTGAAGTCGGTGATGGAGTATTCTGGAATGTGTTTCTAGATGTCTCTCCATAAGACTCTGTATGAGGACTATTCCAGAAAAACAAGGAGAGAAAGAAAGTTCTGGATGAGTCAGTGTTTGACTGACAATTGTTTCATTATCAAAATCTACAGATGAAGAGACCCACATGTCGGCCAGACAATACTCTCTCTCTCTATATATATATATTTATATATATATAGACTTATATTTGGCTGAAGCTTTTTTATTTTGGGTAAGGATGACATTTATTTTGCCTGAGAAGGTGGTGATTATCACTTTTGTGCTATCCTGCCCCATGTTCCAAAAATGCCTGTCAAAATTTCCATTGGAATTTGCCATCTGGAGGATGAATGCACCTTAGCATTGTGGTTTCCAGATGTGAGAAGGAAGATGCAACCTCACGCGATGATTGAAGAATGTTACAATCAAGATACCATGAAATGTTTAGAGAAGAGATCCATGAAGTTCAATAGAACTTGACCTCAGTGGCTATGGTTACTTTATCGGTTGATTTTCCTTCAGTTCTCTGAGAATTCCTTTCTTTACACAACACTCAAATAAATGCCGTAGATGATGCATACAGTGTCCTCCTCTATGAAACGTACATTACAAACTTCCATTCTTCGAATAATTGAGAAAGGGAGTATGCTGACGAAACTTTCATGCTCTGGTAGTTATTGTCTGATGCAGCCCAGTTCAGCCTGATGTAACCCAGATCATAACACGAGGAAATAAGGAATCAGACAACTCCACAATCTCACAAACCCAAACTCAAGTAGAAGTGAATCATAAATCCATATGACAAAACAAAATACCCTAGAGTAGCTAGCATATCCGCCTCCCCAAAGTTAAGCCTTTTGAAACTAGCCCAATGCAGGCTGTACTTCAATCTCCTACTTAGAATCACATAGCAAGATTAATTAGTATAACTAGCATCTTGTTTCTATCATTTCATGGAGCTTATATAGGTTATTTCATGCAAGACTATTTAGTGGCATGCTCATGGGAACATACACTTTAATGATATGCATGCATTTCCATTAACACATTAATTTTTTTAATGGTAACATAACACTACTTGAACCCGCAACCTTGTGGTTGCGATACAGCACCTTCCCACTATGCTACTGGACTACTACTATTTGGAGTTTCTTCTAACATTTACATGCAAGATCACCTGTCACATTTATTTTTATGTGGAACTGATGATCTGGTCTTTATCTCAGGGAATTGATCATATCATTAATTCTGCTGCAAAAAACATACATGACTTCTGGGACGATATCTGTCCCTATTGTTTTCAGAGGGCCTAATGGTGCCGCTGCTGGAGTTGGTGCCCAACACTCCCAGGTGTGTTATTTTCATTCTTTTTTTTCTTTTTTTGATGCTTTCTAAGAGTTCGGTTTTCATGAGGGTAGGTAGTCTCTAAATTTTTTGGGACAGTATTTTTAGATTGCCAGTAGGTCGTGGTTCACTTGCACTACACCTGTAAATAGAAGTAACCTCAAATTTGAATATTTTGGAACCTATTTACATGAACCAACTTATGAGGTGCCACTACCACTTGATTCCTTCTCCATTGCTGGCTTGCATCCTTGTATTTACGCATGTTATCATTTACGAACTACACATTTGCTGGTCCCATGTTTGAACTATGAATTTACAGCTTAGTGCATCAAAATGGAACTTCTCTAGATTCATTTCCTTTTTTCTTCTCAATTGAAAATGGTAAGTTCATTAAGAGATCTCAAAGAATGAAGAGGAAGATGGGAAGGTTCACTCATCAAGATGTTGAAAGACCTTAACCACAAGAAGAACAGAATCAGAAAATGGAACTCCAATAACCAGTGAGATGTTATGTCTTCCTCTCTCCAATAACCAGTGATAAGATGGCTCTCTCTCTCTCTCTCTCTCTCTCTCTCTCTCTCTCTCTCTCTCTCTCTCTCTCTCTCTCTCTCTCTCTCTCTCTCAAATTGATTATGAAAATTAAATTTCCCTCCCATAAGCGTTTCCCCAGAAAGTTAGCATACTTATCATAAGGAGTAAATAAATTGGAAGCCGAACCCTGATTGACACTTTCCCCCTCCCCTACTTTTTTTTAATTTCTACATGACCTGAAGCCGCAACCTCATGGTTGTGATAATGAGGACCTTCCGTGAGACTTGCCAAGTTCTAAGGACGTCAAAACAATAGGGTTGATTCGGTTGAATGCATGATTATAATTAATTCCAAGGCTGCAGTTGCAGAGCTATCTTTTTTTCTTTTGTTTTGGTAAAGGAGCTATCTTGTTATAGTTACTGATTAACACATTATGAATTAGGGCTTTAAATTCCATTCAAGATGGGTATATCAACCTGATGGGTTGGAGCAACATGTTTCCAACCTGAAACTCAGTCAGGTTTTTTGTCATAAACACTAGTCCTTCTGCCCTCAATACACCCACCACCAAAACTGCCCTTTGTTTACTTGTTTAACCTGCCCTATTGCCATACCAAGCAAATATGGTTTTCTTAAGGCAAATGCTTTCGTGCTCCCACTTCAACTGATCTGAATGACCCCTTCCAGTGTTTTTATGTTTGTGCTTGAGCCCTTCAAAATGAGCACCTGTTTAATTCCATTATAAAATGCCCTGTTAATGAAAAAGGGGGAATGTGACTAACATGGAATTAAATGCTGCTGCTGTTAATGACAAAGCAGGAAGTAACAAACATATCATGTTATCCGAGATCTTTTCTCACCAAGTACACTTTAATAGCTGGTAAGGAGCTTGTTAGCAATCCTTTTTTCTTTTCGAGAAACTTGGATTCATGCACCTACACACACTATACAATGTCGCTAACCAGCTGAGCACTAGCTGAGGACAGTCCAGGCTTTTGTTTACTTAAAACTTCCCTTGATGGCATTAGGCTAGGTTGGAAAAGGAAAGATGGGGCTTATTTTGAGGTCATGTGCACTGTTTTGCAGTTTGGTATGCTCACTGTCCGGGGTTGAAGGTGTTGGCTCCATACTCATCAGAAGATTCTTGAGGCCTTCTGAAAGCTGCTATCAGAGACCCTGACCCTGTTATTTTCCTTGAAAATGAATTGCTGTATGCAGATCTAAAGCATGTATATTATTTCATCACATGAAACTTTGTCGTATTTCTGATGATCACCATCTTGGATGTACCAGATATGGTGAGTCTTTCCCTGTTTCTGCAGAAGCTATTGATTCCAGTTTCTGCCTACCAATTGGGAAGGCTAAGGTATGTTTCTCGTCAGTTGTAAAAAGCGTACGACATAGTTTCTGTTTTTCTTCGTGTTCTTATTATGTCCTCTATTCACAGATTGAGAGAGAAGGAGAGCATGTAACTATTACAGCGTTTTCGAAGATGGTGGGCTACGCTCTTCAGGTGCGTGTACTAGTCCTTTTTTTGCTGTATCTTTTTATTTTTATCCAACCTTAATATAAATAATTACCTAGTTTTTTTTCACAACTGTGCTCGCCTCATACTTGTCGCTGCTTGGCTAGAGTTTAGTTTATCAGCAGTAAAATGTAAGTTTCTTGAGTATTTCTGAATCGATAAGTTCTATGACCTTCCAATGATATTTACATTTGTTTCATTGTTTTCTCCTTTTAATCGCACTATAGAACTAATGCTTGTCTAGACTCCGGTTGATGAACTGCAAGGTTGTTTTTTTTTTTTTTTGGGAAATTGTAAGTACTCATCCACCCAACCCGCAAGCACACTCACCCAATTTCCTCACCATCAGCGCTGCAACCAGGGATTGATCCCTGGTTTTTTATGTGAAAAGGAGGTGCCTCTAACTGAGCTACCGGGATTGGCAGCTGCCAGTGGATTGCAAGGTTCTTGATCATCTATAAGTTGATATGTTTTATATGCTTCTGATGATTTATGCACATTTATTTACTTGTCTTTTAACAAAGACAGTTCCTTTGAATTTAGAAAAAAAAAAAAGAAAAGAAAGAATTGCATTGCTTTTACCCTTCTAAAGGAGGAAAACATTAATCTTAGTTACATATACCAGTGGACTTTATATACTTTCCTTAGTGCTTTTATGTGTTCATATCCTTATGGATTTTCTTTATGATATCTTACTTTATACACCTCGGCCGCATTTACATTGTTTTCTTATTATTTTTTATTTTCCAACATAGAGCTCCATTTTGATTGAACAACGCAAATTCTCTCTGAATATACACTGTGACACCTCATCCTGGATTTCTCAAGTTTGTCCATAACCAAATTGAATACATAGAGGTTCAAAGTGAATCTTGTTGCAATCCAATTTGAAATGAGAACTGAGTTGCCTCTCCATTTAGTTCTTACAGTTGTTGTTGCCGCTTTATACAGGTCTTATGTATTCTCAATATATCCATTAAGGATGCTTTTTTTAAATTTACCTGCCTCAACGCTCTTACCTTCTTTGAATCAGTACAAATTAGATGCCAGTTTTTTCTTCTGTTTTTTTTTTTTTAAACCTTCTCATGAGTTGTGTCAATAGGAAGAATGATTCTGCTATGAACCTATTTAGCACATGCCTAAACTGTTCCCCAAAATCTGAAATCCTTGTCTAAGTTCTTGTGCTATTCCTCTCTTCCAAAGTCTCATTGTATGACTTGTAACTTGTAAGGTTAGCTAGGTTATTTACTCTGTTCTAGATTATCCATTATCCTTACTAAAAAGGGGCAACAGTTTCTGTCCCTCATCTGTTTTTGCTCTTGTCCACGATTTTATGTAAGATATATAATATTGTTATAGATCTAATCAACTCTTTGAGTTGAACCATTTGATCTTTCAAGCTTTGTTGCTTGGATTCTTTGAAATGAGCTATGTATTGACATAGATTTAGTGTTGGAGTATTAGTGGCACTGTGTTAGATTCTTCTTGATATATTAGATTCTTTGCGGTTTTTAAAATAAAATTTATGTTTTTTTTTTAAGTCAAGATAAACTATTGAAATCTTTCATAGTTGATTATTTAGGTTTTTACTTTATTTGTGATGTTATTTTGATACATTGTTATGATTTGAAAAGCAAATATTTAAATCAATTTAAATATTATTGTGAAGCCATGAATCCCTTTCTTTTTCTTTGGAGATTTGCCAAATTGTACACCTCAAACCAATATTGGATTTGAATTCACATTACCTGGTACTCATGGATCTTAGCTTCTAAACTGATTCAGTTGGTTGTTGATTCAGAACTGATCTTCAGGTTTTCAATGAAAAGGTTCTGAACCCAAATTTTAGTACATTAATTCATGTCACCTGAAATCTTATGATGCTATTCTCAGTTCCAAAATCCTAAGCTATTCCATTAGGAAGAAAATAGAGCAATGGTCTGGAGAAGTCCCGTGATTAGATTGGTCTTGTTATTTTTGGTCATCTCCCATACATGATGGTCCACTGGATCAACTATTTTTCTGCTTGGACTGTCAGGACAATGTGCTTGGACCGAATGCATCTGGACCATACAATTTCTTTTTTACTCGTGGCAACTGCCACCAAAGCTCTTACCTATGGTCTTTGAAAACTCAATTTTACACTTCATGCTTCCTCTAAATGGTTTCACTCTTCATCTCAAAATATTTATGCCTGAAAGGCTGACTCGGTTGAAAATGTCCAGGCAGCAGAGATGCTCTCCACGGAAGGAATCAGCACTGAGGTGAATTCATATTTCATACTCCAACAATATGAATATCCCAAATTAGGCTTTTTTTTTCCTTCCCGCAATAGTAACTTCACCCGAACATGCAACCTTGTGGTTGCAACAATGAGCACCTTCCAACTATGTTGGAGGCTCTTGTCTGGTCTTTTGATATTTTTTTATGACACTAAATGCTAGATTCCTGATTTTAATTTGAATTGTCGAACAGGTGATAAATCTTCTTTCGATTAGGCCTCTTGATAGAACTACAATCAATGCTTCAGTGAGGAAGACCAACAGGCTTGTGACAGTTGAAGAAGGATTTCCACGGAATGGTGTCGGTGCAGAAATCTGGTTAGCTTCTTCTCCCATGTGAAAGAAATGACTGCTGGCCTATTTTTTCCATCAACATGTTACTTTTGAGCTGTTGTGTTTTTTTTTTTTTTTTTTTTCTCTTGAAACAGTACATCTATCATGGAGGAGAGCTTCGAGTATCTTGATGCAACAGTCGAGAGGATTGCCTGAGCTGATATTCCCATGCCTTATGCAGCGAATCTCGAAAGAATTGCCCTTCCGCCTCTGGGCTTGGCCCAACAAAATCATGCTTCTTTTTTTTTTTTTTCCAGTCAGTGCTTGGTGCTCAGCCCAGTTCCCAACATTACTGGCCTGTCAGATGGGCTTTGGCTTGGGCCTGTACTATGATTCAGGCCACCCTTGAACTAGGCTGAGGCCTCTTTCTATATGTTGAAATATGAACAAGGCAGTTTCAGGTTCATCCAGGCCTGGCCCAAGCACAAATGCGCAAATGGTTAACAGCTCTATGCTTACATCCTCTAATGTGTTAAGAAGGCTGGTACGCAATCCATGCAAAGAAAACTGAGTTTTTTTTTTTTTTTTTTTACTACAAAGTGAACATTGGTCATCTTGAAAACTTCACATAATAAGGTTATTCTTTCCTGGACATATCCTTTCCAGGTCGATGATATTGTTCGTGCAGCGAAGAGAGCATGATATCGATCAGCAGCAGCTTCTTAGATTGAGTATTGAGATGCCTTTTCTTCCTTCCTTTTGATGTTGTTATCCGGAGAGTTCATCCTTTGGTCTTTTTCTTAGCATGACCTAAAAATTATTGTGGCACCGAAGGCCATCTGCTGATTTTGTGCTTGTCTGAAAGCTTGTCAGATGTAAGTCTCTAGGGTTTAAAAAAAAAAAAAAAAAGACCTTGTCTGTATAAATTCGTTCATATTCTATCAGTATTCATCTGAGCACATTGCACCAGACCACCACTAATTTTTGCACTTCTGGTTTTGTAAAAATTCTCTTCTTTTGTGAGGAATGGGGATGCATCTAATGGATCATAACCATCTAATGCATCTAATGAATGCCAAGGACCATCCTTTCCCATCCGCTCGATCCCGAGCATTCAAAGAAACCAGGTGGCCTCCAATCCATGGAGGCAAACAAGAACAGAAGGAGCTCCAAGACGTCCACCTGTCGCTCAAACACATAGCAGATGGCTTCCAAGCTACCTCTCTTTATCCGGCGACGACAACAGTCATCAGCCTCCCACGGCTCTGAAAGCTCCACCGGTGGGGAAGAGGAAAGGGATCTGAGAGGAAGGGCTTTATTTGGGGGATTTTGTATTTTGGATGTATATTTGAGAGGGAGGGCTTTATTTGGGAGCAGGGATGCAAACTGGACGATTTCGGATCAGGATCATATTGGACTCAAACCCGGATACGGATCAAGATCCAGATCTGATTTTAAATAACGGTTCCGATTTCAAATCCGATTTTGATTAGGAACTTAGTTCCAGGCCCGGTTGATAGGAAAATCTAGATTCGATTTCGGAACCAGGTTCATCTGGAGGACTGGAATTTAGTTCTAAAATCAATTCTAGTTACTTCTTATTCTTCATTTTTCTTAAAATAAGAATAACATTCAATTTATAATAATGCATCAAGTCTACTACCTCAAGTATTTTATATATAAGAAAGCCCAAAATTTTTTTAATTTTAAGATACAATTTGCAATATCAAAGATTCATATATAGGGTGTTATAAGGACCCGAAACAAGACCCGTTTATCAATCGGAACCTAAATTGGGTTCCGGACCCAGACTCGTTTATGAATCCGAATCTAAAATAAGTTACAGACCTGGTTTTTAAGGATCGGAACTTCCGGGTAATTAGAGAATCGGATACCCGTTTGCAACCCTATTTAGAAAGGGTTTTTTTTTTTTTTTTTTGTTAGATTTTAGTTTTCGGATGTATATTTTTAATATTTATCAAAAAAAAACCCTCTAAGTATATGTTTATTTCATGTAAACCATTACAGTGTTGTAAGTGGGTGTCTCGGGTGAATGGGCCCTGAGCTGGCTTTTTGCCGATGTGGCGACACGGGATTCAACCACTCACGGTTACCGTGTATCATCCGTGACAGAGGATCCGGACTCCCACTCATAGAGTGGTGCTGACTAGAAGATATTGCGTACTCCTGGGCCATACTTGTTGGATGTCATCGTGTCCCACTAGGAGTATGTTTTTCCAATAATTCAGGCCGGTGGATCATTTAGAGATGTGATCATCGAGGGTAGTAAGAGAACAAGATGATACCGATCTAGTTGGGAAGAATGAAGATCCTCAGTTGCCAGCAAAAATGGATTGCTTCACATGCTTGTTCAAACAATCTTATTGCAAGTAAACATTGGAAAATACATTTACCAAGATTTGGCCCATTAAAAGTTTCTAATCATCTGATATAAGACTATGAAATTGGCTTTCAAGATATGAAGACTTTGTATGAGGCTGATATTTGGTACATTGTTACTCAATTAGTTCACTTCTTTTTGCCTTGGATCAAATTAGCTTCTCAAACATTCCACATGGGTCCATACATAGTTTAAAGAATGAAAATTGAAACAAGGAAAGATTTTTTTGCTGCTATGATGGACTACTTGTCTGTATTGATACTTTTTAACTTGGAGGACCCTGGGATTCATGTGTGGGAAACAAAGATGCCTGCACCACTCAACCATGAGAGTGTTGGCAACAAAGAAGGAGATGAAAGTGTTGGCCACAAGGAAGGGTGTTTCGAAATATAGATGTGGTATAGATGTTTGGCCAATGGCGTGTTTGGTAATTAACTAGTTGAAGTAAAATAAAGTGAATCCAGACAAGAAATAACAAGGGATAATATCAAAAGTATAAAATTTCAAATTTTCATCCAAATTTAAAAAAAAGTAAAAATGACATCTTTTCTCGACTAAAAGACAAAAAAACTCCACTTTTCTATACAAAAAGTAAAAAAGATTCCATATCAAACAACTAAAAACAAAACACCATCATAATACCTTATATTATCAAAAGTATACAATTTCAAAATTTCATCCTAATTTAAAAAAAAAAAGTAAAAATGGCAACATCTTTTCTCGACTAAAAGACAAAAAAACTCCACTTTTCTATACAAAAATTAAAAAAGATTTCATATCAAACAACTAAAAACAAAACACCACCATAATACCTTATATTTCATTCTCTCTTGATTTGATTTGATTATTTAGTTCACCCTACTTCAAATCACCATACATCCATTACTGAATATAGGAAACAAGAAACTACTGTAAACAACTACTGAGAAATTAAGGGCAGCAAGCAATGGCTAGTCTTTTAAGCACGGTTTAGAACAGAAAACAAGAAACACGACTGCTTTGAGTCCCAGCACAATCCAATCTCATCTCCTTCCTTTAAGTCCCTCCGGACTACGAAATATCGACTCCATCCAGATTTGAACACGTATGATCCGTTTGATTTCCAACGGCGGAATACCACCCAATGAGTAGAGAATCCAGTGTCTACATCTTTGACAAGCACCTGAACTAGCAACCTTCCATCTGCAATCGTCTCCTCCTTAACGGGATCCCACTTGGGGAAGAAAGTCGTGACGTGGTCATGGTGCAACAACAACCTGCACTGCTGCTGATCCACGTCGCTCCTCGTCAGAGTCTTGACAATATCCCAAACTGGTGGTGGCCTATGGTGACCCTCCTCCTCCTGTTGAGGGTGGTTGTCCAGCCGGTGCGTCATTTGCCCAAGAAGATCCAACTCTAGGGTCTCACCATTCCCACGTCGAATCCGTTCCATGTGAAGAAGAAGAAGAATGACAAAGAAAGCGAAGGGGTCGCAGGAATTAGCACAAGGAACCCAGGAAGAAGAAGAACAGTTGATGGAATTAGAACGAGAATCTAGCATGGTATTTAAAGGAGAGAGACGTGGAGAACCCAGGCCCAGCACTTCACTCAAGGGGCCCACTCCTTGAGTTCCCCTTCGCTCTCAACGTAGAATTATCAGTGGAGTTTTTTCGACGTTCAAAAAAGTTATGAAAAAAGTTTGGTTGCGTGAAAAAAGTTTTCTCAGTCACGTTCAAATAAAATTTTTTTAAATGGGGTAATTACAACTGAGGATCTTAAATTTTTATAATGACGGCCAAGGACCTCCAGCCCAAAATCCAATACTTCATTCCGTTTTTGCCCTTGTTAGTTGATGTCAACACAACCCTAAAAAAAAAAAGTTCATCTCGAAATCAATAGCAACACTAGAATAGAAGAAAGAGAGGAAAGAGAAGAAAGAGATCAACGCCCTACCTCTTTTTTCTCAATCACAGTGAGAGAGAGATTGCTCGATGTCAATAAACAACGGAAAACTTAATTTTTGTTGATGCTAAATGGGCGTTTTTATTGACGTCAACACAATTTTTTGTTGATGTCGACGAATCTTTTGTCGACGTCAACAAATTTACATGGTCACTCATGCTGTTAATTGGGCATTTTTGTTGACGTCAACACAATTTTATGTTGACGTCAACAAATCTTCTATCGACGTAAAAAAATTCATAGTGCCACTATTTGTAATAACTGGACATTTTTGTTAATGTCAACACAATTTTATATTGATGTCAATGAATGTTTTGTTGATGTCAACAAATATTACCCATGATAGAATAGGGAATTGACTATGATGACATCAACAAAAAAAAAAAAGGGCAAAATGGGAAAAAAAAGAGATGATTTGGGCTAAAGGTCCTCAGTCGTCATTATAAAAGTTTAGGGTCCCCAAGTGTAGTTACCCTATTTAAGGGAATTTTTGAGGTAAATGTCCCATTTTTTTATGACTTATTGAGTGGCAAGTCATAATCAAGAAGGTAATGTGGCTCCTATGTAACTCAGGAAGAAGAAGAAGAAGATATTGTGAATAATGTGGCTATGTATTAATGTGAGCAGCTCAACAAGTCAGTCATAAAAAAATTATTTCAACGTCACTGAAAAAGAAGTCATAGTCAGACAGCCAACGTAGAAGAAAGATTGCCCTCTTTGTCATTCTGATAGTAACCTTCTCTTCCTAATAAGTTTTAAACGGCTAAACAAAAAACATAGTCATAATCTAATGTGACTATGTATGTATGTAAGCAGCTCAACAAGTCATAAATGGAGCCCGCTTATTCTAGATATGGACTCCCGATCCTATACCATGTGTATAGGTGGATTTTGCAGTCAGGATCAATCATTGATTAGATTTATTGGACACGTCTAGCTATTTGTCACACAATTTGTAAAGAAGATTTCATTATTTCTTTTTCCAATTTACGTTATTCCATCATATTTAAATTTTTTATCGAATAAAATCCAGTTTTTATTAAAATGAAGGAAGAAGATACAACCATATAGTACCAAAAGGCATTGACGTAAAAGCCTTATGCCAACACTAAAATGAAAAAATAAATAAATTTACACAATAGGAGCTGTCCATAGAACCACACTATCAAATATTCTTTACTTGACCGAAATATGAGCTATAATACTAATACGATTAGCCACCCTGGGGACATTAAATTACAGGTACTTATCTTTAACTTCCAAAGGGCATTATGTAACTTCTTGATCTCTGTGCAGCAAGAAAGCACATGGAATATTAATGATAAAATGGAGACAGAAGTAAACATGATTTGTTTTTCGATCATCCTCTTTTAGTCATTTCTATTGTCTTTTCTAAACCCAGGGGGTTGGCCGAGTGGTCAGGACCACGGTTCCTCTCTCTTTCAGGGCTAGAGGTCTTGGTATCGACCCACGGTTCCCTCCTCTTCAGGAGCCGAATATTGAGTCCACTTGTACAACTACTTGGGGGCCATATAGGTTTTACCTGGCTTCTCGCTGGGCCAGGAGGGATTAGTCTAGTCCAAAAAGGTTGTGAACCCTCCATTAGCAGAATATGTATATATATATATATATATTGGCTTTTCTCATAATTTGATCCAAGTTCCTAGAATTCTGATCCTTTTGTCTTTATAATACATATTACTCTTGCACAGACATATTTCTGGGTGCTGTACTCATTTTTTACCCAAATACGAGGGTATAAAAACACAACTAGATCTTTCATCTTTTTTCCTCATGCAAAAGTACTTGATTTTAACTTTTGAAATTAGAACTTTAAAAGTTAAGGCTGGTGTCCACAAAGATTTCATAGGCATTTCATGTTCCACATGGATACCTTGTGGTATTTGAACAATCTGCGGATCATCCCATAGCTTGTGCAGACTTCATGCACTGGAGAGCATAGAGGCACACTTCAAGGATGAAATTATTTCATCATTAATCACTAATATAATGGATACATCGTACATATGTTCCAACTCATCTCGAAATAGGGAACACGCAAAGGTGGGGAGACAAATCACTGTCAGTTGTGGCCTTCTCTTCTTGATCTGACATGGTCGTGGTGACATTTCCATGAGCAACCTTTGCTTTTCATTTACCCTTAAGGTTACTCTCCCTGCAATTTCAACCTTCCTTTGATTGTAGTTGGGAGCTTTAAGAAAACATTGCCTTCGCAATGCCCTCTTTTATTTTAACGTTTTAGTAATAATGTGGTAAGTTCCAAGTGACTACTGCAGTTGTTTGAATCATCTCTCAACTTAATTCATCTATGGACCATGTTGATAGTAATCAATAAGAATAGTGAGATGTCATTTTCTATTTTAGAAGACATGTTTATTGTTTGCCGCGACAAAATCACGATGCTGAGTCTTAGTGTTCCATTACATAGATGAGTTTGCATAAGTTACGACCCTAAGAGGGAAAGTGCCACCTGGTCCAGCACACCAGTAAAGTTGAGTGTTGTCAAGATGGTCCATGTCTGAAATGCTCTTAGGGTGAGGCCAATTGTGGATGAACTGCTGGGTGTTGGTTGTATCGACTGGATAATTTATTTGGTTGGCCTTTTCTTCGTGAATTCTGGTTTGTCAGAGTTTTTTGCTACTATTTGTTTGTACATGATGATATGATTTCGTATCTTCATCATCAATCCTCCTGCTTAATTCCTTTGATGTTTAAACTAGCCAGCGCTGTGCTGATTCAAGTGAAAGTTAGAACCTGTCGATAGTCCTTACACTGAATTGATAGTCCAGGCATTTATAGAATTTTAGTTGTGCAGGTTCTTTTGAAGATGCTTCCTAACTATCACAATCATGTTGGTGCTCATCATGACAATACCCTCATAACAAAATTATGAGGGTATTTATGTGCTTCATGTGACAGGTATTTCTGTGCTTCATGTGGGCTGATAATTTGTAAAAAAAAAAAAAAAAAAAAATACTGCAAAAAGCATTGTTTTAAAAAAAAAAAAATACTACTTTTAGCGGAGGCCTTGTGACCACCGCTACAAAAATTGGCTTTTAACGGCAGCCATTTTTACTATTACCGGCGGCCAAGGAAAAAAAATACTGCTTTAGGGGCGCTCACAAAGCCGCTGATAAGTCCTTAAACACGCACATTTTCATGGCTATTTTTGGTAAGTTTAAGGACTTATTAAGCCCAGAGAGTCTCATTTAGTGTCATATCATGATTTTATGCATTTTTTATCCATTGTAGTGCATTCATGCATAATTTGCTCAAAAACCATCATTTTTTGCATCAAATCATGAAACCTGCCATTTTTTAATTTTATTTTTGGAAAGATTTTTCAAATGTGTTTTTCCCATAAAATGAATTAATCATCATGCAAGATAACGTGCATTCATTCATTTCATGAGAGGTGGGCCCGCAGTCATGCAATTATAAATTAAGGGTAAATTTGTCTTTTCACATAAAATTCTTTTTTTTTTTTTTTGGCTTGCAGGAAATGAGAAAAAGGGTCCCACACATGTAGAGCGTCCAAGAGGGGGTCCACTTTCTTTGCCCAAAATCCCAAGATAATCTTTTTGAAGTTATTCTAAAGAAATCTTAAGGAATACAAGAAAGGAAGGCTACAAGAAAATATTTTCTTTTTGTGGTCCCATCTCCAAATATCTTCCAAAGTCAAAAGCAAGAAAAGAAAGAAAGCATGGCATGAAGGCAACAAGGAGAAGTCCATAAACATCATATTTGTTTGTTTGGTAACACACCAAGCCATATTATGTGGGCCCCATCTCAAACAAGTGAAGATTTCTTTCTCTGACCTATCTATCAAGAAGATCCTTTTTCAAAGAAAGAGACAAAGTCATGGAGATTTTGGAGATCCCACCACCCCTCAAATTGAAGAACAAAGAAGGAAATAAAAGAGGTTCCACTCCTATATAAACAGCCCTATGGGAAATCCAATGCATGTTTTGAGAATTGCTCACCTCTCACTCTAGAGAATTACATACCATCTCTCCCTTTCTTGCCTTTCCATCTTAATTCACCAAGGAGGTTCTTTTCAAAGGCCATACCACCAACCTTGTGGTTTCAACTAGAAAGAGGGATTCTCACCATCCTAGTATGTATTCTTTTTTTTTTAATATTATATTCTTTGTAAAGAATTTTCATGCCAGTAAATAAAGTTTTTTCTTTTAATTTGTGTTCTTGATTTGTGTATCTCTTGATATTAGTTTTGCAATAGGGTTAGTTCTTACTTTTGGTTAAGTAATTTTAATTCGCTTAGAATAATTACTAACAACTCACCTTAGCATCCTCACAATATACCTTATTTTCTACGGATACATGGTATTTTTGGAGGCAATACAAAGTGAAGTTGAAGAGAGCTGACTAAGAAAAGTATAAAAAAAAAAAAATCCAAGTCTGAAATTTATTTATTAAAATGTGAGGATTTTTCATTCTCAACTTGGATTGACAACCCAAGTTAAAGAATGGGACCCTAGGCTTGCACCTCTAATTTTCTTGGACCCTCAATTGAGAAGAATTAAAAGAAGAAACTCA
The DNA here is from genome assembly GCA_029852735.1 of Persea americana. Taxonomy (NCBI): domain Eukaryota; kingdom Viridiplantae; phylum Streptophyta; class Magnoliopsida; order Laurales; family Lauraceae; genus Persea; species Persea americana. Next base: position 59,623,407 of record CM056816.1, on the reverse strand, counting down.
CCACCTTTAAAAAAAAAATTTTACTACCTTTGATTTATGCACACCATATTTAATTTCTGCATTTTATTTTATTTTTTTTAATTTCTGCGCTTTATCTTTCTATCTTTACATTAATATATTAGAATTATGTTACTGCTGAAAGTGCATTAGTTTTCATGCATAGTTTTCATATTTTAAAACATGTGTAGTGGTGTAATTTATTTTACATTCCGAAATCAGATTTGAAAGTCTCATGTGCTGAATGTGTTTGGATTAGAAAATGGCCCATTGAAATCTATTACGCAGGGACAATGGCTTCAAGACGAGTTTAGACTTTGGCCTGCAATATTTATTTACTAAATTCGGACCCTCTTCCCTCTGAAAATAGCACACATAGAATAATCTGTTTGTGATCGATTAGACCGTCAATCCAGGGCATACACTGACAAAGTAATCCGGATCCTTTGTGAGGCTTTGACATTAGAGAATCCTGAGTTGGGGTATGATTTTTGGAACCTTATGCATAATTCATATAGACCTTGCACTAGTTCATCATGTTACACGTACGTCCATGCATTTTGCCCATAATAAAAAAAAAAAATTATTATTTTGTTTTCGGAAGATTGCATCTTCATCATTCTTGTAGATTATTTAATCTCAGATTTGCATTCATTTAGAAAGTGTATCATTTAGATTCTTATCTTAATCTAGTGTTTCACTTAGGAAAGTTAATTGGTTTCTAATCTAGTGTAGGTTTTTAATCTTAGGGAGTTTGAATTTAGATAGGTGATTTGTTTCCAATTTTAATTGATTTGATTTGATATAATTTTATTTTTATTTTTTTTGATAACTTGTTTTATTTTCCAATTTCATTTGTTAGTTTTAATTTTAGTAAGTGATATTTTTAGAATATTTCCTAATTGGATGTTCTAATGTGTTTTCTATTTTGCAGCAACTTGATTTTTTTTATTTATGAATATAGTTCTAGGAGATTCTTTGTCTTTCATTGGATTGTGATTAATTCTTTTAATTAAAGTAGGAATGCTTGTAATTAGTTTTTTATTAGGCTAGTTTTAGATTTCATTTAGGACAGGTACAAGTTAGAAAGCCTTATCTTAAATAGCTCCATGTGGATTGACTTGGTCTCACCAGTTTATTACTACAATCGCACCCTACACTTGGGGTCCGATCAAGTTTTTGGGCCACTAAAAAAATTGGTTTTTAACGTCGGCCATTTTTACTATTACCGGAGGCTAAATGGCACCTCTAAAACTTTTCTTCGGCGTCCTACTAACCAACGGATTTCTTTTACCGGCGGTCAGGGCTGCCGCAACAAAAAAGCAATAGCGGCGGTCAGTCTTTAGTCTTTACCCACTCGATATATACCGTCTCCAAGAGGCGGCCACACTGACCGCCGCTAATGGTTTTGCCGGCTGTCAATATCACTTTTACCGGCAGCCACAGAAGTAGTTTTTCTTGTAGTGAGCCTCATACAAAGTCTTCATATCTTGAAAGCCAATTTTATAGTCTTATATTAGATGATTAGAAACTTTTAATGGGCCAAACCTTGGTAAATGTATTTTCTAATGTTTACTTGCAATAAGATTGTTTGAACAAGCATGTGAAGCAATCCATTTTTGCTGGAAACTGTGGATCTTCATTCTTCCCAACTAGATCAGTATCATCTTTTTCTCCTACTACCCTCAATGATCACATCTCTAAATGATCCAACGGCTTGAATTATTGGAAAAACCTGTCCTGGTGGGACACGATGACATCCAACAAGTATGGCCCAGGAGTCCGCAACATCTTCAAGATTGCACTACTCAATGAGCGGGAGTCTGATTCTAGACCACTATTCTAGTCGTCTTCAAGATTGCACCACTCAATAGACCAATATTCTAGACACATGCACAATGTGTGGTAAGGAGAATGAGACAATTAATCATCTATTCCTTCATTGTAAGGTAGCGGTCCAAGTTTGGAATGACTTTATTAGGAGGTGTGATATTGCTTGGTGTTGTCCGAAGAATATAGCAGAAGCGGGAAATGCTTGGAGTGGTGGGTGCTTCATTGGTTGTGGGCGTTTATGATGGAGAATGATTCCTTTTGCTATTTTATGGTCTATTTGGAAGGAAAGAAATGAGAGGATATTTAGAGGCTCTTCATCTTCGGTGGTTGATTTGATAGATAAGTTTGCTTTTAGGATTGCGAAATGGGCTTCAATTCGGAAGGAGTTTTCAAATATTAACTTGAATAATATTATCTATAATTGGGAAGTTTGTATTGGGTGTCTCCCTTTTAAGGAGAGAATATCTGACCCTTGGTCTCCCCCTCCTTTTGGGGTTTTAAAGTTCAATGTGGATGGAGCATCGAAGGATAAGTCAGGGCCGGCAGGAATTGGAGGCGTGTTACGTAATTGTAAGGGTGAAGTGCTCCTTATGTTCTCTAAGAATGTGGGCATTTGTGATTCGAACGAAGCCTAGGTGTTAGATATTTTGGAGGGTCTTAGGTTGTTTGCAATGAGATATACTGGTGCTCTTGTGATGGAAAGTTATTCTTCAAATGTGATAACTTAGGTATCTAACCCAAAAGATTTCCCTTGGGAATTTCAATTCCATTTTAATGAAATTAGGGAGCTTTCGGCCACTCTAAATGTCTTTTTTCGCCATGAGGTTAGATCAGCCAACTCGATCGCGGATGCACTAGCCAAGCAAGGGGTTGAGAGGTTGTCTCCATGGGTGGGTGTGATTATATAATTGGGTTGGGGTTGGTATAATACTTTTGTACCTTCTCTTTTAACTTTTCTATCTTTTACTTTTTCCACTTTGTACTTGTTTTCTCTTTTTTCATAAAGTTTTGTTACCGTTTCAAATAAAAATGAGTGGGAGTCTGGATCCTCTGTCGCGGATGATACACGGTAACCGTGAGTGGCTGAATCTCGTGTCGCCACAAGGCAGAAAGCCAGCTCAGGGCCCATTCACCCGAGACACCCACTTACAGCATTGCAAGGGTTTACATGAAATAAACAATCACTAGAGGGTTTTTTGATAAATATTAAAAATATACATCCAAAAACCAAAATCACACAAATAAAGTCCTCGTTGCAAACGGGTATCCGATTCTCTAATCACCCAGAAGTTCCAACCCACAAAAAACCAGGTCTAGAACCTATTTTAGGTTCCGATTCATAAACAGGTTCAGGTTAAACGGATTCGGTTCTGGATCCATATAGAACCCGGCATATGAGTCTTTGATATTGCAAACCGTACCTCAAAATTAATTTTTTTCGGCATTTTTATGTATAATACTAGAGGTAGTAGACTTGATGCACTGTAATAAGTTGAATGATATTTTTATTTTAAGAAAAATGAAGAATAAAGAGTAAATAGAATCGATTTTGGAACTAGTGTAACGCCCTAATTCCAAATACCAAAGTCACCGCCAAGGTACCCAAAATTGGCGCGCTACTTCCCGGAAAACAGAGAACTTCAAAGATCATAGTCCGCAGTGAGATCAAATTTTTAAAACTTTTTAAACAATAATATAATCAACAATTGTATTGCGGAAGAATAAAAATAGATAGCGGAAGCAATGAGTATCAAGTAAATGAGTCAAACATAATAGGGCTGAAGTCTAATAAGATCTCAAAGTGTAGTTATCAAAGTTTATACAAAATTGTCTATCTACCCGCTTACTACATAAATCCCTTCAAAGCCCAAAAATAAACTGCACTCAATCCCCCTGTGCAGGCGCTCTGTAATCCGGCTCGACCGCCTGGTCAGCCGGCCCCAACCCGTAGTCACCTACTACAGGCGCCTCATAGTACGCGTCGCCCGCGGGATCAAGGTCGAGATCTAAGCACCAAAGATGGGTCAGATCCAAGAATCTAGCAAGGCACAATATGCAGATAACGCAGGATGTATGCAACAAAGAGAATAGAGATGAGTATGTAATCATAAAAGTAACAATGGTACATGATCTAGGCAATTGAGCAATAAATAATAGTTTAGAGTCAGAGCTATAAAGTAATCTAGTCTAATCAGATAACAAATGGTACATTCACACAAGCTGGATATACCGCGGGATATTATGCCGCGGCCCTCCCATACTGTAAATAGTTGCGGTGGGGAAAGGGTAAGATAACCATGTAATGGATAACAGCCCTGCTAATAACAATATACATAAATATAACACCGATCACACTCCTTTATTGCACCTATCACACCCCTTTATTGCACCTATCACACCCCTTTATCAGATCAGACCGGACCCGGTATCACACCATTCGTCTAATTACAGCTCATCATGATAGTTCTAGTCATAACCAATATAGCTCCTACCAGTGATGCTCAGTCAACTAACTAAGCTTAGATCAATTGAGTGAATGTTTAGTGCCAACGCAGGGAACAAGTACATGTTTGTGTCTGTCTAGGCTTGTCTTGCGTGAGCAAGGTCCTAACCAAGTCTCTAAGATGTTAAGGTACAATAACATGGAACACAGTCCAATATCCAAGTTCAATCACCATTGGATCCACACTAGGCCTACAACCATGGCCTGAAGCAATATAAGTACAATACCATGTTCATTCCACAAGTAATCATCTCATATTCATACACAGTGAGCTATTAATCCATTAGAATTAACCTCTCCATTCTAGGGTTTCACATTCCCAATCTTAGGCAGTATGAGGGCCCACCTAGCCACAGACACGGGTTATTCATCTCCAATTACATCCTTGGGTCACCACTAAGAAATCCTAGGTTTAGGTCCTCCAATTTCTATTTAATTAACAGGTTACAACAATAACTAAGATAAGAGAGAAGCACAATGTATAAATACTTAAAACAATAGAATCAAACGGGATAAAGCAAGGGTCCAACCTAAGTAATGGTCCACTCTTGGTTTAGGGCCTCATCATGTAATTGGAACTCTAATTGTAGTCTCTGATGTCAAAAGATGATAATTATGGTGCTCTTGACGTTATGGACATCATTAACTACATTTAAGGGTCGAATCATTGACGATTCAAATCCCAAAAGCCTAATTGGCGGACCCCACGAGTCAGGGCTAAGCTATGCCATTGATTCGTGCTTGGCACATTGATGAAAGCCTATTTTGATGGTCAATAGACCCACAATTGATCAAACATCAAAGAAATGAAATCTGAAAATTCACTGTACACAGCATGCCCGGTCGACGTCATACTCAGGGATGTCGACCGGGTACACTGGATGTTGACACCAAGTCGACATCCTGCAGTGTTCCCGGTCTACATCGTGGCCATGATGTCGACCGGATCCACTGGGACCTGGAGCCAAACAACTGGGGGGTTCCACAGGTTTCGCAGTGTATCCGGTCGACATCATGGCCTGGATGTCGACCAGGTACACAGGATTCTGACCTGTCTAAGAAATCTCAGGTCTCAGTTATCCCTGTAAGAATGTGTGTATCCGGTCGACCGGGTACAGGGTCCGGTCGACCAGGTACAGGGTCCGGTTGACCGGGTACACCGAACTGTAAGATTTACAGAGTGCTAACTAGGACTTGATTTTCTCCCTTTTCAGTGTGCCCGGTCGACTGTGCTAGAGGCTGGTCGACCGGGTACACGCACTGAGCTGAAATTCCAGATTTCTGGGTTTTTCCTTCTTCAACCCATTTTTCATCCAATTCATTCCCAATCTCTTCCATTCATCACATAAACATAGATAAACAACAAAAACACTTCTATAATCCTCCAACCATCATCTAACCGGCCATTGATCTTCCAAATGGGAGAACCCATCCATCAAATGGCCATCATCCATAAACAAAGCTCAAAAGGGAAGATCTAAACATGCATATCTACATAATTGAATTGAATTGCATAATCAAGAGAAGAAAGGCATGGATCATGTGAAATTAGCATAGGGTACTTGCCTTTGATTAGTAGAAAGGAAAATTAGAGTGTAGGAAGAGATCCAATAGAGTTGTTGTTACAAATTGGGCTGATCTCCTGATCTCCTTGTGCTGAAATTTGGGGAATTAGGGTTTTCTTGGGGAGGAAGATAGGGTAAATGAGATATGAGAGTGAATTAGGGTTTTAGGCTACATTTGCAATATTTGTGTTTATATATATTAGGGTTTAGGACAATTACCAAAAGGGTAGTTTAGTTTTAAATGGGGAAATGATAGGACCATGAGTAAATAGGTCTTTAGGTAGGATTTCTAGAAGGTTCCTAACTCACAATGCCCCTCTTATTAAATCTAATTATTAGCTAAGTCCTAATCTAATTAAAACCCTACTAAATTTACAATAAGCACCTAATATCTATAAAGAATTATATAAAAGCTAAATTCTAAGACTTAGGAACATTAGCAACTATCATACTAAGCCTATTAATTAGCATATTAAAGTAGGTACTATCATATTAATAATTATTCAAAACAAATTGAGGGCCCACAAGGGGTGGGGCCTCACATCTAGATTCCGTCCTCCATGTGGATCTAGTTTCGGAATCGGATCCGGATTTTCCTGAGTCAAAACCGGATCCGGAACCGTTATTTAGAAACATATCCGCCAGATCCACTATTGTTCCGATCCAGAACTGTCCCGTTTGCAACCTTACTACCAAATAAAGCCCTCCCTCTAGAGATGTCAAATGGGCCGGGCCGGGCCGTTTCGGCAAAACACGGCCTGGCCCGTGCCATTAGTCTTGCTGGGCCGAGGGAACAAGCACGGCTCACCAAGAACGGCCCGCACAAAATGGCTATTTTTTTTATATATTCTCTATTTTAATGCACCCCCCCCCCCCCCCCCCCCCCACCCTCCCCACGCCAACAGCCATTAAATGGTCATATAAGGAGTATTTTGTGTCCTTTTCAATTTTACAAAGTCTATAAATACTCTAACCCTCCCATTCTTCTCAGTGGAGTAAGTTGAGTTTGACCAAACCATTTAAATATCTTTGTCATTCTCTGTGCTTATATTTTAATTTTTAATTTTAATACCGAAAAGGAGAAAAAAATTAATCAAAAAGAAAAATTAAAGAGGCACGCCGAGCACGCCCGACACTGCAGGGCACGGCCCAGCCCGTGGAGGACCGTGCCCGGCCAAGATAAATCTCTAGAGGGCCGTGCCGCCCCGGCCTGACCCATTTGTCATCCCGCTCTCAAATATACATCCAAAAACCAAAATCCCCCAAATAAAGCCCTCCCTCTCAAATCCCTTTCCTCTTCCCCACAAGTAGAGCTTTCAGAGCCGTGGGAGGCTAAGGACTGTTGCCGTCGCCGGATAAAGAGAGGTAGCTTGGAAGCCATCTGCTATGTGTTTGAGGGAGAGGTGGACCTCTTGGAGCTCCTTCTGTTCTTGTTTGCCTCCATGGATTGGAGGCCACCTGGTTTCTTTGAATGCTTGGGATCGAACGGATCGGAAAGGGTGATCCTTGGCATTCAGTTGCCCGCATTTCTTCTTTTCTTTTGCTTTCTCCCAATATTTCTTTTCTTAAATTCTAATATTTGCATGAGAAAGAGAGGCTGGGGTTTTGGAGGAAGCTTGGTTGGAACCTTTTATGGTCATGGCTTCTCGGAGAAGAGACTATTTCTTGCTTCTTATCAGGCATTAATATTTTGGTTTTGAATAAAAGCCCATTCGTGGATTTAATTACTTAGGGCCCGTTTCTTTACTAAAATTTCTAGAATTCATGTTTGGAGGTTGTCTAGGAATTCCAAATGCTGGAATTCTAAAATGCCACTGAATTCTATCATTTCTGAATTCTACGTTTCATTTTCATCTAAATTCTTGCCTGAGAATTTCTAAATCTCTGAATTTCATAAAACTCATGTTTCATAGCTACATAAATTCTAGACTGGAATATTGTAGTACATGGGACCCACCTTTTGTGGTTGTGAACTTGGGACCTAACTATAAGAATTATAATGTGGACCCACCTCAGGTATATGGTACATGGGCCCATCTTTTAGAAACAAAAGTGTGGGACCCAATTTTAAAATTTTGAACATTGACTCATCTTGATAGGAATTACATGGGCCCAATTTTTATAATTGTGAATATGGGGCCCACTTTATTGTTGGTAGGAGGGTTCATAGTTGGGTGCCGGAGTTTCAACCAAACTTCTTAGAGTTTCAGAATTTTGAAATGCTCTTGGAGGGGCTAGCATTTTGGAATTCCACCTTTTTGGCATTTGAGAATTTTGGCTACCTTGATTACTGTGAATCACATTAAAAGAACATTGAGTTTCTGACAGGAATTCTTGAAACCACAAACAACCTGAATTCCTGTCAGAAATGCTTGGAAAGAAAAGTTGGTGGAACTGAAGTGAAAATGTCAAATGGGCTTTTGTTCAAAAGATTCTAGCACATGCAAGCATGTTCAAGGTGAGCCCATGTAGTAAATCATTCCAACCAAATGGAACTTCACCAATGTAGCAAAAAAAAAAAAAAAAAAGCCTTCATGAATGCAATGCATATGCAGGTCGTTGTGCTGAACCCAATCCATATTTAGGTGGCTGTGTTGAACATCTTTTTTCAGCCAATATTAATGCAGTAAATCAGAAAGTAAGATGAGGGGTGGAAAATTGTTTGGATTGTCGGATATTGGGGACTATCATATATTTGCTAAGTACTGATGGATGTAGGCAACAATCAAGACACCAAGCAACAAATAGAAGGATGAAGGCGAGATGAAGGACCCGATTCAAATCTAGACGAAAAACAAATAAATAAAGGGGCAAATTAGCCACAAGTCCCTAAGCACGGTCTTCTAAGGTATGCAGTCCAATAACTTTTCTCTAATGTCTATAGTGCATACAGTTGGAGATATTTTGGTGAGAAGTCCCTAATATGCCACATCATATATTTTTATGACTAATTTGCCCCTTTCAACAGTTTGAGCATAAAACTTTAAATTTTATAAATTCAAATCTTCCATTCTCCCTCATTCATATGCCAAGTTCTCTCTCATTCTTTGTTATCCCGGAAAACCCCTTCCATCTTCTTCTCTCTCATTTTCCATTTGTTGGATATAAATACTTTTCGTTCCTCTCCATAGTTTTGGAGTACCGTTGCAGAGCACCTTCCATCGCCACCATGACTTCCAACTCTCTCTCTTTTATTTCTTCAAAGGTAGAAATGGTTTTACTTTCTCTTACTCTTTCATCTGAAGTCCTTTTCAACTCTCTCTCTACAACTAATTTGAAAGAGAGCAGTTCGCTCTTTCGCTAGTTTTCCCCCTCTCTTTTCTCAAATGGATCATGGTCATCAAATGTTCTTGTTTTGGATTTCTTCACGATTATGGAGTTTCAGTGTTAATATCCATGACTTTCTGTTTTTATTAGAATCTGATTTTCCGTATTCTAACTTTCAGTGTCACCGAACTCATATAAATTTCACAAAAACTCTGATAAACTGGACAAAAACTCATATAAATTTTCCAAAAACTCAGATAAATTTATCTGAGTTTTCATCCAAATTATTAGAGTTTCTGGGAAATTTATCTTTATCTGAGTTTTTGAAAAATTTATCTGACTTTTTGCAAATTTATCTTTATCAATTTATCTAAGTTTCCGTCCAGTTTATCAGAGTTTCTGGGAAATTTATCTTAATCTGAGTTTCTAAAAAATTTATCTGAGTTTTTGCAAATTTATCTTTATCTGAGTTTCTGAAAAATTTGTCTGAGTGTCTGGTAAATTTATCTAAGTTTTTGACAAATTTATCTCCGTTTTGAAATTTTTAATTAAGTTTTTGGACAAATCTTTTTGAGTTTTTTGGCAAATTTCTTTGCGTTTTATGAAATCTATTTGTGTTTTTTTATTTTATTTGTGTATTTTGAAATTTATTTGCGTTTTTTCAAATTTATTTGCGTTTTTTCAAATTTATTTGCATGTTTTGAAATTTTATTTGCAATTTTTGAAACTTAATTGCGTTATTTTGAAACTTATTTGCGTCTTTTGAATTTTATTTGTGTTTTTATTTAATTTATTTCCAAATCTCATTAATGAGATTTTCATTAATCGTGGCCAATTAAATAGTAGCTGGCCATTATTAATGGCATATCCCACTAATCATAGGATATGATTTATCTTTAAATGGATAAGAGCTTTTAAAGAAAGGGCAACTTAGACATTTTAGATCTTTAAATTTGGAAAATGACCTATCACACTATGAATAGAGAATGTGGATCTAAGGCCATAAAATCAAATGTTAAGGGACCTGTCGCCGAATGCCCCTAAATAAAGGAAAATTTTCAAAATGGGGCCTGAGTTTCTTGAATATTTCAAAACGGGACAAAATAAGATGCACATTTCAAATTAGGCCTTAAGTTTTCCACTTCTCTTTCAAAACAGGACATCTCGCCAAATAAGCCACCATCCAGGGACTTTTTCCCCCTAATTTTTCAAAATTCCAAAACTGCCCTGCAAATCCATGCCCTCCACTTGTAACTATCTTCACCCTGCTTCTCACAACTTCACCATCACCAACCCCAGCCATCTCATGCTCTAGCCAATTCGAGATTTCAACTAAAACCCAAACCCTCCTAATAAAACACGACCCTTCTTCCTCTCATCTCTGCAAAGTGCAAGCAGTCGCTACCAACTTTCATCACTCTCTACTCCAAACAAACGTCACTCACCTTTATCTCCCCTGCAACCCAACTATGCCTAATCCTACCCCTTTCCTCACTCATGACTCAACTATTCCAACTACCTGTGACAAAACCACTTGAACCCAGATCAACCATCTTTTTCTGCTCTTAACCTAGACCTATGATGACTGTTAAATATTGCATATTTTCCCCCTCATTAGTCCGAATTTTATCAGCATATCATATGCATATCATTCGCTTTATACAGAGATTTTATCATTCTATCACATTAACGAATTATCGGATTTTCATACATAAATCCAATTATTTATAGCGCATTTTTATGTAATTTCTCTTGTGTAGGTGGATTCCGCTACTACCCCAACCTTCCCACCAGTGTCCCAAGTCATCAAGAAGAGTTTTCAATAAAAGAAGTTACATGAAGAAATCTTGGTGAAGTGTTGAAGAATTCCAAAATAAGAGGACAAGAATTTAAGGATAAAAGAAGTCATTTTCTAACACAAAGGAGTAGTTGGTGTATTGGTTAGAGCTCTGATGGGTATGAAGGAGGTTATGGGTTCAAACCCCAACAATTGCAACCAATCAAAAGCCTTCAAGTTGCAACCAATCAATTGGAAGCAATCCTTGTGAAAGGCTAACACAAAGGAGTGGTTGGTGTATTGGTTCGAGCTCTGGTGGGTATGAAGGAGGTTATGGGTTCAAACCCCAACAATTGCAACCAATCAAAAGCCTCCAAGTTGCAACCAATCAATTGAAAGCAATCCTTATGAAAGGAAATGAGCGGATGTATTTGTAGAGAAATAGAGCTCTTTTGGGGGAAGTTAGTCTTTTTGCAATTTTATTTTTACTTTTAGATTGTAATTAGGAGCTTCTTTGTAACTAATCTAGAGAGTGTGTCTAATTGAAGATCATTAATGAAGATTTGGAGCTCTTTCTTGATGTTTAGTGGCTAGAGCTCTTGGATTAGGCTCTCCTTTTGAAGTTAAGTAATGTGATTAGTTCAATTACATGCATGTTTTAGTTTAAATTCTCTACTTGTGCCTTGATTGATTAGTAGATTTTAGATCTAATTGTGCTAATCTCTCTCACTTCTCATGCTCTATCTTTACACTTGATGCTTGGATAATCTCAATTTATGCTTTGTAGTTAGATTAAGTTCTCTCACATAGCGTGCTCTAGAGCCCTTATCTTTGATCTTTTGTAGCTTGATTTTGATGAATTATTGTTAGGGTAGTTAGATTAATTGGATTGTAGATTTGGGAGTTGAATTAGAACATGCATTATTTGAATTAATTACATACTCAGTGGATTTTGGATTGCCTAATCTCTTATTTTTATTGTTGTTAATTTGAATCTTTATTTGATTTTTTATTTTCACTTATAGATTGTTAGATCTACATTTTACATCACTTGTTTTAAAATTCTACATATTTCACACCACATCTTCACCTTAAATCTTCCATTTTCACCACCATTCATACACTAGTATAGTGTAGCTTGTTAGATTAGCCTAGATCTTATTAATTTCATATTTTAGATTGTTAATTAGTCATTTACATTGCATAGTTTAGTAGTTTTAATTGTTGCTTCAATTGTCTATATTAGCTAAATCTTAGTTCAATTCTAATTTAATTAGATTCATTACTTGTTCCATCCTCTCTCTGTGGGATCGATAATCCAGACTCTTTAGTCCTTTACTACTTGACAACGCTATAGTATTGTGGTTAAGCGTTGCACATCTAAGTGTCGATCAACCTACCACTCTGCAACGATCATTACCCTTCACCGATGCCCATTCTCCTTCACTTGCACTGAGCACCCACACTCAGGCACCAAACGCACATGTTCGACCCTGCCAATTCACTCTCTGTCTCAGCCTACAACAAACACTGTTGGAAAAAATGGATAGAGAACCCATTATTTTTTTCATCTTTGAGCCAAAATAAAAGTGGGACCCATTTATCTGTTTAGGTGGGAATACATGGGAATGTGATCTACTCCATGAGTAGATTAAGAACATGTATTGGGTTGCTCTAATCCATTAAAGAGTTAATGAGAAATTACCTCCTAACACCACTACTTGAACATGTTAAACATGGAAACAAAAGGAAGTGGTAAACTTGCATCCCACATTGCTTGGAAGCAAAGCATTCTTTGGATATAAATACGCTTACCTTGGTAGTATAAGATGAGTCCCAAACGGCATCCCACTTTTGTGGAAGAAGGGGGACCTAGACCAAGGTGGGGTCACAACCACACACGCGCGTGCCCCGCCCAGCAGCGAGCTCGGGCTTAGGCTTCACACACCAATCGAGCCAGCTCGCCCACTACCCATTTATAATTTTTTGGAGAAATTTTATTCAATAAAATTTCTTTTTTCAAACGTGGTGTGTCCAACGTGGTGTGTCTATTTGCATCTGAAAGGGTGTGTCCAACCCAAGGGGTGTGTCCAAAGAAGCATTTGTTCAACTGAACAGTCACTATTCTGAACAGATGCAGCCTCATAAAGAGGCCTGAAGCAGGCTATAAAATCATCTCATCCATGCCGTTTTGCTCATTCAATTCACTGCTGCTGCATTGCATTTTTTGTCATCATTAAGAGTCAAGAAGAGAGAGTTTTGCTGCACTGTTTGGTTCAACTGTCACATAGTTTGTAATACTGCTGCTGTGTATATTCGATCATTGTATCATGTGAGACAAACGCCACTGAAGACTCGTAAGCACCGTTGCGGGGCGAGATTTGTCTTAAGAACATAGTGTTAAACACTAGCCTTGATCAACATTCTTCTGCGAATTTCTGGGATTCATAACTTCAACAACAGAGTACTGTTTTTCTGCCTTCAAACAGTAAGTGGATTTACGTTTCTAAATTACATTCTGTAATTCTATTTTTGCTGTTGTAGTGTTTCACTGTAGTGCAAACCTATTTCCTAAATACTGAACTACTTCTGTATGTACTCGGAACAACAAACACCAATGACCAACCCCACAGTCACCTTCTTCTGTTTCCCCTCTCTTCTTCTTCTTCTTTTCCTTTCCTCCCCTTCCTTTCTCCAACCCAACTCTCCACCGTCACTTTCTCAACATCACACCAGCACCTATCTCTCTAATATCTGTCCCTCTGTTTCTTTCCTCGCCCCATCACTTTCTATCACCACCCCTTTTCTCCATCTTTCTACTTCCTCGTGAACCGAGCCTACCAATCCATCACCTGGATTATATTTGAGCTAAAAAAAAAAAACATAACAAAAACATTTTCAAAACATATACAGGATCAGGATACTATATGTTAAATGCAAACAATTGCTACCTAAGTAGTCATTTTCACCTTGTTATGCATTCATTATATTCATAGTGACAAAAGAGAAATAACTTTACTACAAGATTAGATCATTAAATCAATTTAGAGATACTATTTATTATGGATTGATGGGAGTCCGCACATGTTGCGTTTATTTCAACTTGTTCCATTTGTTCTGCATCTAATGCCCTCAGCATGTAGGTCCTACCCGTAGACGACCAGCTAAAATTATATACTCCATTGGCTAGAAGGACCAAAAGACCCCAACGAGTAACTGAAAGTTGGATTCATTCACCTATGCTATCCTGAAAACTTGCTTATGGCTCGACTAATTAGTTGAATTTATATACTTTAGAACTTGGCCATAATTGAATGAATGGCATAAGATAAGACAACCTCACTCACTTTTAATGATTCCATCTCTGAAGAACCGTTTTCTCTAGATCATTTTAAGAGAACTTTGATTACATACAAACATTGTAGGTCATGAGCCATTAAGCCTACTATTATTAACAAGAGTTAAGAGAACCTTGCTATATACATAATATTCCACCACAGGGGAAAATCTCTTCATAACAGAATCTGCAATCTCCCATCTAATAACAAAGAAAGGAGAAAATTGAGTGAGAAAAGGAAGATAAATTGAATAAGAAGAGATAGGGAGGAGACATATAGTCTTGGAAGATCCCCCCCATATCCATGTTGTTGTTCTCTTGCTCTCGCATTTAATGAATTATCATTTACCAAAAAATAAAATAAAATAAAAAGTTTTGAAATCTTGAGAACAACGTCTTACCCCCATGGTAAGATGCAACCGTTTTCACTGGGGTGATCTTGTTTTGAATCTAGCCACCTTCCCTCTTTTTACATGATGTAAACGGTGTAGTATTAATATTTATATACAAGAGAAACCTCAAATGGCTCAGTCGCCTAGTTTCAAAATGGTGATCATCACTCCTTGCTTTTTTAAAACACTTGGGTTTATGGGGTTTTTTTTTTGGGGGGAAATTTTAAATAAGGCCTTAAATTTTTGTCATGTTAGAGTTTTTTAGACATAATGTGACATAATGTCTGCTTGCATTTGCAAATGGCATATTTCATCACAAGCAATACTTCAAATCTTATCCACCTAAAAGGTCTAAAACGACCTTTGGAATTTCAGAAACTCCAGCGCTATGCTTTTTCATTGAATTTCATGATGATCAAATACAAAGGAGCATTTAGAAATTTGATCATTTGAAATTCCACAATATTTGAGAATTTTAAAATTCTCTGGACAGGAATTCTTTGAATATCAGTAAAGAAACAAACCTGAGAGTTTCTGAAATACAACATCACGAGGAGTGACAAAAAAAAAATACTGCAAATAGTATAGTGTATATACAATAAGGTGTGCGTAAGGTTGATCAAGTGTCCATTATTATTATTATTATTTTGCTAAGTGATAAGTCCTTAAAAATGCAATATTTTCTTATCATTTTAGAGTAATTAAGGACTTAATCATCAAATCATGGACCATTTTAGTAAAAAAATTATGAATTTATGTTTTGAGCATCAAAAGTCTGAATTTGAGTCAAAATTCATCCGAAAATTGCATTTTCACATAAAATCATGAATTTCTCTATTTTTTACATTGAAAGTCACAAATTTCCCATAACTTTTTATTCACACATGAAATGATGAATTTTCTTTGTACCATTGATTTAATTGAAGAAAACTTGATAAAATGGTGACATTTTATGCATTTATTTGGTGTGAATTGGGACCGCATCTTGCATAATTCCTTACCTATATGATTAGATTATTCTTTGATATTTGCTTCTATTTTTGTAGGGAATTTCAGAAATCGGGGCCCACGGAAGAGAATTGATGAATCAAATGCACCATGGACCCACCTTCCTTTGGCATGGAATCTAAGGTAGGGGCGGCCATGGTAGGGTCCGCTCTCATATGCAAGAAAAAAAAATCAGATTTAATCTCTTGAAGATAAGTTCCAAATTTGCGGGCCATGAGATGATGAGGTGTCATATCTACTCTCCAACAAATATTGCTTACATGTCAAGATGGATGGCTAAGATTCAATTCAAGCCAAACAAAGAAGAAAAAAAATTGCAAAAGAAAGTCAAGCCAAGGCATGGGACGTTCCATGTTGTGTACACCTAAGTGGGGTCCACATGCATTCAAGAATTGCACATCAAATCTGAAATTCAGATTTGAATTGATCCTTAACCCAAGTGGGACCCAAGAGAGGGAGTTGCATGAGATAAGAACAATCCTAATTTTACTAGGATTGTGAGCCAACCCCTAGAAAATCTCTCAAAAACTCTCCTAATCCTAATCCAACTTGGACCACACACTACTAATCCTTACCCAAATAAAAAACCTTGCAACCCAAGCTATCAAAAATCTATAAAAAGAGCCAAAAGAGGGCTGGACGTGGATGATCATATCTCCATTACCCTTGGACGACCAGCAACAAGAATTTTCCCTTTTTCCATTAATTCTTCTTCATCTCTCCTCCTTCCATCAATATTTCATCCAAGGCCTTCCCTAAGGCACACTACCACTTGGATTTCTACGCCATCGCGCCGCCGTCGTTGCTATCGTCACTCCACCATTGGATCATCCTTGGAATCATCTTCGCTTGCTTGGATTTCAGATCGC
Source organism: Persea americana (assembly GCA_029852735.1). NCBI lineage: Eukaryota > Viridiplantae > Streptophyta > Magnoliopsida > Laurales > Lauraceae > Persea > Persea americana. Next base: position 59,606,859 of record CM056816.1, on the reverse strand, counting down.
GAAACGAGAGCCGGTTGGATCGCCGTTCAAGACCGCGAGTCCCTCTCCTCCGTTTAGTGTTTCTTGTGTCTATGGTAAGGTTGGATGCACTTTATTGTTATTAAAAGAATTTTGTAATGGTTATTTGCTTGTAATGGGTCTTTCATTAATAAATCAAGTTTATGGGGTCTTGGTCTTCACCAATGAGTCAACATTGAATTTTTGTGCGTAGTGACAGTGCGCACTTGGTGCGGTGGTCTTGATTTTTCTTGATGGCATTAAGCAAAGTAATTATTGCAAAGTTTTAGAATTAAAATCTAATTTCTTTATTCTCTGATTTTATTTTATTTGATTTTATTTTATTTTATTTTATTCTTTATTTTATGCACCCTTAACAATTATTGCAATTGGTTGGGCTAATGAATCTTATGGTGATGCAGTGGTTAGATTAGGTTTCTAGATTAGGATTTTAATTTTCTTTGGTTGTAATTAATATTTCAGATTTGTAATTAATTTTTAATTCAATTAGAAAGTTTGATTTGTATAGTTTTTTTTTAGGCTAGAACTAGTTTTTTTTATTATGACAGGTTTTGCGATAAATAAACTCTCCGTGGATCGATCCGGTTTCACCGGTTATTACTACAATCGCGGCCTTGCACTTGGGGCTACGATCACTAAGCACAATATGTATTTTTTTAATATTGTGCCTATAGGTCGTGTTTACTGAGGTAGAATTTCTGAATCCTCCTATTAGGTTAAACATCTACAAATGCAAAAAAGATGAACTTCTAAGAATTTCAAAGGTCATTTAAGACTTTTTAGGTAAAATATGAAATTTAACAAGAAAAAGAAAAAGGCATTTCAAATGCCACAGAGGACAGGGAATCAGAAGGCTGTCACTGTGGGCAGGACAATTGCCCCAAGCTCTACCCAAGGATCAACTCCTAGGTGGGCAGGTTTCCTTCATCCCTCCTGGTCACCAGACCAACATGGCAAAAAAAAAAAAAAAAGGGGGGGACAAGTAATCACATAATGTCTATGAATTTCCCACATCACTAATTCCCGTGAGAATTTCTAGTAAAAGAATGGGCCCTTTATGTCACACAAGCCCCCTTTTACTCCTCTTCTACTCTACTTCCTGTTGAACAAACAAAGAATTTTAAAGGAATTATAATAATTCCAGTTTAATTCTGGCGAATAATGATGTTTATGGGTCAGGCATAATCAGGCCCGACTTAACTTTAAAAATACAGTCCATACATCCAACCTAAACTGACACGGGACATATATGCCTAGCATGAGCTCTGCCCACCTGAAACATGTCAGGTCCAATATTGCTCATCTAGTCAATTACGCCCAAGCCCAATTAATCACAAAACACCTATAATACACCTACAACCAGGAATGAGTTAACCCTTAGAAACCCTGAAATCCTATATTATTCATGGCGGGCATCCGGCTTTCTATCACTTAATCTAAGCCCCGTCCAAATCTTAATCGATCTCTCTTACTTTTTTAAAAAATCTAAACATGACCTGAGTACTAAGACCTAAAGCCCAAACTTGGCCCAAAGCAGTCGGGCCAAAGTCAGACCCAGGCTGGCAGCGTGGCTTAGCCCATAACACCCCCAACGGTGAGAACAATCTACGCACAGTGCTGTATGAATTTGCCTGTAGGGGCCACTTAGGATCATGGCAATTGTGGAGGAGGTTAGGAATAGAAAGATTTCAATAAGAATTAAGCGTACACAAAATATCAAGTCCATCTCCATTAGGTCAACATACACCCTTGATCTAAGGTCCCACATGTCATAAAAAAAAGAAAAGAAAAAGGTTTTGATAGTTACCAAGGAAATCACTTTCCATCTAACATGAGAAACACAGCACTTCCCTGAGAGTGTGTGTGAAGGAGGTAACCTAATCACAGGGGAAAAGGGGCGTCTCATCTCAGACAGGCACCCAGGGATCAATTCCTAAATGGGTAGGTAGTTTCAAAAGTTCCATACCACTGAAAAAAATTCACTTTTCCAGCCATGTGGTAAAGTCTCCTAGTGAAATGCCACGTGATGAGTACTGACAAGAGCCCTGAGTTTGCTCGTGTGAGGCCAGGGTTGCATGGTTGCTGGTATTGAACTCATGGGCTCACGCGAACCAGCAATGGCCAAAAGCTACAGCAGAAGACCACTTGGCCTGCAAATACACATTTATGGCCTGATTGTTTCATGTAATTGAATTCTTGTGAAATCTAAGACTCTGTCTTCTTATATATCTATGAATGGTTATATAAACAAAATGAAGGAATCTGACGTGAATATTCAAAAATGACTATCAAGTAACCTCCTAAGAAAATTGAATCAAGGGAAGATTCATCAGAGTCATTCAAATCTTAAAAGGAAAGTCAAAAGCCTCATCTACATCGCCACCTTATATCCTTCCCCCCTCACCACCTCTTTAACAATCCTTCAATGGAGCTCATCTAACCATCAATTTCTATATATTCTATGCAAAAAAAAAAAAAGCTATTGATGCATAGATTTCAATAGGCGAAAATGGAATGTATTGATTAATCAATCATCAATGTGAAAAACATCATGGATACAACTTTGGAACAGTTGACATGTTTGAAAACATACACGGGAAATACTAAATGGAACAGCACTTTTAGGCGTCAAAGCCATGATGAGATGTAGAGGTTTCTCTCATTGCCAAATTCAGTCACAGTAGCCCGCAACAGTATAACTCATTGACAAAGAGACTTTATCAATAGAAATAAAACTTACAAAACTATTATTCCGATGCAACAAGAATTGAAGTAAGCCATCAAAGGCCATGGAATATAAGTAGTCATCCAGTGGCTTTTGTTCACACATCAAGAAGAAGCCTGCGAGGGTCTTCAATGACATCCTTAATGCGACGAAGGAAAAAGACTGCCTCTCTTCCGTCAATAAGCCGATGATCGTATGTTAGTGAAAGGTACTTCATTGGCCTTGGAACAACGTTTCCGCCAACAACCATCGGACGACTCACAGTTGCATGCATACCGGGGATGGCCGACTGCGTGAGGTGTTTCATGACAAGTGCCAAATTCTCAATTAAAAAAAGGGAAACAAGAGATAGAGAAGGGGCATACTTGTGGTGGATTGATGATTGGTGTACTCAAAAGGCTTCCATAGACTCCACCGTTGGATATTGTGCCATCGTTTGCTTTCTTCGCAGGAGTACTGATTCCCTTCTCTATTTCAGCAAAATTCATGTTATTTGCATTTCGGATAACTGGGACAACAAGGCCCTGAAAGAATCGGTAGACTCTGTAAGCAACCCAAATTTTCTTATGTCCAAGCACTAGGATGCAATATGCAGCAAGTTCTATCTTTACAGTGAAGAGCTAAACAGAAAACCATCCATGAATTATGGTTGAGAAGTTTTCTGTATGAAGAAAGAAAAGATATCAATAGATAGAGTCCTTACTGCTACACTGGCAATCAATTGAGCATGAAAGCTTAGCTTAATTAGGTGTTCTGCATTTTATGATTGGTACAGTGACAGCCACCTCATGCGGAAAATGGGTTGATGATAACTGTGACGTTTTGATTATTTATATATATAAATTATTTGTTTTATTATTATTATTATTATGTAATTGGTTGTATATTAGTTAAATACGCAATTAGTGTAAGTGGGGACCACTTTAGGCTTAGCTTTGGTGAGTTAGGCTTGTTGGGTAGGTGGCTTGACCCATAGTTAACCTGGGCCCAGTTTAGTAGGTGGAGTTCTTCTCTAATTAAAACTCTTTATCTCTTCCAACCCAAACTCTTATCTATTTAGAAACTCTATTCTTTTTAGAAATTTAAGTTAGATTACAACTCCTATTCCCATTCCCTATTTATACAACACCACACTCTTCTATTCTCACACACAATTCTCTCTTCCAACTTTTCTCTGGGATATCACTTGGGCTTTGGCATAGGAATTCTACACCGTCTCCCTTAACCGCGAATATCAGGCAAGTACCTAACTATAATTTATCAATGTAATATTTGTTCTTCGTTGATTGAGGTGTGGTGCATATAGAAACCCTTTGCTGCCTTTTTCTCGTGATATTATTGTTATGCTAATTTCCTCTGCGATAAGATTGGAGATGGGGTTTTGATTTAGTTGATCCTCCGATCCTCGTGTTGACCGTAGCCCATTTTTTTCAACTTCTGTAATTCTGTAAATTCGTGTATCAAGGAAGATAGATTAACCATTGAAAGCCCATGGAGGACCAGACTTTGCAGCAAATTCCTGGACTTGGAACCGTTCGGAATTATAACTGTGTGTTGGACTGTGATCAGGTGGGCCCCGTTTGGTCCACTATCCAGCGGCCTAAAGGGGGGACTGAGGGTAGTAAGAGAGTTGGGTTTATTTCCATTTTTGTTTGACGACTGTGGGGCCCAGGTGGGCCACCGATGGCAATCCGGACCATGGATCTAGTAGAGGGGCCCTGGGCGACCTTATAGGTAGGGCTGATCTTGAGGTTTGATATGTGGGACCCACTTTCCAGATGGCCTGATGCACTTGGCGTGAGACTACCTGCTGCCGAAGTGCATTCTATGTGGAGTGACCGTTGGCTGCGATGTGTGGGTGAGGGAGGAAGAGATTCTATGTGTGGGTTGTTGGCAGGTACATGCATTAAAAAAAAAAAAACAAAGAAAACTGAAGGGAGGAGGGGATGGCTTTGATCTGATTTGATTTATATAGGAATAAAGGAGGGGAGTGGTTTGACCTGGAGGTGTTTTGGGATAAAGAAATCCCATGGAACCTTTTGTACCGTGGGGGTATTTATTTCCTTGTCTCCTATGCTTTAAAAATTAGAAAAAAAGTTCAGATAATTTTATGGAACTCAAACTAGACCCTTTGACTATTTTGACCGTGAAAAATATTTTGAATGGGTCCTCAGGTTTTCTAAAATTATAAACTAAGATTTTTATTTATCCTTATAATTTATAAATTAGGTATTAAATGATATCTTAGGTTTTTAATGTGTTAAATCTATATTTGTGAACTCTATTAATTAGATCTTTGGACCGAGTAAATACCGTTTGGGCATACAGTATCTTACTAATGTGGGGTTTAGTGCTTCGTATGACCTCGGGGAAATCCTAGTAGATTCGAGCTCAACCCATCTCTATTGGAAAACCCTTAATTGGGTCTATGCACCCTTGATTGAGAAGGGATGTGTTGATATTCTATCTATTTAGAGATTCATGTGGTTATTGGGTACGAGACCTTATGTTTGACCTTAGGATTAGCTTGTGATTATTCCTTGACCTTCGGGTTTGCATCCATGATTGAGATTGATATTGGCCTATTAGCTGCATACCCTATGTTGATTGGATATGGTCCGTGATGTGGCTTGGCAATTGATTGAGATATTGTGGATGTTTATTCGAATGATTCATTGGCATTTATTGTGGATTATTGTGCAGCCAGCCCTTCACTTTGACTTAGGTTTCTGTGTCAGAGCATTACAAGTCACTAGGTTTATTCTACTATGATATGTATATATATGTATATTAATTGGGTCATATTCGAACGACTGCAGTTGTAATTAGACGGCTGATCACCGATGTGTGCGGACACTATAATATCCGAATTGAATTCGAACCGGTTTATCCGGCCCTTTGATTACGAACCGGTTTATGACCGCCGGCCTTTCGAACGGGTTTTCCCGCTATATTAGGGTTGACCACCCAAAGCAGTGGCATTGTTGCTGTGTGATTATTGTATTGCTCTATTGTGTAGATTGGATATAGGTGATACGTTCTTTTCGTCATTGTCACAATGTTATTCTCTTATGATCTTTACCTGTTATTACTCTCATTGATCCTGTGTTTTATTTATAAATTATGCTTTCGTACTTGCTGTTTACCTTGTTTATTGGTGCATAGGTACCAACCCTTACCCTGTCAGGGAGACGGAGGATGGTCAAACGTTTCAAGCGTTTGAGCCAGTTGACGAACCCGAGTGGAGAGCTGGAGATGGCTACAATGCCGTTTGAATCTGCGCATGAGATATCGACATCTTAGACCCTTTTAGTTTATTTAATTCCATAATATATTTAGTTGTTGTTTAGTTTAATTGGAAACTTTAACCTTAAATATTTAGTGAGTTATGTGTTGGGTTGATTTTGAATATTAATACCAATTGATTTAATGCTTCCGCAAATGTTTTATTATGACTCACCATGTTTCGAAATTTTGTGGGTCCATATTTGGGAGCTTGTGTTGCATTAAACACAAGAAATTGAATGTTTATTTTCATTTTTTTTCACGTTATCCCCTGGTTGTATTTTTGGGGACGTGACAATAACATCCCTTTTCATTCCATATAAAGAAGAGGATAGCAAACACAGATGCAATTATTGGATAGTCCATACTAACTTCATTTTTGTACGGACCAGAAGTATATCTCAACGATTATACACATGTTCTACCCATGGTTAACTTTGTAAAACAGTATATGCCTAACCAGAGTGGACTATTGTAGAAAAAATGACAATATTAGTAAGAATGATAAATGGAAATTCTGAATTTTCAATTGATAGCAGGCTAAAAGTCCCTGTGCGGCTCTGACTCGTGATTTTAGAGCCTTCAGACTCGTTAAGAACATTTAGAACGGGACAGCAACTTTAAATTAAACAAAAACTAAATGGATGGGAAAATGACACAACTTCGGTGTACCAACAGCAATGCTGATCTCTATATATTCTCTATATATGATATCTTCACCATCAATGACTGCATTTACAATGGGTTGATTCTGAAGTCCGCTAAAGAAACAGAGGAATGGGAGTCAAACCATCAGTTAAGGGTTGAACTGCAAATATCACACGTATACCATACCTTCATAAATCCTGACATGAGTCCCAATATAATGGCCCGAATCACCCGGTATGATATTATTCTCTTACGGCATCGCACATATAAGCCCGAGATCTAGGTAGCCTCTTGGCGATTTGGGATCTGACAATCCCCACCACTCAGAGGAGAGCCACCATCGGCTCTGATACCATTTATGTAATGACCCGAATCACCCAGTGCGACATTGCCCTTTTTAGCTCAGGGAGGTGCCTTCATGACTCAAGCCTCAAGGTTTTGTTTATGAAGCCCATTAAGCCCCAAAACGAGTCATACCAAGTAAGGACGGCATCGCACATATAAGCCTGAGATCTGCGCAACCTCTTGGCGATGTGGGATCTGACAATCCCCACCACTCAGAGGAGAGCCGCCCTCGGCTCTGATACCATTTCTATAATGACCCGAATCACCCAGTATGATATTGTCCTATTTGACTCATGGCGGAAGGGCGCATCATTCATGACCCAGGCCTCAAGGTTTTGTTTCTGAGGCCTATTAAGCCCCAAAACACGCCATACCAAGTAAGGACGGCATCACACATATAAGCCCGAGATCTAGGCAGCCTCTTGGCGATGTGGGATCTAACACCCAACTTCAGCCCATGCTTTTCAAAGAAGGCATGTTTGTAATCGGAACGAAGCTTCATCAAGTTAGTCCTATACCATGAAACATAGGAATGAATGCATCCAGTAACAATCTTATCATTGGATTAATACCTACAGAAAAACTTCAAGGACAATCTTATCATTGGATCCCTCTATTACATGCTAATTATTTTTAAGATTTTTTATTTTTATTTTATTTATTAATTTATTTTTGGTTTAGAGTCAATGTTTGGAACACACATCCATAAAGTTTCTGACTTTTCCCATAAGAGCTTTGTAGCTGATGAGGGTAATTGCGTTACTAGGTTTTTGCAGCAACCAAGTTACATAGTGACTTGGTTTATGAGTAGGTAGGAATACCCAAATGGTTGAACTCCCGACATAACTGTAAACCAAGCTAGTTGCACTTCATTTACATGGATCCAAACAGGTCCTTCGAAAAAAAAATATGGGGAAAACCACATGCATTCATTCAATTTCTCTTCTTTCTCTTCTATTGTGCTTAGGAGGAGTGGGGATCTCGTGGTTAGGAGGGTTTGAGCTAGAGTAAGTTAGAGAAGTTACTTAAAGTTATCCTTCGTTATTTCTTCTCCAATTCTCTTCTTTTGGTTAAGGCAAGTTGATTTGCTATGTATAATTGACATGCATTGTTACACCCCGATCCGAATTAATCTTGTTTAGTACTAATTAATTGTTTTTTAGTTAATTTAATTAAGCTTAGTTACTAATTAGGCGGTTTACGTTCATTAGTTCCTTATAGGTGAGTTAGTCGGAGTTTTGAGTCTTGAATAGGTTAGTTGGAACCGATTTAACTCGGTTGGGTAGAATCGAGGACTTTTACGTAATTATCGATTTTCTCATTTTGTATCATATGCACGTCATCTTGGCGTCATCGCGTGTATCTCGTTGAAAACGTCGATTTTCATATTAAGCTTTACTTCATTTGGTCAACAGTTGACAAAGTGTGCCATCATTTGACTTGAAATGGAAAATACCTAAAACTAGTGGACTTGTGTGCAAAAATGAACATCCTTATCCCTTAAAACAACCATCTTTGCAATGGATGAGTTACTCTTCCATTTCCTTTGTTCTTTTCTTCATTCTCCTTCTTCCTCTTCAAATCAACCATTGAGAGTGTTGCTTGAGCAATTAGGGACAAGAAGTAGAATCATCTTCATCTTCTCCATTTCTTTATCTTCATCAACTCAGTTGACAAGAACTCATCTTTTCCCCAATTTCGAAATTCTTGTCAACGTATGAATCAAACTCCTTTTTGTTTGTGTTTTTGAATTGAAATGGAGTCAAGAGACTCTTATGTACTCATACATGCATAATCATTAGCATTTTCATTTGATTTTTATGATTAGGGTTTGTTATTTGGGGTTTTTGGTTCATTGAACAAGTGATTAGAGAATAGAGGTTTGGGAAGCTAATTAGAGGCAAGTATAAGTTTTAATTTGGATTACATGTGTCCATTATTTGATTGATTTAAGAATTCCATTCTTATTATAATTTAGCCTCTTTTTGTACTTGGAAATGGAGATGAAATGAGTTGGGTTCTTTTGGATGAAATGATGGATGAATGGATTAATGGTGTGGAGGAGAGCATGGGGGCTCTATTTTCTGCAGGTTGTGATGTTGTGAAGCTTTAAAAAGGGCTTAAAAGAGTTAGAAGACTCTTTCTAAGGAGAGTATGAAGTTCTGAACTTGCAAAAATTCCAGACAGGTTCTGTCCCTAACCGAATTGTTCAATTCGGCTGACCAAATTGGTTCAGAATTCTCCGAAGCTCTCTGTCCCAATTCGGTCGACCGAACTGACTAGTTCGGCTAACCGAATTGATGACAAAGTGTTCCAAAACTCTCTGGAACAATTCAGTTGACCGAACTGGGAAGTCGGTCGACCGAACTGCCCAGTTCGACTGACCAAATTTTTGAGTTCGGTCAGCCGAATTCCCCCAGAAAAATTTTTCCCATAATTAATTAGAAAATGAAATGGGAGACCTTTTAGGGCTATCTTTCGATACCTTGACCCTTATATATCCAACGGAAACTTCTAAGAACATGGGATATCTCGTGAGGCCGAGATAAACTCATGCTTACTATTCCATAGCCTTCCAATGTGCCATGGGTATTCTTTTAGTGAATCTATTGTATTTATTATAAAAATGTGGCACCGATTGAGAATAGGAATACATCGATTTGCTAAACCTACATCGGATTGGTATAATGAGAGACAATGGATAGTTAGATTAGATTGGTTAGTAAATTCCTTAATTCCTTAAATTCAATTGTATTTCATATTGAGTCTGAATATCATCATTGGCTTCATAGTGTTTTATCAATGCATTATAGATTAGTATATTTCTAATTCGATTATTATTCGAAGTTGATTCCTTTGGAGCCCATATGAATGTGAACAATTAATATTTGATTCAATTTGAGATTCTGAGATTTTGTGTGGAAACTTTATTCACAGCCATGTATCTATTCGATTCAATTGAGTCGGCACCACTTAGCTTCGACCTAATGATATCTGACGAGGTTAAACTTGATTTATTATTTGAGACTACTGCAGTAAGTCATATGGAGCACTGGAACTCCAGAGCTGGGTAGCTTTGGCTGGGCCGCTGGTGACATCCCAAATAGGTTCACTCTCTTTTGAGATGATGAGCTCAATGTAGTAGCCAAATTAGTATGTTTATTTTCCCCTTTAATTCAAAAAGCATGAATTATTCGTTTTTGGCACAATTCCCAGATATTACTGAATATTGACATCTTTTAATCACTTGTCATTTAAATTCGATTTGATACATTGTGTATTTGCTTATTAATGTATATATTTGTCAATTCGTCGTATTTGAGATACTATTCTTGGTATCACAGACGCAAGTGCAGCTCCCGATCCTAAGAAGGCCCAGGAGGGAGAGGAGGAGACCGAGGAGGTTTCTCCAGGATTAGAAGAGTGGCCGGATAATGGGCCTGTGTAGTCCGATCCACCGGAGAGCGATTGGACTCTTTTGAGAGCTTCTTGGAAGTGTGACTAGCTCCTTTTTGTGTGGTCACACTAGTTAGATTCAGATGTTAGTTGTGGATAACATTTTATCATAGAATGTAGAGTGATTTTTGTAATCCCTACTTTAGTGTAAATTGTAATTATCTTTTGTATAAATTTAACATTTAACTTTAAATAGGACTGTTCAATGAAATGGTACCTAATGGCTTAGTATTTGAGATGCTTCCGCTATTAAATGTGATTGACAAGTTGGTGAGCTAGACTCACAAGTGGAAAAGAGGATTTTTCTCCTTTGTATTGTTATACTTGGTTCTAAACGGGTATAAAATAACACTACGGAAGTACACGTGTCGCACCTCGGGGATTACCCTCAGCCAGGGTGATCCGGGACCAGGATGTGACATGCATGTATGTTTTCTTGAAGCTATGATGATTTTATTGCTTAGTTACCCACTACTTCCAAGCTTTTTTAATTATTCTTTGATTTTAATACATTTATTTGAGAATTGATGTAATGGACTTGAAATGGATGGAATGGGTTGATTTAGTAATGGGATGTGGATGTTTGGAGGTCTCAATAGTGTGGGTTTTGAAGCTATGTACTTGTAACTCGAGATTGAATGTAACAGCTTCGGAATTGGCAAATTTATGGGCACACAGTGACCTCAGCGGTTAACCGACCGACCCTGACCTGTGCCAAAAATCGAGCCTGTGTCGCTCGCGGTAACCTTGCAGGTAACCGCCTGACAAAATTAATTTCGGAGTAGAATGTGGTTATGCTCGCGGTGACATCCACGGATGCACAGTTTTCTCTTTTGAAGGGAACTTCTAACTTAGGTTTTGACCTTTGGTGTGGGACCCCTTAATCCTACCCTTGCATGACCAACTTGGAAATGAAAACAGAATACGATTGGCTTGGTGTGCTTCGCCGGTTGTTCAGGATAGCCAAATGCATGTGGAAATGAGTTAATCGGTGCCAGTAACTTCCGTACACCAATGGCTCACCAAATTAAGGCATCGTCGACTCATTCTCCATACACACTCCGTTGGGGACACTTATGGTACACGGTGAAAAACCCTTGACCTACGATTGGCTTATTCTTCACTATTGACTCATAAACTATGTATCCGTAAATTGTCGTACCTTGTACACTCTACTCTTGAATATTTGTATAACTTGTAACATAACTTGTTAGAAACCAGGCTTGGACCGGACTTAGAGTGTATCCCTAAGTACCATGTTATCTTTTACTTAATGGACATGGGTGACTAGACTCATTTGACTTTTGAATACCATTGGAAGACTACTCGGTGGGAATTCGTGAACTTGTCTTGTATCTTAACTCGACTAAGAGTAGTCTCATTTGGATGGTCTTGTACTTGGACTCTAGCCACACGTGCTTATCTTGGATCTTGTTGCATGCGCTATATCGTGACTTATCATCACCATTATCATTTTGCATTCATGGTCAGCTACAGTCTGAGGATTCTTGAGTGGGCCGGTTTCTCGAACATTAGGGTGGGCAGTCGGCTAGGACGGTGTCCACAACGCAAGATAATGACAGTAGGCTAGGACGACGTTGTCATCCATAGTAGGTAGCATTGGATACCACTGGAGCTGAACTTTAGAGTATTGGTAGTCAGTTGGGACGACATTGATACCCCCGGGAGATGGCTAGGACATTCTCGGAGTCTCCATTTGCCTATGCATTGCATATCACGTGGATGGTTACTCTTGTTATAACTTGTTAGGATTTACATTGTTGCTTGAGTTCTAACATTTACTCTTGCTTTCATGCCTATCACCTTACCTTGATGTCTTACAATCATATACTTGTTTCTATTCTTTTTGAAACATGTTATGAACATTATATACTACTTATCTTCTTGCCAACACGTCGTTGATCCTATTTTTCTTCGTGTGCGGACAACACTTTCTACTACCTCGACCTAGACACTGTGTCAATCCCAGAGTTCCTTCATTTTGTTTATATAACCATTCATAAATGTATAGGATGACAAAGTCTTCGATTTCATAGGACTTCAATTACATGAAACGATCAGGCCATAAATGTGTATTTGTAGGCCAAGTGGTCTTCTGCTGTAGTTTTTGGCCATTTCTGGTTCGCGTGGGGCCATGAGGTCAATACCAGCAATCATGCATGTAACCGTGGCCTCACAGGAGCAAACTCAGGGCTCATGTCAGTACTCATCCCAATGCATTAATATGCTCCCAAACATCATCATTCTGCCAATTTTGCTAACTGACGGGAAATAATTCTGATATAATGTTACCTAACGTATTTAAAATTGAGCACCACTTTGCGAATATTATGCTAGAGGCTTTCACACAGTTGCACCGGATCACTAATTGACCAAAATTATAATTCGCATATGCCCACATTTCGAATTAGAATTTGGCCAAGTTCGGAATTTAAATATAACGTTTGTGGTACGCTTAATCTTCCATGTATATTGAGAATGTTTTTATCTCTGGGCTAGCCTAAGTTGAGGGTCCGCGCTCACCATGGTGCTCTAGAACATGTAGTAGGGCCTACGTTTTGATCCATTTGAGTGGATCGTAAAACAGAGACCCTGTCCTCCTCCTGCACCGATAATCATGGGACCCGAGGTTTGACACTCATTTGAATGAACCAGATTGAATTGAGTGTGCACTTGTTTTGAAAGGTGAAAACTTTTTTGCCGTAGATCAAGTGGGACTCATGATGATCGGAGGCTCCACAAGCACTGGCACTCACCGTAGCACCAACGCCCAACGGAGGGGCTTCCTTTATCTTTTTCTAAAATTTAAAACCCATTTTATGATTGTTCTCAGTTTTTGATAGATTATCACACACAAAATATTTAGATTTACAATAAAATTATACTCATTTACCTTTGGGTTTTGTGCGAACTAAGGAGATATTTCTTTTTTTTTAATTTATTCTTAAGATTATATCATACTTGCTAGCTCAAGTACTGAGATCATAATGAGCAATGAAGTTGTTTCTCATATTAGCTCTTCCGCATGTAAATAAAATCCAACTTACTAAAATTTCTCTCCTCTTTTGATCTGAAATTTAAGGGCAAAAAAATCTAGAACAAACCATTGAGGGAGATGGGGGATTATAAAAAAAAAAAAAACTAATCAAAGATAGTTTAAATAAAAAACATCCAAATATATGGATGGAGAATTTCTAAAAGATCTAAAACATCCTTTTTTTATATTTTTAAAATAATAATGAAAATAAAACAAGAAAGAGTCTTTGAAAAGGAAGATAAACTTCTTTTAAGTAATGAAGAACTTAAATAAGAAAAGCCTGAAACACAACACGAGTCGTTGGAATTTGCAGATGGCTGAAATGACCAAAATACCCTTCCACGGCCACTGATTTTGGGCTCTCCTCAGCTTGGATCGAAAGATCTCTCCCTATCTTGTCTAAGGGTGATGGAGGCCCGTATCATCATGCTAACCACTTATTTAATGGCTTGATCCAGCGGTCCAATCTATTTATATGGTGCCAAACTTGGTATCTATGACCATAAGGGTTCGTATTTTATGATCCACTCTAATAGATAATAAGATGATGTGGTGCTCGCATGTGAGCTCAGCTGAGGTTTTTCCATATATATAATTTATTTATTTTTTGGTAAAATCCATTTTTATAAGTTAGGGATGAGAAAAGGCAAAGGGATTTTGTTCACTTCTGCTACGACTCACTTCGTGGTCTGTCACTCTGTCCACGTAAGGACACGTGGAATGTTATCTGTTCTCTTTCCATCGAAACTGCAAAGTGGGCCCTTAAGCTCTAAAATATGGGCCCTGCAAAGACTGCAACTTCACATGGCATACGGTTCCTCTAACACCAAGTCTCAGAGAAATCTCTGATTCCAGCCTATGAATTCACCAATGAGTCCCACCAAATAAATCCAAACCGATCAGAATCTCTTTCTTTTCTCTTTTTTTAACGTGCGCCGTAATTCACTCAAATCTAAGCTCATTTCATCTTGAGTGGACCAATCATAGTTTATCATGTCACCATAGGCAGCACGCTGACCGTGATTAGTCCACTCACAATTACCATAAAAAAAAATCTCGAAGGATCTAGACTCCTCCATATAATATTTACCTACGAGCATACTGCATGCTTTTTATATGTCGTGTTTAGCTCACAAAGCTCACTTAGATTTGTACTCATCAATTGGACTAGGTTTCATGAAAAATCTAACCTTTATGGATAACTGCATTTAATCATCTTAATTTTTGATTTTAAAAGGTAGGCCCAAGCGGGCCCCACTGAGTTTGGTCTTAACATTCCTCAAAAGGGTTGCTGCAATGCCAGGCAGTTGGGATTATGTACGTGCATGTGCCACATTTGAGGGACTTACGAAAGCTGATCACAGAGGATTTGAGTCCTCTCTATTTAATATATACATACATACAGTGATACAGTTGTTTGGCATTCTTCACCTGCAATTCTGATTTCAATCTCATAGATAACAACAAACAGAAAACCCTCAATCAATCTCAGTAAGAAGCCGTTCTTCTATAACTGTTTTTATTCATCAAATACCCTTTTTGAAGCGAAATGAGAATGTTCCGGTAGTGATTTCGGATCCGTTACGGTTCCGTACGCTCTACCGATACCAATTCCTTCTTCCCCGATTCGGCTGGCACTCGTTTTTGTGTTATGTATATGATATATTTATCTAGAATCCAATCGACATGAACTGTATTCGTTCGTTTGATTAGGTTCTGATAAACGTTTACGTTTCTCTGTGGATGCTTAAGGCCTTTAATCGAAGTGTCGTGAGGAAAGATGTTTGGGATTTTGAGGCGAAAGATTGGATTTGGAGGCTCTCATGCTTCGGTAATGATGCAAAAAATGCGAACTTTCCATGAATATATGTGTTTTTTTAGCGATTTGATTGATTACTGTTGTTGGGTGTTGGGTGAAATGATTTGATTTTGGTACATATTTGTTCCTTTTTACTTTCGTGCAGATTTTACGGCCTTCAATGGAAAGATTACAGCACGGGGTCATATATGGGATGTCAAGGAATTATGCAGCTGCAGCAAAACAGGTAAAATTTATGAAAAAAGTAGTTAGGGATGGTAGAATTTGTGAGGGTGCTTGTTTGGACGTGCCCCAATTGGAAATGACTAGGAATTTGATCGAGACAGGAATGTCACCATTTGGTAGACTTATACCAGCTAGATTGTTGAGGTGGGGCCCCATGTGGCCGCACATTGAGGTGGGCCCCCTTGAGTGTTAATCAGTTGATCAAGGTGGGGCCCCTAGAGTGTCCTAGCTAGATTAACAGGCTAGAGAAATACATTGACAAAAACCACAACAAAATGAAACAAACAAAGACCTGGGGCTGGGTCCAACGAAAAAAGAATCCTTATGGCCACCTCATAACTCCTTTGATCATTTAATGAAGATTTCAAGTTTTTAGATTTATTAGATTGCTGGAGTATGTAAAGGGTCAATGTTTCAAATTATGCTGAGAAGTTGTCCAGAGACAATGAATACTTCTAAATATTATGTTGTGACTAGCATAAAAGCCCAAGTGGTGAATGGAGCCAACTGCCAAGCAAATCAAGTGATAGTGGTTGGTTGAATCAAAATTCTCCTGAATCTTTTGTAGTGAATTCATTTGTGGGGTCCATCTATGAAATCTGAACCACAACAAATCTCTGTCCTACCATGTTTTGTCTGAAGTGAAGTTTTATTGCAATCAGTACCTACCTTAATATGATTGAAATGAGAAAAATAAGAGTCAAATCATGTATTTTGGATGCGATGAACCTGCTGGTGGACGTAGCTACTGTTGAAGCAAAAATTTGACTCTTGAGATAAAACAAGATGAGATACTGGTTTTGAGTTGTTCTTCAGTAGTGGGCTGAGCTCCACTGATGGGATTTATAACATTGGCATCTCCCAGATTTATGCGGGGAGTACCAGGGAGTTGTTGAACATAGGTCCATATTGTTCAAGTATAGGAACACAGGCCCATCCCTAGCTGTGTGTGTGTTTTGAATAATGTTCTGCAGATACTGGTTCCTTCTTAATTATTTGTTTCAATCAACATTAATACCTAATTTTTTAATTGTAGATGACTGTACGCAATGCACTAAACTCTGCACTTGATGAGGAATTGTCTGCCGATCCAAATGTTCTTGTGATGGGTGAAGAGGTAATCAAGGAATAAAGCATGAGAACATAGTACAGAGCTTTTGTTCTGTTGATTTTGTCCTTACTGTTATTTTATTTATTGCAGGTTGGTGAGTATCAGGGTGCATATAAGGTTAGAGAAGATAAATCAAATAAAAGTTATAGCTTTGTTGGTTTTTGACTTTGTAGTTGATTTTGCTTCTTTTCTCTATTTTAATTACCTCTCAACTATTGTTTTGGTTAGATTACCAAAGGTCTTCTGGAGAAGTATGGGCCTCTGAGGATTCTTGATACTCCAATAACAGAGGTTGTTAAAAGAATCCCTATACTAGAATTATCCATGGACTTCTTTTTGGTCCTTTGCAGAAGAAACGACGGCATGATTGATCTAGGTCATCTCATTGTTTTTAAACTGCATTATGGGATGAACCTATATTTTCATAAGATGTCTTTTCATGCTTAATGGTCATTTACATCAAATTTATTAATTCGACTTTTCAGGCTGGTTTTACTGGAATTGGAGTTGGTGCGGCGTACTATGGTCTTCGACCTGTTGTGGAATTTATGACATTTAATTTCGCATTGCAGGTTGGTTTTTCTCATTTTGGGTACTGTTTTTTTAATTTTTATAGCGTTGTCTTGAAAAAGCACGTAGTTTTTTTATTGTAGCCAAAGTGTACCAGCGCCTCTAGCATCAGTGGTGTGAATTGAAACTTAAGGTAAGCACCAAATGCATAAATTTTGGCAAACAAATGTGACAAATGTGTATCCGCTACGCATGCAAAACATTTACAAGCGCAAATGACAGTAAATAAACAACCCCTTCGGTTTCAACAATACCCTATTTTCAAATTAAATCCCTGAGAATATGGAAAAGCCCAAAAATCACTTGAAAACACTGTTAGTAAGTTGTAACATAAAAGATAGTCAACAATAAAATTCCTGGCTCCACCACAGTGTGTATGTTAAGTCTGTGAGTCATGATTGTAAAGTGCATGGTATACTATATTTAGCTTTAGGCTTTAAGATTGTTCAGTGTAAATAGTATAGCATTTTAGGGGAGCCCTTCTATGAACTTTCAAGAATGCTGAAGACTTCATTTGCCATTTTGTGGTCACTCAGCCACACTTCTAGTAAGTATGCCATTCTAAACCACCTCGAGCTAGGGTTATTGATGCAGATGTATTAGAACCCTAAGTCATTGTTTATTATGAACTTAGTCCTCGGATTGGGCATAAGATGAACAGAAAAATAAGACCATGGGAATGATGTTTTGTGGCTACCCATCAAAAACCATACCTGAGAGTGTGTATATTACCCTTCTTTTGCTCTTTATATCAGATGGAATAAGTGACTATTGCTTGTTCCTCTATCAAATCCTCCATAGATGAAGAGACCCATCTGTTGACTAGACAACAGGTTCTTCTTCTATTGATTGTTCCTCTATCAAAATTTACAAATGAAAGACCCATATGTTTCCAGACAATAGGTTCTTCTTCCTCAATTGATTGTTTCATTATCAAAATCTACAGAAGAAGGGACCCACATGTCGGCCAGACAATAATCTCTCTCTCACTCTCTCTCTCTCTCTCTATATATATATATAAAGACTTATATTTGGCTGAAGCTTTTCTATTTTGGGTAAGGATGACATTTATTTTGCCTGAGAAGGTGGTGCTTATCACTTTTGTGCTATCCTGCCCCATGTTCCAAAAATGCCTGTCAAAATTTCCATTGGAATTTGCCATCTGGAGGATGAATGCAACTTAGCATTGTGGTTTCTGGATGTGAGAAGGAAGATGCAACCTCACGCGATGATTGAAGAATGTTACAATCAGGATACCATGAAATGTTTAGAGAAGAGATCCATGAGGTTCAATAGAACTTGACCTTAGTGGCTATGGTTACTTTATTGGTTGATTTTCCTTCAGTTCTCTGAGAATTCCTTTCTTTACACAACACTCAAATAAATGCCATAGACAATGCATACAGTGTCCTCCTCTATGATACGTACATTACAAACTTCCATCCTTCGAATAATTGAGAAAGGGAGTATGCTGACAAAACTTTCATGCTCTCATAGTTATTGTCTGATGCAGCCCAGTTCAGCCTGATGTAACCCAGATCATAACACGAGGAAATAAGGAATCAAACAACTCCACAATCTCACGAACCCAAACTCAAGTAGAAGTGAATCATAAATCCATCCAACAAAACAAAATACCCTAGAGTAGCTAGCATATCCGCCTCCCCAAAGTTAAGCCTTTTGAAACTAGCCCGATGCAGGCTGTACTTCAAGCTCCTACTTAGAATCACATAGCAAGATTAATTAGTATAACTAGCATCTTGTTTCTATCATTTCATGGAGCTTATATAGGTTATTTCATGCAAGACTATTTAGTGGCATGCTCATGGGAGCATACACTTTAATGATATGCATGCATTTCCATTAACACATTAATTTTTTTAATGGTAACACTACTTGAACCCGCAACCTTGTGGTTGCGACACAGCACCTTCCAACTATGCTACTGGACTACTACTATTTGGAGTTTCTTCTAACATTTACATGCAAGATCACCTGTCACATTTATTTTTATGTGGAACTGATGATCTGGTCTTTCTCTCAGGGAATTGATCACATCATTAATTCTGCTGCAAAAACATACTACATGTCTTCTGGGACGATATCTGTCCCTATTGTTTTCAGAGGGCCTAATGGTGCCGCTGCTGGAGTTGGTGCCCAACACTCCCAGGTGTGTTATTTTCATTTCTTTTTTTTCTTTTTTTGATGCTTTCTAAGAGTTCGGTTTTCATGAGGGTAGGTAGTCTCTAAATTTTTCGGGACAGTATTTTTAGATTGCCAGTAGGTCGTGGTTCACTTGCACGACACCTGTAAATAGAAGTAACCTCAAATTTGAATATTTCGGTACCTATTTACAGGAACCAACTTATGAGGTGCCACTACCACTTGATTCCTTCTCCATTGCTGTCATGCATCCTTGTATTTACACATGTTATCATTTACGAACTACACATTTATTGGTCCCATGTTTGAACTATGAATTTACAGCTCAGTGCATGAAAATGGAACTTCTCTAGATTCATTTCCTTTTTTTTCTCAATTGAAAATGGTAAGTTCATTAAGAGATCTCAAAGAATGAAGAGGAAGATGGGAAGGCTCACTCATCAAGTCTCTCTCTTTCTCTCCCTCTCTCAAAATGATTATGAAAATTAAATTTCCCTCGCATAAGGGTTTCCCTAGAAAGTTAGCATACTTATCATAAGGAGTAAAATAAATTAGAAGCTGAACCCTGATTGACACTTTCCCCATCCCCTACTTTATTTTTTATTTCTACATGACCTGAAGCTGCAACCTCATGGTTGTGACAATGAGGACCTTCCATGAGACTTGCCAAGTTCTAAGGACATCAAAACAATTGGGTTGAATGCATGATTATAATCAATTCCAAGGCTGCAGTTGCAGAGCTATCTTTTCTTTTTTTTGATAAAGGAGCTATCTTGTTATAGTTACTGATTAACACATTATTAATTAGCACTTTAAATTCTATTCTAGATGGGTATATCAACCTGATGGGTTGGAGCGACATGTTTCCAACCTGAAGCTCAGTCAGGTTTTTTGTCATAAACACTAGTCCTTCTGCCCTCATTACACCCACCACCAAAACTGCCCTTAGTTTACTTGTTTAACCTGCCCCATTGCCATACCAAGCAAATATGGTTTTCTTAAGGCAAATGCTTTCGTGCTACCACTTCCCCTGATCTGAATGGCCCTTCTAGTGTTTTTTTGTTTGTGCTTGAGCCCTTCAAAACGAGTACCTGTTTAATTCCATTATAAAATGCTCTGTTAATGAAAAAGGGGGAACGTGACTAACATGGAATTAAATGCTGCTGCTGTTAATGACAAAGCAGGAAGTAACAAACATATCATGTTATCTGAGATCTTTTCTCACCAAGTACACTTTAATAGGTGGTAAGGAGCTTGTTAGTGATCCTTTTTTCTTTTTGAGAAACATGGATTCATGCACCTACACACACTATACAATGTCGCTAACCGGCTGAGCACTAGCTGAGGACAATCTAGGCTTTTGTTTACTTAAAGTTTCTCTTGATGGCATTAGGCTAGGTTGGAAAAGGAAAGATGGTGCTTATTTTGAGGTCATGTGCAGTGTTTTGCAGCTTGGTATGCTCACTGTCCGGGGTTGAAGGTGTTGGCTCCATACTCATCAGAAGATTCTCGAGGCCTTCTGAAAGCTGCTATCAGAGACCCTGACCCTGTTATTTTCCTTGAAAATGAATTGCTGTATGCAGATCTAAAGCATTATATTATTTCATCGCATGAAACTTTGTCGTATTTCTGATGATCATCATCTTGGATGTACCAGATATGGTGAGTCTTTCCCTGTTTCTGCAGAAGCTCTTGATTCCAGTTTCTGCCTACCAATTGGGAAGGCTAAGGTATGTTTCTCGTCAGTTGTAAAAACCTTACGACATAGTTTCTGTTTTTCTTCATGTTCTTATTATGTCCTCTATTCACAGATTGAGAGAGAAGGAGTGCAAGTAACTATTACAGCTTTTTCGAAGATGGTGGGCTACGCTCTTCAGGTGCGTGTACTAGTCCTTTTTTTTGCTGTGTCTTTTTATTTTTATCCAACCTTAAATATAAATAATTACCTAGTTTTTTTTCACAACTGTGCTCGCCTCATACTTGTTGCTGCTTGGCTAGAGTTTAGTTTATCAGCAGTAAATTGTAAGTTTCTTGAGTATTTGTGAATTGATAAGTTCTATGACCTTCCAATGATATTTACATTTGTTTCATTGTTTTCACCTTTTAATCGCACCATAGAACTAATGCTTGTCTAGAATCCGGTTGATGAATTGCAAGTGTTTTTTTTTTTTTTTTTTTTTTTTTTTGGAGAAAAGGTAAGTACTCACCCACCCCACCGACAAGCACACTCACCTAATTCCCTCACCATCAGCGCTGCAACCAGGGATTGATCCCTGGTTTTTTATGTGAAAAGGAGGTGCCTCCAACTGAGCTACCAGGATTGGCAGCTGTCAGTGGATTGCAAGGTTCTTGATCATCTATAAGTTGATATGTTCTATATGCTTCTGATGATTTATGCACATTTATTTATTTGTCTTCTAACAAAGATGGTTCCTTTGAATTTAGAAAAAAAAATAAAGAAAGAATTGCATTGCTTTTACCCTTCTAAAGGAGGAAAACATTAATCTTAGTTACATATACCAGTGGACTTTATATACTTTCTATAGTGCTTTTATGTGTTCATATCCTTATGGATTTTCTTTATGATATCTTACTGTATACACCTCAGCCACATTTACATTGTTTTCTTATCGCTTTTTATTTTCCAACATAGAGCTCCATTTTGATTGAACAATGCAAATTCTCTCTAAATATACACCGTGACACCTCAGCCTGGATTTCTCAAGTTTGTCCATAACCAAATTGAATACATAGAGGTTCAAAGTGAATCTTGTTGCAATCCAATTTGAAATGAGAACTGAGTTGCCTCTCCATTTAGTTTTTACAGTTGTTGTTGCCGCTTTATACAGGTCTTCTGTATTCTCAATATATCCATTAAGGATGCTTTTTTTTAAATTATCTGCCTCAACACTCTTACCTTCTTTGAATCAGTACAAATTAGATGCGAGATTTTTCCTCTGTTTTTTTTTTCATTTTTTTAACCTTCTCATGAGTTGTGTCAATAGGAAGAATGATTCTGCTATGAACCTATTTAGCATATGCCTAAACTGTTCCCCAAAATATGAAGTCCTTGTCTAAGTTCTTGCGCTAGTCCTCTCTTCCCAAGTTTCGTTGTATGACTTGTAACTTGTAAGGTTAGCTCGGTTATTTACTCAGTTCTAGATTCTTCATTATCCTTACTAAAAAGGGGCAACAGTTTCTGTTCCTCATCTGTTTTTGTTCTTGTCCACCAATTGATGTAAGATATATAATATTGTTATAGATCTAATCAACTCTTTGAGTTGAACCATTTGATCTTTCAAGCTTTGTTGCTTGGATTCTTTGAAATGAGCTATGTATTGACATAGATTTAGTGTTGGAGTATTAGTGGCACTGTGTTAGATTCTTCTTGATATAGTTAGATTCTTTTTGGTTTTTTAAACAAAATTTATGTTTCTTTTTTAAAGTCAAGATAAACTATTGAAATCTTTCATAGTTGATTATTTAGGTTTTTACTTTATTTGTGATGTTATTTTGATACATTGCTATGATTTGAAAAGCAAATATTTAAATCAATTTAAATATTATTCTGAAGCCACAAATCCCTTTCTTTTTCTTTGGAGATTTGCCAAATTGTGCACCTCAAACCAATATTGGATTTGAATTCACATTACCCGGTACTCATGTATCTTAGCTTCTAAACTGATTCAGTTGGTTGTTGATTCAGAACTGATCTTCAGGTTTTCAATGTAAGGTTCTGAACCCAAATTTTAGTACATTAATTCATGTCACCTGAAATCTTATGATGCTATTCTCCATTCCAAAATCCTAAGCAATTCCATTAGGAAGAAAATTGAGCAATGGTCTGGAGAAGTCCCGTGATTAGATTGTTCTTGTTATTTTTGGTCATCTCCCATACATGATGGTCCGCTGGATCAACTATTTTTCTACTTGGATTGTCAGGACAATGTACTTGGACCCAATGCATCTGGACCATACAATTTCTTTTTATTCGTGGCAACTGCCACCAAAGCTCTTACCTATGGTCTTTGAAAACTCAATTTTACACTTCATGCTTACTCTAAATGGTTTCACTCTTCATCTTCAAAATATTTATGCCTGAAAGGCTGACTCGGTTGAAAATGTCCAGGCTGCAGAGATACTCTCCAAAGAAGGAATCAGCGCTGAGGTGAATTCATATTTCATACTCCAACAATATGAATATCCCAATTTAGGCTTTTTTTTTCTTCCCCCAATAGTAACATCACCTGAACATGCAACCTCGTGGTTGTAACAATGAGCACCTTCCAACTATGTTGCAGGCTCTTGTCTGGTCTTTTGATAATTTTTGATGATACTAAATGCTTAGATTCCCGATTTTAATTTTGAATTGTCAAACAGGTGATAAATCTTCTTTCGATTAGGCCTCTTGATAGAACTACAATCAATGCTTCAGTAAGGAAGACCAACAGGCTTGTGACAGTTGAAGAAGGATTTCCACAGCATGGTGTCGGTGCTGAAATCTGGTTAGCTTCTTCTCCCATGTGAAAGAAATGAATGCTGTCCTATTTTTTACGTCAGCATGTTACTTTTGAGTTGTTTTTTTTTTTTTTTTCTCTTGAAACAGTACATCTATCATGGAGGAGAGCTTCGAGTATCTTGATGCACCAGTTGAGAGGATTGCCGGAGCTGATATTCCCATGCCTTATGCAGCGAATCTCGAAAAAAATGCCCTTCCACAGGTTTTTTGTTGTTTTATTAAATTATCTTCGGCCTGCTTTTTGGAAGTAAATATTAGAACTCATTAGGCCAACCTCAGATTGATTGGATGAGGCTATAATTCAGGCCGCCCTTGAACTAGGCTGAGGCCTCCTTCTATATGTTGAAATATGAACAAGCCAGTTTCAGGTTCATCCAGGCCTGGCCCAAGCACAAATGCGCAAATGGTTAACAGCACTATGCTTACATTCTCTAATGTGTTTAGGCATGTACGCAATTCATGCAAGGAAACTGAATTTTTTATTTTATTTTATTTGTTTTTTTTTTTTTTTTTGTCTACAAAGTGAACATTGGTTATCTTGAAAAATTCACATAATAAGTTTATTCTTTCCTGGACATATCCTTTCCAGGTCGATGATATTGTCCGTGCAGCAAAGAGGGCATGCTATCGATCAGCGGCAGCTTCTTAGATTGAGTATTGAGATACCTTTTCTTCCTTTTGATGTTCTTATCCGGAGAGTTCATCCTTAGGTCTTTCTCTTAGCATGACCGAAAAATTATTGTCACCAAAGGCCATCTGCTGATTTGTGCTTGTCTGAAGCTCGTCAGATATCAGTCATTAGGGCTTAAAAAAAAAACATCGTCCATATAAATTTGTTCACATTCTATCAGTATTCATCTAAGCACATTGCACCGGCTTGCTCTCACTATTTTTTTTTTGCTACTATGGCTTTGTATAATTTTACTATTCTTTTGTGAGGAATGGGGATGCATCAAATGCATCATTACCATGGCGGCCCTGTTGGGCCTAATTGGATGTTCATAACCCAAGCGCTGGGAATCCACTTTACACTACCATAGTTAGCACCTTCCGCTGGCCCACCGGCTCTTGTTGGTTCATGCATTTGTGTAACCTGAGTTTCATGCAATGCACAGTTCTATACTTCTATTATTTGCCATTCCTAATGGTGAGCAATGTTCCAACAGCGGACTGCCTACAGCTTATATGCAGTCCAGCTCGTGGGTCCCATAATGGTTCGAGCTTGAACCCACTAATGGTTGGTTTGGATGATATATAGTATTTATGCTTGTTTGCCAAAGACTCTGATGATAATAAAATATCCTATAACTTGATAAAATATCCTATAACTATCTATTTCTTTTATCTCTGAAATTAAGAGGAATGTGGCAGTTTTCTGTCCTTGTTGGGATCTCTACAGAAAGATGGGATGGGCCAATCAGAAACTACCAAACCTGCCGACTAGTCTCTATCTTTGACTGAGAAATTGGACACCAAGAAACAGGCCTTTTTGACCTCTCCCCCTCTCCCCCTCCAAGGTTTGTGGTGGTCAAGACAAAACTGTTGCACCATACCCATATCGAATTATAGATTGCTTGTCAAAAAAACCACCCATATAGATTGGGTGGAGTTTTCTCCTGCGCGTTGTCATGGTCGGTGCCCTGAAATTCAGGTTTCCCATTGATGGGAATCCCCCATTTTTAAGATGTGTGGACTCTTTTGGTATTAATGTGAAAAAAAATCCTCCCTGAAGTAAAGGTTGTGAACTACTTGCAGGAGAGAATGTCCCTTATTTGATACTAGGGATCAAGCCATTATAATATATTAGAGTGGAGGATTTTTTTTTATCTAATTTTGACCAAAAGTTATTTTCAATTTTTACGACAGTTAACACACTCTCTCTCCTCTCCCCACGCTTTTGGCTAATATACTCTCGCATTTATGGGACTTCCATCTGTCCCGTTTCTAACATACATAGAATCATATGCTTACCCAGGGTTTTTGTGCCAGTTGTATCCATTATTTTGGCATTCTTTTCTTTATCTTTGGAGTGTAATTTATAAAGGACAAAAAAAGATGTAGAAAATGAAATATTTGAGAAAAATCCATTCTAAAAAGATTTCAAAGTAATTTAGATATAAAGAAAACCTAAACATAAAAATATAAAAGAAGTGACCCAATCTATCATTCTTTGTTATGGTTTACCTAACCCAAGTTTCACTTCAAATAAAGTGTTATAAACTTTTGAATTCGACATGTGTAACAAAAAAAATGTAATGAGTGAGATGGAGGATAAATATCTGGCTTTATCAGAGTATTATATATCATTGTACATATGGGGCATTTTTTTATGTAATTGGATACCTAAGGACCATAAAATAACATTACTTTTAATGGAAATTGAATTGAGGGAAGATGAGAAATGATCACACTAGTAATTCAATAGCTAGGAAAGTCAAGGTCCCATCTATATCTTCATCATATATCCCTCACTGTGTCCTCTTAAATAATCGTATGTGAGTCTCATTTGACCAGAAATTCGAATGTGATTTACACATACAAATAGGGAGAGATGTTTTCCTATGAGCAACAATATATGCAGCCCATCTTTGTATGGCCCACTTGGGCCCAACTTTCATCAGTGCGGGCCCTTTCATGCTCTCATCCCCCATATGTAATAGTACCTGTGAGATCTCATGATTAGAAGTTGATGAGTTACTTTCATAATGTGGACCCATTAGATGTTGATCCAGTCCATCCAGCCCTAATGCAAAAATTCCCAAATGCAATAACCTAACCATTTGATTTTTATTGTGCAAAATGCAAATAGACTGTGAAGAAACTGTCTAACCTTCGAAATCAATCACCGGTTCACATGGACCATCATCAACAATCTTGGTTTCAAGATTCTACTGTCTCAAGATAATCAAGAGATTTTAAAATTTATGCCTTTTCTGCATAGAAAAAGTCTCTCCGAACTAAAATATGAAAATAAATAAATAAATAATGTGGCTATGATTTTCTACAAGTGAAATTATAGAGAGATTAAGTAAAATGTCACAAAATCTTCCCAAAAAAAAAGTGAATGTCGCAAACTTAGAACCATAATATTGCAATATTCCCCATTCAAGAAATACTTTGGAAATATCTCCATAGAACTACTTAATTGAGAATGGCGCTTATGGCGCTTATGGCTTACCCTAATGGTAAGACGTAGCAATTCTCACTTGGCTAATCAGGGTTCAAACTCCCAATATATCATTCTCCCTCACTTGAGTACTCGTTCCCTCATCGAAAGACCCCTTACCTCACCTAAAGTCTTCTTCCCTCGCTCGAGGACTCACCCCGCTGCCATGGGTTCAATGAGTCCTCAGCCCCTTAATTGGGTTACCCAAAAGGAACAAAAGGAACAAGACACTATTGGATTATGTATAATTTAGTCGTCGCATCTTCTCACCTGAACTCCAACCCAAGCCTGTATTTCCAGATTTGGGTTGTGATTTCAAACCCAATTAATAAATGCTCGGGTTCAGCTTGAGTTATACATACTATGCAACCAACGACCAAGACCAAGACCAAGACCAAGACTAGACCGACTTCTGTACTTTGACTTGCCAAATAAAACCGAACCTCAAAAGTATGGATTGCATTTCCAGCCTAATTAAGTTGCGGGTTAGGTTTGGGTTGATCGCATGCTTATACCTTCTGACCCATTGCCATTTGCAACTCCTAAACTATCAAAACACCACTTTCTAACAAACAAACAAAAAAAAACCATAATATTATCAAATATCATCAATGTGCGACACTGATATGAAGAGGTTGGCAATTCTTGGCATGACCTGCCAGTCCCAACCTGACTAACTGCAGTCCCGCCAACCTGGCCTATTCATTAAAGGCTTGGGTTGACCTTTTTTAACGCCATGTTGGATTCAATTGACATTTTCAACCCAATTAATAAATAGACTACATTTCGGTTGAACCCATACATGTCATGCACATTGCTCAACAGCACCCAAACCAGTTTAACCTGAAAGACAATGTAGGAGTGTAAGGCCCAAGGCCCTATACCTATTCCTCCCTGACCTGGTGTTCTTCTTCGCTCTCTTTTAGGCCTCAAGCCCTTTCCTGTAGTAGTGGGCCTTCATCTATAAGGCCGGTCATTGTAACTTGTAAGACTTCTCAAAAGGAAAATCTTACTTTCAAGTATGACAATGATTTGTTGGTGGGGCCCAATACGACTTTGAGAAAATGATGACAGAAAAGAAAACAAAAGCAGTTTTTAATGGTGGGACCATCCCACTTATTTCACAACAGTTTGGCCCAAGTCTCTCTTCCATTGTTTTTACTTTTGAATTGAAGAAGAGCATATGCTAGAAAGATTCACATACCAGATCTCTCTTTGCTGTACACAATTGTAGTTCTAACTCCATTTGAACTAAGAGTGTAGGTGGTGAAAACACGACACCCACTTAGATTAAGATGAACTTTATAGATCAGGGAAGATTGAACGCCGAGAACTTGGAAAGGGAAGGAAAATGGCTTGGGTCAGATCCCCTGGCCTCCGTGAGCCGAAGGCACTCCGATGTCTGAGTTAGTTTTGAAAAAACTAAGCAGGAGGAGGGAGAGAATGAGAGATTGTATATTGTGTATTGTCTATTACGTACCTTCATGGGGCTGATCCCATGTGTATATGTAGATTCCTCGTTCATTTCCTTTGCTGAGTGGGGGTAGGTGAGGTAAGGTCCCATCAGGCCCTTCCCTGACACTCGGCGGTAGGTAAAAATGGCACATCTCATCAGCAACTTCCATGCTTTCGGTCAGTTGATGTTAAGGGATGATAAAACTAACTTCTTATCGTCATAAGTAGCGATCCTGTCGCCATAAATGAACTTCCCTATTGCCATAAATGAGCACCCTTATCTGTCAGGGCGTGCCCGTACTTCCCACAGGAGTGTGATGCCCTACTTTGCCTTCAGTACTTTTACCGGGACCAGGAATGGTCGGCTGGGCTGGCATTTAGCTGGTAGTTACGCCGGGCTACCGAGCTAAGTAACGCTGAGCTGACACTCTTAACCGAGCCGCCGAGCTGCCGAGCGTGGGAACCTCGAGCCGACGCCTCCTGCCGAGCTGCTAGGCTATGGTTACCGAGACCGGGGTAAAAGGCCAGTGCTTTACCGTGGTCCTCGCTTAATATCGCCATTACGGTATTTTACCTACACAATTGCCCCCTAACTTTTGACCTCTGAAAGTTCTCCAATTTGAGGAGGTCAGAAGCTAAGTGATTCTGCCTAGCCGGCACTGCTACCGAGCTTAAGTGAAGGTTGCCGAAGTGTGGGAAGGGGTCACCGAGATGGCGGAGTCTCGGCTCAGAGGGGGTCCCTCCTTGTCCTGATGGCTGTTGCTGTCGTGCGGTCCTTATCAAGATGTCTCTTCGCCTGTCTAAGGCATTTAATAATCCTCAGGAAGTGTGCCGCTGGTGGCACGTGTCACCTCTTCGGCTGTCACGCAATTACTTCGAAAGGACATTAGGGCTGCTTAAGGTGACATTAGGGCTGCTTAAGGCGACGCCTCATTAAAGATGCTTCTCGAAAGGCGAAACGGCGCCTCTAACCCTTATAAATTACGGCTTCTCCTTCATCCTAACTTTCTTCTTCCTCTACGCTCTGTTGAAATTTTTGTTGCACATCATACTGTTGAAGAGCTCTCCGTCGCCCGCAAATCGTTAGCGCCTTCATCTGCACAGCCCCCCTTATAGGGTTTTTCTCTGCTTCTTTCTTTTCTTCCCTTCTAGGTAGATAATGGGGATTTCTAGGCACTTGCTAGAGCTAGAAAACCCAGTTTCCATAGCCGTCTTCAGGGACATGTATAAAATCCCTGCCAATGTAAAGGTCAGACCAGATGGTCCTGACGATGGCCTTGCCTATGACGATGGCTGGATGCCCTTTTGGCTAGTCACCGTCATGGAGGCGGGGATTCGGTTCCCCCTTCACCCACTCCTGAGGGACTGTCTCTGGGAGTGGAATTTGTGCCCCTGCCAACTGCTACCCAATGGATACAAGATCATTATGGGAGTAGTGCGGTTGAAAGGGATCTTGAGGATCAACCTTGGTGTCCCGGACATCGAGGACACATATGACCTCTGCAAATCCGCAGAAGGGAACACCCATTATCTCCGGCTAAGGGTTGACCGGACTGGCTTCGTGACCGAACTGGAGGACTTCTATAAGTACGCGGGCGACAATCGAGTGTTCGTCAAAGGAGGATGGGAGTTCGGCGAGGCAGAGGCTAGCACCACGGTCCGGATTCCTTGAAAAAGAGGAATTCCTCCAAAAAAAAAATTGTGTCTACCGGACTAACAACTTCCTGTTTACTCAGATTTTCGCCAGAGAAGGGAGAGAGCTAGGAAGAACCGCTGGAAAGTGAACACCAACTGGCATGAGAAAGTAAGGAGCTACTGCGGGCACAACTGCCGAGCTGCCTGGTCACTACTGGGGTACGTGCCGCACTACAAGTCTTTCAACACCTCGAGGCGGGTGTCAGGGATAGACTCCGTGCTGCGCGAAAAAGGCACCAGTTCGGAGCCAGTGACAGTAGCAGTCCCCACTGGGCGTTTCATCGAGTCCGGCGTCCGGGCTTCAGCTCCACTCCGAGACCCAGAAACTGCCGGGAGCGCGGCAGCCGAGGCCGGGCCTTCGCAGCGGAGGAAGAAACTTGTAGCATCCAGCACATCTTCAAGCTCGACATTTTCCAGCCCGGAAGAGGAGGAAGAGATGTTGCGCCATCGTTGCCAACGCTATGCGGTGGAAGACTTGTCAGCCGCGGCTTTCGGGGACGTCAGGGGCGAGGCCCTGGATGCCCCCTAGGCTGCCAGCGTCGCTCCGACCTCAACGCCTATTGTTGCTGCGGCCGAAACTCCTGTTGCCCCAGTGGCCGAGATGGCTCCTGCAGCCGTGGCCGAGGCCACTCACTCCGCCGCAGTCGAGGTCAGCTCAGCTCCGCCTCCTGCGGCTATTGTTGTCAACGACTCGCCCCCTAACTCCACTACAAGGGTAGGAGGTCGGGTTCGCTCTGCCGAGGCCGTCGACGGGCGCCGGGCAAAGAAGAGAGCAAGGGTTAAGGTCCCGCTCGGCCCTTCGTCACCTCTGCTAGCCGAAGGAACGGTCCCACCCCCTCCGCTGGTCCCTTGGAGGCCGGACATTGAGGGCGTGCTAGGAAGGCCATTGGCCGAGTCGGACCGCGCTGTCAATCCTCAAGTGCTTGCCGCGCTGGGGCGAGCTTGCGCCCTTCCCCATGACATGGCAAAGTGGGCAACGATGGAAATGAGTCGCTATTGCTGTCGTCAATGCGGTCGCTGGTAGCGGTGAGTGACATTACTTTCTAAGTCTTTTCACTTCAATACTTCAATATTATATGACACTCGGTTTCGTTCTATAGGTGCTGCAAAAATGCCAGATGGGCGTGGAAAGGCTGGATGCAGCCGAGGCCAGGGCGGCCAAAAGGGCGGAGCTGCTAAAGTCTTTGGCGGCCAAGGAGGCGATGCTGGTAGAAGAGGCAGGCAGGAATGCCGGCCTTGCCGCCAACCTTGACAAAGCTCAGGCCATGGTGGAGCATTTCAGAGAAAAAGCAAACGAGGAGGCAACCCAGAACGCCCACCTTTCCTCTGAGCTCGACGATGCCCGGATCGCGCTGGCGCAGTAGAAAGAAGACCTGCGAACCATCCGCGGGACAAACAAGAGGCTAATCTCCCAGTGGAACATGGCTAAAGGCGAGCTGGAGATGGCCCTGAGGGGGAAGGCGGCCGAGCTTGAGTCTGCTCTGGCGAAGCAGGAAGCCGAGCTTAAGGAGAAGTTCTTGGCCAAGCATGACGCCGCCATGGGGGAAGAGGCGGGCAAACTGGCAGCGGACTACAAGGCTCAGTTACTAGGGATCTGAGACCGAGCCTGGGAGCTCGGATGGAAGGCAGCCTTGAAGAAGGTTGGGATTCCCAGGGATAACCTTCTTTATAGGGATCCCCCCAAGTTTCCCAGCTCGGATTCTACCCTACATTCCATCATCGATTCACCCCTGATCCTCGGCCTATCTTCCCAAGCTCCCCCAGAGGTGAACGCCGCCCCCGAAGTGCCTCCGGAAGCTCCTCCAACGGCCAGTGCTACGCCTGAAGCTTCCTCCACACCCGAAGTCGTCCCGGTCGTCTCTGAGACCATTTTGGCTTGCCTTTAAGAGAGAGTAGCCGGATCCGACGCTGGGGTTCCTACGGGGATCAACTGCAACGTGGAAGCCGTGGGCCCCTGAGTCTTGTATTTTTTTCGTTTTCTTTTATTGTATGCTTGTAATCAACATTTACGTTAATGAAAAAGCAACTTCTTTACATACTTGGCTTCTCTTTGATTTTCTTTTTCTTGTCTGGATGATGAAAATGGGCGCATGGATGTTTTTCTTTTGCTTAACTGGTTCTGGTAGCCAAACTCATAAGCTTAGAATTAGACTTCCCTTAAAGGACAGAGCTTGGTCTAACAACCGGAGCCTCAGTGGCCCATACCCACAATCATCCGAGGAGAAACCATCCAGCGCTGAATTGACGAAGGGACCCACCTCGGTTCTTCAACCCAAGGTTTCCCTAAGCGCTGAAGTCAATGCCTTCAGTGTTTTTGGCTTTACCGTCGTAGCTGGTGTTGGCACCGAGCTAAGGACGATTAACACTCTGACCGAGCTGCCGAGCCGGGGCTGAGACTGTCACCGTGCCCTTTGTGTTTTTGGCTTTACTGCCAAAGCTGGTGCTGGCACCGAGCTAAGGGCGGTTGGCACTCTGACTGAGCTGCCAAGCCGGGGCTGGGACTGTCACCGTGCCCTTTGAAAGCTGGCATTGCTGCCGAGCTGTATAACTTTGAAGCAATTTGAAGGAGAGATCCGTTCCAAAAAGTTGCACTTTATTGATATTTGAATCAGAGTATAATTTTTAAAAGTAGAATTTTTTGAGGTGCAACGCATTCCATGGTCATGGCAGCTCCTTGCCTTCCATGTCCTCAAGCCTGTACGCGGATCTTCCAACTGCTGAGATCACTTTGAATGGCCCCAGCCAGTTAGGTGCTGGCTTGCCCTCATTTGGATTTCTATCGCCAGGAAGTGTTTTCTTCAGGACTAGCTCTCCCATCATGAACCTTCTTTCTCTAACCTTCTAGTTATATCCCTTGGCCAACTGCTGCTAATAGGTGGCCAAATTGATAGCTGCCGCCTCTCTTCATTCTTCAGAGAAGTCCAGCTCTCGCGCCACGTTTAGATCATTAAGCCCTTGGTCGCAGAGTTCCGACCTCAAGGTCGGGAGGCCAACCTCAAGGGGAATAACTGCTTCCATGCCGTAGGCAAGGGAGAATGGTGTAGCCGAGGTGGAACGCTTTGGAGTTGTCCTGTACGCCCATAGAACACTTGAAAGTTCTTCTGCCCACCTTCCTTTGGCTCAGTAGAGTCTCTTCTTGAGTCCGTCAAGGATTGCTTTGTTTGAGATCTCAGCCTGACCATTGCTTTGCTGATATGCCGGGGTGGAGTAGACATTTCAGATGCCGTACTCCTGGCAGAAGCTCTTGAAGAAGTTGGAATCGAACTGTGTTCCGTTGTCGGAGACGAGAGTTCGGGGGATTCCAAATCTCGTGATGATGTTCTTCCATACAAAGTTCTTCGTGTCTTGCTCGGTGATGGAGGACAGAGGCTCCGCTTTGACCCACTTTGTGAAGTAGTCTGTGGCTACTATCAGCCACCTTTTGTTCCCTGGAGTTCGGTGGAGCGGTCCTACGATGTCCAAGCCCCACTGAGCGAAAGGCCACAGACTGGAGAGAGGGCTTAGGTCCTGTGCTGGCTGGTGGAGAGAGTGTGAGAACTTCTGGCACTTCTTGCATTTTCTGACGTAGAGCTGTGCGTCCTTCTGCATGTACGGCCACCAGTAACCTTGGCTGATAGCTCGATAGGCCAGTGACCGACCTCCAATGTGACTACCGCAGATCCCTTCGTGAATTTCATAGAGGAAGTCTTTGACTTTGCTTCGGTGAACGCACTGGAGGTAGGGCCCGGTGAATGACTTCCTGTAGACTCTGCCATCTGGGGAAAGCCAAACCGGGTTTCTTTCAGCCTTATCTTCTGCGCTTCCGTCCTGTCTTCAGGCAGCTGGTCGTCCTTCAGGTATGCGACGATCGGATCCATCCAACTCGGACCGAGGTCGACACACATGAGCTACCGAGGTCGCTAGAGTTCGATGCTTGGTTTTTGCAGGGTTTCTACTACCACAGTTCTTTTATTACCAACTTCGACAGCCGAGGCAAGGTTGGAGAGGGCGTCTGCATGAGAGTTGAACTCTCTGCCAATCTACTGAACTTCGACTCTTTCGAATTTTGAGAGGAGTCGCTTCGCGTGAGATAGGTAGGCCGCCATCCTGTCATCCCGGGCTTGGTAATCTCTGTTGAGCTGGCAAGTCACAAACTGAAAATCACTGAAAACCACTACACGCCGAGCTTCCAAGAATTTGGCACTATTCAGTCCGACGATGAGCGCTTCGTACTCGGCCTCATTATTGGACGCATTAAAGCCGAGTGTTAGAGCTTGCTCGATGACAAGGCCCTCCGGAGACTCGAGGACTATGCCAGCACCAGCCCTCTTGGACATTGATGATCTGTCGACGGAGACCTTCCAGGCTGAGTCAAAGAACTTCCTCCGGGACTGCTCTTGCTCCGTCTCAGTGACTGCCCCCATATCCATGTTGCCCCCCGGTTTGGTGTCGAGCAGGCTCGGTGCCGAACTCTGAGAGGTGAATTCCACGATAAAGTCTATTAGAACTTGGGCTTTGATGGCCGTTCTGGGTTGGTACTTAATATCGTATTGTCCCAGTTCGACAGCCCATTTTGAGATTCTGCTAGAGAAGTCTGCATTTCGAAAGAGAGCCTTAAGTGGGTGTTCTGTCATAACCACTATTGTGAAGGTTTGGAAGTAGTGGGAGAGCTTTTGAGAGGCGCTAACGAGCGCCAAGGCAAGCTTTTTGAGCTGTAGGTACCGAGTCTCGGCATCGAGCGGGATCTTACTCGTATAGTAGATAGGTCGCTGTTAGCCGTTTTCCTCTCTAATAAGTACCGAGCTCACTGCGTGATCCGAGACTGTTAGGTACAAACACAGCGCTTCACCATGGGTTGGAGTCGTCAGCAGCGATGGAGAAGAGAGGTAATGCTTGAGCTGTTGCAAGGCCTGATCGCAATCCGGCGTCCAGTGGAATTTGGAGCCTTTTCGCAGAAGCTGGAAGAAAGGTCTGCATTTGTCTGAAGCTCGGCTGATGAAGCGATTGAGCGTGGCAGCCATGCCGGTCAGCCGCTGAACTTGTTTTGCAGAGGTCGGACTTTGCAGCTCATGGATCGCCGTGATCTGATCTGGGTTTGCTTCGATCCCTCTCATTGTGACTAGGCTTCCCAAGAATTTACCGAAACCGACACCGAAAGCGCACTTGGATGCTTTAAGCTTCAACTGGAACTAGCGGAGGATGTCGAAGATTTGCCTAAGGTCGGTCAAGTGGTCGTCTGACCTTTTAGACTTGACGACCATGTCATCAATGTAGACCTCCACTGTCTTGCCAAGCTACGCTTGGAACATTTTGGTCACCAGCCACTGGTATGTCGCTCCTGCATTCTTTAACCCGAAGGGCATCACCTTGTAGCAATAGGTGCCCCTGGGTGTGATGAAGGACGTCTTCTCCTTGTTTGCTTCGTACAAGGAAATCTGATGGTATCCCCGGTAGGCGTCGAGGAAGCTCATGCAGTCATGTCCGGCGGTGGCATCAATAAGCTGGTTGATCTTTGGAAGAGGGAAGCTGTCCTTGGGACAGGCTTTATTCAAGTCGGTGAAATCCACGCAGACCCTCCATTTTCCCGTCTTCTTTTTTACCACCACTGTGTTGGCCAACCACTGCGGATAGTGGACCTCTTTTATTGCCTTTGCCTCGAGCAGCTTCTGGACCTCCTCAATCACGACCTCCGTTTGTGGGCCCCCAGTTCAGCATGCTTTTTGGATCATGGGCTTATGGCTGGGGTCCACGTTTAGCTTATGGCTCATGATTGCTGGGTCGATGCCGGGCATCTCATATGGTGTCCATGCAAAGACCTCTTTATTCTTGAGGAGGAGGTCGAGTAGCTTCGTCTTCTTGGGCTCGGGGAGCTGGCTTCCTATCAGGAAGAATCTGTCTGGGTCGGCAGTGTCGATTTTGACCTCGGTAAGGTCCTCTATGCTCTTCTGTGCCAGAACCCTGCCAACGTCCCCGAGCTCTGCCTCTCTATCCAGCTCGGCCATGTGGACTTGGGATGATTCGGTTTCACCAGGCAGCACGGCCAGCAGGCACTACCTGGCCATGTGCTGGTCGCCTCTCACAGTGATCACGTCAGTCCGGCCGGACTGGTTCTCTAGAGGAAACTTGAGTTTTTTATGGCGAGTGGAAGGCACGGCCTCCATGTTATGCAGCCACGTCGGCCCCATTATAACATTGTAAGGGTAGGGAACGTCGATTACTAGGAAGTCGACTTGCCTGGAGGCGCCTCCGACTTAAACTCTGAGGGAGATCTTGCCCTTCGGATACACGGGCTTGGAGCTGAAGCCAACCAGAGGGGTACGAGCTGTTTGGAGATTCTCGTCTTTGAGCTAGAGCTTTTTAAAGCAGTCGTAGTAGAGGATCTCGGACGAACTGCTGGGATCAACAAGGACTCTCTGAGCCAAGAAGTTCTGCAACTTCAAGGTGAACACTAGAGGGTCGTTATGAGGGAGTTTGACGTCCTCTAGGTACTTATCTGAGAACTAGATCTTGGGCCCCTTTGTCTTGGCTCTCTTCGCAGCTGGCTCCGGTACAGCAGCCAGCACCTACTTCTGGTGAGAGGCCCTCATGGCCTTGGCACGGGCCTGGGAGCTTCCCTTAGCCGAAGGGGCAAAGTGAATGACGTTGATGATGCCCTCCGGTTTGTTGTCGTCGTCTCGGTGGTGAGGTCGGATACTGTCCTTGCCGTCCCCCTTGATGTAGTCCCGCCGGTACCCATTCTTTACGAGGCTCTCCAGGTGGGACTGGAAGCTTTTGCACTCATCGGTTATGTGTTCGTTTTGTTTATGGTAAGCTCAGAACTTGCTCTGGTCCCGGGAGGAGGATTCGCCTTTCATCGGTTGCGGCCACTTGAAGAAGGGTTGCGTCTTTATTTTGCCAATGAGCTTATAGATTGGCTCATTGAAGACCGTGTTAACGGCTCTGTAGACTGGGGCTTCGCATATGGACGCCCTGCCTCCTCCTGAGGCTGCTACCAAAGTGGATGGGGCTCCGTGACGATCTGAGGAGGGATGCCTGCGTCGGTCTAGAGACCAAGCTCTACGCCGATCTAGAGACCGAGCTCTGCGACGGTCCTCCCTCCTGGAGGACCTGTTGTCTCCCTTAGGGGCAACCTTCTCGGTGAGGCCGAAGTTCTCCCGACCTCGGACCTCGTCCTCTTCCGCTCGGATGAATTGGTTTACCTGGGTCATCAGCTCTTTCATTGTGGCCACGGGGTACATGACCAACTGCGCCCGTAGCTCGATGCCCGGCTGCAGAGCTTGCTGGAAGGACTTCACAGCCATTTCCTCAGAAGCTCTTTCGATTTGGCTATAGATGGTCCAGAATCGTCTAGCGAATTGGGTGACGTTCTTGTCCTCTCACATCCGAAGAGCCATCAGGTCGGCATCTGTCTTTGGGATGACACGATGGGCCTGGAACTTGTCCAGGAAGGAGGTCCGGAGCTGCCGCCAACTGGAGATGGAGCCTTCAGGAAGTGAGCAAAACCACCGGAGGGAGAGATCTTCCAAACTGGAGGAAAAGACTCGACAGTTCAGGAAGTCATCATCACCCCACACCGACATCCGCTGGACGAAATATCGGAGGTGCGCTGCAGGGTCCGAGGTTCTGTCGTACAAGGTGAACTTTGGGACGTTTAACTTCTCAGGAAGGGAGTATTTCCTAATATCCCTGAAGAAAGGGGATGCGCCTGTGTCTACAGCTTCAAAGGCGCTGTACTAGGTTTTGGGCGATACCGGCAGTTTCCATATTCTGGCTGATAGTCTGCTTGATCTGCTTGAGCTCCTTCTCGTCTTCTGGTATCTGGCGTTGTTTCTTTGGCCCTTCATGCACATGGCTACTGCTGGAGTCTTTTTCTCCGTGGACCCGATCACGCTTCTTATTATTGAGGACGTGCCTCAGGTCTCTCTCGTGGGTTGGAGCTTGGCCGTGCTTGGGTGGAGGACCCGAAGCACGGCTAAGCACAGGAGGCGGGCTGGGAGCCCTTTTATCCTGGAGCTGCTGCTTGAGCCTTAGGATGAGCTCTTCTTGCTCCTGAATGAGGAGGTTTTGGGCCAGGACAACATCCTGGAGAGGATCTTCATGGTCGTTGGGGTTGGCCTAATGATGAGACTTAGCACACGTGAAGTTCTCACCTGGCTGGGTGACAGATTTGTCACCTTGCCTGGTATGCTCTTTGTCGTGGCGGGGCTATTTTGGAGGTGGAGCATTATGAAGAGAAGGCATTGTCAGCCCTCTTGACTGCGATACCGATTAGATCATGAGGGACCTTTCTCCTGACCTCCTCTGTCGAGGGGGTGGATTTTGCACCAGTACAGGTTGCATGGATGGGCCCTTGCCCTTGAAGGGTCCTTTACCATTTCTGGTTTTTGGAGGCATGGTGTTTGAAAGTTTTTTGTTCAGTTTGTTCCCACAGACGGCGCCAAACTGTAGGTGGTGAAAACACGACACCCACTTAAATTAAGAAGAACTTTGTAGATTAGGGAAGACTGAACGCCTAGAACCTGAAAAAGGAAGGAAAATGGCTTGGGTCAGAGCCCCTGGCCGCCGTGAGCCGAAGGCACTCCGATGCCTGAATTAGTTCTGAGAAAACTAAGCAGGAGGAGGGAGAGAATGAGAGATTGTATGTTATGTATTGTCTATTGCGTACCTTCATGGGGCTGATCCCATGTGTATATGTAGATTCCTCGTTCATTCCCTTTGCTGAGTGGGGGTAGGTGGGGTAAGGTCCCATCAAGCCCTTCCCTGACACTCGGCGGTAGGTAAAAATGGCACATCCCATCAGCAACTTCCATGCTTTCGGTCAGTTGATGTTAATGGATGATAAAGTTAACTTCTTATCGTCATAAATGAGCTCCCTTATCGTCATAAATGAGCTCCCCTATCGCCATAAATGAGCACTCCTATCTGTCAGGGCGTGCCCGTACTTCCCACAGGAGTGTGATGGCCTACTCTACCTTTAATATTTTTGCCGGGACCAGGAATGGTCCGGCTGGGCTGGCATTTAGCTAGTACTTACGCCAGGCTGCCGAGCTAAGTAATGCTGAGCTGGCACGTTTAACCGAGCCGCCGAGCTGCCGAGCGAAAGAACCTCGAGCCGACGCCTCCTACCGAGCTGCTAGGCTATGGTTATCGAGACCGGGGTAAAAGGCTAGTGCTTTACCGTGGTCCTCGCTTAATCTCGCCATTATGGTATTTTACCCACACAAAGAGCTACACTTACTTCTCAATTTCCTTCTGCTACATTTTCTTAGCGCTAAACAGTGAGGGATGCACATGGGTGGGCTTCAGGTTGGGCCCATAATCTACCACAAAAAGGTGGTCCATGGTAAATATGCTTAAAAACTAATATAACTATACATGCACGTAGATATACTTACACATGTATAATAATATACAGTGGTGGCGCCAGCCGCCAGGCATTCGGGCTAGAACCCGGGCCTGGGTTTTATTTGGGGTCGTGTCTGAACTTGAACCCAAATTAAAAACGGATCCACATGTTGGACCCATACACAAAATTTGCAATTTAGGCACTTTTGGGATTCAGAGGCCCAATTTCATCTCTATGTACAGTGCACGAGTGGCCCAGTGTACCATGAATTCACTCCTTTTTTTTTCCTACCAATTTTCAAATTGGTAGAACTTCCACAAAAATTACCCTAAATAGATGAGATGAGATTCGATAATGATACAATGACAATGATCACAATGTCAATTATCTTACTAATCAAAATTATCATTATCCGTGTTCCCTGTTATCTACTCTACAATCTTAATACGTTAGCGGCTACAAAATTTTTGTTTTTTCTCCTATGCACCATAACTTACGGTGCAACTAGTTTCTCTCTCTCTCTATATATATATATATATATAAAACCAATTCCTATGAGAGCGTCACACAGACACTTCCATTGGGGTAGCAAGAAGTTAATAGCGTTTTCTTTTATTGGATTAATAGTTGATGAGCATACAAAGATGGGAATTTTCAAACTGCTATATTATTTGATCTCTCTGACTCACTTTTAAGTAGTCGAATTTTGACATATCTCTAGATATGCAGTTTTGTAGTTGGATTGCCAAATGACCTAAACTTCATCTATATCGGATGATCATAGCCATTGAATCAAGGGCAAGAAAAACTGAAGAGAGAAACCAAATTGCTGTAATCATCAATGCCCGTACGTCATGAGACGGTCAAGTTCAAGGTCTCTACTTAACAACAAATTGAGTCTGGTCAGCAGAGGTAGTCAACAATTGAGTCTATGGCCTAACCAACCTCCTTTCATTAGTAGAATAGATGGTATAAAGTAGTAACAATGATTTTTTTATCATTACTTCTGATCTTAGTTCTAGAAGTTCATTGAAAATTATTTTCTTCCATCTTTTGTTTGAAGCTCTTGAACGGTAATCGCTCTCAATTATTCAAGGCTTTCCAAATGGCAGTCTTATGGAAGAAAATCCTATCTTCAATTACAATTTGGCAAAATCAAATCATATCGTTTTGTTTTATCCAAAAACTATCTATTGGAATGTTCACACATAACTAGGAGATGGTTATTGTAAATATCAAGAAAGGCAAGCGACTATTTGTAATTGCCAAAAAAGTGCAGAGGTTTGTTTATCTGTAATCTCCCCCTGTGAGAAAATGACAACTCTAATCCAGAATGCTCCCATACTTCTTATATCCTTTTATTATCTCTTCTTATGATTTCTTCATAGCTATCACAAAGAAAGTTGTCTTCTTTCACAAGGATAACATCTTACTTTGTCTTATTTCACAAGGATAACATCTTTCTCTCTTCAAACTAAGACTCTTGTCCTTAAAAAGAACTTGCATGCAGCTTCAACTTCAATCCTTTGTGTCTCCTTTTTCAACATTTTCTGTTGGGTGGGCTCAATGAGAAGGACATTCCACCAATAGTGTTATCTTTGTGGAAAATAAGAAAACCAATAATACTTTTGATTTTTTTTTTAGCTTGTACACCTAGCTAAAGTTGAGTAACTTCAACAATTTATCCATGTGTGTTGCCCGTTATTATCTACAACAGTGCAAGAGTAGATGGAGCCTACTTTCATCCATACACGCATGTACTCATCAACTTTGGTTTGGGGGTTTTTTATAGCCAATTGTCCACCTAGAACCAACTCTCCTTTTGTTGTCCTCTTTGCAATGGAAAGAAAAAAAATCAATTGAACATGCTTTGTTTCACTATGATGCCAAGAGCAATTTGGTTTAGCTCTTGCTTTGGGTTTTTATCTCATAATAACCCAAATGATAGAATTGTTGAATTGCGGAAGGAGGTTTTCTCATTCTGGTCGATTTACTCTCTTAATAATCTTCGGCCTAAAACATCGGTTCTAACACTTTTGTGGGTCTAAA
The DNA here is from genome assembly GCA_029852735.1 of Persea americana. Lineage (NCBI taxonomy): Eukaryota > Viridiplantae > Streptophyta > Magnoliopsida > Laurales > Lauraceae > Persea > Persea americana. The sequence goes on along the minus strand of CM056816.1, from coordinate 59,565,227 downwards.
ACATCAGTTCTATGACTTTGGTGGGCTATATGGAACACTAGAAATCAATTTTTCTTTAAGGGTGTCAAGATAAATCCTATCAAAGTGATGTTAAATGCCCAAAATATAAGAATCCCTCCTAACATTGTTAAAGATGGATTGAGGTGTGGTGTTATTGCTTTCGACCCATGTCTTTGGCTAATGGTTAAAAAGAAGTATTGATTGTCTTTCAAACGCTGCTTTCAAAAAGTCTGATAATAAATCCGCTTTCAATTTTGTGATGTTGCGTAGTGGGTCTATGCTCGGTGCAAGTGCCTTCAAAGAATTAATATTATTTTCTTTCAAAGAAGCAGAAGTAAAAGCGATTCCCCTTGCAATAAATAAGACTAAGAATAAAGGGTTTTCTAGGGTTCATGTATTAATTTGTACATTCATGTATTGTGAATGCCATTAATGGAGACTATGACCGAGCTTTTTTTTTTTTTCTAACCCTCTAGAGAGGGGCCCCTCAGGGGAGGGGAGCCAACCTCATGTAAGCTTAGGGCCCCTCTAGTGAGGTATCACAGCTTCAAGTGAGGAAATGTGCCATAAGCCAGGACAGGCAAGTAAGAATCGGTGCCTCTTACGACCAGGGTAAGAGGCCATTCTTGACTATGACTAAGCTATTAACTTATTAGCTAGCATCACAATTTAAATTAAGCTAATCACCAAAATTAAGAAGTTAAACACACTATTAAGGTTGGGGGTCTTACAATAACTTATTCTTATTATCTCTATCATGATATTGCTTATCGATTAAGTTTGAATGAGATTGCAGACATCCATATATAATCTATTTGTATTTTAATCATTTATTTGAAGTTTAATACCTTCATTTCATTATCTTAATTATCCACCATAACATTGCCTGCATGTCTTTACTTCTGTTCAACATCAAAAAACGTTTACCATATAAATTAGTAGTGTCAACATTTTTCTCCACTTCTTTTCTACATCCAAACGACCTCTTTAGTAACAAAGAAATTATCAATCTATAGAAAAATGTAGATTAGAATTTACTCCAACTTATTCAGGTAAGATCTACTTGAATCTTAAATTATTTAGTCATAGAAGGTTATGGAGATATAGTGCCATAACCATTACATATAATAATTAAGTATTTGAATTAGATCATCACAATCTACAAAACTAAGTTGCAGAGCCAAACAACAGCCTAATTATGAATGCTTGCGATATTTAAGAGATTGATCGATCACTCTAGTGATTTTTAATAGCCTCGAAGCCCAAGTTTGTACTCTAGCATTGGCTAATTACAAGCAAATAAAAGGTTAATGGTATAGTGGAAGGTGCTCTCTATTGTAATATTCCAAGGTTATAAGTTCAATTTACATTACCAATTAAAAAAACAGGTTTGTTACCATTGGTGTAAAGCTAAATTGAGCTTATGGGTGAGAAAAGGATGAGACCAGTGGGGCCCACCACTGTTCCTCCTGCTGATGATGAATTCCATGGTTGGTCAAAGTGATAATAATTGGGCCCACCACCAATCACTTAAATACAAGATCGACTACCATGATGAGAAGTATGCCCTAGGTATTGAATGGACTCGGTTGACAAAAAGAAATGAGATATTGAGATGACAAACTGACTTCTCACGAGACACATAGCGAAAAGGTAGTCAAAGTAGGAATTATTGGCTATGACCCGCAATTGAACACAAGAAATGATGCAATTTCCATTCACACATCAGAGTTCTGACTTCCAATGTTTCAATTAAAGATTGAGAACTAATCAACAACCAACAGCTCACTCCAAATAATGCCTCTGATAAATATTCTTTGATCAGTCAAACACTCAAACTACCCATAATTTGAGGAATTTAATGTGGGCCCCACTGTCTGCTGCATACAAGGACTTTGATCTGGTGGCCCCACACGTATTTGCAGAGGAATTGGGTGAGATTCTAAGTATGAGAAAAAAAAAATAAAAAAAAACCCTGTTGTAGCTTGAATGAGATTCTTCCCAGGGCAACTGCCAACATCTTATTTGGCAAGCCATTCATCATTTGGACCCACAGTAACTTGCCTTGGCCAATATAATCAATGAGCAGTGGGCCATGGATGGGCTGCACCCCACCTGTGAACTTTCAAGACTTGAACCCTTTTAAAGTGAAGAATGAAATTACCATCCAATTGAATTTGCATGCATATGGTATTGTCAATAGAGCAGATATAATAACCTATGATAATTTTACCAAAAAAAAAACCTATGATAAGATGACAGGACTGTTATTTTATTTATAATTGAAAACGTAGTTGTCACTGCATGGAGCCGAACAAAATGATTCTTAGTACATGTTTGATTGAGAGCATTTTTCATTTAGGAGAAGTCCTATTGACATACATACAGTGATGGTCTCTTATAATTGTTTATTTCCTATTTAATTAGGTTTAGATGTTGAGAATTTACTAAAATTGATCAAACGAAAAGTCACCTTTGACTATAAACCAGGTCTATTTGGTTGCAAACATTGAGAGATATACTGTGTGGGGCACTTGGAGAATTCATAATGCCTGTCTTGGATTGAAAGCCGACTTTCAATGGGCTTAGGATTTGCTTCGATTTGAACCTTGATCAAACTTGGGCCTTTAATGGACCGGGGCTGGCTCCAATATTCCTTTTTTTTTTTTATGGACTTCAACCTTCGATCAAGGGTCAGTATTGAACATGGATGGCTCAATTTGGTGCTCATTTGTTATACATGGATCTGTCCCACTGACTGTTCGGTCCACAAAAAAAAATAGAGGAGAAGAGGATAGGAGATTGAAATATGGGTGGGGGATGATGGTTTGGTCTCCATCCTCTTGTCACCAACACCACATCTGACTTTGACCCTTTTTAATTATTTCATCAAAACCGAAATATTCAAGACAAAAAAGAGCAAGAGACGTGGACGGGTCACCCTACAGAATTACCATTCCTCTTTGGATCTGCACAATTTTTCAACGGACGGATGGAAGCCACGCCTCCACTCGGCTCATCGGCTTGGCCTGGCTAACCAAAGCCGGATTTGGTTGACATTTTTTTCATGGGTTAAAAGTAGTTAACACTTGAGAGAAAACCTTGGGACTGAAGCACATGGAGAAAGGCCATGCCATGGGAATATGTAACACATGCCACGAACTCTATTGTTGGGCTTATATAAAGATAATGTTGATAGTTCAAGATGAATATTATGAATCTCATCTGGTACACTTGAGAAAACTTTGGGGTTGAAGCACATGGAGAAAGACTATGACATGGAAATGCATAGAAAGACTATGACATGGAAATGCATAACACATGCCACAAACTCTATCATGGAGGGGCTCATATAAAAATAATCTGGATCGTTCAAGATGAATATCATGAATCTTATCTCATATACTGATATATATAAATAAATAAATAAATAAATATATAGAGCAAGGCTCTCCTAATCTCAAGCTTATGATAAAATTTTGCAAGCTCCATGCTTGTGGGGTCCATCTTTGGTTCATTCAAATGAACCAAACACATGACTCCCCTAAATTTCACATGTCCGCCAACTTTCGGTTAGATCCAAGTTATCTAAACCGTTGGATCGACTATGTATCGATTCAAACGGACCGTTGACCATTAAACTTTTGGGCCCATATGGAGATGATAGAAATCACGGTTGTAGCTAATTTTTTGCAGAGAGAAGGATTCCACGGAGCCCTTAAAATCCCCCATCCCCATGTGGGTCCCCAGGTGGGCCCCACAACATACTTGAGCTTACCTTATCCTAAGCTTAAGTTTATGAGAGCTAGCCCCATATATATATATATATATATATCCATATATATTCCAAGATTTCAGTTCAGCCGAGTCCAGCCGAGTTGAGCTGAAGTGGGATGCTTTGAAAAATGGTGAGTGGCGCACTGAAGACCCACCTTCGCACTCAAGATCTGGACTGGTCAGAGGAACGAAAAAAAAGGAGGAAGAATGGTCACAGTACTTGGACCGCACTCGTGCCCATACCACCGTAGGCATGTCCACCCCCACACAATCTAGGCAGTTCAAATCTCAATCCTCTATGTCATATATAATTTGCTAAGTGCAGATGAGGCATGCATCAATAATCCTTAGCATAAACACAAATTATTATAACCACCATCAATTTAAACAGTGAAAATAACTGTGATTAGAGTTAAAAAATTGGGGTCAATGCCCATATAATGTGGGTGTGTGTGAATGGGTTTAATCAATTGCCAATCCACTCGTAACTCAGTCAGCAGTGAGGCACTCTCCTTCCATAAATATAAACAATTACAGTTGAATCTCCGCAGCTGTAGCGCTTGTAATGAGAGATTTGTGTGAATGTGTGGGTTTGTAGGTATTTACCAAAGGGGAAAAACGAAAAAGAGTTTGGTCAAGTAAAGCTGGGCTCAATACCTCAACAAGTAAGTGGTCAAGTTGGTGCTGATGTCGGTCTGGTCTGGCCCACAATTTTTGACCAGATCTATGATTATGAATGTGCTAAAACAAATACAAATACCAGCAGCATGCGTGTGAACCTATGAAATGTATACTTTGATGATCTTCCCTGCACATCATTTCTATATATGTTGGCCCCAACTAGGCTGATGTCAACAACACACCTCGGCCAATTTTAACTATTCAATCAAATACTACCCTTCTGAACAGTCTGACCAATAAATATCACTATCATCAAATTATTAGTTCCTATTTGAAGAACCTCATCTGTCCTAATTATTCAATTTAATAGAATTTGTAGTATTAATCACTTTATTTTTTACATGTAATCAACCCAATTGATATCTTAATGGTTTCATATGCAAAAAGGAAGGCCTTCAATTGTCAGCATGTGAGTGACCCATATCAATTTGGTTGAAAATCCAGCCGACCTTATCAGTGATTGAGGTCAATGCATCTGATAACATCCATGGGATGTTATTGGAAGTTTAAAAATAAAAGGGAGAATTTCAAAAAAATCCTTAAGTTTCGGCCTTATTTCAAAAAAGGACACAAGTTTCAAAACTTTTCAAATTAGTTCCTAAGTTTTTCAGGAAATTTTCAATTAAGGAGATCCATCTATTTAAAGTTATTTTTCAGCAACTTTTTTCCTTTTTTTCTTTAAACACCCAAATTATCCTTCATTGCAATAAAACCCTTATTCACTTCCTCTGTATTCTCCTCATTTCCCTCGCAGGTGTCCTTACGGTGATAAAGGACACCCAGTATTCCCACAGCGATTGGCTGCATGTAGTGACTACTGAAACCATGTTATGGCTTTAAATGAATGCTAATTTGAGTATTTTCAAAATATTGAGGGAAAAAGTCACCAGAAAATACCTTTAAATGACCGGATGTCCTTAATTGAAAATTTACTGGATTAGGGACTAATTTGAAAAGTTTCAAAACTTATGTCCTTTTTTTAAATAAGGCAAAAATTTAAGGCCATATTTGAGATTTTCCCAAAATAAAACAAGAGCTTTCATCTACATAATCAGTTTGTGAGACCAAGAGAAGATTTGCAAATTTTACCCAACAGATGTCCACCAAATATAAGTTCAGGCCCTAACGAGGAAAAGCAACCGGCCAAAAAAGACACAGACAAAAACAACAAATTTAAATATGATAAAATACCGAGAATATGACCCAAGCTACACAGAAATCGGAAATAGTTTTTATGTAGCCGATTCAAACATAGATAGATGGGCAAGACTTCCACAACCCCAAATCAGTGAATATAGGTGTGGATGCTTACTGCATCCTCTAACTTCTTGACAATTAATAAGCCGGTGTTCAAAACCATGAACGTGAGAGGTGCAACCAATATTAGAAGCGATCAATACGTTCAATATCTTGTCTAGACTTTTGACAAGGAAAATTTCAAATAAGGCCATAAATTTTTACCTTATATAAAAAAAATATAAATTTGAAAACTTTTCATATTAGTCCATAAGTTTTATAGTAAATTTAAATTACAGAAATCTAGCCATTTAAAGATATTATATGACGACTTTTTTCCCCAATCTTTTAAAATACCATAATTACTCTTCATTCAAAGCCATGACATGGTACCGACAGCCACTGTATAAAATCAATCGCTGTGGGGACAGTAGCTGTCCATAATTACTATGAGGATTAAGGAGAATATAGAGGAAATGAATAAGAGTTTTATTTTAACGAAGGGTAATTTGGGTATTTTAAAAAATCTACAGAAAAAATTACCAAAAATAGCTTTAAATAGACAAATGTCCTTAATTGAGAACTTCTGGAAAGACTTCAAGACTAATTCAGAGAGTCCAAAAACTTGCATCATTTTTTGAATAAGGTAAAAACTTAAAAACCTTTTTCTCATATATATATATATATATATATGAAGGTGGGGCCCACATGAAGTTGACTAGGAGCCTAATGTTCAGACTTCTAAGGAGCGGACCCCAGAAGGCCAAAACCCACTTTCATTAACCTTCCGCCTCCTCGACATTCAAAGTTTCAACAACGAAAGAAATCGCAATAAAAAACAATCGCAATAAGAAGAAACTGCGAAACAGGAATTTCATAAATTTTCTTCTCTATCTCGCTATCAAACCACGTCTGTTTCTTATGGGGACATTCTTCGTCGCCTCTCCATCTCCTTTGACCGAGATATTATAGAGAGAGGGAAGGGAAAAACAAAGAGCGCGCGCGCGAGAGCTCCACAAACGCTGCTCCCGAGATCCCTTCCCGTGCTCCATCTCCTCCCCAGATTTCGATCGAGCATCAGAGAAATACACACGATCTCCTTCTCCACCTCTTCTTCTCTCGCTCTTTCCTTTTGTTTTGGTGTTCCGTAGGTGCACGGAAGAGCCATGAAGACCTCTCTGAGGAAGCTCCGAGGGTTCGCTCTCCACAAGAACGAATCGAAGGAGAAGAGGGATTTCCAGCCCACGGCACAGTTAGATGAACTCACTCAGGCGGCGCAGGTAGGTCTCTTACTCCATTTCTTGGGTTTTCTCTTCTTTCTCTTTGGTTCCTCGACCGATCTTTTGAATTCTGACTGATCTCGTGATGTCTGTTCGGTTCTCACTTGCCTTGTTTTTTTCGGCTTGATTTGATTTGGTTTGGTGCCGCACGCGTTGAAATTTAGGGTAGAGATGAGATCTTGCATGGATTTAGGGGTTTAATGTTGCATTGGTGAGATTTAGGTCTCAGTTGCAAGAACTGCGATTATTTGGGAGTGAGATTGGAGAAGTTTGTAGACAAATCTTTGTTGATTGTAACATTCGCTGTTGATCGCAAGCAGATTTAGGGTTTTAGGGTGGCATTGGCTGGTTTTAGGTCTTAGGTGTAAGAACTGATGATTTGGAAGTACGACTGGAGAAGTTTGTAAGCGTATCTCATGTTGATTGTTATCTATGTGGTTTGTGTGCTTCGTTGGTGCCTTTTTTTTTTTTTTTTTTGGGTTTTAAATCGAATTCTCTTTTGGAGATGTACAGGTATGATCACATACAGATTTAGGCTTAGTGTAGCATTGGTTGGTTTTAGGTATCAGGTAGAGAAACTGATTATTTGGGAATGAAACTTGAAAAGTTTGTCACCATATATATATATATATATGTTGATTGCAGTATCTGTGATTCTTCACCATATATATATATATATGCGTCGTTTGTTTTTATTAATCAAACTGACCATTAAAAAAAATGAGCTTTTTACAATTGAATTCCCTTTTGGAGCGAGGCATGATGTTTGGGTCTTTATCTCAATAATCAGAGTGATGCACTTGGATTGGTGTGAACTGGGAGTGGAGTTGTCTACTCTACTGTAGTCATATTTGATCAGTTGTGCGTGTTTCTTCGTTGCAATGTTATCATTGCTGCCCCCATTGCTCAAAATTGTGCATGATTTTCTTCCCAATGTATGCTTGATGTGAGAAATATAATGGCGGAGCCACTTTTCATAAGGTTATCACGGCACAAGGCCAATCAAGGTGTTGAGGCTAGTTGAAAACCCGGATGCTGGGTGCAAGGTGAGGCATGTGCCTAATTTGGGTGGGCACATTTTTAAGTTAAAAGGGAATATAGCTTAGGCAATTAATGTAAGCTAAAATTCTTATAAAGATAGAACTATACTCAGTGTATGCACAAGGTTTCTTTTTTGGATCAGTAATTGTTTGCACATGTTAAAACATAAAAACGTCAAACAAGCATGCATCAAAACTAATGAAAACTTAACTATAGAGGGGCATTGGCTACAGTGTATTGGCTTCTTCTTCTTCTTCCAAGAGGCGCTGAAGGGAATGGGTTAGATGACACTTTTTATGTTTTTATTTTTATATTTTAAATCGTAGTTCTATTTCCTAAACTGCCCTTTAAGAGATTTGGAAATATCTTAAATACCAAGTTTCATTTCATTATCTAGAGTCTAATTGTTATTTGTTAGGATGTCATTGAGGACATCAATTATGCAAATCCACCATTATATATGAAGGCACGACTGTGTGTATCAATCACCTGGGCCCATAGGGCTGCATGCCTAATTACAGGATGTACACCGACAAGGTTTTGAAGGTGCTACAGCTTGTGCGCTTACTATTTTCTGTCATCAATGGGCTGTTGCTTTATTAGCATGGCTTTTTAGAAGGCTAGAGCTTAGAAACTTAATTTCCATACACATGTATTGTCTTGTTCAGATGGGTCACCTTTATATGTGGCCCCATAATTTCCAATAACTAACTCATTAAGTTCCTTACTGACATTGGCTCTCAATATCATCATCATGAAAGCCTTGTCCCAAATATGTTGGGGTTAGCTACATGAATTTTGATTCTCCATTCCGATCTATCTTGAGCCAAATCCTCAGATATTGGCTCTCAATATATTAATGTTTTTTTTTTTTTTTTTTTTTTTCTATTCTTTTTAACAAGGACATCCAAATGCCTTGTGACTGGACCTTTTTCTACGAAAGCACATTGCGTGACTGTTTTGCTTGCTTTTGAGCATAAAATTCCTGTGACCAATTTCTTGCCCCTAGATTAGATTTTGGCTTTGTCATAGGGTGGTGGAAATCATGAATCAAAATAGTGGCTGCTACGCTATTCTTCACCGCTACACTAAATGGCATTTAGTGCCGCTCACATTCATAGCGGCCGCTATACCCGCTATGGGGCTGCTATGGAGTGAGACAAATTCCTACTTTCCAAAAAAATTTAAAATACATAATAAGATTTATTTCTTTTCTTTTTCTCTCCAAATAACATTTCTACGCAACTTTTCTACCCCTTTTATGTTTTAAAGAATACAAAAAATAACATGATTTTGCCGAACTACAGTTGATATAGAGAGTTCTTCTCAAGGGTTATTCTGTAGGTACATCCTATTAGACACTCCCTTTGGTAGATGTATTTTGTTCTCGAGGTTCTCTTTAAGTCTTAAGTCTCGACTTTATGACAGCTTTTTTATTTTTTTATTTTTTTTATTTTTTTTATTTTTTTATGAGCCTTTCATTAGTTTCTAAGTTAGCATAACTAAGCAACATGAATACATGTGAAAAAAATGATTATTACTATTATTTTCTATTTATACCATGATATATGACCTCATACAATGAGGGGACTGCTATGCCCCCCTTTTCTTAGTTACTTTTACAAAAAAAAAAAAAAAAGAAAAAAAAGAAAAAAAACCACATTTTCTCTTATTTTCCAATATGCTAGATTTTCTACGATTTTTTCAAATCGCGCTGCTACGCCGCTATGTACCGTTTTTAATCCTTGGTAGAAATGCAACCTGTGACTTGTTAAGCACCTATAGGAATTCTCTGTGGGGTTTCTTTTCTACTTTTATTTATTTTTTCTTATAAAATGAATCTATATTAAAATTATCTTGTTTGCCTTGTAGTAGATAGAGTGGGTATTCCTGATATAGATGAATATATCATCAACCCTAATTACTGCTTTTTTTTTTTTTAAATAACAAACTTCCATTAAACTTTAAAAAAAAATGCAAAATGGCCAACACACTGATAGACCTGTGGTGTTTGTGCCTCCCATTTATAGGGTGCACTGGGATCAGTGTTGGGTTGTTAGTAGTAGTCTCACAGACTTACCACTCACCGATCGTAGCAAGAGAATAAAAAAAGACTAAAATGAAAGCTCTCATTACTCGTAGAGAGGATCAAAAGCATGAACATCACATACAACTCGAAAAATTAATTCATGTGAAATAAGAAAAAGCTTTCCTTATCAACTCATATTTTAGTAAAGTGTCAGCCGCTCAGCCTCTTCATTCGGCCCTTGTGGAATGTGGTGAAATGTAGCATTAGACATTTGCCAAGTCTTTGTTATCCTTGTTAATTTAGAAGAAATGCTATGGACCTTGAACCACTAAAATGGGTCTCTGGAAATGTGACCTTGGTAGATGGAGGCCTTCTTTTCTTGCTACAGATTTATCTCTATTCGAATCTTAGAAAACTAGCTGGCCTGGAAAGGTCAACACATGGTGATCATTCCTTATGATGCCTCATTCCCGACATGCTTGGGTTTCCTTAATAGGAGTTACCCTTTCTATTTAGGCATGTGTGGGTTTCCTTAGGAGTTACCATCTCCATTTAGGCATTTGTATATACTGCACATAAGGGCAACACATTTCATCCTTCCGAGGAAAATTAGTTAAAAACTGTTGCTTTTCCTTGAGGATCTCATGCCACACCGAATGAAACGCTGCGGAGTTTACTTTCCTCTTCATGCAAAATCATGATCTTAATTTAAATAATCCCAACGGAGGTTTCACGAGAGGCTTCTTGCAGGAGATTGTCACCAGAGGCCCATTTAATAAATCCAAACATTTTCTCCATATGCCTGATGTTGATACACCCAAGAATGTCTTTACTTGTAGGGGCCAAGCAATTGGTGTAGGACTTGATTTTCAACATCACATATCTCCATGATGATCCTTTACCATAAAAAATCCTTCTATTCCGTTCCCCCAAAAATTTGCCCCTGTTTTTGAATGGGTGTAAACCATGGTTCAAAATTGCAGTCGACTTCGAAAAGCAATTTGATGCAGCATCTTGTTGTAGTTTGTGGTCAGCACGGTTCGACACGGAGCTTTTTTTTTTACCCCAAAAGTTTTCTGAATAAATATCCAAAAAATTCAGAATATTGTATAATTCTAGAAAGCAAGGTTGGTGTTGTTTTTTTTTTTTTCCTTCTTCTCATTAGTAACTACTATAAAGCAAATATCAGTCCCCCTTAAGAAATGGCATATTGTATCGCTGTCTTATCCATGGATGAAAATATCGGCTGATACTGGTATGTGCCGGCTGATAACCATACCCATATTTTAATGAGTATCTATCTTGGTATTGGGCTGGCAAAATATTCCCAATTTATCAGTCGTCTTGCAACAATTTAAATCCTGTACTGATCCTTTTGGAGAATTTCTTTCTCTATTTACACAATTCAATTGGTTTTGTTTTGCAGGACATGCTAGACATGAGAAATTGCTATGATAGCTTACTCTCCGCGGCGGCTGCCACTACGAATAGTGCATATGGTACATTCATTAACATTGTCTTCATAGGGGTTGCTGATTTCTTCAGCATTGATGGGCATTCTTCTCTTAGATATTGGATCATCCAGTAGCATATAAGTGTTTTTGACCAGTATGCAATGCTATGAAGGCTTAGTGGTGTAAGAATTATCCATCTCTAGTAACTCACAGATCATCAGGCGGAGTCAAAATATGTTTGTGGAGGTTGTATTGGTTAGAATAGAAAACAAATATGTATCAGTGATACCACTGGTATTTACCCCATGTCGGCATATATATTTTTTTAGTCTAAAGAAATACAAAAAATTAAAAATATTAAAAAAGATGTCAAAATTTCAAGATGTTTATTGTCATCATTACATGGGCTTATGCTGTGGCAGGCCTAGGAAATTTTCCTGAGGGCGCTGGTATGTAAATTTTTTTTTTTTGAGGGGTCATGTGCAAAAGTATATTAGAATAACTGAAGAAGTTTTGTTTGTGTGTACCATTCAAAAAAAAAAAGTTTTGTTTATGTGTAAAAAAATATTTTTTAGTGCGCGTGCTCGCATGCGTGTGTCGCTCATTGAAACACATTACCACAAATTTATCAAAATCCATGAAGATTTGAGATATGAAACTAAATTTCTTGATGGTTATCAATAGTATGAGAATATTGAATGGTAATAATCATGAATTGGGAGCCCACAAAAGTGCAGAAATTAGACCGATTGGTTGGGACTTTTCCACAAATTACTCAAAATCTAAGAAGATTTAAGATAATCAGTGTCAACTGTCAAGATCTTTGAGTTTATTAGTTTAGCAAGCAAATTGAATGGTTTGGATTACAATTATGGGAATGAAAAAAAATAAGGGTGGTTGATGGGGCCTATGGGATTGCAATCACTGTATAAGACTGTAATAGTACTAGTGCCGTTTGCCAGAGGAGGTGTGAGTGATTTTCACACTTGTTTTAGGTGTGAAAATTTTGGTGTGTAAATGGACTTATTTACACCATTTTCACGCCTCTTTTACACAGCACAAACGGAGACATGATGATGTGTGACCATTAGGCATGTGAATCATTTACATATATATGTGACTACAAATAAATGCCCCTTAAAAGTTTTAAATTTATGTGATATAGATAACACTAATTAGTTAGCGGATGACTGTAACAAATGTGTATGATTTTAGGGAGTTTCCGTGAGGGCTTCACGTTCTGTTTTTCGGATTTTCGTTTGGGCATGTGTTTTCCTTGCCTTGGGCATCTGTATACTTTTCATATATACAGTTAGTCATTAAAAATGCTAATGGGTTTGTAGGTTAAAGACTTTTATGTAGATATTTATAAGCATAACTATGTACTTCATAACGATTACTTTTATTTTTAATAAAATGGCAAAAGGGAAATATGAAGATTTTGAGAAATAAGTAAGAAGTAAACCCCAAATTTACTTATGCAAGATTAACATGCATGGACTGTTACAATAATTCATAAATCTCAGTTATGTATATAAGAAGCAAACCAATTTTATAAGAAATTGACCCAAATATAGAACAAACGTGAAAACAGTGAGATAGATAAAAGTAGCCCCCAATTTTACCAAATTGTGCAACATGGAGGAAATTATCCTAAAAGTTGTTTTTTTTTTCCTCTAGCAATGAACCAAATCATCTCATGTGTTTTTGGTTTGAGATGAAAAAGGTTTTATTGTAGAAGTTTAGGGTTTCTTTTTTCTTTTCTTTTCTTTACTCTAACAAAGCCCGACACATTTCTCTAATATATTTAGGATGGTTTTAAGTAGGAATAAGTGGCACGCTCAATATTCACCCTGTCTGATCTTTAATTTCTTAGTTCTTCCATCAAAGGTGGTTTTGATATTCCAAAATCAGTGTAAAAAGATCATAGAATACCTTCAAAATCTTCTCACAACAAGAAATTGACTTAACACTTATTTTGGCCTTTTCCCCATATTACTAAGGCCGGGGGTTGGCCAATGGGTGACTCTACTTGGCTGGTTCGACCCAGACTTTCACGCAGTGCGGATGGGGAAGAATAGCCAACGCTCAACGGGCTATTCTCTAAGCCAAAAGGCTTAGGGATGGGGATCCATGGGATCCAAAACATCTTGGTCTCACACCATGGACAAGAGAAAAACTCAAGGAGAAATTTTACTAATCACTGAACTTATCGGATGAGAGGAATTACATCTCTGTTTAAAGACTTTAACCCTGATCTATTCTAGGAAACAATTCTAATTAAAATAAACTCTAGATCAAATAATGTTAAAAAAAAAAAAAAACTCTTGATCAAATAAGGTAAAACTTTCTAATTAACCTCATAACTATCCCTAAAATTTAGCTACTACTAGAAAATAGGAAATATAGACTTGGATGACAATCTGCTGGGAAGATGTGGAAATCTTTTTTAATTGGCTTTAGTGGTCTTGGTCCCCATGGGCTGGCCCATGGTGGATCTGGCCTGCATCAGACTTGGCTGGTTTTTAGAAACAATTTATGCTCTTGGTCATGCTCTGGAATTGATCCATTAATTTCGAAGTTCCTGATGTTTGATGCACAAATTTAGGATAAAATAGCTTAAAACAGGTTTTTTCTAACTATTTGCTTAGTTGGAAAATTGGGACCTCCAAAGAATGGGAACCACGTCTTACAGATAGCTTGTCACCCATGTCCCACTGCTGTGTATTATTGAACCAGTGTATACACATAGAAGACAGGTCCATGTCTGCAGAATGGTGTGTACTGTGAAGTTTTTGTAAGGCAGAATCACATGTATTTCCTGCATACATGCATAGGATGCATTTCAGTTAGCGAACTTGTTTAAGTTCCTGCTGGTTTTGATGGATTTGGGTTTAACTATGAACAAGACCACATTTGAGTTTACTACTAGTTCACCTGTATGAATAAATCATATATCACCGCTGTTAGCATCTTTTTTGTTTCACTGAATCTCCTCACTTGTATGTATAATCTTGCAGAGTTCTCAGAGTCACTGCGGGAGATGGGTGATTGTCTCCTTCAGAGAACTGCATTAAGCGAAGATGAAGAAAGTGGTAAGTGGATTGTGTTTTTTTTTTTTTTCTTTCTTTTTTGTAAACGTATGGTGGAATTCACTTCTAACAAGTATGGTTTTGAAAGTCAGCTCTGGTTTGAGTTGTCTCATCCCTAGAGTCTCTTTTTAACCATTCCCATAGAAAAGGCCGTACGTATGCATCATTTTCCCCATTTTCCTGTTGGATGAAGAAGCTATGGGAGGTTTTTGGAACCACATTTTATGGAAGATTTTTCCTTTTATGTGGCTATTCCTAGGATGCAAAGCCTGTCCTAAATGCAGGTTCAAGTCGGGTGTTTTTGGGTTTGGGTTGGAATTGGGCCTGAATCTATGATTCTGATTTGAAGTCATCTTGGGTTGAAATTGGGTTTGGGTTGGGGTTGAACTGTTACTTTTAGAATGTAATATAAACTAGGGGTGTAACTTGGGTCAAGTTGGGTACTATTAGTGTGTTGAGTGTAATTGAGGTTGGCTTTGTTTGGGCTCAGTTGAATTGAGGTTGGCCCAAAATCTGACTGAATTCACCTGAATTGCAGCCCTTTTTATACCCACATAAAATTCCATCAGCTTCGAAGTTTTGCTTTGGATAGCAATGTGCTTGTTGCTTATTGGATTGAGGGAGAAAAGGTGGGAGACATGATTTTGGTTTTTGTAGCCAAACTTTCTAATTTCCTCTTTTTTCGTCCTCTGGTTTTCCATTCCTTCTTTTACCTATATTTTCATTATGTTTCTATTGTGTATCTGTGCCTTTTTCCTTGAACATTTTAATGCTATTTATTCCTTTTCTTTTTACTTTTGTACAAGGTGTTTCTCATTATTTAGTCATGCTTTCCATTTTGCTTACATAGGATGGTTGCTTTTAAATTTTGTTTCTCTCTTTTTTTTTTTTTTTTTTTAAAATTAAAAAGAAGATACTTATCCTATTTGGTGGGAAGAGTTGGGTTTTAGGTCAGCCGATTTTACTTGACCAAACTGTTATTATTATTTATGGTATTTAAAAGTTCATTAATCCTTTTGGTGATTGTTTGCTTGTATTCAGTATTCTGATAGAAGAATAGTGAATCTGAAGGTTGAACCAAGCAGTCCCTTTATTAATATATTCTTGCTTGCTCTACTTGTGGAGGTGTTTCACCTTATAAGGATACTGGTTGTAGCTCTGTTGGTTTGTGTGTGTGTGGGTTTGTGAGTATTTACCAGAGCAAAATAATAAAAAAATGATGTCAGGAATTGTTTGTACATCTAGAGGATTCTGCTCTGTGGATTTCTGTTTCCATGGTTGAGAGGAATGTTACAGTCATACACTTCCACTAGGAAATTGAATTCTCTGTATTGTTGAAAATCAGTTCATGTTTTCCTTTACTGCAAGGAAATTGTTTCACGCCAAAAAACAAAACTGTGGGGTGCATGGAAAATCACCGTTTTCCTTTCTATTGCAGAATCTTCTTGTCGCACAAGCGCTCCCTCACTGTTTCTGCTGCCACTGATGTCATTGCTAATAGTGTTACATTCTAACGGTATTTAATAGTATGCAGGTAGAGTTTTGTTAATGTTGGGGAAAGTGCAGTTTGAACTCCAGAAACTTGTTGATAGCTATGTGAGTCTCTATAAATTGTGGTCATATTCTTTCACAGTAATCATTTTTCAGACTGTGTCTTGAAATAATCATGGTGATGACTATTAATGTTCATGTTTCAGCGCTCTCATATTGTCCAGACGATATCAACCCCGTCAGAGTCTCTTCTTAATGAACTTAGGACAGTGGAGGTTTGTTCCATTTCCATTTGATTCTCTAATGTTGTTATTTTTTTTCCTGCCACATTGGGCTACTGGTATAATAGTGATTCTATAATTTAAGGACCTAGGCATTGATCTCTGGGCATATGTGTGAAACCAAGGTGCCAACACCACTCAACCGTGAAGATTGATTATTTCCTTGTCAGTGAAGATTTATTGCATAACTGATGTATTGCCCGAACTCAAGGGATGTCGAGTGGGATAGGTGATTGGTTTGCTCAATGAAGTTTGTTACTGTTAGGCTATAGGATTTGTTTGTAGTGTTTTTTTTTTTTTTTTTTTTAAAATTTTTATAATCAATATTTTAAGAACTGGACCAGTCATCTAACTGGTGAAGCTAAGGTTTGGTCAAACCAGTTCGATGTTTATTCATTCGGGTCGAATCATGATGCAAAATGCCATCAGAATTATGTAATAATTAGATTTAAACAGAAGAAATTGAGAAAATGTATTTAGAAGTAAAGAGATCATACAAAATTTTATAAGATTAATGTTTCAAATTGAAAAAAGAGCTGAAAAGTTATGATTTTACTTTTAAAAATGAAAGTTACGGCATCTTAAAATTTTAGATAGTCTGTTTGAAATTTTCTCAAAATTTACTTGGCCCTTCCTCAGAAAAAAAAAAAAAAAAAGAAGCTTTAAATGGTTCTCACAATTCAGTAATTGAACCAAATGATTCATATGGTTCAACTGAGGGTAAGCAGTTTTAATTGAACTGAATTGTTACATGTAGCAATTCTGGTTAGCGTGTTGGACTGGTTTTTAAAACAACATCTGTGGATCTTAACTATTATTAAGTCAGCTTTGGAATTTGGAATTTTGGATGCAGAAAGCATGCAATTATGCCATTGCTTTTTTGGAAACAACGCAATCAATTTCATGATCTATAGCATTCAGTGATATCATGGTGGTTATGCAGAACTGGGACTTATTTAGTTCTCTGATTGATCCTAACCATAGTCTTTTTATTGATTAAATGTCTACAATAATAACAATTTTCAACAGTTTGCCTAGAGCCCGCAGGACAGTTGGAAGGTACTCATTGTCGCCTTGAGGTTGCAGGTTCAAATCATGTTATCAGTAAAATAATAATAATAATAACAACAATCTTCAGAAATTTCACTCGCAGTTTTCTTTTTTGGAAAGCATAAGAGTTCATTTTATTTTGTTCTGTGAGTTATTCCTGTTTCCTTTGAAACTTACATTAGATTCCTTTCAAAAAAATAAAATAAAAATGAAAATTATTTTAGATCAGTGAAATGATAGTCTAAAATATGAAGTTAGAATTGCATATATAATGACAATCTAAAGATGAAACTATTTTCCAACTTTTGTAATGCACTTGTTTTATATATTGCTAATGCCTGACATCAAACTGCTGTAAATATATGCAGAAACTGCTAGTTTGAAATTTCAGGTAGCATTATTAATCTCAGCAATATTAGATGGAGAGTTACATCATTATCTTGATGTACTTTCTATTATCAGTTAGTGGTTATCCCGTACTCGGATGTCCTTTCTAGGTGAATGTGCGCATTTGAATATTTAAAATTGGGAAATTTTCAAATAAGGCCGTAAGTTTTTGCCTTATTTCAAGAAAGGACACAAGTTTTAAAACTTTTCAAACTAGTCCTAAGTTTTTTAGGAAGTTTTCAATTAAGGACATTCATCCATTTAAAGCTATTTTCCTACGACTTTTCCCCTCAAATTTTTTAAACAACCAAAATAACCCTTCATTGAAATAAAATCCTCCTTAGCTTGCTCTATATTCTTTTCATTTTCTTCACCGGCGTCCTTGCAGTGATAGAGGACAACTAGCGTCTCCACGATGATCGGTTGAATGTAGTGGTTGCCAGAACCATGTCATGGCTTTAAATAAATGGTATTTTAGGCATTTTAAAAAACTTGAGGGAAAAAGTCGTAAAAAAATACCATTAAATGGCCAGATGTCCTTAATTAATAACTTACTGTAAAACTTAGGGATTAATTTGAAAAGTTTTGAAACTTGTGTCCTTTTTTGAAATAAGGCAAAAACTTAAGGGCTTGTTTGAAAATTTCCCATTTAAAATTACTTTTGGAGTGCCATCTTTATATTTTTGTTATATGCATCCATTACTGTGCCTGTGAGCATTGAGCAATAAATCTCATTGTGTGTGTGGACTGTGGAGATAGCCTTTTCTTTTGTCTCTTTCTTGGTTTGATTAGTAAAACTCATTAAGCTGGCCTTAGTTTGTTGTTCCTTTAATTATAAAACTCATTAGGCTAACCCTGTATTGATGGGATAAGTCTTAAGATGATGATGAGCTAATTTGTAATTTTGGTAGAAATGCTGATCTACTTGATGTTAGGATATTAAGATGGTGCTATTTTAACTTGAATCTATGTACCATGTTAGGTTCTTTTAAACATTGTTTGTGCACCAACATTAGAGAATGCGCATATGTGGACAGCTTGTTTTGTGTTTATAATTTAATTAGTAAATCTTATTAAGCCTAACCTTAGTCTAGATTGGTGGGATAAGTCCTAGATGATGGTGAGCTAATTTGAAATTTTAGTAGAAATGTTGGTCTGATTGCTGTTGGGGTATGAAGACATTGGTGTTTTAACTTGAATTTATACACTGTCAAAATTTTCCCAAAATTATTTGCATCAGATTTGTTGGATAGTGTGTAGAATTTAGAATCCCTTTGAAGATTGTATAACATGTCTATTCTTATTCAATCATTGTGCTGCAAGTATAATTTAACAGTTGGTTTATTTGCTGGTTCAGGAAATGAAGCGGCAGTGCGATGAGAAAAGGTCGGAACACATTGCATTTTACTTGTTTAGTTTGCTTGCTACCTTTATTGATCTTCATTCCATTGTTTTAAATTTGAACCATAATGTGAAATCACAAAGGCTTGTAAGTCGTGAATAGTAAATAGTAAATTATAAAATTATTATATTTAATTTCTTCCAAAAGATACAGCAAAATATGTAGAAGTACATTAAAATCTAAAGGTAATATGATAAAATCATCTACCTTTTGAGTAAGTCATTATGAATACACTGAGCATGGAACAGTTCTTGGCTTTGGGTGATTGTTCAAAGGCTCCAAAGTGCATAGAAAGTTGCATAATTTGACACAAAATTTATAAATTACAAGATATAAATTATGGACATGAAAAGTATGAGAAGTACATTGTCGGCTGTTCTCATTCTCAATCATAAGCCTCAACTGTCTATTAAATCCCCTGTTCCCTTTATTATGCATATAAAATTTGAAGGAAAATCTAAAAGCTGTTATTTGAGACATGTAAAATAAGATTATCCATCCAACTCAGCTCTAAAACAAACAGACAACACCACACTCCAAAACAGCCAAGGCTTCATGAGAAAGGAACAATCAGAAAAATGAAATAAAAATCTCTGAAAGTCCTAAAAATACATGTTGACTCTTTACCTGTTTCTTTGGTTGAAACTCTGAACTTTTGACTTTTCCTCCTAAATGGAGATCTTAAATCTTTTTCAAACTCTTCAAAGAAACCCTGTTTAGGTTTCCAATGAAGGAAGAGAGTTGAAAAATCAGATCTCAATTTGATTTGCATTCTCAGTTAGTTTAACTGCATTTTTTTTTTTTTTTTACTCTCAAGATGTCTTCTATTCTCAGTAAGTGTTGTCAAAGGAGTTGCTCGGCATCTCACCTGTATGCCCAGGGATCGGTCCTTGGGTATGCCACTCTTCCCACTTGAGTGGGCCTCTTTTCCCATGTGTGTGAGCTCTCCTTCCCACTTGTGTGGGTTTCTCTTCCCATGTGGCTCTTCTTCCCATTTGTGTGGGTTTCTCTTCCCATGTGGCTCTCCTTCCCATGGTATGGACTTCCTCTTCCTATGTAAAAAAAGGTTTTGTAAAACGGGGTCAAATTTTTTTAAAGAGACTCTACAAAAGGGCTTTCGCTCATGTTGAAATTAGGGCCCTAGCCAGATTTCACTCTTAATTGAAATCAGGGCCCTAGCCAAATTTCACTCTAATAGGAAAAATAGTTCCCTAGTCAAATTTGACTATAATAGGAAATGATCCTTAGCCAAATCTCACTATGATAGGAAATAGGGCCCCACTCTAATTGGAAAGGGGACCTGACCAAATTTCACTCCAATAGGAAATGGGCTCTAGCCAGAACTTTTAATTTAATTTAATTTTTTTTTACATATAATACATATTCATATTTTTATATTCCTTCCAGAACACAACTCTGAAAAATTTCACTGAAATTCTGAATCGGCTACGGAGGCCAAACCGAATGGGGTCCGAAATGAAATTCCCAAGTATGATCCATTGTTAGTCACCAAATACAAAGTCAATCACTAAATCTTTATGGTGTGATAGTCTCCAGTTCTCATCATAATCAAGTATCTATCATTTGATGCTTTTATTTGCTTCTGTGATGATTGTTGTTGTGTGTTCAATCAGATCATCTGAAGCTTTCTCTTCTTGATCTGACTTTTACATTACAGTTTGTAGAGAATCCTCGATATTCACGTGCACACTTTCCCTGAAAAGTCTTGTCATATGAGCTTCTTATTACTCATTCACTTTTGCTTGTTCATTCTAGAATGACCAAGGGTTAGGTTCTATGGGCTGGCTGGTTGTGGGCCTTTTGGGCCCCCTTTTGTAGCTTGTAGGCCTATGATGCACTTGGGCTGTGCATCAGTTAGCCTCCAAACTGTAACATTCTGCCACTTCAGTCATTTTGCCATTCTTTTACGGGTTAGTGTTTTGGAAAAAAATAATAATAATAACATAGCAACTTCCTTTAAGTTCTCCTTTGATAAAATAAAAGGAAGTAAACAAAAATGGAAAAATGAAAATAAAAGAAATGAAAAAACAACTTAAGACCATGCATATCGTTCAAATAGATAGAATTCTCCCTTGAAATTCTCTAGTGACAAAAAAGGAAGAAAAAACTCTCTTTGAAAAAGGTAATAACTTTATCTATTGCTAATTTATATGTTTGATTTTATTTATTTATTTTATTTGTTATGTTTGATAATTGCTACCGATAAAATGAGATACATGGACAATATTTGTTTTCATGGAATGCCTTGCTGTGTGCAAGTTCTAGAAGAGATGACATTTCAATGCCAGTTTCACCCTCCTTCCATGCCATAAGATACTGATGTACCCAGCCCACACTAAGTAGCTGTCTCTATCATATCTGCTATGCATACAAGTAAATTACAATAAAATAGCAAGAGAAGCCCATAACAAAATCCTACTTCAATTGAGAGGATGGGATTATGGGAAGGATATGACTTCGATTGAATGGGACCGGGACTGTCCTTTTCTTTTTCATTTTTTCCCTTTCTTTTATAGAAAAGGGGTTGCGATTTACAGGGCTTACGTTACAACAGAAGGTGAGTTTCTCCTTGTAGAACCCTTATTTATACTATATTTTGGGCTCCATGTCGAAAGGACTAAAATGAACTCTGTTAAAAGACTGAACCTGTTCTTTTTTTTTTTTTTTGGAAAAGTGATGAAGAAAAATATTGGAAATCTATTTGGGGTCATTGTTTATGTGCTGCATGGTTTCTGCATAAGCACGTCAGCTTAAGTTGTTTCAGCTGACACACGAATTTCGGCCAAAATATGATTTCTCATCTAAAATCACTGAAAAATTGAAAACGATAAATGTGGTTTTGTTGCTGCTGGACGACTGAAAAGAAATGTTTCAGCTGTTTCAAAATTGATAACTCGGATAAAAGGGACAAATTTCTGTTGAAAAGGGATACAGTTCATGAATCACAAAATTTGGAAAAAATAAATAAAACCAATTTATGATTTACGATTTGTGATTCATTATGAAATCACATGATTTATAGTTTATCATGATCTATTAAGTGATTTGAATATTATGCTTGTGATTGAATTTGAGTTGTACGATTCAGACTGTATGATTTTGATATCTATGATTATTTCATTTATTTTTCTCTCAATGTTGGGAATATATCTTCAGAACTGTATATGAATACATGGTGACGGCACAGAGAGAAAAAGGAAGGTCAAAAAATAACAAGGTAGAAAGCATTTCTTATCAGCAATTGCAAACAGCTCAAGAGGATTATGATGAGGAGGCAACGCTGTTTGTATTCCGTTTGAAATCACTGAAGCAAGGACAGTCTCGAAGTCTTCTAACACAAGCAACTCGGCACCATGCAGCACAGGTTTTTCTCGTCCCTCTCTCTCTCTCTCTCTCTCTCAACTTTTATACATCTTGACTCTTCATTCACCGGTTTGAAGTGAGTGTTGATTTGCTTTTTTATTGTTTCTTTTATGAAAGCAGTTAAATTTCTTTAGGAAAGCACTCAAGTCCCTCGAGGCAGTTGAACCACATGTAAAACGGGTTACTGAACAACAACATATTGATTACCAATTCAGTGGGCTTGAAGATGATGATGTGGAGGAAGGTGATGATGATTATGGGGACGATGCCAATGATGATGGGGAATTGAGTTTTGACTATGGACAGAATGACCATGGACAAGACGTTGTCTCGACATCTAGGAATTCAATGGAGGTAAAGCTAAAAAACAAGGAAAATTTTATGGAATTGGAAGCTTAGGGTTTGTTTAGCATCATTCTTTGGGAACATATGTTCATTCACAGAATGAAAATTCTGGGATTGCATTTGGTTGCACTTTCTCAATCATTCCTAGAGATTAATTATCTGGTAAATAGTTTTGTCTTGAAAGTAAATTTCGGAACAATTTGAAATCGTTTCTTACTCAGGAATGAACAGTAGGAATAATTCCGACATAACAATTCGCAGCACAACCCATTCTGATGTTATTTATTTAAGGCAAATGATTAAAGAATCATAAGAGGTTTTTATATCAGGGAAATGATTGGTGGGAACAATGCTGACAGAACATTGAACATTGCCTAACAAGCTCAGCACAAGCCATTTTCAGAATGGAATTATCCTCAGCTCAACCCATTTTCAGAATAAAAGTATTCTCAGCTAGGACTGATGCCAAATAGTTGCATGAACTTTCTACCCATGTGTCCTTTCTGCTTTGGAGTCTTGCTCATGTTCCTTTTCCTTAATTTACACTTGCTGGCACTTGTGAACAGAAGCTGCCTCATTTTTGCACTCAGATGCCAACTATAGTTGGCAGTGCTAGAACGATTAAAAAGTTGCTGAACTGGAAGGAAATTGCCCCGTCTTATTAGGCCCTCTACCTATCATTTCTTGGTTTTGTTTGTCCTGTTTTGTTGTCTCCTTTTCTGGGTGTTGGCTGTTGCTTGTAAGCTTGTCAGGTATATCTCTCTTGTACTGCTTGCCTTTTCTTAATGAATTTTACCTTTCAAAAAAAAAAAAAAAAAAGGAGAGTTGAAAGTTCTGTAAAGATTAAGAGAAGTTACCTCTCCCTTTTTAACAGCTTATTGCATTCTCCCATTCCTTTTTGATGAGCAAGTTGACAATATTTTTCATATGCTCTGTGAACCATTTCAAAATTTAGCTGTACAAAATTGTTTGTGCTTTCTTCCTTGCATGTGGAAGTATTTTTTTCCTTGATGGAAGATATATTCAAGAAAGATGTATGCTTCAATTGCTACTTTTACATTCACTCCTTGCTTACGTTCGCCTTTTTCCCTGTATTTCTTGAAGCTTTCCTTTGCCAAAATGCAGATTTGTATTGAGTTCAAAAGTCTTGTCTGGAACAGTTGATCATATCACACAGACAACTACTCATCTTATTTATGTCAAAATCCTTTAATTGCACCTCCCAAAAACTTATGGTTCCCATGAATTTCGGCTTAGTCTCATATCACTAGGGCTATACAAAGATTGTGCCTGTATTGCTTTGGCCTCCATATTTTAATTGATGATGTACTGAGCTTGTACAAAATTCTAGTTCCTCATAGGCCCTGCCAACCCCAGACAGCTTAGACACTACTTTCAGTTTCTATAATAATTGCTTTTGCAGTGCCTAATGTTTGATTTTTCGATAATGCAGCTAGATCAAGTGGACCTTGCATTTACCCCAGTATCAACTGTGGATGCTGCAAAGGTGAAGATCTAACCTATGTTTTGGACAATGAAATGCTAAATCTGAAAATGTAGTCATTTCTTGATGTGATAAAATGACTACTATCTTCCACCAAAAGAAAAAAGAAAACAAGAAGTAAAAAATAAAAACCCACCCCTACTATATTATTGCATGTTGATTATACTTGGTCCAGAACCATAAATTATTCTACTTGGTTCTGTCAAGGATCATACTTATTCTGTGATCTGTTTTGTTTCCTTTTTCTTTTGTTTATTCAGGCATGAATCAGTTTGGTTTTTAACTGTCTGGGAACCTTGATAAGAAACATTTCAGTCAGGCCTGGTGTAAGATTCATGAAAATAGTGTAAATTATTATCTTTTTTCTTTGTTGTGGAAAGGTCAAAGGAAGATTCTACATCGCTTTGTTATTGTAACTTCCTGTGTTTCAACTGTACAGTGGTGAATCTGCTGTGTTAGAACATCACTTCCCATGAATTCTGTGTACAGAGGTTTCATATACAGTGGTGAACATAGATTACCTTTGTTAGATGATGAATAGGGAATGAATCAGTGTAAAAGGAAATTTTGCCAGATGTCTGTGTATTCTGCTGGACTGCAAAACAGTGTCAAAAAACATGCAGGAGGGGAAGCTGATCTTCGGATGTGGTTGGGAAGCTGGTCTTCGGATTGTCTTGCAGGGGTTTCTATTTCTTTCTCCTTGGGATGAATTTTGGAAAGCTTTTCTTTTGATGCACAGTTTAGTGGGGTTTCTTTTTATCCTTTATTTTTTTTAAGAATATGTTGCTGTGAAGTGAAAAAATAAATAGGGTATTTAAGTTAGCATGAATATTTTTATCCATTACTTACCATTCCACCCCTCCTACCTATATTATCATGGGTATTAATGTGGCACTTTAATGAGCAAGGTCTCGTTAAGAAAGCACGGGAAATTTTTGTTTAGAAGCCTTTTCTCTGGTTCTAATTTAATTGGAGCTTTAGTTATAGTTACCAAACACTTTAGACGCTAAATGAGTTTTAAAGCTAAATGAGCTCTTAATTTTAGCTTCCAAATCCCCCTAAGCGTACTAAAATAGATTGCCATGTTTGGTAAATCTTAAAAAAATAAAATGGGTTAACTAAATTGTCCAAGTAGAAGCATCTGACTAAAAAAGGCAAGTAGAAGCTATGGAAGAAAAATATTTCCTTGTGTCCTAGATTGTTGGAGAGTAGTATGCCAGATCCCCTATCATTCTACATCTGGTTACATGCTTTGGATATTTAGATAAATGGGGAATTTGAGGGTATATAAAGAGTTCCTATAGATAGATAGGTCCATCCGTCCAGATGATATTTACTGGGATACTTGCCATGACTGTTTGCTATGTGATTGATCTTGATTCTTTTTCCTCTGCACAGAGCATAGAGAGAAACTTCTGAGTTTTGTCTTTAAATTGTTTCATTTAGTTTCCAGGAAATATATCTATTTCCTCTGTTAAGTAGTTTTTACATTTTGTTTCTTATTCCCTTTCTTAGGCATAACATTAATTCCTCATAGACTGGTTTCTAGACTGGATTGATTACAACTGTGGAAGATTGGCATTTACACAATGCTTTACTTATTCATTAGATTGTCAGAAACGTTTTGAGATTCACTCTCTCATTGGAGGATTCTTATTCAAATTATTTGCTTGCACATCTACACCTTTTATTTTGCTCATTTTTTCTTATGCAGGAAAATCTAGCAAAAATTCAAGGAGATCTACCTGCATTTGGTAGGATGCCTTGGGCTGGCAGCCAATCTGCGCCGATCTTTCCCGACAAGAAGTTTGATCCAGCTGAAAAGATAAGAGACATGCAACCCTCATCAGCAAAAAAGTTTCATACGTATGTGCTACCTACACCAGTTGATGCTAAGGGTACAATTCCACCAGGATCAAGTAATACAGTACCTGGCTCAAGGCATGGAAACACGAGCGGCCGTACACACCATCTCTGGCATTCATCTCCCCTCGAACCAAAGAAGCATGTGAAAGATTCTAGAGAAAATCAATCGGCAGACCTCACCCACACCTTAAAAGAACAGTCAGTTCTCAAGGAGAGCAACAGTTCCTCGATTCGGGCCCCCCCTCCTTTGTCCGAGGGGCTCTCACTACAGCATCTGGATACTGCTTCTGATACTAAAAAAATCAAAAGATATGCCTTCTCTGGCCCATTAACTAGTAAAGCATGGTCAGGCAAGCCTAATTTATCTGCTAGCGGTCCTATATCCTCAATGGAACACCCTCAACTTGTTCCTTCCATGCTTTCACGCTTTCCACTCCATCAACCTTCATCGTCTCCGAAAGTTTCTCCTTCTGCTTCACCCCCTCTTATGTCATCACCAAAAATAAGTGAGCTTCATGAGCTTCCTCGGCCTCCAGTCAGTTTAGCCATCCCCACAAGAACTAGTTTAGTTGGTCACTCAGCACCTTTGGTGTCTAGAAGTCAAGAGGTTTCTACAACAAACAAAATGCCTTTGATGACATCACATGCAGCATCTCCACTACCAACACCACCAGGGACTGTTCCCCGCAGCTTTTCTATACCCTCACGTAGTCAGAGAGGAATGGTGTTGACCAAATTGATGGAGGCTCAGAATCCAGAAATGTCTGAAGCTGCTTCCCCACCTTTGACGCCCATATCTCTTACGAAAATTCCACCAGTGTCAACTGCATCTGAGGTGGTCACTCGACCTGGAAATACCAAAGGTTAGTGAGAGATATGATGCACTGTTTTGCCTAAAAGAGGTTTGTATGTCATGCAAGTGATTCATTTCATTGTTGCATTTATATATTGCTTGATTGTTTTATATGCAGATAGTTATCACCAGCTTCTATTATTTCATTGGTCATGAACATAATTTCAGATACTGTGTTGTCATTATTTTTATTTTATCAAGGCCTTGTCCTTTTGCTGTAGAACAAGGTTGACCCAATCCCCAACTCAGGTAGTCCAGATGGGCTCAGACCAAAAGATTCAAGTCTGATGAAGATAGTAAAATTTCCAACAATGGTATACTCGGAGTTTGAAGTATCTTAAAGAAATCTTCATTAATATATATATGTATATATATATATATAGAGAGAGAGAGAGAGAGAGAGAGAGAGAGAGAGAATGGATCTTCATAAGATAATGTTAAACATTAAATTGTCTAAATCCAATAATCAGTGCATTTAAGCATCACATGATCATAAAGGTAACACATTTAAAGAAAGCCTAGAAACAAATTCACATGCACCCATTCACGTGCCATGAATGGACATTGTAGTCGCAAACCTTCCAAAGGAAGTTATAGCTACCAGCATGTTCACGTCCTCCAAACCAACAGCATTACAACAATGAAGTAGAGAAACCAAGATTGCAGACACCCAATTATCCAACAGCCATATGTAACAGTTACAAGGATTTTTCACGTTCAATGATGTTTAGGGTCTCAATGATAAGTAGCTCTCAAGAAGTGGGTGGTGTAAATTATCATTGAAAGAACAAAAAAGTGAGTGGTGTAAATTGATAAGCTGTGAAGTTATAGAAGCCACACTTTTTTGTTGACTCAATTGGCTGTGGTTACTTAAACGTACTGCACCTTGGTAGAAGATTACAAAATATAAGCAAGAGGATTCACAATTGCACATATCCTCTCAATGTGAACGTCTAAAATTTGAAGCAAACAAGTGGCTATAGTGTATGGCTTTGTGACGAGAAACAAAGGAACCTGAAGTATTTAAGAGGCTAAGAGCCAATCCCCTCAGATCTGAGAGTTGCTTCATGATTTTGCAGACTTTGTCCTGGAAAAGCTTTGACCTATGAGGGACATCCAGCATGCCCTTGAGCTCGTCTTTGGATCAGTTCTTCCTAATCTGCCTTCTGATCAGATGAATCTTACATATTACACTGAATTGAAGAAGCAAGTTGATGAGTTGATTAGAAAAGAATGTGTCTGGTAGAGCACAAGTCCATGTGCAGCTCTTGTCAATTGTCATCTGTACACTTTAAGTTGGAGGGCGTGTGGTAGAGTTACACCATGAAAAGATTGCTGTCAAGAATTGGTTTTTGATGCCACAATTGTAACCTGTGCTAGATATGATGATAGGAGCTATAATCCTCTCCAAGATTGTCTCTGTAGTGAGTACGACCAAATCTACATGCCTAAGCGTTGAATGGAGAACAGCCTTAAAAACCAAGGATAGATTGTACGCATGGTTAGTGATGCCTTTTGGACTAACCAATGTCTAAGCACCTGCATGCATGTCACGACAGATTCTAAGACGAATTTGGGTAAGTTCATTGTTGTTTTTTAGATGACATTTTGATCTATTGTTGAGGACTATCCAGATCATCTGGGCCATGTCATGACAAGAATTCTAAGATCACGTGTGCATTTAACATTTTGCGGGTCAGCAGTGAGAGGACTTTGAAGTCCTAGGATATAGTGTCATACATTTGGTTAGGCTTGTTCTTTTCCATAGTGCAAATACCTTTCTAAAAGGAATCCTTCTAAGAAGAGTGAAAAGGTTACTCTTTTTTTGTCCTCTTCTCCTTTTTGGGGAAGATTTTTATTTCCAACCACAGTTGTCAATTTCATTTTGACTATGTTTCAGTAAACATTTCAATTAATTTATCATTTTGGTGTCTCAGAAGGTACGTTTGGAAAAAAAAATAAAAAACAATACATATGAAGTTAGAAAAAAATATCAAGAAGTGAAAAATCGCATATCAACTATATATGTAATTCATTCTATTAAATCAACATCGTAATATGCTAAATCGACATTAAATAAATGAATTCATATCCCTATTATTGTGAAATAGGGAAATAAATAAAATAAATAAATAAAGAAGAAGAGGACATGTTTGCAACTGACCGAAATATAGAATTTTGTGTTGTTCGCCTGAAATCTCCAAATTTGGAACTGAATCGGGTATTTTGGCTAAACAAGACTAAATCCTAATCAAATCTTTCGCATGCGCGGGGGGCTGTGGGGTGGGTTTCGGCCAGTTCGGCCTAAATGAACCAAAACTTACTACTGGGTTTCCCGCCTTCCATCAGATATATAAATCCACGTCAGGGAGGAAAAGTGTCCATTTCCATGGTATCTCGGCAAATGAATGCTATACTAAACTACTTTTTTTTGTTTGTTCAATGAAAAATTCTACATCAACCTAAATAAAATTACTTTCATGAGTTCTTGCATAATCTACTTGGGATTCATAGTCTCATCTTGTGGAATTGAAGCTGATATAGACAAAGGTCAAAGTAGTTGTAAAGTGGCCAACACCAATAATCATTCATGAAATCAAAAGCTTCCATGGGTTAGCCACTTTAGATTGTTGTTTCATCCGTAATTTAAGCACAATAATGGCGCCATACTAAATGCATGGAGGTGCATTCCAGTGGATCAAAGTAGCAACCAACACCTTTGAAAGCATCAAATCTAAGTTGCAGAAGCTCCTACTTCAACAAGCCCTTAAAGTCACATTTGATGAGTCCCATATATGAGAGTCTCAAGTTGCGAGGGACATTTCATTGCCTACTTAAGCGAAAAGTGGAATGAAGCTTGCTAGAAGTATTTGATGTTCAATTTAGAATTCTACACCATCATACAAGCTCAAACATCAGGTGCTTTATTTGTTCTAAAAAGAGTTCACATTCTATAAACATGAACTCCTAATGTATCGAGATTCCCAAAGAAGAAACTTAGTAGAAGACATGCCAAATGGAGCGTTTATCTTCCAATTCTTTGGGAATCTCTCTCTCTCTCTCTCTATATATATATATATATATATATATGGGGGATATATCATCATCATCATCAAAGCCTTGTCTCAACTATGTTGGGGTCGGCTACCCGAATTCTGTTTCTCTATTCCGATCTATCTTGAGCCAAATCCTCATATAAGCCACATTTCTTCATATCTATTTTTACTACCTCCATCCATGTCCTCTTTGGCCTACCCCTTCCCCTTGGTGGGCCATCAACATTCATAGCCAAACTTTTCCTTACCGGTGTCGTCGCAGGCCTATGTTGGACATGCCCAAACCGTTTCTCTCTCTCTCTCTCTATATATATATATATATATAATGTTCATGGGCATCCATCCCTAGACAACTTGATGGGGCCCACCTAGGGTCCCATTGATCACGAGACTAGGGGGGATGGAAAAGAAAATTTTTGGATGGGCCCAAATATCAAGTTTGGGGTCAATCCATGCATCTAGCCCCTTCATCCGTGG
This sequence comes from Persea americana, assembly GCA_029852735.1. Lineage (NCBI taxonomy): Eukaryota > Viridiplantae > Streptophyta > Magnoliopsida > Laurales > Lauraceae > Persea > Persea americana. Next base: position 59,534,541 of record CM056816.1, on the reverse strand, counting down.
CCCACAAGTATAACGACTTTGTATTAAAGAAAAAATATGACCCTTGATCCAATGGTCCAGTCCATTCGGATTGGTGAAAACCCTATAGATCTAGTGTAAAACAGGGGGTCCCGTGTGTGTGGATGGTTTAGATGGATCATGAAGTCGGCCCTACTATGTGTCCCTCACCCCATGTTGTGGGATGGATGCAGATGAACATTCCTCTCTTCTTTTTAGTTCGTTGACTTTTAAAACCATGGTTTTTGAGCATGGGCAATTCATAATGGTTTGGTGGGCTAATTAGGGCTATTCTTGACTAACCACCAACTTGATTATTGGGTCAAGTTTGGGCTGACTCTCTTCTGTGTCAGATTCAGGTTGACACTTCTTTACTTGATTATAAATTATTGAGTTTTGGTCGAGTCTATTCTAACTATACTACAAACCAACCCAATCTAACCTAACTATTTGAACTCTTACTCACCAATCCCACTAGAATCATTTTTAATGAGAGTTCGAGTTGACACTTTTAACTTTTAGGTTGAGTTCGAGTTGGAATTTTTCTATTGATAAGCAAGCGAATTGGTTTTGGGTTGAGCACAAGCATGTTACCCTCAGTGCCCACACCAACTCAAATCAGCTTGGAGCCTTGGACCTATTACCCTCGGTACCCTTTGGGCCAATTCCATTCCATTTATAGATTATGTTGGTTGAGCACTATGTGTAACATGTATAGGCCCAACCTGAACCTAACTCATGTATCAATGAGGTTGAGATTTCAACCCGAACCCAACCTGGAAGTTAAAAGGGTCAACTTGAACCTTTAGTTAAAAGATTGAGTTTGATTTGGGTTGGCGGTGCAATTAGTAGGGTTGGATTGGCCTGGCTAGTGAAAAGTAAGAGTGGACTCAACCCAACATTTATCAATCAGGACAAAGTTGTCAATGCAGATCCAACACAATGAAAATGATAAAAGTGGCCAACCCCTTAACCCTTATTAGTGGGTTGGTTTGGGTTGGGTTGGCCACAAGTCAAGAACTGCCACCCCTTTTTGGCCAACCAATCCATCATGTAAAATCTATGCTTGAAAAGCGAGGATTTAGAAGTCAAAAACTAAAAAAGTAAATGTATTCACCACAAGGAGCACTTGTGCTCATTTTGTTAAATACATTTTGACCAAAGGCTATATTTTAATAAAACTTTTAGAGTTACATACTAAAATGTACATCTGAATATTTCAGATTTCTAGATAATTACAGCAGTAGGCAGTGACTATAGAACAAATTTCCGATTTGCTTGAGAGTTGTTTGATCAATGTGATTTTTAGCTACACATCCATCATGATACTAAAAATTAGGCTGGCTGGTTTGAATTCGTAAGCATTCTGCCGCTATTTTTTTCCCAATGACTCAAACCCATAGCCTCATGGCACCTTCCAACTGTCCTACAGGCTCTTGTCTTGCATTGTGGATGAACTGTCATAAAAGTTTTTTATTGGGAAGCGCGTGCCTGATTTTTTCTTATGTTTTATGCATTTTGCATTTCTCCCTAATTTATAGAAAAAAAAATTTTGTTTATTTATTTTGTGTTTGCATTGTTGAGGGTTGGGGGAGGGGTGTGGGTTGTTTAGAGTTGTTTGATCAATGTGATTTTTAGCTACACATCCATGATGATACTAAAAATTAGGCTGGCTGGTTTGAATTCGTAAGCATTCTCCCACTTTTTTTTTCCCCAATGACTCAAACCCATAGCCTTGTGGTTGGGACAATGATCACCTTCCAACTGTCCTACAGGCTCATCTTGTATTGTGGTACTTGTGTTGTGGATGAACTGTCATAAAAGTTTTTTATTGGGAAGCGTGTGCATGATTTTTGTCTTATGTTCTATGCATTTTGCATTTCTCCCTAATTTATATAAAAATTATTTGTGTATTTATTTTGTGTTTGCATTGTTGGTGGGGGGGGTGTGGGTGTGTGGGATGGTGAATTTATTGTGAAGCATGCAATGATACAACAAAGCTGTTTGCTTTGTCCAAAAGCCTCCCATTTTACCTTGAAAGAAATGAGGTCTTGACGACAAGATTATACATATGTTCATATTCTTAATGTGAATGTACGATAAAGGAGGTCCCCAAGTGAACACATAGGGCCTGTTCGTTTGCATTGATTACGTAGGAATTCATGGTCAAAGGAGCTCCACCAAAGGATTATTAAACAGGCGAGGGGTAAGGATCTTGGAATTCCTAAGAATTCAATACCTATTAAACAAAAAGGATCGAAAAATTGAGGGGAGAGAGCCTTAAGATATGAGCTACAAAGGAGGGTGTGAACAAAATGTTGCACTCTAGAAGGAATAAAAAAAAGACTTCTATATGGTTGTTTTGGGGGATTTAATTGGCCTTTAGCCCTTGTACTTTTGAGCACTTCGAGTAATACTTTTGACTTTGATAGTTCTATCCCTATTTTTGGTTGTGTGCAATTAGTTTTTCTTCTAATGACGCTCCCTTTCTCTTTCCAACTGAAAAATAAAATTCTGGCCAAGCCAACCAGGTCACCTCAAGGAAATTATATCATTAGATTACAGGAAAAAAAGAAAGAGGGAACAAATGAAAACCTTTTATGACTCTTACATTAATAGAATGGTCCAAGTAAAACTAAAATGAAAAATACAAGTTGAAATTGCTATCCATATGAAATTGATGTATACATTCTCTGAAAAAACATGTTTAGAGTTTTTACTTTCATGTTTTTTAATATTTTATTATAAAATGTATCGATTTACCCCTTTCCTTGTAGGGCCATCAACTTGCATAGAGAAACTTTTTTACATCGGTGCCGGGGCTGGCCTGCACTGTACATGTGCAAGCCATATCAAATTATAAAAAAAAAAAATATTTAAAATTAGTTTTATTGACCTGATTAGTTGACCTCTGAGTTTCCTGATCGCTTCAACGCAAGAATTGGTTGAGTTTGGTCAACCCACCAGGTTGGAAAACTCTGGTAGTTTGATACAGCCAATGGCAAGGTGCTTGTCTTAAGTTGGTGGGTTCCAGACCACGCTGCCTACCCCAGGTTGCCCATTTACTTGCAGGGACTTGCCAACATGTTCATATATGCCGACTGAGCTATCCTCGGGTGTTGTTGGTTGGGTTTAATAAAGGTCCAATTTCTAAATGCTATATTGTAATAGGCACACATTTTTTCTTGTAAGCTTGCGTTTGTGCTTAGGAGAAAATAGTAACAATTCTTTATTGGTGGCTGCAGATTGACTACTTTTGGTGTCATGCGATTCTTTAAGTAAGCCAAGTTAGGGAGCTCTATCTCATGCGGTATTTGTAAATAATCTTGTGCATCATTAGCTTTCATGTCTTGATCTTTTGTTTCTGTAAGCTATTGATTGTGATGAGAGAGGCATGAATTCCAGCGAATAATCTCTTTTTTGTGAACATTGGGTTTCATGGAACAAGGGTTCTAGTTTTCGCAAGGAAATTACCTAGAAATGATCCAATGTATGGTGTGTACACTGGATCATCGGTGTATAGAGAATGATCGTTGTGAGATCATGGTACTGATGTGTATTATCAATTTTCTCCCAATAACTGGCTGTTATTGTAATGAAAATAGAATTATATTACGATTTTTCAATTCTTAATATAGCCTCTATTTTTTTATTTTTTTTCCTTTTACAACACCTGCTTGCATCAGTACTGTCTGTGAAGAGAATTTATATCATCCCTGTACAGGTCCATGTTTTTGCAGTCCCACGATTGTATCAGCAGTGGATGAAGATGCCCCCAAGATCAACCCAACTTTTGTAACTCTATTATTTGTTATTCAATATCAATGGTGTACACAAAACCAAATACAATTGCAGTTCAGCAATCAGAAGGGTTAGGCTTGCCGCATTTCAGAAGCATTTGGTTTTGATCCCTTACCCATATGGGGGATCACCACACCTTAGGGCTCATGCCTGTTGGCACAGGCATACTATAATACACTGTTTGGGCGGGTGGGTGGTTGGGGTGGGGTGGGGTGGGGTTTCCTTTTGGATCTTCACTATCAGTGCAGGTGATTTGGTTTACATTTAAATCAGGGCTTAAATGTCGGGTTTTTTTTTGTTATTGTCCATGCTTGGGTTGTGACGAGTTATACACCACACAGAGCTGTCAACCTGCCCAATCTCAATGCGACGCTCCTTTATCTGGGCTTGGGACTGGCATTACAAATTTGGAGAAGTTTATATTGTTTTGTTGCTGCCATAACGAAATTATAGGAATACTTAACACACGTAAAGCGAGTGGAGGGCGTGGCAACTCACCAAGTTGAAAGGATCAAAATGGGGACCACTCGCAGAAACCTTTGATGGCCTCTGCTAGAAAGTGAGTGAGGTATTCCTGCTGTGCTGCAGATTGCTGAGAGTTGGAACGTCTACCTAAGATTGGCTGATGCTTTTAATCTGTACCCTAGTAGTGTAGGGCCCGACGAAACATCTAAAAAAGCTCTAAAATAACCTTTCATTTTCGGACACTCGATTAATTAAAACTCTTTTTTTAAGGTTTTCACTTGAGATTCCGACGAGACAATTTGGACGACTGCTAAATCATTAAAAAAAATAATAATAAAATAAGGAAAGAAAAAAAAAAAGCCAAAGAACATTTTTAACTTTTAACCATCAAGATAAGATAGATACATTCAATTCAAAACATAACCGCAGGAGGATGCATGTAACAAAGCTTAATAAGCTCCTCCCTTTCTTCATAGAATGCTGTACAAATTTTACATGGAATATATATATATATATATATATTTCATGGTAAGAGACGGTCCTCGTCAAGTGGATTATCCACCAAATACTTCTTTATATGGAAGAAATATGTAATAATTAAATGAACAAAGAACAGGGGGCCTCCATTCCAGAGAGCTTTAGAACAAAAATGAAACACCTACTAATAATAATCTCAACAAAATGGCAAACAAAACTTCCCATCACTCCCCTCCTAATCCCCCCATTCTCTACATGCTGCAGCCATCACCGCAGACCTCTGAGACGGCTTCTTTTCCTTTAGCTCTCCTGCTACTCTTACCTTTCCTCCTCAGATCCATCGAAATCCCAATTGAGGATGGCTTGAATGTGCGGATAAACGTCCGAGAAGGAGCCATATGGTGCTCTTCCTTGCCCCCCGCCTTCATCCTCCAAAAAGGCTCCCCACCACCAGCAGCAGCAGCTGCGGAAGGGTTCCCCAAGGGCCCAGACTGTGGAACACCACGATCACGATCTTTCTTTGCACCAAAAATTGATGATGCAAAGGAAGTCTCTGGGGGTCCAAATGATATGGGGCCATTGTGTAATGCGTCCAATTGGAACCCAACTGATCCATCCTGATGAGGCGGGGGGAACTTCTCACTCTTGCTCTTGGCATTCCCCTGTGTTATATATCTTCGTCTCTGAAAAGTGAAAACCAAACAGAAAACATCAGAAATTAATGAATAATGAACCAATAAAAAAAAAAAAAAAAGGGCACAATGGTGCAACTAAAATCACGTTCAGCTACCGAAGCACCAAAATTCTCAAAACCTTTATTTTCAAAAAACAAAAAAAAACATTGGTAAAAGCACCCTTCCCTATTAAACAAAACAAAGTGATGAACATTTCAATTACCAGCAAAGAAAAAAGGCAGAAACATCATTAAATCTTCTAATATAAAAATAGGTGACCATTAAGATGTGATTCTGCTCAGAAGTCTAATTCATTCACTTTCTTTGCTCTTGGTATATCATTGTCAGCATCATCAATGACTAGTAAGAATAATCTAGATATTTCTTTTTGTGATTTATGAGATTCATAATATGATAATATTTTATATTTATCTGCTTTCTTGAATATCATAATAGATGATAAAGATCCCATGCACTAAAATTCAAATATGTATCCAACATCATTTCATTTAACTTGGGACCTACGATGCCTGTACTCAAACATGGGAAGGAGCTGGCCATAGATTTTATTGTCCTGTCCACACACTAACTATCCTACTATGAGAGAACGGCTCCTTACCCAAATGGTAAATAGTGACTGTTCTCACCTGGCTGCTCAGGGTTCGAACGCCACTTCTTCCTGCGTGAGCCGGCACCCTTCCCACTTGTGTGGGCTGTTTTTCCGTGTGTGTGCGAGCTCTCAATTGGGTCTCAGCTCCTTTGGCCGAGTTACCAAAAAAAAAAAACCAAAACTATCCTACGATGAAAGCAAGGCCTGAACGGAGCCTCTTAGACTAGTAACAAACCTTGCTGAGGACTACATTGGGCTAGGAAGCCTGTCCGGCAAAAATTCAAGGGCAGCACATTTAGTCATGGGCCAGAAAAGTAGATCGGTCCCAGTCCACTGGCACAATAAGCACTAGGGATGTGAATAGATGAGGTTCGGTATAGGTCCGTGGTGAGCCTGGATCCAGCCAATATGTATCTAATAGTTGGACCTGGACTCAACTCTGACAGACCCAAACTCAAGTCACAGAAGTCAAAAGATACGCATGACAGATTTGATCACTAGACCAGAGATGCCACCGAGCATTGTAACAAAATATGCTGCAGCACTTTCTAAGCTGTATTTTTTGTATGTAATAATCTTGATAATTTTTCTTTTATTAATATACTATATGTAGTGTGTGTGATCATTTATGCATATGACTAGGGCACATGGCTATCCGGTGACCCAATCGGAGCTAGACCTAATCATGAATTGAGACCAAAAGAAGGGTCCATACCCAGATATTCAGGCTTCAATCCTTTGGGTGGCGACAGACCGGGCAATTGGAGGTCTATTGACATCCTTCGTCAACCCAAATCCTTTGGGGCCAGGCCTAGTTCTAGTCTAGTAAAATTATTGGCATTGTATCATGTCAATGCACAGGTATCCGGACAAAATAACAAGACAGGCTTGTCCTACATACATCCAAGTTTATTTGCAGCTCTGCATTTGCTTCTGGAGCTGGCATTGCCTTGCTGCCTCGATCACGAACTCGGGCTTTCTTTGTGCCATCTCCCACATTTCCTTTCCCGCCAAGACCTCTTTGCCTGTGAAAAACAAAGAGGACGTAACTATGTCAACAGAACAGCAGGAGCAAACCGGAAATAAATTTCAAAAAAAAAAAAAAGAAAAAGAAAAAAAAAAAGAAGTAAAATGCAAACCTTCTAGTCTCTTCATCCCTTAATTTCGCATCCAACTCTTTGCTTGGAGGATACTGTGGTAAGCTTGAAGGGTCACAGGCATAAGGCTCACTGTTAAAGAACTACACCAAGGGACAACAATAGAGTTCAAACAACCAGCTCTCAGAAACACAATTAATTTTGTTCGGGAATGTGATATACGTTAACGATTTTAATACAAAAGTAAAAAGAATAGGTGCAAGTGTTAAAAGCAATCGATGTAAATGCAGTTCTCATTGTTTTCTTACATATTTTACTAACAGCTAATCATTTTGTTAAATGAGAAGTGATCTGAAGCAATTGGGTGCACGGAAGTTTATGATGCTAGCTACTTCCATTTGACATATGAACAATGTAATCTTCAAACTGGGCTAATCGATCCATCCTTCCTACCATTTCAGAGATCATACTACAAATTCCACGCTATAAAACTATTATAACCATTTAATGAGCATTAAATACAGGAAAGTCAACATTTCTTAGAACAAAATAGGATAAGTCATTAATCTGAATCAGGTTTTTTTCTATTTATTTTTGGATTTTTGGTATTTTTTTCTTCTAAGTGGGCCAACCAAATCACATCTAATGCATTCTAGGGGGGGTTATAATTTTTTACCATTGGACCCCGGAATTTAAAAAAAAAAAAAAAAAAAAACCTAATATATTTTGTTTCAACAGTGTCCCTCCAAGGAAGAATTCCTGGGTCCATCCCTGTTCTAACTTGTAGATCAACATTTCCCATAGATCAATCCCAAATGGTTTGAGGGTGTTTTTTAATCTTTTTACTACTTTTTTCACTATTATTGGGAATCTTTTCTAAAAAAATATGAGTTTTTTTTTTTTTTTTATCAAAGTGGACCAACCAAATCACATCCAAATGCATTATGAGTTGTAGATCTATGTTTTTCAAGTCTCAACAAAACCACATTGTTCCATTGATGAAAGATGTTTTGTCATTTGTGTATGAATTTTAAACTTTAAATTATTTTAACATTACTTAATGTCTTGTGTTCTGTGCAGAGACCTTATAATAGTGAAGAGATTTTGATGACACTACTTGATCATTAGCATTTTATTAGTTTCTAACTTAATATAGCTGATCAATATGAATATATGTGGACAAATAAATTAAAACTGTTATTTTATAATCATACAGCAATAGAGGGCTTTTTATGCAAATGAGGCATCCGCTGACCCCCTTATCTTAGTTACTAATAAAAATTCGGGAACTTTTCAATATTCTGAATTTTTTTGGATCTTTTTTCAGATTTTTCATTTTTTACCATGTGTTCAGTTCATATTGCTATGTTTCGCCCTGCAACGTATTGTTTTGGCAGCCAGCCACTACGCCTGCTGCAACACTATTTTGAACCATGCTGGTGACATATGATTCCCAGATACGGCATGGATATTGCACGGATACACCATGGACATGGTAAGGACACGGATTTTACACATAAAAAGTGAAGTATCGGATGTGAAACGACACGATATGTTGCCCATTTTGAAGTATCCATGCATCACAGCTGGTGACCACTCTCTCGAATCAAGTGAATTTTCTCTCCAATATTGTACCCACACAAAAGGAAAGCCAAAAAACAGAAAAGGGGCGTCGTTCATCCACAATAATTGACTCCCGAAAAGGAATCAACTTGTTGGGTTTTATCTTGTCTAGCACAAGCAATTAGACCAGGAAATTGTTCTGCAAGCAGATTTAATAAAAAAAAAAGAGAGAGTATCAACGCCAATGAATGAAAAAGTGCAGCAACATCAGCATGAGGAGAAGTGATCACAGAAATAGGAATGTGTGCAGACTCCAACTAGGCACGAAACACAAATTCGATGAAACCTCTTTTGAATAAAGCAAAACCAGAAACTTCTTATTAATTCTAATAATATTCATTCAAACAAGCCAATTACAACCCCTCATAAAGAGAAAAGGAGGACCCAATGAATCAAGATGTGAAGCATGTTGGGTTGACTAGAAGTGCCTCTTTGAAAAGGATGCCCAAAAATGAGACATTTGAGGTATTAACTCTTCCAATATGACGAAACAATAAATCATAGATGTGATTGCGTGGATAAAGTAACACTCTAAGAATAAGTTTGTGTGTCTTGAATATATACCTCACTTTCCAGAGCATCAGTAGCAGTGCGTCGTTCAGATGGGTCAATTGCAAGAAGAGTTTCCGTAAGAGAGAGCGCAGAGGGTGGAAAATCTTTGAATGTCTCTGCTATACAACGTTTGTATGGCTGTTGTGGCTTAAAAAGTGTAGCATGTGGCAACTTTGACTTCTTCCAATAATCCTCTGATGGAGAACCACATAACTTAAAAATCTTGTGCAGTTGTTCCACCTATGAGAACATCACAATGGAAACAAAACATCAATAGACAAGGACCAGAAACTAAACATAAAATACCAGAAAATGCTGCAAGGCACCAATAAAAATGGCCTTCTGTAGTCAGCATGAGTAAACGTGAAGACAAGCTTTCAATCAAAACCATCCTACAATACCCAATGCTACGGGTGTGTCATAAGGGATCTGCCATCAAGAATCCAGAACTTTCTATGGAAGTTTAAGATTCAAGATATAAGTAATATTAAAAAATATGAAAGCAGAATATATGGAGTCAGTTTCAAACTAGAACATAATCTTCAAGAACTAGAACATCACAGCTCATCTCTTAATTGATTTAAGCAAGCATGGTCGTTTCCACAAAGAAGCGTGTGCATTGGCACTCAGCAAACTAGGACTGCATGTGTGTGTGTGTGGCAAGAGAATAAAATATGGATTGTAGTGAAAGACAGAAAACATTAGACCATAAGATATAAAAATCCGACTACAAAAGACACCTGCCTAGGACATTTGATAATGGATGTACAGGTCCTCCAACGTGATGGGTAGTTAGGTTTGAGCCCAAGAGGAAAAAGAAGAAGGTAGCAGCCAATAGTGGTCTTAAGAGAGAGAATAGGTTAGTTGAGGGTAGATTGGATATACCCAGAAAAGAAGCCAAGTACTTAAGCTTATGATGCTCTAATGGCATTCTAGACCGTGAAGATGGAAATACCTCTGTCCGTCCAGGCATTACTGGCTTCCCCGCAAGCAACTCTGCCAAAATGCAACCAGCACTCCAAAGGTCAACTCCAACATCATAATACGTGGCCCCCAGTAGAAGTTCTGGAGGACGATACCATAAAGTGACGACTCGACTAGTCATTGGTTGCCTGTGATGAGGATCATAAAAAGAAGCAAGTCCAAAATCAGCTATTTTTAAAATTCCTTGATTGTCAAGAAGCAGATTTGAGCCCTTGATATCCCGATGTAAGACACCTCTGTTGTGACAGTGCTCAAGGCCAGAAAACAATTGTTTCATATAGCATTTGACCTGCAGGCCAGTAATAGTTATGAGAAATAAAAACAAACAAACAAAACAAAACAAAACAAAAAAACAATACATAAAAGAAATCGTAAAAGAGCTGAAGAACTTCTTCCCAGAGACATTAAACACTTGATAAGTCCTTACTGGAATCAGGAGATGATGCCATAGCAATGAAGAATTTGGACGGGCCCCAAAATTGGCAGCTGCTCCCTATTCTACGATTTGGACAGTAAGACACTTAAAGCAACGGTTGTCACCATCACCACAACCACAGACACCATCATCATATTGAAGCCTTGTCCGAAGACTTCCATCTATCTAGGAAGCCTTTTAATATCATGACCTCTTTTAAAAAGAAGAGACAGTATTAGAATTTGCATTTGTTTTGCTGCTGCCAGTGTTGCTGTTATAGTACCTAGGTTCTCATAGAATTTAGGGTATATACGTGAAAAGAGTCAAGTGTTGTAGTGTTGCCAGCCGCAACTTTCCTATAGCTTGAGCCTTAGAAGTTTGTACATTGTGAATAGATAGGGAGCCAACTTGTGACAATTCAAATAGAAGATAAACAGAAACAAAACAAGCACAATATATGTTATGATTATTGCATGACCACTGGTGCAAGCCAGCCATTGGACCCAATTCCAGGCCACAGATAGCCTAACAGGCTGAGCCCAACTGCGTGCAAGTTAACATGACCCAATAAAGCCATAAATCATCCGTCCTTCAATATCTCTATTAGGTAATTAATTCCTTAAAATATCCTTCTAATTTAGCTTTCCTATTCCGTTAAAGAGTCAAGATTCAATGAACAAGTGATTGTATGGAAAGGAGACCTAGTAAAATAAGGAAATTACTTCCTTTGGATTCTCAAGAGGCCTATTTACGGACCTCTAATTTATTATAGAAATCAAGTCAATAATGTTCAGGAACTCTCTTTGGGTATGACCAGTGACCTTTCAGTAGTTGTGTTTTTGCTTGAAGGTGCCTGCATTGGATGGATGTTTCCACCAATCCTCCTGCGTCAACCACATCCAGAATGGTTTGTCAACTTGCTAAGGCCAAAAGAAGATCAGTGGACTGTATCAACCATTACTGTCCCAAATGCTCTGATTGATCAATTTTCAAAGATGGCTTACCTTACTCAACTATCACATATGCCTCCAAGATTGCTCAATTATTTTTTTAAAAGTTTGTCCATCTTCATGAGCTTCTTAAGATGATTGTATCAGACTGTGATACCAAATGCATGAGCTGTTTTTGGAAGATTCTGAGGATGGCTTATGATAAAGCCTCTTGTATCAGACCGGATCTGGAAAAAGCTTATGATAGGGTGGATTGGGATTTCCTAGACTACCTAATGGGTAGAATGGGGTTTGGGATAAGGTGGAGGTGGATTATGGAATGTGTTTCCCAGGCCCATTTCTCTATCTTGGTAAATGGTGCTCCGAAAGGTTTCTTCCCTGCTTCGAGAGGCCTCCGTCAAGGGGATCCCCTCTCTCCATTTTTGTTTGTCATTATAGGTGAAGCTTTCAGTCGTATGTCGGATGCGGCAGCCAATGAGAATCTTATTAAGGGATTTAAGCCAAGCCCTTCGGCTCCTATAGTCACTCATCTTCAGTTTGCCGATGATACAATTCTCTTTTGTGATGCGAAGGAGGATGAAGTCCAGAACGTGAAAGCCATTTTGTTATGCTTTTAAGTGGTTTCGGGTCTTAAGATTAACTTCTTTAAAAGTGAAGTGATTAGTGTTAGGGTGCTTGAGGAGCACCTCGACTTTGCGGGGATCCTGGGATGTAAGGTCAGAATGCTACCAACATCTTATCTTGGTCTGCCCCTTTGTATTGGTACTCCCTCAAAATCATTGTGGTCTCTGGTGGTGGAAAGGTTAGAGAAGAGACTGGCTTCTTGGAAGGCGAATTATCTCTCTCTTGGAGGGAGGATTACTCTAATTAAATCGGTTCTATCTAGTCTGCCCATCTGCTTCTTATCTCTGTTTAAGTGCCCGCGGAAGATTGTTAGACGGATAGAGAAATTGCAGCGGGACTTCTCGTGGCAAGGGTCTGAGACTCTGAAAATTTCCACTTGGTGAGGTGGTCTCTAGTTTGCAAACCCAAAGCTCAAGGTGGCCTGGGCATTAGACCCATCAAAGCGATGAATCAAACACTCCTGGTTAAGTGGTTATGGCGCCTCGGAGATGGGTCTATTGGTCTTTGGAAGAAGGTTATTAGTTTGAAATACAATGTCTCTAGAGGGGTTGGGAGGTGCATGGTGGTTCTGGTAGGACTTCTGGGATGTGGAAAGGGATTCTGTCAGTCTTGGAATCCTTCACTTGATCCATTCGCTACCATGTCGGTAAGGGTGATAGAACCCGGTTTTCGTTAAGGGTTAATTGGGGACCTACTTTTAGAAGAAATCTCTCGGTTTATCTACCGTTGGACGGGATCAGAATTCGAAGATTTGGCCTCAACTCTACAAATGGGTCATTCTCTGTTCCCTTTCTATGATGCTTTCAACAGGGAGGACTCTAATGCTTCTCTTATTTCTTCGCTGTGGAAAATCAAGGCTCCTCCTAGGGACCATCTTTTTTTCTGAATTGTAGGGTGGCTCAAGGCCTTTGGAATTCTGTTTACAGGTGGTTTGATATGAGTGGAGTCCTTCCAGGCCGTTTCTCTCAGCCTTCGAGGTTTGGAAGTTGGGGGTGGGTCATAGTAGGGGTCGCATCTTATGGAGGACTTCTTTCCTGGCTATTATTTGGGTAATTTGGCAAGAAAGGAACAATTGATGTAGCTGAGGACCTTCTCATGGATAAGGTGAAATTCCTTACTGCTTCTTGGGCCTCCCCTTTACCTTCTTTCAAAGGGATCTTGTTGATTTTATTTTGAGAAATTGGAAATAAGTGGATTTCTCTTCTCCGGCCTCTCCTTATAGCATTCAAAGATGGACTCCCCCTCCCCTACAAGGCTTCAAGTTAAATTTCGATGGTATTGCCATTGGCAGTCCGGGTTTGGCTGGGTTGGGTGGTATCATCCGCAATTCTTTGGGTTCCCTAGTTCTTTCTTTCCCAGGGCCTGCTAGGGTATGCCCTGCCAATGAGGCAGAATTATTCGCTATCAGAACTGGCCTTAGAGAAGCTCTCCGTCTGAAGCTCCCTAACCTTACTGTGGAGGGGGACTCATTTTGTGCAATCCAATGGGCCAAAGCTTCAGCTAAAGCCCCTTGGAAGCTGGCTGCTGTGGTGGATGAGATCCTGGATCTTGATAGGACGACCCACCTCCAATGGTACATGAATTACAACTACAGATTCCCAATGACTAAATCCTAACCTCTACTAATTAATGTAAGGCTTTTAAATTGTCAAAGTTGAGTCCTTTCAGGCGATGGAGAGTTAAGGCAGGCCCGCCCACACCAAGTGGGCCCAAGACTCATGGACCAGGCCCCAGTCCATTGGAGCCTAGACCAACTGCATGCAAGTCAACATGACCCAATAAAGCAACGAATCATTTGTCCTTTGATATCTCTATTAAGATAATTATCTCCTTAAAAACTCTCCTAATTTACATTTCCTATTTTGGTAAGAGTCTAGAGATGGCTTTCTTGGGATTCTCAAGAGGCCTATTTAAGAACCTCTAATCCATTCCAGAAATCACACCGATAATATTCAGAATTCGTCTTCTCTTTGGCTATAACCTTGAGCAATTGTGTTGGGTTGAAGATAACTATGTTGGGGGATCCTTCCACCAATAGTGCTGCCTCAAGCATGTCCAGAATGGTTCGATTGCTTTGGAGCTTGTAGTCCAAGTCAAAATTCTCATGAAATAATATTGAAAACAACAACAGCTAGAACAACAGATTTATGAAAGAGCATCAAGATCATGGACAAAGTTCCTATTTCGATTGCTGCTGATCAATAAATTCTTGATGCTAGTGGGGAAGGGGGATCACTATGGAGCAACTTTGATTCACTATAGCATAAGAAGAAGAAGATCAAAGAGCAGAGTAAGATCATGTTTGTGAATCTCTTCTAAAGACTTTCATGATGGAAAATGAAATCCTAATGTTCTAACACATTGACTATAAGCTGTTCCGTTTTCCCCTTTTTCTTCTTTCTCTAACTTCTGTTTGGCATGGAGACAAACAGATCTCAATTATCAAGACATGTACTGAACCCCTAAATTTTAGTGGAAATATATCAGTCACTGGATAGGCATTTTAATTAATGGGTTCAATAGCACAACTAGCAAACTACTACATGGAAATGGCATGTGACAATATTAAAATCAGCATAAATACTCGTGCACCCTCTTTGAGGGAGTGCTTTGTATTTATATTAATATTTACAAAGTACATTAATTTGCAACTTGTGCCTGACGGATCAAAATATCATCCACTGCAGTGCATTCCAGAAACCTGACATGCATTGTTCACCCATAAATCCATAATGCATTTTTATTATAATCATAGTATCATACACAATTAAACCCACAATTATACTAATATAGACCCTCCAACTAAACCGACAATTAAACCCTGCAATTGTATCATAGTATCATACACCATTAAACCCACAATCATAGTATCATACACAATTATATTAATATTTATAATTATATTTTTATTATAATTGCTGAGTTCTTTACCATTTTTTCATTGGTAACAATAACATGGCTCAAACCCACAACCTCAATGTTGTGATATTGAGCACAGTCACTTATCTCCCAACAGCATATCGACAATTCTAACCAAAACCCATGAATTTTACATTCTCTCTCACACACAAACAATACCACATGGATCTCATTTCCACCAATTCATATTCCAAAGCCTCTTAACAGTCAAATCAGATGCAGTCAGATACACAAATGTATAGATATAGAAAGGGCAACTTAAAAACTCATTTCAAGAAAATCAACTGAGAAGCCGAGACATGGCAAGTTCAAGCAGACAAACCTGCGGTTCGGTGAATTTAACCCCTGTGCAAGCAGCTAGACCAGCAAGATCATGCTCCATGTACTCAAAAACCAGATACAGACTACACGACATCCTTGACGTCACCAGACCTTCCAATTTGATCACATTCGGATGATCCAAACGCCTCAGCATAAGAATCTCCCTCGCCATGAACTTCACGCTCTCCGGCTCCAAATTATCAAACCTAACCTTCTTCATCGCCACAATCTTCCCAGTCACAAGATCTCTCGCCTTATACACATTGCTATACGTCCCCTGCCCGATCTAATAACAGAATAAAAAATCAAAGAAAACGAATCAGATCGAATCTTCAAACTCGAATCGTAAGATCTCGTAACAATGATTGATCAGGACAGTACGATTTGCTATGGTTTAGTGAGAGATCAGATCACCTTATCGAGCTTCTCGAAGCTGTCAGCTCGGCGCGGCTTCCAACCTTCGATGGCGTCGCCGGCGACGGCGGAGAGCCACGACGGCCACGCCGTCCCCGCGTTCATCGGCCGCAGCGACGGTTTCCGTCGAACGGACTCCGTTACCGGAGGCCGCTGCCGCGGCTGCTGCCGGAGATCTCCGACGCTCCGCCGCTCCCTCTCTCTCCTTGCGTCCTTCCGTGCATCGGACGGCTCCTCGACTCTTCCGGAGCTGGCGGAGGCTCCGGCAGGCTTCCGGACGTCTCCGGAGGCGGTCTTACCGATGACGCAGCCCATCCCTCATCAGGTGAAGGAAAACCGGGTGCGGTTTTCCGTTAGCATCCGCATCGGGGGAAGGGAAATTCGTCGTTAGGACTGGTTGTGGAGAGCAGTTAGTTCACGGAAAACAGCTAACTGAAAACCGGGAGAAGTGAAGTTTTAAGCAAGAGATGACGACGGAAGTTCGGGTTTGGAGAGGCTGGTTTCTGGTTTCTGGTTTTGGAGAGTGGTTTTGCGCAGTGGAAAGTGGTATTTTTCATGTCGGGAGAGATCGAGAGAGAGAGAGAAGCCGAGCGAGAGAGATGGCGGTAGCTTGAAGTTTCAGGAGTTGGGTTTTTTCACTTCCCTTCTCCTCCTTCTTCTTCGGTGTGTTTTATAGTATGGGTCTGGGATTTTGTGGAATAACGAGATTGCCACTGTAGTGGATTTTAGACAAATCAGGGAAAAAGTGGTACCAGTTTTTCAGGTAGTATTGTGTTTGGCAAGATTTTAGCTTTTTGAGTGGGACCTTTCTCTTCGAAGCTTTTTATACAAGCCTTTGCATTCATGAAAGTGGATTGATGATTCAGATTTGTTGCAATGTCTAATGAATATAGAGGCCTAGTTTCCCTCATCTCTACTTGTAAAACAGTGATGTATTGTTGGAGAAAAGTGTCCCCCAAAGCAAATACATGTTTTCATTTTTTTTTTTCCTTCCAAAAGTTTTTCTATTACTGCTCATGTATCTGTAGAGAGAAAACTGGTGGAGAAAACTATTCAAATTTATGATTTGGACAGTTTTCTCTATCTTTTTCATCACCCACCTCTAAGAGTCTGGACCCCAAAGTGTATAAGATTTTACTACAATTTTCCTCCTGGTCCATATACCTTGCTTAATCTTTCTTGTCTTGTCATGATTGGTAGGATGTATTTAGAACAAGGGTCAGCTTTCTTTGTTCTCACTCTTTCTAATCCAATTGTACAACTTTTTTGTTTTAGGGAGTGGATAAAAAGAGTAGAATAAATTTGTGGGTCCCAAAGCACTCACCTAACTAAAGGAGAACAATCCATTAATTATCTATAAAAATTAAGATTTAATGGACATTAAGATGAAATGAATAGGTAAAATGGTCATGGAATGAATGGTTAAAATAGAAAATTATTCCTCTATCTCTAATGGTCCAACTCATGGCTAAATGGGCCAGCAATGGCCAATTATCTAATTTCTTCTTTGATGATTTCTCTGTAGACTCTCAGTGGCCCCTACAAACATGCCAATGTGACTGCTAGTAAATGAACAGGGGTAAAAAAAAAAAAAAAAATGGAGGGAACTTACTTCTTCTGCTTGGTGGAGCTGGAGTAATCAAGGCTCTTGATCTGTCTCATCATGTTTATGGGTCATTATTCAAACATACATTGATTGGGTGATTGATCATCAAATGGTAATAGATTTAACAACATTCATTTAAAGCTGGATTTTGAGTTGTCTGACCCGGTCGGACTGGTCAATCCTACTCTCTCAAACAGTCAGGTTTTTAACTTGGGCCCAAGGCATTAGCAGCACCGACACTTGTATGCTGGTACTCTTGGGCTGGGTTGGTCTGGACCAAATCTTGTGCAGTATTAGCTCGTTTAATCATCGGGCCTAATTTCTCTACTTGAAACCCTATCTAGGACCCAGCCCATTTGCAAAATGTAGGTCTCCTTTGCTAAAAATGTCAGACATAGCCAATGGTTGGGCATTCAAGAAGAAAGGCCGAAGTCGGGTCTCTTTAGTGCTCGGACACATTTAAGTCTTTAGCCTAACTCATGAGGCAGGTGGATTTGGGGCGTTGGAGTTGAGTTTTTTGTGAGTCCAGGTTGTTGGCGGATACACCATCACTTTGTTTATAACTAATTTAGATATTTGTTAAGCTCATCTTAGATTTTAGTAACTTTTTAAAAGCTTTTGCTTATAATAATACATTGCAAACAAAGAGGCCTTTAAAAAGTCTTCTACTTGGAACTAGGCAGTTTAATAAGGATAAAAGTGGTTAAATTGTAGGTTTGTTAAAAAAAATAACAATGAAATTATACATTTCAATCATTCTAATTCAAAACAATATACATTTGAATATTTTCAAATGTGAAAATTTTCTCATGATATTATCAAGGAGATGCAACAAAAATGGATTGTTCCAAAGTATTTAAAAATGACAAACAATTATAAATATCTTTTAGTTAGATATATTTCCTATTTTTACATTTTGCGTCAATTCTCTAATGCGATTCACTTGAAAAATATCATAATATTACAGGAAAATATATATTAAGTTGCATTTTGCGATATTGTTAGAGTATTGCTTATATTTGTAACATTAACTCCTATGAACTAAAGACATCAAAATAAAATGATTTCGTACAATAAATTATAAGGTCTAAATTGTTATTTGATACGTACTTGAGAGTTGGCGGAGAAACCACATTTATGTGGGCTCAACGGGTGCTACCCAAAACATTAGTCTTGTTGCATCAAAGACCTTGGCACACCTACGTCGTTTAAAAAAAGAAAAAAGAATTGCCCTAGGGTTGATTTGTATTTAATTCTTTTTTGTTGAAATAAAAATGAAATATAACAAATAAATAAAATGAAATGGCATTTTCGTAGTTTCTTTAGAAAATAAGGATTTTTCATCATAGGCTTATTAATTATCGTCCGGGAGAGCATTTAATTTGATTGGAGACAGGCGACGTCCGGAGTGGGATTCTGCCACGACGATCTTTTCAATTCTTTTGCCACGTGTCGTCCACGTCATCCCCAAGCGTTCGAGTCGTCTCCGTCGTCCGGACTCGCTGCGGTAAATGCCATGGGCCTTCGTCATTAAACCTCACACAAATCATATTGATAGTAACCTACACCTCGGGACCACGATATTCAAGTCTTACTCCTGTGACGGTGGACATGGTGAGCCCCATCGCAGCCGTTGAATAAGTGGGCCTCAGATTGGATTAATCACTTGCGAAGGACCACATCTATTTTATGGATCGCAGATTGCATAGTACAAAACAAGAAAAGATTACGCAAGGAGTATGGTTGGTGAGGTCAACTGGTGTGCATTGAAAAGATACATCCCCATATGAATAAATTGGTGTGCCCTAAATGAGATTAAGGTTGAAAAATCACAAATCTTTCCGTATCATGTGCGAGAACTTTGAGGATTTTTATTGGGTATTTTTATGAAGTTCTCAAATGTTGTCCATCACTTAGTTTCTTAAATGTTTAAATATAATTAGGAATGCAAATGGACATTTGATTTTTTATTTATTTGGAAGTTATGGCATGTAGAAAATTGAGTTTGGATCCTCCTTTGGGTTTCGATTTATAAATGAGTTTCGTTTCGGAACCAATTGTAATGGTCTAATTCTGGGTTCAAATAGGTTCCGACTCATGCACCCACTATCCGATATATGAGCCTTTAATATTACTAACCGTGCATTTTTTGTCATTTTGTGTAATTAAAAATATCTCGTTTGTCATTTCGTATTTTCATAATCAACTCTTTCCACTTTCTTTTTTTTCCCCTTAATTTAACACTATTTTATTTCATTTTACTCTACAAGCTAAAATTAACATTTAATGCGACTTTAGTTAAATGATAATAGCACATGATTTCATGAGCTCATAATTTAATGGTTGTAGTTTATATTATTCTGATAAAAACCAATAGCAGCTAATGTATTTATCAATGCCCAATTGCGATTAGTGCTAATTAAAAGTAGTTGAGTAAATGAAGGGGTTGAACTGATCATTGTTGGGAGTACATTGCACAAAACAAGAAGGGCCAAAATTCAAAGTGGGGAACATGGCACAGATGTGCCCTTATTGTTTCAATGGCTTCACGAGAGAAGCTATAGTAAGGAATCATTCAAAACTTAATTTTTATTGGACGTTTTGTGTTAGTTTTTTCTTCCTCTCATTAGATTGTAAGAAAGAATACTTCTAAGGGATTTAATTATTACAACCCTACGCAAGTGGGCTCCATTCTAAACATAAAATGATGAGTATGGTGCAAAAGAATCTTCAAGTATGGTGACCTCTAGAACTTCAGTGTCAGTTTCTTCGGGGCATAAATTGTTTAAGTGATTGAATAGTAATTGTACAACTTCTATTTTCTAAATAATCAAATTAAAGAAACGTATGTGAATTTTCAAAAATGACCATTGATTAACCTCTTCTTTAATAGAAATTCAATCAGGAGAATGTGAAAAATGAATACTCAACTACCACCCTGCTGATTCAAATTCTAGAAAATCATCGGTTGCATCTACATCCTTACATTTTATCCTTCGCTCCTCACCTCTTGACTAATCTTTTGGTAGAGCTCATTTAAGTAGAAATCTTTATATATTTAATTCATATATATTTTATGCAAATAAACATGTTCATAAGCCTCATAGAAAGTCAAGTTTACCATTGCCCAAGTAACAGATCTTGATAGGCCCCAAACTTTTATAGAATCATTTGTTTGCACCCATTTGTATATGTAAACATTATGCATGAACACATTTCTTTGATCATTTCTTGTGTGTAAAATACAAATGATTCATAAGGTTGGTTTGTTTGCCTAAAATACATAGGTGTTATTTTTTCCAAATGAAATATACAGGAGTTGAATACATATGAGTTCATGGTCAAATGACCATCAAAGAATTATTTAAAGAGGTGAATGATGAATGATTTAATATAGAGACATGGATGAGACATTGACTTTGCTATGTATTAAAGTATTAGGTTGATGGCTAGGTTTCTAATTTTCTCAATAAAAAAGAGGTTATTTAATATTATTTTTAGATCTTCACCTTTGCTTTTTCATTTTTAACCACTTATGTAATTACAATCTTATAAGTTAATTTTTAATCGCCTGCAGAGTTTTCAACTGAGTGAATAGAAATTTGCTTGTCGAGTCATGTGGCATTCAAGAGGCATATCATCAGTTAAACAGTCTGGCTCTAAGACCCATGCATATGTCTATGTGCATGGATCATGGGAAGAAATTGTTCATACATTGAGTAATGGTCTGTGGATTGCCGGCACTCCAGATGATCATTGAAAGAAAGAAAAACAGGAAAAGAATCCAAGGATCCTGCCCAATGGGATGGTGACACCTGTTGGGTCTTTCTAGAAAAATAAATATTGTGCAGACTGGGGCTGACAGAGCAAGCTGTCTATGGCCCGAGACCACCCTCACCTTCCCCATTCCTACACAGCAGCCCACATAAATGCCTTCACCTAACTGAATACAAGTCCTTTCTCTAGAAGAGAATGCAGATAAGAGGGACAAAAACATGCAGCCCCAGCAGAAATAGACATCTAAGATTATGAGATCTTGCTGAAATTTTAAATGGTTTTGGTCTTTGGGTCTTGGTGCAATAAATTGAGTGGGAAAGTGACACAACCATTATTCTTCATGTCACATGATAACTTGCACAATAGACCATGGGGAAAGTCTCACTAGTTTTTTCAATTCTGCTACATGCATTCATGTTTTCAAACATTTCATCCTACATTTCAAAGATTGCCTTGCAAAAGTCTTAAGAAAAAGACAAAATGGGGGAGAAGGTAAAGGCCAAAAGGTATCAATTTCTGACTAGACTTGCCAATGAAACTGATACTGAACCTGAACGGTAAATGTGGGGGTCAGCCGGTCAGGGTTGACCCTTTTTTTTTGTTTTCAGATTGGGTCATGCATTGACATTTTCAGCCCAGTTAATAAAATTGGTTAGTTATTTTGAGTTCATATTTGCATTTTTTGACCTAACTATGCTCGTCGTCGTCATCAAAGACTTATCCCGACTATTTGGAGTGGCTCGAAGACGGACCAAAACCCAAATTGATAGTAACGGATTTGGGTCGGACCTTTTAACTTTTTGGTTGTTGGTTTGGGTTTAACGTTGTCAACCCATAAACGTGTTGGGTTAGAATTGAATATATACATGTTATCTACAAGACTACACCTAAAGTGGTCATCCTGACCCCATTTATTGCCACCTTTGCAGATAGGGGTGTCCAAATGGTCCTGCTGGCCCTAGATTTTGGTCCTATTGGGCTGGCTGTGCCCAGCAGCTTTAGTCTGGATTTCTCTGAATTTCAAGTTTTAACACTTTTGGACTTTCTAAATGTCTGATACATGTGCCTGATATCTGAATGGGCTATCTGGGCTTGAAAGGGTAAACTGGATTTCCGAGCCTGATTTGGTTTTGCAAGTAGACTGCAATCGGCTATACCTTTGCAAGTCTGGCCTGTGAACTGTATCAAAAGAAGGAAATTAGGCCTGATAACTGAATGGGTTGGGATTCAACCCGGCTTATTTCCCACCCTTCTATATGAAGGAGAAGCTGATACATAGCTTGGTTCCATGGAGTCAACAATTCACTGCGCCAAGCATTACTTCAGTCCCATCTTTCAGTGATCTGAATGTTTCATCTGACCATACCGGGCACTTGTGTGGGATCACTGAGACAATAGCCACCTGCCTACACAGAGTGTAGGTCCAGATCACTGTTAATTAATTTCCCCCTTGAGTTATTTTTTTATTTTTTTATTTTAGCGTGTGTGAAACCACAGCTAGGGGGCTGGGATTGAAAGAAGTCCACTGAAGTGTAAAGGAAGCCCACACAAGTTGGAAGAAAGCCAGACAAGTAGAAAGATGTGACGTACCCGGGACTCGAACCGCGAACAGTCAGGTAAGAACTGCCGTTCTTTTCACCCATGAGTTAGTTGTTTGGCTCAAATTATATGGATAGGGTTCAGTTGGGTTCGGTCTCCTAATCGTTAAGCATCAGTAGGGTCCATAAATTTCATGTGGGGTATAGGGTCTGGCTCAGTAGTGATGGCAATGGGCTGGGTTCAGTTAACTTAACCAAAGGACACAACATTTTCAGACCCAACCATTACCAGCTCCATTTATTAATTGGGTTCATAATGTTCTGTACTCAACAATGTTAAATTGGTTTAGCTGAACACTGAATACAAGGTCGGGTCAGGTTGGAGGGTTGAATAGCAACTGTAGACTCCATCCAATTCCGGCCCATTTCTGGAAATGTCAGCGCACGCACTACCCGCAAGTAAAAATGGTTGATGGAACTCTGAATTACTGGATCAAGTTGGCTTGGGTTGTAGGTCAGGTTAGGAATTGCCGACTTTTAGGCTCAGGTTAGAACTGGACAGTTTAGAGTGAATGGGCTGGGTTTAAGAATAGCACACCCAACTTTAATTCAAATATAACACATACATATCCATCTACATAAGATGTGCATTATTTATTATATTGAGAAATGTTCTCCTCCGAGCTAATGAATATGCAGTCCAGCTCTTGGGGCTCACCTTGGATCAGTGCAGGCCATTTCATACTCTCATTCCCTCATGATCTGGTATCAGCCCCCAGGTTTGCTATCAGCTCTATGGGGCCCAGCTGGGCCTACCTTCATAAGCTTCGCATATAAAAACACACTCAGTAATGTATTAAACAATTATCAGGGCCCCATTATCTCTGTGTCGGAGTCCCGGTTTAGTACCTGTGCCGGCTGAAAACCGGGTCCGGGTCTGGGGGCTGAACCCAGCTTGTTTAGAGCCTAATCACTACCTCCTAAAACATACATACATGAGCAAAAAGGGATGAGATGGATGAGAGAAGATGTGTGTGGGGTCTCATGTGGGCCCTTTGGCCCAATTTGCATTTGGACCCTGCTTGGACTTTGGAAATAAAGCCCATGGATTCAGATGCTCTCAAACTTCTGGAGTGATGGTTAATAATTTATGGGTCATGGTAGGCCTTGGTCTTGTATCCTTAACCTGTTTAAGGCCCATTTGGATCTATGTAACTCGACCGTAAGTAACTCCTGTAAACCAGTTATTGCTATTGGATTAGGGTCATAGGTAACCTAAGTACAAGGTCATCGGTTAACTGGGTCTGACAACCCAAATAGGCCTTCAGGAAAAATGTTGGCCTCCACAGCTCCTCAGTGCCCAGTCCAAGTTGTATTCGGGCTTCGAGTCAGATTTTGGGCCGTTTGGTAAATGGGTCAGGTTCGGTTCTTCATGATCCACCCGTATGGGTCAAGTTCTGGACAACTATTTTTAAAAAATTTTCAACCACCCAAATTTGTTTTAGACAAAGGCCTGAATCTTCCATCAATTTCACCTGCAAAATTTTTACTGCAGATTTTACCCATGGTTGATGAAGAAAAAGAAAATGCCTAATGCTCAAATGCAGAGGGAAAAATGTTGAATGCTGTTCATACATCCGATTGTTCTCTGTTTTATACAGGTGACTGTGGCAAGCAGAATCTTCACATTCCAAGTATGTTGCAATATCATGAAATGGCTAAAAGCTCACTCACACATGGTTGGGTGGTGTAGTACACCTTGGCTTACACGCATGCCATGGGATTAATCCATGAGTGTTCAAGTTGAATGCATCACAACTTTCACAGTGGGGCCACATGGCATTTATTTGGTTTTCTCTTGGCCAATAGGGATTAGTCCTGCGCAAAGGGCTGAGACACCCGTGTAATCAAAAGAAAAAATTTATCGCTATCACCCCATATAGAGATAAAAAAGGAACATGAGGACACAATGAAGAGTAACAAAAGAAGATTTACAATCTATTATGGCAGAAGGAGAAAATAAGCATATTAGCAACGTTAAAAGTCAAACATAGGTGGCGATATGGGTAAGTCGTAAGAGAAAAAAAACCTTAAAACTCTTTTATTAATTGCTAATTAAAATATTTTTTAAAATCATTTTTAGCAAAAATCCCCAAAATTAAATTTGATTAAGACCAAAATAAAATCTTTACAAATGCAGTTGGCTTAGTGGGATTATTTCTAATTTTATTGTAGTCTAATCTATAAATTTTTATGAACTATTTTCTCTAAATGTTATTTTTTATCAATTTATTTTACTTTTAATCATGAACCTAACTCCCTTCACACGGTCAGATGAGCATTATTAGCTCCACGTGCAACCCAACACACATGGTGTAATAAATTCAGATACTTTGATCAAACGAATGCCCTTAGAACCGACATTCGCTTTGGTAAAGTGAAAATTTCAATATTTTTTGTAGAATTGTGCATACGATAATAGTATGCCGGGGTCACTCCGCCGTAGGATAATGCACAGGACAAAATATGAGTGACATCCGATGGCACAAAGTATTGCACAAATAATTTTATGAAAAATACTTAAACTTTTCGGGTTAAATAATAGGTCCCACAACTTTTATAAGAAGTTAATCTTTTAAAACTAGGGCCCATAAATTGATTTGAATGTACGATCCTGATTCCTCCAAGAATATACCCATCACAATTCACCATTGAGTGTTTCTTTTTGAAGAGTGAGCAATGCAACGGTTGAAACAAAAGAACCTCATCTCTCATCCATGGTGCAGATAAACGCCATCTTCCCGTGCTCCAGCGGCTACGCAACCTTCGGAACTCCCGCACCCCATTTCCATGGCTCCCTCTCCTTCTCAAAACCCTCACTTTCCTTCAAAGCTTCTATCAGACCCTCCTTTTCCATAAAATCTTTGATTCCTCCTCTCTCTGTTGAAACCGGCAGAAGAAGAACTTCGGCCGCAACGACATGTTCGCATGGCGAGCAATTTTCGGGTTCTACTTTCAATTCGATTTTTATGGTTTTGGGTTCTAATGAATGAGTTTTAATCTGGGGTAGTGTTGGATTCGAAGTTCGAGCTTAATTGCTTGATTTGCTGTTGTGTTTGGATGGCATTTTGGTGTTTGGTGATTTGCTTATGTTTGCACGTCAGCTGTATGATTAAATTGCTCACTGAACTGTTTGCTTAAAAAATATTCGTAGGCATTTTGGGGCTGTTTGGATACCTGGGAAGTGAATTTTCCAGTAAACTGTGTTGCTACCGCACATGGGTGCGTAATTAGCTGGAAATTGTGGTTTTTTTTTGCTGTCTATAGGTTGGTTGCTCAGCTAAAATTACAAGTGTGTAATCGATACTAGTTGGAGAGGGGTATCCCATTTTCCTGATGCGTTGTTCTTGGAGTTTCATGGGGTCACTTCATCATCAAGTCTCCTGTGCTTTCATTTACATACTCTCTCTCATGTGCGCTTATATGAGAAACAGGCATTGCAATTTTATTTTGTTTTGGTTTTTTATATTTTTTTCTTTTAGTTGGAGTGGTTTGGATCTCTTTAGTCAATCCCATATAGGATAGTTAATGATGCTGATGATGAAACACCATCTTTTTGGTTGCTTCTCGAAACCAAAAAGAAAAAAAAGGGCGAACATGGCACGGAAAGCATTTGTTTATGTGCTACTTCCTTATTTTTACTCCAACAAGCTACCTCTGCTGGATACATCACACTAGCTTAGTTTTGAAAATCCACGTTTTATGATACTATCTTACAATTCATAGTGTCAGTGTAAAACCAATTCGTATTAAGAATAGGGGGCAGCCCGGTGCACAAGGCTCCCTCCATTGCGGGGTCTGGGGAGGGCCAGATGTACGCAGCTTTACCCCCGCAAGCGGAGAGGCTGTTTCCGCATTTCAAACCTGTGACGTCCAGGTCAAAATGGAGCAACCTTATCCTTGCGCCAATGATGCCAAGGCCTGAATCACAATTAAAACGTATGTTACCAATCAGAAATGAATCCTGGAATTTATGATACAATTATTTTGAATTCTACTAGTAGTACCCAGTTAGTATTACCAGGTCCGGTTGAACCTGAGTCCCTTTTCTTTTAAAACTTGCAATTCTCTTTTTCTAGAGATGTCAATGGATCTCCAATTACGCGGTTACCCAATGGTCTCTATTAATGGTATGGATGGATTATGAATACCTTTATTATTTCTCTATTTTTTTTTTTTTTTTTGAGGATTTTCTACTTCTTTTAAGAATAAAAATATTACATTTTGTGATGCACTTTATTATAAAATTTGACTTGACCCTTGGAACAATTTGCGAAATAATTCTAGTTTTCAGAATCTTTCATATCAGGTTATCAATACAATGTACTAAAGTGGGGACTAGGCACTGAAGTGATACATATATGCTCTTCCTATTGTCCACTTTCATGCTTTCGATACCATGATTGTATGATGAGACTTTCTACTTAAGAGGACATGAATTTTTTTGTTTAAATTTGATATGCATCTCTTGTGGTTGTCATATGCTCATTGGGTATGAGAGAGAGAGAGAGAGAGAGAGAGAGAGAGAGAGAGAGAGAGAGAGAGAGAGAGAGAGAGCGCAATGATTGGGCCCACATGGTGCCATGACAACTATGGTGGAGGTGGGGGGTGAAAAGATCTCAAAGAGACCTATGAGTGTGCAAAATATCAACCATATTAGATCATCCTAACTCCTATGGGTTTAATGGTTTGGGAAGGCACTGTTTTTTTTTTTTTTTTAATTCCACAGGACTAACGGTTCGACGAGAGTCAAATTTGGGCTTGTGGCAATTCATGGGGGTTAGCGTAAGTGAGGGGGGTAAATTGATCATGGGTGGGCCCAGATCTGTTCATCATACCAGATCATTTGTCTATGTGTGTGTATGTATGTATGTATTTGATCTGTAACATGCTCAAACCTATTGTGACAAATCATATTCATATTTTAGGTGAAAAGTGCAGCTTTACTGAGTGGAATATTCTTTTGGGTGATGTTATGATTAAAAATAAATCCCAATCTATCGCACACATGGAGTATTCACATATTATAGATTTTGGGTTTCCCTGAATTTCTTACTTGTTTTGTTTTGATTCTTCAAGGTTTGATGACATCTTCAACTGAACTTGAACCATCTCTTTCTGTAAAGGTGAGACATTTTATCTTTAGGTTAGATTGGCTAGAATTTATGCAGACATTTGTTGTTTATTGTATCTATTGGCTAAAACCAATTACTATTTTCTGGTTAACAAATTATCTGATTGAAGGCCTTTGTAAATCAATTCCATTTCAGCTGTTGTTTCAGTTTGGCCTTGAAATGAAACATGTTCCATTCCATAAAAGTTGTGATGGAAAACGAGTTTTCTTTTATATAGCAAAAGGTAATAATTGAAGACCTTTGTTGAAATAAACTTCATTTCAGTTGCCATTCCGATTTGGCCTTGTAATGAAATATGTTCTATTCCATAAAAGATGTGATGGAAAAAGAATTTTCTTTTAAATAGAAAAAGGTGAAAATAGTGGAGAACTAAACAACACTTAAAGTATATTACATTGTTTATAAAGTAAATTGCACTGTAAATAACTACTTCTACATGTTAAATATATCAATGTCATGCATCTAAGTAGAAAATTAAATCAGATCAATTAACAAGTAATTGAGCACATAAATGAATGACTAAAGCACATTTATATATACATTATCCTTTTGGAATCCTCCCTTTCCATTTGGACAGTTAAGAGACTCTTGTGCTTTTTATTTCATCTTATTTCTGCCTCAAAAGGAGGGATAAAAATGTGATGAATAAAGGAACTGTGCTACTCAGTTGAAACAGAGCAGAATTACTGTAATGGGTTTATATTTTTTTATGGGTTGGCATGTATTCTGGAATTGAAAGCAATTGACAACTATGGTTTTCATGCGTCTTCTCTAATATATTCTCAATGCAGAACAAGGCAGTTGAAGTTGTGTATGAACTGAAAGGAACTTCCATATTTCTTGTTGGTAAGCATTATTGATATTGTCACTGCTTGTTCTGATCATCGGGCAAAATATGATCAATTTTCACTGTTGCAAATCCTTTATTGACAGGGATGAACAGCACCATGAAAACCAACCTGGGGAAGCTTTTATCCGAAGTGTTGAGATATTACTACTTTGACAGGTGGATAGGAATAAGCAAGTTTCATATGTTTACTTACAATGAGATAATCTTCCTTAACCTTGCACGCCTTGTGTAACTTTGTGTCATCTGTTGCTGATGCAGTGATAGTTTGGTTGAGCAAGCTGCAGGTGGTGAGTCTGCTGCTAAATTGTTTAGAGAGAGAGATGAAGAGGGATTCCGAGAATCTGAGGTGAATATTGTCTAGCGTTCACCCTAGAGTTCACCTATGAAATCATATAACACCTTTCTCATTTAGTTTCTACCATCAGACACCTATGATATGTGGATACTTGTATATGCCAAATATACAGGTATTTTCAATGATACTATGTAGAGATGTAGGGAATTGTTCACTGATATATTGACAAATAAATAGATAGCTGAACATCCATGCTCATGGGACACTGTTTCTCTATATTCTACTGTTCCAGGTAAAGAATTTTCATTAATTTTCGTACTTTTTTCTGAAATAAAGTATCTATAAGGATTGTCAAAGTATGATTTCTCATGCAAGAAAAGAGGGGCCACAATATAATTTTAATAAATTATGGTTGACTTTAAAAGACTAGTTTCTCAATAATTAGACTTGGAGTGACAAGAACCTGTGGCATAGTTGGAAGGTGCCCAGCACGCATCGGGTCATATTACTATTTGATAGAGAGAGAGCGGGGGGAAGGATTAGTCTTTGAATATGATGCCACTTGAGTGTAAAGGGGTTACGATTGTTTAATAAACAAATCATGCATATATTTCTTATAGGATTTTACCATGATGTTTTATTTAATGTTTTGACCTGGTATTTAGCAGCCTAGTTTTTATGTTTAATATGTCTATGCCTTGAAGTACGGCTGCCATCTTCTCATGAAAATATTGAATGGATGTGTGTGTTTTATTATTTATTTATTATTATTATTATTATTATTTTGGTAGGGGTGGGGGTGGGGTGGGGTTTGGCTCCCCAGCTAGGGGCCTGAGACCCATGAGAGCACCTGCACATGCAGGAAGAATATAGAATGAAAGTTGAGAACATGTGGAGTGTATTTTTTCTTTAAGTTGTTATTTTTGGGGTGAAGCCTGCGATTGGACTATCCTACACTGTATTAACTTTGATTAAATTTAGGAATGGTCTAAAGCATAAAATATTACTGTATGAAAAATATTAAATTGGACAAGAGCCTGTGGCACAGTGTATGGTGCTCACTAATCACTATGGAAACCTTGAATTTTTGTGGGTTCAAGTCATCGTACCAATTACAAAAAAAAGTAAACAGGTTTGAAACATTTCAATTTTTATAGGTCCTCGTCTGTGTGCTGGGTTTCAGAAAATAGCAGAATCCTAACCTCCACCCCTTCATCTGTATTTTGAAATCATAATAATAGACATTATCAGTTAATCGAAAGAGTTCCTGAATGGTATTGCAGACTGAAGTACTCAAGCAGTTATCATCCATGGGCCGCCTGGTAGTCTGTGCTGGAGATGGGGCTGTTCAAAGTTCTACCAATCTGTAAATATTCAATTTCAACTTTAATGCCTGCTTATTTCAGTGAAAACATCTTGATCTTCTCTAATATATTTATCCTTTAATCTTGCAAGGGCCTTTTTGAGATATGGAATTTCACTCTGGATTGATGTTCCCCTAGATATTCTAGCCAAAGAGGCTGTTCAGAATGGGGGTCGATGCCCTTCAACTTGGGGTTTAGCACCATCAGACTCCTTTCCTGAGGTCAATCCTTTCTTAAAATATCCTATATCCTTGCTTTAGTATGGGGCGATTGTTTCTATTGATGGGCAATATATATGTGTTGCCTTCTATTGTTGAATTAATCAGCAATTGGTTTCCACTGTTGTTTTGTGAGTTGTGACTGATAGTATCTAGGAATGGCAATTGGTCTGTTCAGCTCAGGTTGGCCACTGAGGTAATGCGTATGGCCCAACCCAAACCCAGAATTATCAGCTCAGTTTGGGTCAAATTGACAGGTTGGGTTACAATAATTTGGTTGGGTTGGGATTGGTCACAAATGTAGATCCCACCTGAACCAGACCTGTTTATTAATTCGCTGGAAAATGTCAAACACAACCAGATTTACTTGGACGGGTTGGTGGGTTTGATGAGGAATTGACATTCCTAAAGACCTTTAGTTTTCTGTGACTAATAGCAACAAAACCTGCTTATGAATTTTGCTTTCTTTCCTTCCTTGATTTTGCTGAAGTGTTGGGCTGTTTGCATTGGCAGACCTATCTTCCTGTGTGCTATTAGCAAGAGAGTTGCGTAATCCTTAATAGGAGTATCCTTTTTTCTTTTTGTACAAGTGTGAACCATCATTTGGTGATCAAGACTGTTGATCTGATGGGCCCTGCAATGGATAAATCATGCCCTTAGAGATCTTGCTGGCGAAGTAGTCCTAACTGAATGATCCACGGCCTGCAACTGACAGTCGAGGAAGAAATACATCAATTGTCCACACTTTATGTTAAGAAGGCCAAGTATTTACGCAGGGTCTATCCAGAGCTAGTCTAGACTCCAGTCAGATCAATAGATCACTGAACCGTGAGATAGTAGTATGAGTGCAAACTTAAGATTCATTGCTACTGTACATATCCCTGAATTGAAGATTATCTAGTTTTTCATGTTCTTTTTTGTGTGAACATAGAGATCTTTGTATATGCATGCTCAAAGAAGAAAAGAAAACTGTACCAGTATAAAATGCATAGTTCCAGAGTCCCCTTTTTTTTCACACACTTATTATTGGGAATTTTCCCTTACGGATCACATGCTACCACCTTAATTTAGGTGAAACAATGCTGATTAACTTGAATTTATATTTTCCGTTCTAGCCAATTTTTCTGGTTAGTTTTATGTTTCAATCTAATCACTATTCTGGTTATTTTGTCCAGGTTCTAGCTAAATTAACAATGCTGTATGAAGAAATGAGGGGTGGTTATGCGACTGCAGATGCCACAGTGTCACTTCAAAGTATATTAATATTTTTCTCAACTTCAATCTTTTCACTGTCCTTATCAATGCATCTGTTATCCATCAGTGGTTTTAACAGCCTTCAATGAAAACAGAAATAGCTTCCCAATTGGAGTATGATGACATGGAAGCTGTGACTCCAGAAGACATGGCTATGGAGGTATAAGTTAGAAAAAAATGAAAAAAACAATATGATAAGGACTTGATGGTCCTGAACCTAATGAATAAGTTGCTGATGCTTCCAAACCCAAATATTCTGAGTTCAATGATCCAGACTTCTGATCCTCTCGATTTTCTGGAACTTGACAGACATGGGTGTTTGTATCTTACATGGATATGAGATGTCTATAGTATTACCTCAAAAATCTCAGTACATGATACAACCATAGAAATTTATTAACATACTTAAATGCCCTAATTATACAATTGCTTCTATGAAAAAAAAAACCAATTAGTGATGTACTTTACTAGTATAAAAACTACATCATTGAAAAAAAAAAAAAAATAGTACGAAAATGCTATTAAAGTATAAATCATAGAAATGGAGTATCACACATGGAAATATTTTCTACTATGTAAATTTCTTTTTCTTATTAGAAATGTCGAGTTGTATCTTTATACCTGTTTCATAGGTTCAGCCCCTCTAGTTTGGGCTCGATTTGAAGGCCCCTTTTTTTCCAATCGGTGGCCTACCTGTAGACGGTTATAAAATACAACATCAGTCCATATCAAGGCTGAAGAGTGGATTATTTTTGTAAAATCCTCCATCCATTGTGAGGCTGTCATAAAAAAAGAGTTCTGATTTATGGGGTCTGCACGTATGAAATTGGCAGTGCCCACAGATTGTGATTTGGTGCAATGAGGGTCCCTAACAAAAGGGTCCTATCATAGTCAGCATATGGAAGATTAGTTCTATCGTATGATTGAATTTCTTAATGGGGATGTCTGGTTTTTAATTTCAGGTTCTCAGAGAGATAGAGAAACTAACTAGAGTGAAGAAGATGATGGAAGAAGCTGCAAAACCTTTTTAGCAAACACAAGAACTGTACATTCCAAGTAACGCACACCTAGTCAATGAGAACCTTTTGAATAGTTGTGTTCTCTTCTCTGCTGAAGTTTTCCTTAGATTTTCTCACCATACCTTAGATGACCTCAAGTGCCCGGGCCTTTGTACCTAATGGATTTGTCCAATTTCTGAGTTTTGAAGGTGATGTCCTTCTATTGTAATCCACTAGCTTGCAATTGTCATGATTTTTGAATAAAAACTAGTCCTTGACTTTCATGTGTTTATGATTTCATCGTGTTGTTTTCCGAGCCTAATGACCTGATATTTGCATTGTAGCCTTAAAAACTGTGCTAATAAGTTATAGCCTAAAAAATTGTGCGACTCCAATTGTACCACCTGTGTTGATTGTTTCCTATGGTTGTTCATTTCTTTCCACTGATCATATAAAGTTGTCTGCAAAAACTTCTTTGGGCAACGGCCCATCATACATGGGTTGATGTTAATGTAATTGTATGTCATGTTAAATGGTTGTTTGCATGCATGAGGATATCTATTGTCTTAAGCATTTACATATACCTGTCATAGAGATTTCACTCTCTTTAGGGTCATTTGGACGAGGAGAAATGTCAGAATGTTAATCACTTTAGTGAAACCTCTACATCCCATCTGACCTGCTTTTAGAAGTCAAAAGTTATTATCCTCTTACATGCCTTTTGTAAAAGATATTAGCAAAGACCTGTGCTAATCACGGGTATACATGAAGAGGTAGGATTGAACAGTATGAATGAAGAGGTATGATTCTATATATGCTAGAAAGGGGGTGAGATGGGAGTCCATAAAAAGGAAACGGTTGTAAAAACTGAAAGTAACTTCTAGTCAAAATAGAAAGTACACTTAAAATTGAATCCAAAACCTTCTAGCTTAATATATTATTAGGAATGGGTTTCTTCTCAAAAGGATAGTGAAAAACACCCATTCCTCTAATGGAATCTGTTTTTACCCTACTACTATGAAGAAGTAGAATTTAGTCATTCAATTTTTTTTTTCTTCTTTTGAATAAAGATTTTAAAATGGCTTCTCCTGCATGACATTCTCGAGAAAACCTAAAACAAAGTGGAGAATCACTAACAGTGAGAAGTGGTGAATCTCCACCTCTGGAGATTTCTCCTCCTTGTGGGGAAAGAGAGTCATTTGAACGAGGAGAAATGTCGTTTCTGCAGAGATAGAACTATAATATGCTCATGTTTGGATCTTCTTCGAATAAGGAGAAAATTGGCCCTACCTACTTGGAAACTTATCTTCAAAAGAGGGGTCCCTTTCTCCTCCGAACCTTGGAAATTCTGCCTCTATTCTCCATCCAGTTGGGGTTTCCCCACCTAGCGTCAATAAGTGTCATTAACACTTTAAATTTATTTGCAACGTTTCATGAGAAGAATTTAATTTTGTTGCAGTATTTTTATGGAAGTAGTAAGAATAGAATTGATGATGTGCGACCTATCCCAAGATTTGGCTAAGGATAAACTGTAATGTAAAATAAAATTCATATAGCCGATCCTAACATACCTGAGAGCAAATTTCGATCATAATTTTCATGAGAAAATGGGTGAGGACAATTTGAACACTATTTTTAGAATTTTCAAGATAATTTCAAAATTGGGTACTCATGCAATTTGGGAGATTTCTGTGAGAAGAATATCCTATACAAAGCTATATTTGAAAAAAAAAGTGGGGGAAAAGGGAATATCCTATCTATCTAGGTTGTTATTACAACATGATTACTCTTTTGACCTATGTGGAGACCTACCTCGATCGATTTCTGGCCTGTTCGCATATGTAAGAATTGACGCAAATTTCACTCCAAATAGCTTGACATTCAGTGTTAAATTGATTATGCAAGAAAAAGGCAACCAGCTATTTTAAACATATAAATTCAATGTCATATACCACTTTGTTTTTAAGTAAGATTTGGTATTTTGGCATGTAGCTATGTATGTGCTATGAGAAGGTTGGATCAGGCCAAGGTGGATCCAAAGATGTTAAGTCAAGTCCTTTGAAAAGATCAGCACATTGTGGACACTAGGATAGGACCATTTCTCATTTGTGGGATTTACCAGGATTTTGTAAGTTTTTTTTTTTTTTTTTCCTTTTATGTTGATTTATTTTATGAGATTTTGCTAATCATATTGTAAGATGAAAAAATGCCAAAACAGTGAAACTTTCCTTACTTTATTGCTTGATCCTCCTAGGAATTGCCTAGAATTAGATTTGTGACTCTGGCAACCGAAAAAGGTGAGCATGGGCCTTTCCTTTTGCTACTTAATCCTGAAACGTCCATGGAGTTTGGGTATTTAAACGTGGTGGATCTGACCATTCATTCAACATGCAACAAAAAATATACTATAAATACATAAAGGAGGGTAAAGCATTAATGTACAGGGTAGTGAGTGGCCGGGTAGGTAATCCTTTCCTTTATAAAGAAAAGAGGCACATTTAACAGAGTTGGGTGGATAATTTCATCGAAGTTATACATTTTAAGATCTCTTGTGTATCTTCACCCTAAATCTCTAGCACTTTGCTCTTTTCATACAAGCAATTTGTTGGCGCTCCAAACAGGGCTGGTTGGGATTTGATGGTTGTATTATCATAGACAAGCAGCATCTTCCAAATGTGGCTTTAAATTTTCAAGTTACTCTGATCCTCATTAGCATCCTTGAATCCTTAACGCTTGTCAACTAGGGATTAACTTTGTTACCTCTACTTTTTCGAAGGCATTGTCATGAGCCGTCTATAGGGAGCATTTGGAACTCCCAGTTTGATAAAGTGGAATTCTTTTTTTTCTTTTTTTTTTTTTTTTTTTTTTGTGGTAAAAATGGAATTCAATCTTTTGAAATGTTATTTTTGCCTTTGGAATTCAAGCTTTATCTTCTTAAATGTTGGTTGCACTTGAGCATTTGATAATTCTACTGGCGGACAACATTTGGAAAATTTATATATGCCCCCATATGAATTATGAGAATCCCCACAAATAAATAGGTCCCACAACACTATAAGGTAAAAACTTTTAAATGGATTTATCCAATACCCCACAAAAATTTATAATCCATGACTTCAATCAGCTTCAATGGACCAGTCAAAGTCCATCTTCTAAATGGAAAGAAAGTTCTCAAATAACTCTTGAGATACATAACAGAACCTAGGAAAACACCCCTCTCTCTCTATATATACCAAATCCTTACCTTACAACTTACGTCAAAATCAGAAAACTACTGAATATACACTGAATTCATCATTCCACATCTAAAAACCACCTAACAAGAAAGCTGTACTTTCCCCCTCATAAAGATAACCACCCCAACACCCTTCCCTCATTCATCACGCCATTCCCAATTTCCCATGTCAGCTGCTGCAGCCCAAATCATAACTCACAGATCCCATCAGCTCAGGCCCTGCCAACCTTGGATTGTTCTCAAAACTGCAAAAACCCACAGAGGAAAATGGTCAGATTTTTACCAGTCTGGTTTCATATACACCCAATCTCAGTGAATAAAAACCATCGTAGTATGCTAAAATCACTAACCTCCTCTCAGTGAGCTTGGAGAAGGCGCCCCAAGTTGGGATGGTGCCACACAAGTCGTTGTTTGAGACATCTCTGCAGGAATTCCATGTGAGTTTTTGGTTAACACCCAGAAGATATTAGTTGCAAGAAGTTAAGAGTAGAAGAAATGAAGGTGGAAGGCACAATGGTATTGTAGGAAGGTTTAAATCTTACAGTATCTTGAGGCTTCCAAGCTTGGTAAGCTGTCTTGGTATTCTTCCCCTCAACCTGTTCCCATTCAGTCGCCTGCGCGTATAATCCAAAAGCAGTGAGAATTATGGTATGGGATTGCATTTCAATTATCATCATCACCAAACCTTATCCCATCAATCTGGGTTTAATAAATATACAAAAGGCCTTATCATCTCATAACTAAATGCACTTGAAATTTCACCCTCTTTGGATGTGTGTGCATGGACGCAAAAGATCGTGTTAAAGACTTATATGTGACTATAGAATTGGAAAATTTCAAACTACATAGGAATAAAAAAAGCATACACACACAAATTCTAAATAATAATAATAATAATAATAATAATAAAAACTTCCTTCTAAAAAGTACAGATTGATTCCCCCAAATCAGTAACCTCTTTCTCTAATGATAATTTTTAGCTGATTAAGCTACCCTCAACTGAAACAAAATGAGTTTGAGAATTGAGGGCATTTTAGTAATTTATCTGTAAGTTGCAGGTAGCTGGAGCCCGGACATCCATTATTTGTGGGGGCCCAAATTTTATAACTGTTCACAGGTTGTACCCAACATGGAGCAGTCATGATTCATGAATGCCAAAATTATGGATTCCTCATTGCTTTATATGTTTTGGACAGTTAGCCTTGACTGAGCGTTCAAATGGGTAGGCTAGTGACATTGATTTTACATTTCAATGAAACGAAGTACATATCTGAGCATCTCAAACCAGCCAAACAGGCCCACATGTTTCAAAAGCCTTCAAATCTTTGGCATTTCCTGGATTGCTGCTGTTACTTCTTGTTTTTTCAGAGTACGTTTCTAAGTCACCGGTCAAAGAATCAAAGTTTATTGATCATGAAGATATTTACTGTCCATTTCTAATATGGGGCCCATCACATCAATGGTGTAGATGATATGTACATGGGTCCCGCTTTGGTGGCATGTGGATTTCTAAACTTGCGGTTGCAACATAAGTAAATAGAAGCATATACACATTGCTAATGTATATGAGAGAGGTGGTGCTCACAGAAATCTGAGGGAAGTGAGCCTGCTGAGAGATGGAGGGATGGTTCCAGTGAGATTGTTGTGGTAGAGATCCAAGCTCAAGAGGCTCTGCAAACCCCCAAGCTCTTTAGGAATCCTGCCCATCAGATTGTTCCTATACAGCTCCCTGCAAGTGAAAGCGCACTTTTTCTCATTGGACCTTTCCTTACATGGATTACCACTTCTTTCATTCTTAAGAACATGCCACTCACAGATATTGGAGTTTTTCCAGTCTCCCTAGCTCAGGCACAAGAGTACCAGACAGCCCTGCATTTCCAAGATCACTGCAAAATACCCAAAACCAAGAAAAAAAAAAATTAAGTGAAGTTGTAGTGGAGAAAAGAGTGTATTTTATGCAAGAAATGTTTTCTTGAGTAAGTGACTAAAGTGTCCTTCATTACATTGAGTGCATCTACATGGCCCCCACCATGCATGGAGTTTGGGGGCATGAAAAAACCTGTACATATTGAACAAGGCTTGCCTAGATTGCTATATGAGATCAACAACTTGGGGGTCATCAATCCAGATCATGGGTCAGTTCTCTATGGATAGATGTATGGGATTCTAGTTCAAGTCAATTCATCAATAGTTCACAACCTTGATCTCCTTGTGTTGGGACCCAAATTTTTACAATCCAATATTCAGATCAGAACATGGTCTTCTCATGTCAACTGCATGCAATCTTAGATTTAGAATTTGGGCCATGAATGACTCTAAATATGATTTATTTCATCCGACCCATGAATCAAGGTCCCAAATGGGAACCCATCCTGACTTGATAACCCACCAAGAATACATGATTTTAATTTAGTGTCATTTTGGTCATTTTAACAGAACAGTACAATTCCATGTCCCCCATGCCATTGACATTTAACAAACTCCCAGAAGAGAATCTCTGCAAATCTTTTGCAGAACAAGGGAAACCTTTGCAGTGAAAGTCTCTTCAAGAGAAGCCAACTAAAAAGCCCACAAACGTGAAAACACAGATAAAAGCAAAAGGGAAGATATTTCAGTAAGGGAAAAGAGGTTTACAGCCTCGTGACTCTGTTATCCCCATCACAAGTGACATGAAACCATGTACATGGATTCACCAGTGTTGGATCCCAGCTCTGTAGAACGTTTCCAGGGTCTTTCAGAGCTCTTCTGAAAGCATAAAGAGCATCACCTATTCAAAAAAAAACAGAAGGACTACGTGAGTATTCAAGCTAGAGGAAAGGACCCACATGGAAAAAAAGATCCCAACAGTTTCCTATTGAACTGTACCTTGGAGAGAGTTTATGAAATTTTCAAGCTTTAAAAAAGCCCATGTCATGAAAAGTCCTAAATTCATCAGTCAAGACCAGCACAACCTTGGCATTTATTGAGTAGAGGACAGGGATCTTCATTATAGGAAAATACCAAAATGAAAAGAAAAGAAAAGAAAAGAAAAAACAGTCTAATACTTCTATATTCAATGAAACTAAGTCATGAATCTTTATGTAGTAGAAAGTAGAACCCATCCCTGCCTTGGCATTTGCTGCTAACTGGTGATGGATCAGGTACCCATGTGGAAAAAACTACACATCACAAAACTACTGTATAAAAATATATATATTTACTAAGTATTTGATCAGAAAAAAGTTCATGAATCTTCAAGCTAGAAAAACCCACATGAAAAATCACTGAAACAACTCCATATAACGTCATACTCCCACATGAATAATCATCAAAGCAACTCATAGATATAACATCATATGTGTTGTTAGAGACATCTTTACCTTCAATATTGGCATTCACAAGTGCTGAAGATGTACACAGGAGTACTAGAAATAGAGCCCAAAATGCCATTTGATGGGTCTTGCAATCACAGAGAGAGAGAGAGAGAGCGCTTTGTCAAGTGCGTGGAGCAAAAGCTAAGCTCTTGTTGGTGAATTTATAGAGCCATTCCACTCATAAACTAGTGTTGGTGAGTGATGGTGACAGAGAATAGCAAACAGGGATTATCAGTGGGGGTAGAATAACTTTTTAGAAATCCTGGTTTTATTGTACTTCATTTTTGTGAATCTGATTAATTTACCTGCCTACTTGGAAATGATTTGCACTTGAAAAAGTTAAGGCCAGTGACTGTTTTTGGTTGTGACAATTTAGGGGTTTTGTTTGAAATTTTTTCCAGAGATTTTAAGTGATTTGACTTGAGGACTTTTCAAATGACACTTTCAAAAAGAAGTCATTCAAATAATTCCAACCAGCATGTGAATGGCTTCTCCTTTTTCTCAAATCCATAGGAATTTTGCTTTTCTTAGATTCGTCCAAACGTGCTAGTATTTGGAATCTGCTTTTTTCCAAAATAACAAGTCAAATACTCGTAAGAAACTCCTTCAAACAAAAAGGTGAGTAGGGATGCAAAAGGGCCAGGTTTAATTCGGGTCTATTGGATCGACCTGGATTGATCCAATTGATTTCATAGATCCAAATCTAAAACATGGTGCACCCGTCCATGACAGTGGGCCAAAACCAGATCTTATTATCAATCGTCCTCCAACATTAACGGGCTCAAGCCCAATTGACAATTGCATATGTTGGATCCAAATCCGATTATTAAATAGATGCAACAATAAAGCCCATATAGAGTCTTTTTGGGTCAAATCCTTATATTAATCAAGTAACCAGATATGGGCCACTCTAACTGTGCCTTCGGAATGGCACATAATGGACCCAATGAATTTAGCTTACTAGTGGGCCTGAATACCCAGTGAACTCACTCAAAAAAAAGGATCCGGACCCATTTTAAATTTGGATCTGGGAATCTTGTCATTTATTATTCCAACAGCTACGGTTACTTTATAAGATAAAACATCCAGTGCATACTACTATATATACCGCAAACTACCATAGATGGGGGCCACAATTTGGACTGTTCAGATTTGGAATCTTGCACCACCTACTTGGGGGCCACAATTTGGACTGTTCAGATTGCTGTAGATGTATTTGAATGCGTATAGATGGGGCATTCATGGGCAGAAAGGCCTCTGAATATTATTTTTTTATTTCTTTTCTTTTTTTTATGGTTCATCTGGATCAGGACACTGGGCCCAAACGCAGGGCTCGAGAGAAGAATGTCGGTCCTTGGGCCGTGGATCTTAAAACAAAAAATAATGGAAATCCTCATTGAAGTTAGGAAATCACCAACATTCTTTGAATTTTATTTTCATCGATTGAGAACAAGGGATTTCTTTTCTTGTGGTTTCCAAAATCATGTGAGATGCACGTGTGTAGAGACTCAATGGTCTCATGGAAATTAGGGGTTGGGTTGGTCAGGTCTTGGGCCGACTCAAATGTGACCCAAACTCTTAAAAGAGTTCAACCCAAAATCGAATTCTAAGAGGGCCTTTGTACATGCCAAGGAGACAGTAGAGAAGAGTTTTATGTTTCCAGCCCAGTGTCATTTGTAGGCATAAGAAATTGGATATGTAAGTGAATCTTTTGATGTTACACTTCCATTTTCACAAACCAAGAATTTTGCCCTTCGTGGAAAGAGGTCATATGGTCCGACCAAAAATCAGATTTTGAGGATGTGTCCAGGCAAACCATGATGGTCCGTTTATTTACAAGAATTTTGGGAATTCTGTTTGGTGGTTTTATGAATTGCCTTAGACGCTGTTCTCCATGTGGTCTCACAAATGCTCAAGTATAATTTAGTATTTTAAAATTAAAATTATAAGAATTCTACAGACTAAAAATGACATTTCACTGGGCTGGTTTCGTGAACTCTCACTATTCAAATGGAGAATTTAGAATTCTTGGGAGACGCAGCCTTCATTGCTGTTAGGCATTCTAGACACATGGAATTCCCATATAAACATATCTCCAAACAAACAGGCCCTAAAAGGCTTTACCTGAACCTCAATCAAAGCTCACCTGACCAAGTTTCATCCCAATTCATCTCAACCTGATCTAACCCCAGGTCAACCAAACTAAAGTTTTAATTCGGTTTATAAATTCAGGCCCAAGCAAAACCCAAGTATCGGCACCTAATAAGTGGTTTGGGCCCCCGGTTTGTGGGGGGGGGGGGGGGGGGGGGGGGGGGGGGGGTTTGTGGGTGGGGTGGTGTGGGGGGTGGAGCGTGTTTGATCAGGTTAGAGTTGACCCAAATTGAGCCTGCATCACTTAATTGGGATAATTGGGATCCAACAGTATTGTTTGGATCCATTTAGTATCGGATTCAGATCAATCAGACTCAAACCCGTTTGTCCACTTTGTGAAGGCATTATCTG
This sequence comes from Persea americana, assembly GCA_029852735.1. Lineage (NCBI taxonomy): Eukaryota > Viridiplantae > Streptophyta > Magnoliopsida > Laurales > Lauraceae > Persea > Persea americana. The sequence continues at coordinate 59,492,433 of CM056816.1, read as the reverse complement.
ATATTATTAAGTTTTAGGGATTGTTTATAAAACAAAAAAAAAAAAAAAAAAAAAAAAAAGGTTTTAGGGATTGGAATAGTTTTTGGACCACAGACAGGATCTTTTTTCCCCAGCTTAGATGTGGATATTCAAAGTATGATTAGACTCAAATCTGGACACTAGCCCGTTTGACAATTTACTATTAAAGTAAAAGTAATGCAAAGCATCAAATCAAGATAAAATAAAATACAAGGAGGTTATGATGATATTTTATCTTCAGTGGATTGGTAGGAAATCTTTTTTTCCTTTTTGTGTAAAAAGTGTGTGTTATTTTGTCATTTGGTGGAGAAAGAATGTTGCTTTTTATTTTTATTTTTCTAAAAAAGGAGGGAGTTTTAAAGATATGTACTTTTGATGTGATCCATTTTTTGAAAATGAAGGCTTTACATTACTTTTGCTAACCAAATAAATTGCTAAACGGGCAAACATCCACGTGTAGTGCAAGCAAAATGTGGACAATAGATGGAAGGCACATGAAATTCAAACTGTTGATTTGTTCTATAGTATTTATATTAGTGTGGAGTCCACAAATCATTGGCCTCTCCAGATATTATCCCCACTTCTGGTGTACAAAATGAACTGCATTTTAAAATTTAAGTGTTGGCAAAATTGAGGTTGTTGCAACAAAATCACAAGAAAATCATGACATTACTAGGGTAAAGTGGCAAAAGAGAAAGTAGAAAATATATTAACTTCAACTATGATTAAATTTATGTTTATCCTCTATAATGTTGTGTCTTCAACAATTTAGAATTTGTTTTATTTTTATGACCTATTTCTCATGATATCTTAAAAAAACTCCCAATTCAAAAATATTGCAATATTTTTTACAAGACGATAATCTTCAAAAACTAAAGTCTGTGACACTGACACACTTCTAGTAGGTAATCAATAGTAAAAAAGATACTGTGCATGTATTTGGGAGAAGGATCATATAATTGCCCGTATAAAAATCAAAATGAGATCTTTGTAATTATTCTGGTAAATGCCTCAAGGCATGCTAGAAAGTGTATGAAAGATTCCTCTTGGGATCTTGAATCTTGAATACACTCTGAAAATTCTAAAAGAAAGAGAAAAAAAAGGAAAGAGAGGATTTTGTTGAACTGTCCATATGATTTCATGAAGGAAAAAGACAAGGGTGTTTAACAGATAGTGTTTTAAAGTCCTTTATGAGTGATTTGATTGAGTGCATGTGGTAAGCATGTGCAGTATCCTTGGCAAATCACTCCATAGTAGGCCCTCTAATAAATGTTATGTTCTGTAAAACCCAGTCCAAACCCTTGACTTTGGTTTGAGGCTAGTGATTCTAGTTCCACACAAGTACTCAAGGAATTCTTAGGGCTTAATTTCTGAGACTTTATATCACTGTAAGTAGTTACAAATGAGGAATTAAAGGTGAATATAAAAAATGATGGTCAAATTTAAAAGCATGCTATTTGATGCTCATTTTTGAGATTCCAATTTAATATTTATTTTTAACCGGCTTTTGTATTCAATTTCTATGTATTCTAATGCAAACACACTTGCCTTAACAAAAATTAAATAGAGGGAAGCTGAAAAATGAACACCCGGCCATCATCAAAGTACAATTCAAATACTAGAAAAATCAAGGTCTCATTTAAATTGTTACTTTATATCCTTCGCTTTCCACCTCTTAAATAATCCTTGGGTGGAAGCCATTTGCCGTAAAATGTATTCAATTCTTAATGTATTATTCTATGCAAACAAACATATATATATATATATATATTCTCAAGTTTACTTCTTAAAAATGCAGTCTTAGGACAACTGACTCACCCCTGATCAAACCAAATCCTTAGAAAAGCTCCGAAACATATGAAATTTAACCCAATTTGATTCTCAGCTAGTAACTATGGAACCATTGGATTGAACCTACCAAAAGAATTGCACATTTCAGTTTTGAGAAAAACCCAGTTATCAAAGTTCCTAATTATCGATAAAATCAAATGATGATCTCTCTAAATAATCGCTCCCCCTTCTTTTAATTATCTTTTGCTTTGTATAGATTAAGATAAAAAAACAAGAGAGGACCAAACACTCCATGATGAAAAGATTTCCACTCATTTAGTGTCTTGGTCAATGTTAGCACATTGCACTTCTTTTCATGTGTTACATGGGTATAGTAGTGGTTCCCTCTCCCTTCTTTTGACTTGGTTAGGTCTCTGCAAATCCCTCCATGCAACTTATATGGACCACGGGGGCAAAAGAATGCTGGACTTTATGCTTGTGATCTATCCTTTCTTACCTTTTTTCTTGTTCTTCTTCCTCTTTCTTCTTTCTTCTTAAAAGGAGTGACAAGTGCTGCTTCTCTTTTGAGGCTTCTTCTTCAAAGTAGGAAAGCTTTCTAATACGGACAATGAGTGTATAATCACCCCCACACGAATCTTTTCTTTTCACGCTAGTGTAAATGAAAGAGGATCCAGTTCACTACCAGTCTTATCCATGGGAACACTGAAGTGGCTCAGCTGCCCCCACTTGTTGGTGCACAAACGGGAATTTTAGCTCCCGAATCTGGATCCTTGAGTCCACTGTCATAAATCCATTAGTGGGGCTCAAATTTGCTCAAAACCACTGTCATATTATATTAGTTCTCTCTAAGCCAAATTTCATTCTAATCAAAGTTGTACTTACTGTTAGATTGATAGTGTGTTATCACTTCTTTGTTTTCTCATTTTAATAACATGTTTATTCTTCTGGTGGGCATAATCCTATTAGAGTAAAACTTGGATTTAAGAAAAAAGAAAAACTGCTGGGACCAATGATTTTGAGTGATTTGGTTATTAGTCATACTGAGCGCTATTGAAGGATTTATATTGATAGACAATAGCTCTCTAGGGCCCTGTCCTTGGAGGATTTCGACTCAAGGTCCCTAAACTGATTGGATCTCTAGGTTTGGTCAGTTTAGTTGTAAAATCCCTCTTTCCTAGAAGAATCGCCTTTCTAAGGTACATTTAAGCAAGGAGAGGTACCTAATATGGAGAGGAAAGTTTTCAGATCTTCCATGGAGCCCATTCATGGTAGTTTGTTGCAACTTGTTTTTTGAGTCGAAAAGGAGGAAAATGATTTCATTTTCTTTAATAGAAAGAAACTCGATTTCCTATATGATGGGTAAGAATGTAGAATTTCTCTCTCCTGCATAGCATGGTATCGTCGATAACTTGTTAATGGTTGTTTGTCAAGAGTTTAAATTCTCTATAACTTGTGCAGTAAGAATTTTTGTTGTGTTTTTAGAATCTACGTCTAGGAAAGTTTGTGGGAAACTCTAGCTTATTAAAAGAGGTCTTTAGGATCAGCCATTTACAAAAAAACTAAGCCCACTGAATATTGTCAATTGTCTCATCTAATACTATAAAATGAATAGTAAAAAAAGTTTTTATAGGACCGTTTATTTCTTGACCTTAGATCAAACAATGGGTACCCTCTAATGATCCTATTTTTTTGACGCCTTCTAACATATAAAAGCTTGGTTCTCAAATCTTAAACACATCTGGTAGGCTAGTGGTCCAGGAATAGGCTTATTGCTGCAACAGGGAATCCAAGTCCAACATGTACTACCAGATAAAGGTCATAACTACGACTCACAAGTAACATTCTATTCAAACACATGAACCCTCGTTCACTCGTAAACCAAGTTGCTTGTGGACCAACTTAATGAAGATCCAGCTGAGCCTTTAACTGTCAGAAATGCGCAACAGCAAACAGGCTCATGGCCCATGGCCATGGGTGGATACAAAAATTTGAGTTGTATTAGAGTTAAGATATTAGCAACTATTTGATAGCAAGACATTTTTTAAAATTTTTCCATAGACTCAATTGTTGGAATTTATTAGGGTTGATCGTATGCAGCAATGGTTTGAGGAATTTGTCAAGAGAATTCCAAATCCCCACACTGAACCAGTCCGTCTGTGAGTAAGTGAACATCTTCAGAGACTCCCCATATGTTAAATTAAAAATATGATTTTTTTCCATCATGCCCCACCCCACAAAGAAGATGGGTTTATGTCTGGTTTTTCAAATTTACCGGATTGGTCCACTGGGTTATTCGAGGACCACGCTTTGGATCAGAGGTATTTTAGTCATTGCACTGGGCTTTCTTAGGAGTTAAGAAAGAAGAGATTAAAAATATGATGTAATTTGTAACTATAGATCTAAATAGAGTGGAGTAAAGAGAGTGAGTTCTCTTTGGCCGTGGACGTAGGCACTCCTCGTGTGTTTCCTTTTTTTTTCTTTTTTCTTTTTTTTTATAGCTTATTTGCTCAATCACAGATTTTGAGCTTCCACATGCACACGCACACCACGATACCCTCTTCTAAAGGAGAAGTATTAGAGGTTACAGACCATGGAAAGTGGGACCTACACCAGCCACATATATAGAAGACCACTGGACCGTGACACTGTCCATACACAGATTAGGAAGTCTCTGAAGTCGCTTGAGTAGTCAACAGGGAAGGGCCACCGCACCGAGTGCTACTGAGCTTTTCTCCTCTTTTGACCACAGTCCGCACATGTTTGAAACTTCGAAGGTGGATGATTTTCCCGCCTTTTCTGTGGTCCACTTTCATTGTTTGTCGAGAAAAAGGGCATTCTCATTTCCTTTTTCTTCGCTATCTTTTGTGATAGCATTCAAACAACATATCATCCATTCACATATATTCAACATGGAATATGGGCACCTTTTGTGCAATAATTTGGGTGGGGTTAGTTGAAAAATCATAATTATCTTATCTAAGGTTTGTAAAATGGACAGTGCAACGGTTGATATCAAATTAGACGCATCTCAGAATAATTAAATTGACCCGAACCTGACTTGACCCTTCGCCACTTGGGAGTTTGAGTAACACCAAACGGATTAATTAATGACTTACGTACTCTTGGTCTCTTGGCTCCTTCTAGATGATTAATAGATTAGGAGAGCAGAAAATCAGCCTCATTAAGTTATATATCCTAACTCATGCTATAGGCATCGAATTCCAAGTCTTGTAGCTATGCAATTTTTTTTTGATTGAATGAGTGTCAAATTGAGGTGTTAACATACAAGATGTGACGAGTGTGAAGGGGCAGAATTGATCAAAGGTAGAGCACGATCAAATTTTAGGTTAAACATTGATTTTAATCTTTCTTAGAGCCCCTTTGTTTGCCTAGAAATTCTAAGAAACGTATTTCTTTAATTACCCAAAGTTGAAAATGACTATCAAATACTCTCTTGTTAAATACAAAATGAATTCCATAATCCATAATCTCTCTTTTAATGGAAAATGAGTTCCTCTCCCCTAAATCATTTTTTTAATTAAAAAAGAGATTACTTGATATCCATTTTTCGATATCCACCTATATTTCTTCAATTTTAACTAGTTTTATAAGTATATTTTAAGAGATTCCTAAAATAAACAAACAAGCTCATAATAATAAAAGTACAACAAAACTCATGAAAAAGAGAGAAACGGTCAATCGCTTTTAGAGATGATAGGTAAAGCAATGTGGCAAATGTAATTCCTTAAACTTAAGTCTTTAAATTATGGCTTTTTTTCTACGATCTTGGTGGAAAAATATCACACACACACACCAAAAAAAAAAAAGAACACAAAAAAAAAAAAAAAATATAAAGTTAGCTAAAACTTGTTTTTTATTTTTTATTTTTTATGACGTGGGTAATCTTAAGGTCTTTGTCCTAACAGGATTAATCCTCCGGGATGGTGCCAATTAAACCTATACAAACGCACACTGGATAAATCAGGGACAATTTTGAACACAAGACATGGGGGGAAAACCCATGACATTTTATATTTTTCTCAATTTTTGACATGTTATTCCAATTGTATCATGACTTTATCAAGATGCGTGATTTCTTTTCCCAATCTTGGCTATATTTCAAAAAATGAAGTATCAAAATGTCTCAAAATTTTTCCAAAATGGTGACTATGCTATTAAGCTTGCCTGGCTCCCCCTGGGCCCATAGAAATTAGTCCAGCCCAATGGGCTGAGACACCCTCTGTTATCTAAGAGAAGGCTTGCATAGAATGTATGTCTCACCTAATAAAAGGTTATGAACGGGAGTAAGGACATGTATGTCTCACCTAATAAAAGGTTATGAACGGGAGTAATGACACATTGGTGCGGCGACTTCTTTGCAAAATACTAGACATCTTCTTTGCAAAACTATCTCAATAAAATCCCACAATTTTAGGGCATATTTGTTTGGGGACTTTCGTTTTTCCACGAAAAGCTCCGCCTTTTCCATCTTGGTGGGAAAGGGTTTTACGTGGACATTTAACATTTAAGTTAAGAAAACCTTTTTGCATGAAAAAATAAAAAAGATTTCCGGACGAAAAATATCATATTTTTGCTTTTATTTTCATGGCAAAGTGGTTAGACAAAGGACCCATATAAATATGGACTTTTCTTTTTAAAAATGTGCACCATTCCCTCTGCAATTATTTCGAATGACGTTACATATGAAGAGCTTTTATATTTTGAAGGCAAAGTACATGATTTTCATTAATGGACACAAAAACGACATTGACTGACGATGAAAGATTGTTAATTCAGACATTAGAATCTTAGAGGTGGTTGGTTTTGCGTGAAAATCAATAGCACAGAGGGTTATAGGGGGGGGGGGGGGGGGGTGGAGATTGTTAATTCAGACATTAGAATCTCAGAGGTGGTTGGTTTTGCGTGAAAATCAATAGCATAGAGGGTTATAGTTGGGGTGGGGGGGGGGGGGGGGGGGGGGGGGGGGGGGGGGGGGGGGGGGAAGATTGTTAATTCAGACATTAGAATCTCAGAGGTGGTTGGTTTTGCGTGAAAATCAATAGCACAGAGGGTTATAGGGGGGGGGGGGATTGTTAATTCAGACATTAGAATCTCAGAGGTGGTTGGTTTTGCGTGAAAATCAATAGCATAGAGGGGGGGGGGGTAGGGGAGGGGTTTGGGATTTGAGGGGGAATGAAAATGAGGGGGAGAGGAGGGGAGAAAAAATTAATTTTACCTCCTCTTGTTTGGATAGTCAAAAAGTAGGGGAAAGAAAAGTGAAAAAGTAGGGTTTTGTTTGTTTGTGAGGTAGAGAGAAAATTACTAATTTATCCTTACTTTATGAAAAAGTGAAAAAGTGAAAATAGCAGTTTAGTAAAATGACAAAGATTCCCCTCTTTCCCTTATACTTTTCCCCCCATTTTTGAGGGAAAAATTTTAAGATGGGCCACACACAAATTTTACCCTCACTTTCCCTCCCCCCTTCCCAAACACCCTCAATTTCCACTTTCCCTCCATTTCCCCTCTTTTTTTTTCTCCCCCTCATTTAACCTCCTTTCCAAACATAGGGTAAACGTACAAGACATGTTCTTCCTATGAACAAAGCATATGTGGTACTGTGACACCCTTTGGGTGTTGGCTCTTGGGAATAAGGCAAACCAAAGGTTTGATCCCGTTCTTACGTTTGAATCCCCCAAAATTTACTTGGTGCACGTGTGCGGTGAATGCGTGTTTCTAGAGGATTAGCCCTCGCAGATTAATAGCACGGGGATACCTTCATTATTAAAATAAGATGATACCTACAAAAAGGGGTTCTTTGAAAATTGCTCTTTTCTATATTTATGGTCGCGTTCCTCGTAATTCATCAGTGATCAAGCAACACCAACCATCCCTCAACTCGAATATTTCATGGCAAAAAATCTAGAGAATTTCACCTCTCAACTGGGACCCACTAATGGATATGGGCGGTTGTGATGAATAAGATAAGGACTGAGATTGATTTACCTGCACCTGTGGCCCATCATGGGGAGTAAATTGAGCTGTCCTGATCTTTCTTCATGGGCCTACGTATCGCAAACATTTTAATGGATTTAACCGCAGGGTTTGACTGTCTAATCTAAGTCAATTAGGCTGATGGTTCAATTGGTCTGTGCACAATGCCATAATTAATGGAACGGAATAAATAATGATCAAAACCACCTTAAACCTGTGAAAACCAGGAGGAGTACGTAGGCCAGAATAAACATGAACTAGGGGTGAGAAAGGGGTGGATTGATGGTTGAACTCTTGAGGGTAACCCCTTGGAGTGCCTATTTATTAGTCGGGTTAAACATCTTACCCCATGTGAGGCCCCATCCCTTGTGGGCCCTCAGTCTGAATTAAATAATTATTAATATGTTAGTTCCTATATTAATATGCTAATTATTAGGAATTAGCAGTATAGTTTTAATATTCCTAAGTTTTAAAATTAGCTTGTTTATGTTTCTTAATAGATATTAGGTGCTTGTTGGTTAATTTTAGTAGGTTTTGATTTAATTAGGATTTGGCTTCCATTAGAATTAATAGGAGGGCTAATAAGGGTTAGAACATTCTAGAATCCCACCTAATTACCCAAATATCCATGGCCCATTTCATTTTCATTTACAACCAAATTGCCCTTTTGGTAATTAGCCTAAACTCTAAGTTATAAAACCTAAGCTATTGCAAACATTAGCCAAAACCCTAATTTTCACTCATCTTTCTTAATTATCCTATCTTCTTTCCCAAGCAACCCTAATTCCCCAAAATCCCAGCACAAGAAGGCCAGAGACCACCCCAATTTCAGCAACAACACTTGTAGAAGCTTGGAATTCTCTTCTCTCTTTCTTTACACTATCACAAATTCTGAATTGAGGAAAGTACCCTATGCAATTTCACTAGATGCATGCTTTCTTCCTTGTTTCTGTAATCTTAATTCAATTAGATGATAATGCATGATTAGATCTTCTTTTGAGCTTGTTTTCATAGAAAAATGGCCATTGATAGATGAGTTCTCCCATTTGGAAGATCAATGGCCCAGTTGGATGGTGGATGGAGATTTTTGGAGTGCTTTTGTGTTCATTCTTGTTTATGTGAAGTATGGACGTGATTAGGGGATGAATTGAATGAGAATTGGATTGAAATGGGAAAAATCTCACAAATTTGGAATTCAGCTATCTGCATGTACCCAGTCGACCGGACCCTGTCTCGGTCGACCGGGCACACTAAAAAGTTAGGAAACCAAGTCCCTGTTATTTTTCTTGAAAATGTGCATAGACAGTGTACCCGGTCGACCGAACTCTGTCTCGGTCGACCGGGCACACATGAACCTGCAGGAAATAACTGAGACCTAAATTTTCTCAAGACTTACAGAGTCCTGTGTACCCGGTCGACATTACGGCCATGATGTCGACCAGATACACAGAGAACCCTGTGAAACCCCCTAGATGCTTGACACAAGGTCCCAGTGGACCCGGTCGACATCACGGCCATGATGTCGACCGGGGACATTGCCTGAGAGGTCAACATCCAGTTCACCCGGTCGACATCCAAGGGTATGATGTCGACCAGGCAAACTGTGAATTGTGAGTTTTCCAGATTTCTATGTTTTTTATGTGCGATCGATTGTGGGGCCCATTGACCATCCAAATAGCCTTCCATCAAGTGTGCCACACATGAATCAATGGCATGGCTCAGCCTTGACTCGTGGGGTCCACCAATTGAGGTTTTGGGATTTGAATCGTCAATGACTCGACCCTTAATTGTAGTCCATGGTGTCCACAACTTCAGGAGCACCAAATTTATCATCTTTGATACTTGAGGCTACAGTTAGGGACCCAATCATCTGATAAAGCCTAAACCAAGAGTGGACCACTACCTTGGATTGGTCCTTTGTCTATTTCCACTTGATTTCATGTTTTAAGGATTTCATGAGTGGTTTTTCTCTCTTATCCTTATTATTGTCTTTAACTTGTTAATTAATGGAAATTAGAGGACTTAAACTTAGGATTATTTAGTGGTGACCCTATGTGGTGTTTGGAGATAAATGACCCGTGTCTGTGGCTTGGCGGCCCCTCATACAGCCTAAGGTTGGGGATGTGAAACCATAGCATGAAGAAGTTATGATAAATGATTGATTAGCTCATTGTGTATGAGCATGGGATGACTACTTGTGGATTGGACATGGTATAGTACTTGTGTTGCATCAGGCCACGATTGTGAGCCTTGGAGTGGATCTAATGATGTTGGACTTGGACTTGGATATCGGACTGTGTTCGATGTTGTGGTACCTTAACATCTTAGAGACTTGATTAGGACCTTACTTACGCAAGATAAGCCTAGACAGACACAGGCCTATACTTGGATCCTGAGTCGGCACTAAACATTCACTCAGTTATTCTAAGCTCAGCCAGTTCACTGATCATCGCTGGTAGGGGCTATACTGGTTACTTAGAGCTATTATGATGAGGTGTGATTAGACGGACGGTGTGATATTGCGTCCAGGTTAATATGATAAAGGGGTGTGATCGGTGCGATAAAAGGGTGTGATCGGTGTTATATATTGTATGTTATTATTATTTCAGGGCTATTATTCCTTGCATGGTTATTACCCTTTCCCCACCGCAAACTGTTTATGGTATGGAACGTTTACAGTACGGGAGGGCCGCGACATAATATCCCGATATGGTATGGAACGTCTACTTGCAGGGCTGTTTATTTGGGATTTGAATGATTTTGTAGTGAGTTGGGTAGCTAGTCAAATATGTATAAACATTTTGATAACTACACTTTGAGATTACTATTAGGCTTCCGCATTGTTATATATGATTTATTTACATGATACTATTGTTTCCGCTATCTTTTATTACGCTTCCGCAATACAACTGTTGATTATGATGTTGATTAAAAAGTTTTAAAAATTTGACCTCACTACGGACTATGATCTTGGAAGTTCTCGGATTTTCCGGGAAGTAGTGTGCCAACTTCAGGTACCTTAGCGTTATATTCGGTATTCGGAATTGTGGCGTTACACCCCATACCATTAATTTACGTATTGGTTTAACTTGGATTGTCGAGTTATAGTGCAAGTAGTCGAATTGGATTAAATTGACAGGTCAAATTACAAGGATGTATGTAACCATGCCATATAAGTCATCCATCAACCAAGCTCATTTGGGTAGGAAGAAACAGGGCTAGCCACACTCAATTCAGATCCCATGGGACAAGGCTGCAGAAGAATTTTCCATTAGAGCTCATCTCTAAAATCTAGGTAGCTCAAAATCACAGTATTCTTTATGTTTAATTGGGCCAAATTTCACTCTAATCAGCTTTACCCTCAAAGGGACATGCCATCCACCCAAGAAGGAATGGTGACGCACTTGAACATGTCCTTCCTAGCATGGTCAAGCCACCTGCAAGTAGATATGCCCATTCGCTCTCTCCATCCGTCTCTATGCATTTACTTGCATGCATAAATCCTCCACTGTTTGTTGTGTTAATTAGTATGTGGCACCCTGTCACGACCTGGGCCCGAGATTAGGATTACTTCGGACAAACTCAGATTCGCGACCTCCATACTTACTTTTGTAAACCCCGAATTAGCCAAAGTTAAAACGAAATTCATAAGGGATAACCATACAGTCAAGCTATCAAATGTACACTTTTGCGGAATAGATATATACATTGACAAAACAATTTAAACAGTACAAATTCTTTACAAAAAGTAAAGTCCACTATACACATCTCATTTTACTATCTAAGTCAACCACTGCATATTCAAAATACAATGCAAGTGGCTACTATTCATATTTCAAAATCAATATTCAAGTGCTACTCAAAATGTTTCCAAAATGTTATAATTAATTCGCTCTCCGATCTATGTCCACTCAATTAATCCTCCTAGAGGAATCTCATTGGCTTCCTCCATAGGCGGCGCAGCCTCTACAGTACCTGCATGGGCAACTGGGCCTGTAATGTCATCAATAACACTGTAAACAAGATGATTCAAGAATGTATACACAAATCTATGATATTACATGTTGATAAACCTATTTATCAATTCTATAACAAATAATTCTAGACAATTCAAATCAGTGACAATATCTATATATTGGAGTCAAGTAATAAGACTCATAAGAATTGGCAAATACCATAGTATACGCTCTGGTCAGTGGGTCCCGAAAGGGATCATTCAGTTATCCGATTAACGGATTTAGTATTTCATTCATTTAGTTTCAGTGAGTGCACTTGATTAAGTGGCTTGTCATTCAATATGTGTGGGATCTACCATCTTCTTGATCAGAGAACACTGACATCACAACAAAACTTCGGAACACCCCATTTCATCTACTGCAGTAGGATTGTTCATTATTTCATTTCATTAATTCATTTCATGTTAGCTCAACAACAAGCTTAAGCATTACTATGTAATGCCAGACTCAGAAATCAAATTAAATCAAGAAATCCTATGCAACTTCTAAACCAAATACTCAGGTGAAACGTTCGTTATCTAATGCATTTGTTATTGTCGATGACATCACTTTAAGTGAAATTTACACATTAGCATAACCTTAGCTAACACCTATGAAGGTTTAGGAAAAACACCATTAACACTAGCCTTAATACTAATTTAGGGGACACTTATGTACCTAAAAATCACCAATGTTTCCTACAAAACCAAAACCAATTGGGTCCGATCGATCGGCCAAAATTTTGTCCCAGATAAATACCCTGTCCAATCGATTGGCCTTCAGGTCCAATCAATCGGACAGAAAAATTGTTCCAGTTAACTCTCTGTTCGATTGATCGGAACTGCTCCGAAAACAAAGTCTTAGTTCAGAAATTGGTTTTTCCTTCCTCCTTTCTTGCCCCAATTCATTTACAACCTGCACATAAGTTGGACATCCTGTCCACTCCTCAATTTCCATTCCATTCATACATTAAACTCTCCATCCATCCATTCATCAATCCACAAAAACAATAAAATCCAATGGAAAATGCATAAATTCCAAATCAATGGAATTTCTATGAAATTCTACAATAATTAACATCAATCACAAGTATTTGTCTATACTTGCCTTTCTTGGATATTAACTAGCAAAAACCTTTGTTTAGCTTGATCCTTGAGATAAAGTCTCCTCAATTCCAAGCTCTAAGAACTCCAAAATGGAGGACAAGTGAGGAAGAAGATGAAGCTCTCACCTAATCCACTTGTAAACCCTCACTCTTAGTGATTAATGAAGAGGAATGGAAGAAAGAAGAAGAAAGAAGAAGAGAAAAGGGCTAGGGTTTGGAATGAACTCAATGAGTTCTTCATTTCTCTTATATAAGTGAACATTTTGCACTTAAGCCCTCCATCATTCTTCTAATTACAATTTGAGTCAAATGAAAGGTCATTTGATCCAATTTGTGTCGAACGCAACCATGCTTATTACGAAAGTTAAAGTATTCCATGAGATACATGCGTTGGTATCAAGGGTGACATTATTCGACGAAATACGCGGAAATTCGTATTTACGAAAAAGTCCTTGTACCACATGGTTTAAGCCTAAAAGTCAACTCAAATCATTCAATAACATTCATTACCATTTCATTAAGTGCAAATGAACCATTTGAGACAAATTCAATTCAATTTGGTCATTAACCATTTTTAGTTCAATTAAACATGGTTAATTAGCATTCATCCCAATTAATTAGAGTTAATCTTGATTAACTCACGACGGGATGTAACACACCCTCTAAGCTTGAAAGGATCGGAGGATTGACATCAGATGAGTAGACTACCGTTTATAGCTCACTTCAATTCTTCTTTTGTACGAAAGTAGTATCTAGGGGTCTTTCGTCGACTCTTATGCACGGGATATAGAAATGGGATTACATTTGCATATGTAGATGTAAATTTTACACATTTGAATCACATTACTATGTTTTGGGAGCATGCATGAGTAAATATTGAGCAGTTGAGATTACATATAAAAGATATTCATTATTTCAAAATCTATGAATGTTTAGGATAAGAAACTAAGCACTTTGGATTTTGATGGATCAATGGAAAATTTGAGTAATTTATAAGGAAAAGACATCACATGTATTGGGGCTTCTCTAGTTAGAAAGATGTCGAACACTTTCATGCCTTTATGGGTATATAAATTTTCATATGAAAACGGCCTCACAAACGTGATTGTGCATAAATAAGCGTTATGCCTGTGCATGGCAAAGGACCCCTTAGCCTGCCACACAATACACAAAAAAGGTTATAATCATATAATGACTTCGGCATTTCGCATGCATGCCCAGCACCACTGCTTATATGTTTGCGCATGCATGTACCCAAACCCATAGTGTGTGCTTTGGATGAATACTTACCAAAGCATTGCACAAAAGCACATGAATTACGATGTTATATGCATATGAATATCATGAAACCTGTTAGCTTCAAACAGCTTCTTAAGAGGATGTCACATCTCAAACCCAAGAATCCCCTTATTAGGGTGGTTCCCAAGGTGTAACATGCGTACTCCCATGAAATCTCACTTGTTCCGAACCAAGTCTGAATTCACCAAGGAGAAAATTCCACATTTCACGTGTGAGGATTACTCACTGATATCTATCAATAAACATTTATCTGCGGAAGCATGTACAATATCAATAATAACAAAGCCATGAGTAGTCCATTAGCCAATCCATTATATTACAATTTATCTTTAACAAAGCTAATAATTTAAATATCTTAAATGCTTAGTACATAAGTACTCTAATGAATATCTACTCTACGCTTATTTCAATGAAACATGATCCTAATACGAATGTAATCATAATCAAACCACGATCTAGTACAAGGTGCAACATCTAATCCCAACCATGATTACCATCATTTTGCGTTCTCCGACAGATAAGCTAATCAATATGCTTACCGATCAAACCTCTAATATGAATTGTTATTAGTTATTCTCTTCGGTATCCTGGATCCCTATGACACCAAGTGCAGCACCATGAATACGACGATTCAACAATATATATGAGCAATTAAGATTCAACACATGTTATTCAAATTTTGAATTTAAAGACGAATAGATTAAAAAGACCAAATAACTGTCAACTAGGCACATTGTGCATTATGAATAAATTATGCTTTATCGAATCAAGAATCGAATACTTACTTTCTAGTTGGCCACTACATTTGTTCATCATCTCCGATAGAGAGCGAATCTAGTTGGGATGCCGCCAGTGACCCGGCCAAAGGTTCACCTGGCTACTCGGTTCTGGAGTTCTGGTGCTCCTGACAACATACTGCAGTAGTCTTGAATGACTAAACCAAGTTGCAACCCCATTGGGTATCACAAGGTCGAAGTTAAGTAGTGCCGAACCATTCGAATCAAATAATAATAAACTGAAGTAACAGTTTACAAATCAAATCATTTCTATTCGAATCCATTATTTCATTCCCTAGTCTCGAATAATTTCTAATCGAATCAAATCACATACTTACTCCCTTCGAATAATTCATCAATGAATGATAACATTTGTAAGACAATTGTAATACAATTTTTGAAATAATACAAATAATGCAATATAATAATCATTTGAATATTTGAGGGCAATAATGAATTAATCCCAAAATGCAATTAAATTAATGGAATCAAGAATATTTACTAGCCAATCATAATCTAATTACCCGTTGTTTCTAACCGTCCATTTCGATGTAGCTTTAGATAATTCGATGCAAGTGCTACATTTTCTTAATGTCACGTTGTGCATGTGTGAGTTACATTAAATTCCTCTAAATCAACACCCATGGTGAAGTTCTAGATGAGACAGATAAGCACGTGAGACATGGTTTACAATCGTGGTTGCGGTCATCGCGTCGCGGTTCGCGGTCAACCTGGCCCATCTCCGAGTGAATTTTTATTTGACCCCCAAAAAATCCAAAAAAAATCCAAAAAATCCAAAATATTATAAAATGATAGAAACTAATGTTTTTTTTTTCCCATTAGTGCACACTTTAAAGAAAAATAACGGTCCCCTCAAGTTATAACATCCTGTATCAATGCTGCATCGATGTATATACTAAAATAAGATGAGATATCATAAATTTGACACACTGCAACCATAATTTTGGACAAACTAATAGTGTTAAACATTTAAAGTCTACACTTTAAATTATAAAATTCACACTTTTTTGTTCCAAAAGTGTAGATCTATTGTAAACAAACACATTATAAATGCATTTGAACACTAATTTGGAAAAATGTAAATGATATCAAGAAAAGCCCCAAATTTTGAAAATAAAAAAATCTAGATCTACACCTTAAAACACTAGATCTAGAGAAAAATTAGTAAGTAACATCAAATCTAACTCAATATAAAGCATTTGGTTCATGTATTACACAATCTTAAAAAAAAAAAAACCCTAAAATAATTCGGATTTAAATAATGAAAAAATAAAAAATATTACAAAAACTGCAAAAAATTAAAAAAAAATTTGCTCCAAAAGTACAGATCTAACACACCTCAAACATCTCTAAGTTATTTTGATGTTGAATCGTGAAAAGCGCTCCAAAAAAAAATAAAAAAAAAAAAAAATAGAAAGCTTATCAAAGAGGTCCCTTGAGTTTGATTAGATTTCCCCACATACAAATCCATCCAAAAGTAGTTTAGATCTAAATTTTTAGGTGCTCCTCCATGCCTTAGAAGTTGTAGCAAGCCTTAAGAAGCTCTTAGGGAAAAATAGAATGAAAGAAGTAAAAGAAGAACACCAGAAGAGGTGTTAAAAAAAAAAAAAAATTCCGTCAGGTATCATAACGGCCGTTATTTTGAAAATAACGACCGCTATGATCTGTTATTTTGGCGATATTTCCCCCCGTTATACATCGCGGCAGTTATATGCAATATAACGTAACAGTATCAGCCGTTACCGTTACATAACGCCCGTTATGTAATGGTAACGACTGCGATTTTGAACCCTGACGTGAGATAATCTCAGCCCAAGATTCTTATGTGTTATACTTTCTATCGGACTATGTTAAACGGTTATAATTCCATGTCTGAGGACCTACAATGTCAGTCTTTTCTTGGCCTAAGAATCTTATTGGTTTAGTGTTTGCGTCACAATCATCCTCAAGTATTGATTACGAAAGGTCTAGTCCATGGTTCCAATTTAGGGGTCCAAATTATATTTAAAGTCCATTTTTCTAAAAGAGATAGGGCCCAGTTCGTTAGTCCCCATATCAAATTCCACTCCCAGTCCTTGATCATTAGGATATGTGTACCATTGGTTTCCACATTCCATGAGCTTTCCAACGATATGTGGAACTCCAAAATCGAACTTATTGATCAAAAGTTATGGCCGTCCGAAGTTTCTATAAATTGTCTAAAGGGGTTAGCCGCGGGCTAACAGCGAGATAACCGCCAAAGATGTCGGTTAACCCTCAAAATAGGTTGGTTAGCCGCCTTTTTAGCCTATTTTTTACTTCTACATTCTGAAAAGCTGACTGCGGATCATGGAGGCTAACCGCTGGGTGACCGGAACCTGACGGTCAGAACCTAAAAAGGGTCCATTTGAATCATTCTCAATTCCCATTCTACTATGATTTTTTTCAAGTCATTCCATACACTATTTTTTACACTAATTAAGCATCAATTGCTCATAAGTATTTCATTCCATACATGCACCCATTTCAACTTCCATTATCACATCTAATTCAAAAGAAAAGGCTGAAATAACACTCAAAGAAATCATATAGTTCAATCAATGAATTAATCACATGTATAAATCAAAATTGCTCATTACTTGCCTTCTAATGGTTCTTTCCACTCTAATTGCTCTTCTTGGTTCAAATCAAGCAAAACCCCCAATTAGCCAACCTCTCATGAAATCTCTACAATGGTGAAATGCAAAAAAAGGAGATGAATAAGCCTGAAGAAGATGTTGATGATGGGAAAGATGATAGACTTGAGATTACTCACATTCACAGCTCCTTGGCTTGATTGTGAATAAGGAAGAGATGCTTTAGTGCAAACCTTGTCAATGCAGTAGATGAAATGAAAGATGAGAGAGGTGAGAGACGCTGAAGATGAGATGATGAAGAAGGAGCCTCCAAGTCCCATATGCATATCCTCTTGCTCTTGGCTTGGAGGAGACAGATGAAAGGAAGCTCAAGGAAGAAGATGAAATCCATTTCATACAAATAAGGAAAGGAAAGAAGGATCGATTGAAATGAGGATGGTTGTTTTTTAAAAGAACTTTTACATAGGTTTTGCATGCAAGTCCCACTAGTTAGAATAAATTTGGGGAAAGGGCTTCCAATTGGAAATGGGCCCAGTTTGTTTTGAGTTTTGAAGATGAGCTGAGTTAGGTCTAACGAGTTGAGTCTAATGTGGAAATGATATAGGGAAAATGTTTGATGAAATGCACATGAAGACCCATTAAAGCTAAAAATACACATACAAAGGTCATTGCTCTAACTAACTTTGGTCAAACCCCACTAATCTAATTAATCCTTCACAAGACCAACCAAAACACAAATTAGGCACTCAATCAAGATTAATTAAGCGTTAATCAAACTTAGGAGGGGTCCGGGTCTTACAGAGGAAGAGAAGCAAGTCTAGCATGAGAGACAAGAGCCAGTCAGGTTAGCCAAGATGACTTGCCGGTGAACCCTACATAGATTTAAGATTGAAAAAAAAAAAAAAAAAAGGCCAAAATCACACATCTCTAAAATCCTCTAAGGTTGACATAGGCAAGTCATTCTTGGCTACCAAACAGAGGCTCTCTGTCTTCATGTAAGACTACTCTTCCTTTTCACCACATTTTGGTCTGGGACACATTCTCCCTTCCAAGGCCTCTCTATATTTATAGCCAAGATAAAGGGAGATCAGGTTCCCCTCTCCTTGCTAAATCCATTGACTTTTTCTTAGATCTCATCTACAACTTTCAATCCACTGCATAGGTACCCATAAGGAATATATTCTCTTGACAAACTGCTTGAGGGACCATTGGATTTTGTTCATCTTCCTTGAGCAACTGGGCCTCGCCGGGCTGGTCCGAGAGCAGCTTGGATCCGATCATAGATTATGAATGCAAACGTCCTACTCAACTTATAGCTGTCCTATGTTTTTATCTAAGATTTACACCTTTCACACAATATATTTTATTTTTATCTTTCTCATGATCTTCATTTGAGATATTGGGCTGAGCTGAACTCAAAAATCTAACTCAGCTTATCACTATTTTAAGCTCTCATGCATATTTCTTTGCATGTTCATCTTCTTGGATCTTTTCTCGAGCAATTGGGCTGGGCTGGCCCAACAACAGTTTATTGTCATCATGGATCATAAATGCAAAAACATAACTTAACTTACATTCAATCATCCATCCTATGTTCTTTTTTTTAACAATATTTGAGCTTTTTATACATATTTTATGTATTAAGTACGAACATTTCGGAAGGCATCGTTCAATAATGGGCTACATAATAAATACATGAAGATCTTATGTTGAAGTATAGGCCCTGCAACATGGCCCAGCTCAAAGACTCAGGATGATAAGTTTTGAAACTATAATGAAACTCTAATTCGGATTGGTGCTTAGAAATAGAATAATGGTTTGGGTTCTCTGGGCCTTTGTTTCTAATGGAATGTAATGCGCCCTGATATATATGGGTCTAGAGGCTCAATTTGTTTAACATCATTCATCACCCACAAGTCAGCCAAAATATTGGGTTTTATGGTGCTGACAATTGGTGAGGCCCGACCATTGGCAAGGAATAATAAGCTGGGCTAATGGATGCTCAAAGTAGGCCCAGTTTCAACCCAACAAGTAGCACATTCGCTAGACAAGTTGTGTTGCATTACATGACCTTTTCTCTCTTCCAAAGGCCACTAAGCCCTCATGGACCAGAGAGATGTTCTGACCCTTTCTCAGTGCTGTGGAAGAAGGTTTCTGACCTTGGTAAAAGAGGAAGATGCACAAAATCTTCTAAAAAGTTGTGTTCTCTTCAAATAGATGGTTCTTTTCATTGACACAATGCCTTGAATGTGAGAAATTCATGCAACCATTCTAATTCTTTACACTTTGTGGGTTCTTTATTCCATGCCAACATCACCCACCCATCCCCATTCAAGTAATGTCAATCCCTTCCACTAGTCATGCTTTGGATTGGATTTCATTCAATGTCAGGATCCATTTAAGCTTCTTATACAGAGCATATATCCTTTTATAGTAATGTCTGATCATTGTTGCACATGGAAGGATGCTCGAACCCACATGAAGAAGAGATATTAAGAATAGAGTTGCCTGTTTCTCATTTCGTCTAATTCTTATCGCAGTTTATATATAATTCATTGGAATAGGTTCATTTAGTCCATCTTATGGTTTGCTCAATCACAATTTGAGACTGCAAACATTGATGAATCTGCATCATTAAAATTTTAAATGATCGTGACAATGTTTATAGTATGACCTCTTTGATAATTCCTCCTATAACAAAACACTGTTTAAAGAAGGATATTTTAGAAGAAGCCATATCAAGCATCCACTGTAGCGCAACCGGAGGGACATGGGTTTTGTGAGTAGAGTGACATGAGTTTGAATCCCTAATATAGTGAAAAAAAAGTAAGACAGTGAGTGTTAAAAAGAACTGGTATAACATTCCAATTTCTGTACCAAAATGAATTGATATGAAACTACTGAGTGAGTTGAAATGCAAATTATGAGTGACTACTTGAGCAATTTTATTAGTGCATAGATAACCTTTAAACTTTAGGGCCTTAAGTAAGATGGTAATGATCATTGGATTATGCTCATATTTTATGCACCCCTAGTCCATGTTAAGATTTCCCAATCCCTTCTAAATTTAATGATCGACCCCACAAAGGTTGGCCCCAAAAATTTGTTCTCAATCAAATTTCTCTTCCTGTTGCATATTTCCACTCGACCCCAAGCAGACCCTTCCATTAAGCAGGTTCGATGTCGACCATGGTCCTCAATTATCGGGTTGGTTTGGAATGGTTTGGCAGGTTGGGTTGGAAAATGCCATCCCTAAATTTGTAAATGGCCCACCTCGTTATCCACTTTGTGGGTCTCAATGGGGAGTATGGAAATTGTTGTGTACGTCTGATATTCACAAACCCAGATAAGTAGCACTATGAATTGAGTGTGGTGGTAGATGTAGAAATGGATCAGGTCAGGTGAAGCACTATGGACAAAATGTATAGCCTCAAACTCAATCCTAGCAATTTCATTTATTTATCGGGTTGATCCAGAAGTTAAAAGGGTCAACCCATAACCTTAACTAGTCACACGATTAAGATTAAGAAAAGGATTAATAGAGAGACATAAGATAACAGAAGAGCAAGTTCAGTTTTGTTACAGAAATGGGAAACAAATCCGCATATAGGAGACCAGCCTGCAACAGTATTCCCCTTCTTACCCACATAAGCAACTCCAGTTGCAGCTGCAGTTGCTGCCAGCACTAAACTCATTATCATCTGCACACAAAAGACACAAAACCATCCCATGGGTCAGTAGTCTCGTAACAATACAAGAAACGTCAGTTCCATTCAATCTCTCTTATTGCTACATATCATACACTAATCCATCTCTATCCTGAATTATCCTACAATGGATGGCCTAGAATTGTCTGGTCAATGCAATTTTCAGATTTTGACCCATCTGCGCATGACCCACCATATGAACTGTTCGGATCTCTAATGTGTCTTAACACACTAGTTTTTTTTCTAAGTTTCCTTCAATGCTATATGCATTGTTTTGAAAATCGAAATCATCTTGCAATTCATTCAAGGGGATGAACTGAATTCCATGTGAATTATATTGGGAGTTGTAGAATTTTCTTTTCTTATATAAATGAAAAACAAAATAATTAGAAACATAATTATTTTTACTTCATCTATTTTCAAATCCATACCAGCATCAATACAGTGAAATAGTAGGATTCATTCATATGAAGACCATCATTCACATATATTTATGTATCATAAATGATATGTGTATATTTAAAATGCTTAAGATATCAATCTTACAAGGAAAAATAAATTAGTTACGTACAGCTTTTTCGTTTCGTTGTCTTGTCATATGCAAAATTATAAAAATTATTAAAAGGTTCCATTCATCACTAAATGATAAAAAAAAAAAAAAATGAAAGAAAGTTAAAAATAATAATTAAAGGTACAATGGATTGTAAGTTTCTACATTGTTTTAATTTCATTTATGCATGCATTTATAGAGTTACAATGGAGGTTGTTTAGTACAGGTGGAGATTTTTTCCTTAACTGTAGATAAGGTGTGATAAAGTAAATCAAGTTTTACCAAACAAAAAAAAGTAATTAATCAGGTGATTATCGTAAGACCCAGACAACTGAGTC
Organism: Persea americana; assembly: GCA_029852735.1. Lineage (NCBI taxonomy): Eukaryota > Viridiplantae > Streptophyta > Magnoliopsida > Laurales > Lauraceae > Persea > Persea americana. Next base: position 59,470,227 of record CM056816.1, on the reverse strand, counting down.
AAATGGAACTAATATTTACTTCTCAGAGGCTATTCGGATAAACCACTTAAATCACTAGAGTCAATAAAATAATCATCAAATCGATTCAGTGAAAGGGATTTGTTGCATGGATACAAATTTTTTTTAAAGATCTGATACGAAATTGTAGAATTTAGGATACCAATTGTCTATGGTTCTAGCAACTACATCACGTGCAATAATCCATCTTTCCCGAATGATCCTACAATTAATGGTCTAAAGTTGCTTGGCAAGAATGATTTTCCTCATGTGGCTCATCTGTGTGTGACCCACCACTTGAGTTGTTCAGATGTCACTAGAGTCTCCAACACAATCATTCCTTGCAAATCCCAAGCCTGTTGTTTACATGATGGTATTCGCTTTGGATCATGGAATTTTAATTCTGCGAGTTCTCGTCGAACCCAACTCCCTTCCCGCCGCAATATCACCGTGACATTTTTTACTTCTCTTCCATGCCATCTACAGTTTACCCATCTCTTTTGCGCTGGATCTGGCAATTGATGGCCCTGATCAATGTGATTTTCAGCATGTGACCCATCCAAGGTGTGACCCACATTTTGAATTGTTCAGATCTCTTTTCTTCAGGGTATATACGTATCTTCTCAAGTTTCTTTATCTAAGTCCAAAACATATAGAAGGGAAACCAATTCAAATCACTAACCAGATCAAACAAGTGCATGAAGAAAGACTTCTTTGGCTTTGATCCTTGGAAATGAAGGACAAAAACAAAAGGCAGTGAAATCAGAGAGTACAAGCCTGCAGCAGCAGTCCCGGCCACAAGGAAACTGCATGCATTAAGAAGAAAACATCTCATGGATTTGTAATAGAATATTTCTCTAATTCAATGAGCTTTCCATGAATTCTTTTTTCTTTTCTTACCGAAAACAGGGAGATGCTTTGTAGTCAGCTACCATATGAAAGATACCCACAAAACCAAACCTTTGCTTGTTTGTGGCCATGATTACGGAGGCAGCCAAAGAAGATGCAACAGCCACAGTTCTGAGCACGAATTGCAATAAAACAGGACCTGGTCCAGATGATTTCTTGGCTCTCTGAGATGGGCTTGTCCCTGGTTCAGTTAGATTGGTTGCCATTGCAAGATCTCAAGTATAGAGACTGGAGTGAAAATGAAGGGAAGATTGGAAGAAGAGAGGCTTAAAGAGATGGGTTTTAGATCTTTTTTAGTTAGAAAGAATCCCAGAAAAAGTGATGAGAGGTTATCCGATTCAAAACTGATCCATTGCAATTTCATCTGAGGAGCAGGTGGGGCTGTTGGGAAATGTATGGATGCACCGTTGGATAGAGATTTAGAGATCTTGGATGGAGGCATGAACTTCGGATGGGATCGTTCAAGTTTGTTGTTAGATTCAAATTCTCCAACGGGCCAATCATACTTAATGACATTTTTTTTAATAGATGGGCCCCACTTAATCATCCCTTCACAATCACAGGTGTCTAGTGAATGAGCAAGGGTCCTGAAATCAGAGTGATCTGACCAGTAATCCAAAGAAATTTGTAATAATATAGAGCATGGGGCTGATTTTGAGGTCCTTAATTTGAGGGTTAGGATCATTTGATCATTTGACCATATCCATATTGGGCTTGGCTCCTCCCTTTTTTTTTTTTTTTCTTTTTTATAATAGAGAGTGTTTCAGCCATTTGTACAGGACTAATCTCTATGGGCCAAGGGGGAGTTGGGTAAATCCCCTGTGGCTCCAGTGTAATTTTAAACTTTCAACCTCCAAGAATAAACAGTGATCCTATGCCAACTAAGCAACCCTTCAAAGTTGCTTATAATCAATATACAAATCTATCAATCCCTTTATTTACCTTAATTGTGAATCATTCAGTTGGATCCTATGTCAGGAGGATAGATTGTAGTGGTTCTATAGTTGAAATAAATTTCTGCGTTCTTCAATGGCTCTGTAGTCTGCATACTTTGTCCCTTCCGCACCATAATTTAAAGCCCTTTGCTGCCTTAGAAAAAACTCACATGGAAGGCTATGTGCCTCACTTCACTAGGCTATCAAATTAGAGACTTGGGTTGAAGAAATCTAGAGAATTAGGTAGATTGGATGTAATGGAGTGGACAATCAAAATTAAAAAACTTTATTCATCATCCATTTTATGTGCTTGGATCGTATAGCTAGCATTATCAAATAGACCTCATTAATTTATTATCATCCAAATCCCTGGTTGAACATTCATTAATCTTCTCCTATTAAGATAGCACTAGCACAAAAACCCATGCTAATTACGGGTATGCATGAAGATATAGGATTCTATGTATGTTAGAAATGGGGGGAGATATGAGTCCATAAGTGGTGGGAGTATATTTGTGGAAAGTAGAGGGAGAGTAAGTTATAGTTGTAAAAACTGAAAGTAACTTTCAGTAAAAAATAGAAAGTACAATTAAAATTGGACCCAAAAACTTCTAGTTTAATAGATTAAAATAGGCCTTATATATATCCCCTCTTTGCTTGTTTCATTCAATTGAGAGCCATTATTTTAAATTATAGTGAATGTTTTCAATTCAAACTTTTTTACTATTATCTTTTAATTTTGATATTCACCTGACACCACAATGTATTATTATATATTACAATGGAAGGCTTTTAACTTACTAATTTTGATCACTACCTTTCAATTTTGACTCTCATAGGACTTCACATCAACCATTTAGTATGCGTGTGACCCGCTGTTTCCTTTATCTTACTTGAAAAGTTAATTGGCTTCCTATTTTTAATTATTTCTTATTTTGTTCAATTTTTAATGCATAACTATCTTTTCTTTCAAAATATATGTTTTCCATTACTGCTAATATAATTCTTTCACTTATCATGTATCTTTTTTCAAGTTATGTATTTTCTGAATTTCTTCATTGTCTCATTAAACATCTTAATTTGAAATGTACTTATGAATGTAAGAGAGAAGAAGATCTTATTGTAATATAGATTTAACAACTTATCACTAGAAATATAGAAGTAACATTACAATGGATTCATCATAATTTATCTCAAAATAAAAAATAAACAATTATAATATCTTAATTATTAAATAATCAATAAAATTGTATCAAAACCGTAATATAATAAAGCTAGATGACAAAAATCAAGAAAAAAAAACCCACATATATATAAATTTGTTCAAAAGATTTCATAATCTCTTAAGCATAACAAACAAATACGATCATTCAAAAAATATCCAATACATTTATGAATTAAAAAAAAAATCCCAACATATATTCAAACAATTACCCTCTTTTCTCGATTTTTTTCCAATATATCAATAACTCTCTACTGATTTTTTGAATTTATTTGTTATCTCTACAGCTTCAATATCTCAGAATTTTCCCATTTCTTACTCTCTAAATATTTATGACTAATTATATCATATTTGGAGCCAGTGCTTAACAAGGGTTACTACTGTAGTCTCTGCAAATGAACAATGAAACTATAAATTCATATATTCTCTAATCAATTTGTCTGGCATTTCTCAATTTTTATTTCATCTATTTTACATAGCATGGAGTACAAAAACAATGTGTTCGATCACCCATCATCCTTTCAGCTTAAAATGTATCCTGTATAATATGCTTGGATACCAGCTGAACAGATTGTCCTTAGCTTTTGTGTTTAGAGCTTTAAACCAATTGGATGGGTTGATTCTTTGTTTGAAGAGGCCAAAAAGAAATAGCCTAGTAATTTTTCCTTTAAGAATGTCAACCTCAGGCGGGGCCCACGTAGCTGCTTGAGAAGTAAGAGAACCAAAGAGCATATATAACTTTGGACGTAGATAAGAGGTTGTCTCTGACATCAGTTTGATCAACCCTTAATTGAGGGTCCTCAAAAGCAATGAAATCCAGCCTCCTTAGCCCAAAACTACAAAAAACAAAAACAAGTTCTTGTTATTAGATTGAGAAAAGTTGGATCAATGTTACATTTGGATGGACTGAATTAGTCAAGATGAACCCACTATATATGTGAACATCAAAAAGGATGGTGGGGGTGGGGGTGGGGGTGGTTATAGAAGGTGGGCGTTTAAGACAATTAGATGTTTTTACATAGTCAAAAATATACACCGACTCATTTAACTTTCAGGTTGAGTCAAAAATTGCTACTGTGATGTCAATGTTAGTTGAATTTGTTTGGTGACCATCCATTTGACTTGTCGACTATAGTTTTAAGGAGGTACTATATGATCATTCTTGTGTTTTGATATGGTTGTCAATTAAAATTGAGTAGTCACCATCTAAGGGTGTTTGTGGAATGGGCCGAAGCAATTTAAAGCCAGCTCATTTAGTTATTTGACCTAATTTTAAATCCCAGAAATGGCCCATGGGCCTTAAAGTTAGGCCTGGACTGCCATTTGTAGAACATGTGAGTCCATTTATTCTAATTGTCAGCCGGGCTTAAGAATAAAAAGGGCCAAACTCAGCCCCTTCAACTACTAGGTAATAACCCAACTGATGTCAAGAGCAACCTCAAATTCTACATGGGGGAATCATCCTCAAGATCTGCTTACTCAATCATTCACGAAAAAGGTAGAAAAACTCCCACCTCTTCCATTAATTGGAGAGCATTGTGGGTCTTCCTCTCCCTCAAAGAATTTTGTACTTCGGTTGGAAATGCCTCAATAATGTAATTTAGGTAAACAAATTGCTTCATGATAAAAATGTCTTTCAGCATGCCCTGTGTCCTATTTGTTCATCCTCGGATGAATCTGTTGAGCATGCTTCTTTTGTGAGATCATGCAAGGGCTACTTGGTTTGGCTCCATCATAGGAATGTTATCTCATTCTATTATCTCTCTCAAGCTAAAGGATTGGTGGAACTCCTTTTATGAGCTATTGTGACATAGTGAACCTTCCAATGCACTCTCAAACTAAATCATGGGTTTTGGTTGTTTGGTGGGTTGTGTGGAAAAGTAGGAATGACTTGATTTCTAGGGGTCTTAAAATCCAACCTATTCACATGATTGGCTTGGAAATATATATATATATATATACATATATATATATACGGGAAATACTCGTGTGAAAGACACTCTCACTAAGTTGGTGAGAAATGGGTGAGGGTCCTCACATAAATATTCATTCTTACCAACTTAAATGTAAGGACCCCAAATATTTATGTGAGGCCCCCACCCATCTCTCACCAACTTAATGAGAGTGTCTCTCATACGAGCATATCCCTATACACACACACATATTGACTCTATGGACAAGTTACAAAAAGATAGCCAAGGACCCTAAACCCCCAGTAAGGATTTCAGTATGAGGAGCTTGAGAAGCATAGCTAAGGTGTTTTATGACGCCTCATTTAGAGCTTTAGATTTGCTATTTGGATTGATGGTTCTCAGGTGCATGTAGGATCACTCGATGGTTCCAAAGTTTTTCTTCGGAAAAAGCCGAGGCAAGGCCTATCTTATATGCGTTAAAGGCAGCTCCTTAGAGAGGACTCCACAAGATTTACCTTTTATCATATGCCCTCGAAGTGGTTAGGGCTATTAGTGAGTCACCGGATTGGTCTACCCATCCTATTTGGCTCAATATCAGAGTTTTGAACATGAGATTTGTAGATATTATCTTTTCCTATATTCCTAGGTTTCTTAATGGTTTTGCTCATGAACTTGCCAAAATCTCTTATGTGCAAAGGTAGTTTTGCGGGATTGGGAGGGAGTTTGCCTTCTTTGTAACTTGGGTGTTTTTTTTTTTTTTTCCGGCTAGGTTGTGCTTTTTTTTCTTTTTCCTTTTTCCTTTTTTCTAATGAAATCTTCTTTCAACACAACACACACACACACACACAAAAAAAAAAAAAAAAAAAAACTATTAGTCGACTTTGGGTCTGGATGCAGCCAATGGACATAAAAAATACAATCCAGATTCGGATCAATATAAGCCAGCTGTCTAGTGTCACCCTGGATTACAGCACATAAACGGCATATCTCCTAGACCAAGAAGGTATGGATGTCAATGGGTCTGGCTTGAACTTTTGGCCTTTGGCACAGTCAGCTATTGTTGGGTTGGAAGAGTTTTACACCTGTTGTCCCAAATAACTAGCCCTTCTATTTTTGTAAGCCCAGCCAAGACCATTGAAGCCTAATAAACTTTTCATCAGTATGATCCCACAAAATAAGGTTTTCTCTCGTATGCTTCATGGTCCGTGTAGGATATGAAACAAAATATAAAAAAAAAAGAAGAGAGTAGTACTTATGTCTGCTTCATTGAACTTTAGCACCCAAAAACAATTAGATTGGAACAGAAGGAAAGATAAGCCCCATCAAGAAAAAATAAAGTAAAACGTACATATATCTTCTTTAAACTGCCATGAATAAAATCTTTGTGACCCCATTTCTTCCTTTTCCCTCTTCTGTTGTCAATCTCTATCTGTGCCTCTCTCATAAAACAATAGTATAATCTAATAGGCTAATAGCTACAAGCAACAGTTGTGTTCTTTGATCTATTTGCAGACAAGACCAGGAGTAGGAAGAAGAGAACAAAAGAGGCATATGAGCAGACAATTGAAGCCCCAGCTCTGTCACAAAACTTGCCAACTTGGTCACAGATAGGAGTCCATCCTGCGTGGGAATTCCCCTTCTTACCCACATACCCAATTGCAGTTGCAGCTGAGGATGCTGCCAACACCAAGCCCATAATCATCTGCATATCAAACATAAACCCATCATCATCATCAGACCACCGCAAATATATTATAGCCCAGCTTGAAGCTCCAATTATGTCCAAACCCAATACTTAAAAGTACTAAAACTCATACTGATCAGGACATCACAACCCATTCATCATCTGGATGATCACTTGACCTTTTGGTCTAATTGTGGCCTAGATTGTCAGGTTAATATAATTTTCAACGTTCGGCACATTTGTGGGAAGACGCCTACAGATGAATTGCTCATATCTCAAGCAAGTGTACCACAGCCATTTGCTTTCACTAGAACAACCCATCTAGGAAAGAGAGAATCTTTTCTCAACTACTATTGTTTTTTTTTGGGTTATATATATCTCAATTGCTTTAGCTAAGTTCATCATCTTACTCTAGAATGAGGTACCTTTGGAAACAAAGCGTATCAAAAGGAATGAAATCACTCACCAGATCAAGTAAGAAAAAGAAGAAAGAGCTCCTTGAAGTTGAGCTTTTGGAATCCACAACAAAAACGAATGGCACCGAAAGCAGTGCATAGAAACTTGCAACTGCATTTCCAATGACAAGGAAACTGCTTACCAGGAAATTAAATAAAAAAAAAAGTCAATCAATCTGGTAGAAAAGAAATATAACACATAATTCTAGCGTGCGTTTTTATGCCTCATCTTACATGAATGAAGGAGAGTTGGAGAATTTAGCTTGGATTTGGAATGTGTACACCTCGAGTGTCTGCTTGTTTGTAGCCATGACTACTGTGGCAATCAAAGAAGCCACAGAAGCCATTAATCTCAGCACGACTTGAACTAAAAAAAATGTTTTTGAATAAGTTTCCTGAGATGGGTTGCTCTCTATTTTGTTCTGGGTGGTTTCCATTGAGAGAAGAGAATAGGAAAAACAGGGAAGAGGGATTAAAGGAAGAATAAGGAAGAGTAGTAGAGGCTTCAGTTCTGGAAAAGATGAGATGGGTGTCGTTGGTATTTATAGGAGAGGTGATGGGAAAGCATTATTGGTGAAACAAGAGACTACTCCAAGTCAAATACATATATAATTTATTAATTTGTATTGCTGAAGAAATTAATGATAAGTCTTGGTTAACTGGGCTTCTAGATTGTTGATCTTGTACTGAGATTAAAAGTAGGCCCGCTGTAGGTCTACTGTAATTAGTAGTAGTATTTAGGTGAAATAGAATTTTTGGGGCTAATATTATAAAAAAGAGATCAAGAGTTTCTATGATGTATAACCTCTTCTAATTGCATAGTGAAATTATCTTATTTTCTTGTGGACGTAGGCAAAAAGCAGAACCACATAAATCTCTTCTGTTTTTGTGCGTATTTGTTCTCTTCTCGTATGCCGTATTTCACAGCATAATTGAAGTTGATTTAGATCCAAAAGAGGAACAGACAAAGGCAGAGGGACTCTGTTGCGTATGTATGAGCTGTGGTGCGGCTGTTGCATCAGGCTCTTATTGGTCCAAACCTTCCAAACGACAATTGTGTACCTACCACTGACGACTTGATGTCTTGGTCGGTGCGTCATATACAGTTACAGAGGGGTGTGTAGACTATCAGAGTCTGGCTCAGGTCCACTTTATACCAAAACCACTTTATCCCAATAATCCTTCTCGGCTTGTTTGTTAGCATAAAATACATGGGAGTGGAATATATAGAAATTCTCCACCGAAGGATTACTGTTGTGAAGGAATTCAATTACATGAAAGTTTCATGCCTGTTCCCTGGCTTGAAATCTGAGTATGGGCCATGTACCTTTCACGGTTCCTATGAGAGGTAAATAAAAATATCTCTTCCTGTTTGCTTTCCAACAGGGTGGAGGGTGATGGAAAAGTCACATTGTGGACTTGATTTTTCTAAGATGAAAAATAGTTAGATCAGATCATCACAATGCTTAATTTAAGGACTTCAACTCCCTAAAGATTCAAAAACAATGGTGTATTGATTAGTGTGAGTATGAGTATGAGCATGAGGGGGTTGGATTTGATTATAGGTAGGTAACAAAAGGGGCTAAAGCTGTTAACCTCCCATTGGAACAATGAGAGTCACCCAGCAAGTAAAAACTTTCTATTATTAAGTATCATCTTCATACCCATATGTTAGTATTTGGGTCTTTACTTTGGTTTGAGTCGAGGTCAGGACAGATCTAGCAGCTTTTTACAATACATAGTCCTAATCATGGTGTAATCCCCATGATGATCCACTCCATATATAACAGGTCTACACCGTTTATCTAAGACAGAGAGATGGTTTGAATCTTTAATTTAAACAGCGTGGTGGACGCGAGTCCTGTAACCCTGACCCAAGTCCGGTCCAGCTTCGGGTGCTTGTCCATATTAGTACTTCTGGGCCGGGTCTAGACCCATCATACCCGGACTCTTTCTTCCCCGGTAGCCAGCCCTCTTTTTCAATATTCTTTAGTAAAAGGCGAAAGAATAGTTCACGTTGTGCTCACAACGCCCTCTTTGGGCCCTTCTAGCTGTTATTACATGGCAATGTACTAAAAGGATCAATGTTTCCGGCTTGAAAGAAAAAAAAAAAAAAAATACAATAACAACAACAACAACATTATTTTTTGGCTTTCGTCTTTGTTTACCTTCACTGGAATAAACTTGAACACACTTTAAAACTCATAACCTCCAGTTCATTACCATAGGTCAATAGCTCTCATATTGCAATGTTAAAGTTGTCTCTCATTCACGTCTCTATCATTTTGCATAGACCATGGAGGGCAAAGTTAATAGTTAAAACACCCATCATCCCTTCTCATCTGATGTATCTTTTATAATATAATAATCATATGAATGGGTCCAACTTAGCCAAAGGGGTTGACCTGAAACTAGTGAGTTTCAGAACAGACCATGCATATTGTTTTATTCCTTGTTAGTTAGCCGGCATGGCTCTTCAACAATAGAAAAAGGAAGCCTGAGGCAGGCTATCAAAAGTATTGCTGGACCTCCTGGAACTGACTTCATGAGTGTAAGTTTTGTTAGCAAAGAATAAGATATTGGATTTCAATCCCTGCAGTCTTTCACTGCATCAATGCATTAGTCGACTGTCTTCTTTGTTAAGGCAGAATACATTTCATTTTAAGAGAATACGCAAAAAGCGAAAGTACCTTCTTCTATGCCCAAAATCCCACCAAGGTGTTAATAGGCCAGATGGTACCGGGGCTAAAAGCTGTCTAAGCCCAGCCTGGTTAATTATTGGGCCTAATTGGAGGCCAAAGCCTGGCTCGTTTGCAAAATCTATATATATAAATGCTTCATGTTAAATATGGAAGGTTGGACCCTTAAGAAACGTGGTGTCCGGCCCAACAATTTGACTATTATGCTAGAAAATTGAGCGAGGTTTAGACCGCAGGCCCAAAATCGTAGCCCACATTCAGCCCAATGCAGACCAGTCATGGGCTAGCATGGTCCATGAGCAGCCCTGAGGATTTGTTTTTCCATTGCAATGTATGCATACAAAATCCAGTATGGATTTTCTCCTACAGCTCAAAGGGGCCCAGTTGAGCCCAACTTTGATGAGAGCAGCTCTTTTCTCACCCTTATTCCCACCCCACCCCCACCCCCACCACCCCCCCCCCCCCCCCCCCCCACCCCCCCAAACACGATCTGGCACCATGCCCTATTTATGCTCATCAATTTGGGATGTAGATGGGTCAGATAGGGGCAGAACCAAGGTGGATTGGGATTAGATTGTTTCAATAACGTGATTAATAATATAATTACAATGCTAAAATAATAGACCTTTTTATGGGGATGGGTTTCAAAATTCTGCTAAATGCACACTGTATCCAGGAATTCCAAGGGGACAATTTTTGGCTGGCTTTTAGAAACCCCCCACTGTGGGAACTCCTATCAGGAATTCTTTCAAAGGACCAGGCCTATAATGACATCTTTAGACATTACCTCAACCCAAGCCAAACTCCTATGATATGAAAAATGTAAAGGCTAAGGCCAAAGGTGCATCTATTCTAACAAGACAAGAGGACCTGTTGCCATTAATTTTAGATTTGCCACTAATTCCACTCCTCATCAACTAGAGCTTTTCAGTCATATATGGCCCAACCTATGCCTGCCTGACGAGGGCACCACATCTTACCTTCATTGGAGCATGTGATCAAGGTCCCAAAACTGGGTGTCGGTCACAGTCAAGGACTGGGACTTTTGCCTTGAGCCACAACCTCTGATGGCCTGATGTATTAGGGAATTAGGGTGTAGCTGTGCGTTGCTCCGTACATTGATCTCAAAAGGAATTTAGCAGTACTAGGAATGCCCTTAAATCACATCATAAATGTTTTATGGTAATGAACTGAGCTCCCTATTCCAAGAAATCTGACTTCCTTCTTTCACTCTGCATGAGTCCAAATGTCATGGGAATGGTAGTTGAACTTGGCCACTTAAAGTCACTTTCTACATTTGAGCAACATCTTGTTCCAGCTTTTTACTATAAATCAAATGAAGAAGTATTCATGCTGCTTGGACTTTGCCTTGGGGCTACCTATTTACAAGGGAAAATTTCTTTAAGAGGGGCAAGCTACAAAAAACACTATACAATTGTTGCATAGCAGCATATTGGGGTTTTCTAAAATTTCTGAAAGGGCTGGGATAGTTCCACCACAGGGTCCATCCCCAATAAGATGTAGCTAATAAGCTGCTGGACTCACGGCCAACAAAATAGAGGTAGGCCTGATTTATTTATTTTTCATAATTAAGTAGAACCAAGATCACTAATCTAATGGGCCTAATTTCGATTTCATGGAATAGTCAATGCCTCAATTTATTCTCTTATATTCTCCTTGAACCCATCCATTAGTCCATTAATTCCTGTGGCAGATTCAAGAGTTCCTTTTGAAGAGTGCAGACCTTACGAGGATTTTTTTTAAGCACGCTGTGGTTTAACAGGTACGTCCTCACCCACGTGCTTGTGCCCAGTTCTACACCGGGTTGGGCCTATATTTATTGAAACGCACAAGTTTGCAGTGATTTGGGCCCAACCCATATACAACCCTAGAGGCAAGTGGATCAATGACATATAAATGGTACAAGACAATAGAGGCAAAGAAAAGGACGAGGGTAGGACGGCAATGTGGGGATGATGTTGCATACAGGGCCCTGTAACGGAATCGGCCTCGACTCGGATACCGATGTGGTCTGAGGCTGTTGCGTTTCGGTGGCTTTCCGTTTTCGCCATGAAACCGCTTTCTGCTCGTGCCGACTCGGGCGGATACAAGAGCCGTTTCGGGGAACTCGCTCGATGATTGGCTGATCAGGAGCTGTCCTCTGCCCACCAATGGCAGGGGAGGACACGTGTAAGGCAATGGGACTCTCATCCGTGATGAGCCAATGAAGAGAGAGGGAAGTCCCGGTTTTCTTCGTCTCGCACTGCTGCGTGCCGTCCGACACGCCTACGCACGCCACAGAACGGGTCAGATCAGGCCTATGGGTCTCTGTCAGTTTCCAACATTGCCACCCGCTATTATACCAAATTCCTAAATTACCCTTTACCCCTGTGTGACACGTGAAGATACTTGCTCAATCATTTGGGAGTGGGCCTCACCATGGATGTAGTATTAACACAATATTGAAGATTGGAACCTTGCAAGAAATAACAATAAAGATTGGAACATCAAAAGCCAGTGGGATTGGGTGGCAGATTCATGATTTTTGTTTGAGGGGAGAGGGCACTGGCCCTAATCTTATTTTGTTCATTATTTTGGTAGGGCCGCTAATTTCCGATCGGGCATGGGCCGTCTAACATTTGATAATTGATTGAATTTAAAAAGACGCTTGATGCTTTTTCGTGGTCCGTCCGATTTGCCCAAGATCTTATATTTAGGTCAGTCCCTGGGTCCATCTATACGATGTCTAGGTTATTCATTTGGCAAAAAATATTACATCCTGAAAGTCATTTTGATCATCTCCCTATCAGAAACCCCTACATGGGGCCTTGTGAACTTGATCCTAGGTTTTGTACAAAGGAAATCTTCTCTCCATCTAAAAATGTCCATCTTATTGCTTGACCTGATGGTCAGCAATGTTCATTTATGTTAATTTCTCATAAATAGATGGACAATCTCCGAGAGATTCTGGGGACATACACTGATACAAGTTGAATGTTTTTATGTTCTTTTGGCTAAAGAAGCCGAATGTTTGATCATGTAGTTATTTCTACTTTTGCTCATAATAATGTGTTGATGACCGGAACTCCAAAGAACTAAAGCAAGAAAGAGAGGACTGGGGGGACACTTCATGAGGTGAACTTAAGTTAAATAAAGTAGTTGCTTCTTTCTGTTGCTCAATCTCACATGCAGACGAATATAGCCTTTGCTTTTATTGTGGTTTAATCAAAGGAGAAAAAAACAGTGACACAAATAGCTTAGAAATTTTCAATATTGTGGTTTGATCAAGAAAAGAAAAATCAGAATATTTCAAAGATCCAAATCCTAATTTTGACAGATTTTAAGTGGTGAGATGTGGGTAAAGGCACAGCATGGACTGTGGGGCCCATCTGGCCCTCCCTTTCATCAAGCTAACCCTTCGCACCAGCCCAAAAATCCTCAATTGACCGGGCAAATTTTGACCTGCATGCATTCAACTTTGTCTGAAAGCTAGATTTTAGTCGACTTGGAACTCCTAAACATAGACGACGGATGTTTCTATTTGTCACACATAATTAAGTTGGCATTATGAAGATTTTTCTAATCCTAACCCCTACACCCACATGCCCATCCTTTAAAATTTGCATCCTTCTGGGTGGGCATCACAGCTTGCTCGAGTCCATTCTTTAAGAACGATAAGCCCTATAATGGTGTGTTAATACCACAACAGGATTCTGCGAAGTTAGTATGGATTAAGTACAGTGACCACAAAACTTAAAGCCTTCCAAGACATTCATTTTAAACTGACCTTTAACACTTTGCAATGGTTGATATTATAGTGCATCTCCATCCATGATAAACTACATGCACATTACAAAATAGTACTTCATTTTTCCCAACACAAGATTCCCAAACACATTAAATGAAACTGATTCCACAGGTCTGATGTCCCTACTCCTTTTCAATTCTCATCAATATAACTAGATAAATGACCTACTGCACACATGAGATAAATATTTCTCTTCCAATCACTAGATAAATATAAAAATAAAAGGACAACAGAAACCAGCCCAACACCCAATCACATATAAACAACATATACCCTGATAGTCATTCTTGTCCTTTCCAGCTCAACCAATCATATTTCTCTACTCCTCACACTCACATATAAAGCCCCATATAAACCCCCCTCTCTCTCTCTCTCTCTGTCTCTCAAGTCTGAAATGGAGGACTCCGGTTTCTATGCCTTCATGAAAACACCTTCCGAAGCAGCTGCAGGAGCATCGGGAACAGTGGCCCGCACCTTCCCTTGCCACTACTGCTCAAGGAGGTTCTACACCTCCCAAGCACTTGGAGGACACCAAAACGCCCACAAGAAGGAAAGAGCAGAGGCTCGCCGAGCCACCTATCAGGCGGCCAAGTTGGACACTTCCAAACTCGGACCGAGTCCGGAGCCACACCTCACACTGTTCCCTCATTCGCTGGACCCCTACAGGGCCCATTCCCATGTGGGTCCATCCACCGAACCGCCCTCCAGCCCTGACCATGTCAACCTCGACCTCTCTCTCCATCTGTAATCCATTTTTGCTGGGTTTCTTCAGACTGCGGATGATAGGATGTTCATGTGGAGACTGTTAGTGAAGTTGGTTTGTATTGATTTCTGATAGATGGTTTAAGTTATCTATATATCTATCTATATCTACATATTTATATATATGGGATGGAGGTTGTATGGAGGCTTTTTGAGTCAAGTTTATCTTTACTCTAGAGTAACTAATCCCTTGAAGTCAGAAAGTTCCTTTTGAAGCTTTCTTTCTTTTGCTTTGATAGATGATGAAAGTTTATATGATTGGAATGAATGATAGAAGATGCTGATGTTGGTATTATCTAGTGTCAGATATGTATAGAATGTGGTATGATTGTGGTGCTTGTTGTGTTCTTCTTTTATTTTCTATGAGATGGAGATGATTTAGTTAGATAAGTAGCTGATGTAGTGGGCCATCACGTTCATGAATACTCCATATAAATCATCCTTTTAGATTTGGAAGTTTCCTTACCTACTTGGATGCCGTTTGGATTAATGGAAGTTCTCGAATGGAAGAAAAGGTGGAACCCATAGGACTTCCCATCCAAATAACTTGTAAATGAATCTTAGAATTGATAAAAACTCTTGAAATAAGACTTATCAATGACCATATTTTTATCTGATAATTTCTTGCAAAAGTTCACCAAAATGCTTGAAATAGTAGAAAGGTCTTTAACGTCATGCTATTTTTAAATGCAAACCAGTTAGCTAACTACTCTTTTAAGTTACATAGTCTATGAACATTGGTTGATGCAAGTTTCATCCCCATCTTCAAATCTAGTTTTTTTAATTTGAAATACCCCACAATTACAAATAATTAAGTTTTCAAAGCATTAAATTACAACCTAATTAATGTGGGGGTGGGGGTGGTGGGGGTGGGGGTGGGGGTGGGGGGTGGTGTTGTGGGGTGGGGAGGTGGGGGTTGTGGGGGCGGCGGCTCCAATCCACCAAGAGCTCATGCAAGACACCAGAAGCCTCCATATCATGATTTGGATTCAGCTTTTTGAGCATGCAACAGAACATATGGTATAGCATTAGCATGAGGCAGAGATCTCAAAACATGGACGGTCCAGATTTAAAATTGGCGTGGTTCGGTTAGCTTTCATGCATGTAGTCTGGTATGTCGTACGTATCTCTTTTTTATTTTAATTCCGAAAATGTCCTTGAGCTGCTGCTGCTGGTGTGGGCTGGCCTGGCCTGGCCGAGTGAAGTGAAGTGATAGTGATAGAGTGGGCAATGGGCAGTGGAGTGATAATCCTTATCATTCGCTCTTTTCCTTCTTCTTCCCTGCCACCACTGCCACTTTGTACCACCAAAACCTCCACAGTCTCAATGACCAAATTGCCCCCCTCAAGCCTTATGCCAAATTTCAATTTCAAGGTGATGCTAGAATTAGTTGCCCATTTGGGCTCAAGAAAGACTCTGGGTCTGAACCCATGAAGGACTTAGAATGGAGAAGCCCCAAGTTCATGTAAAGCCTGGGCCTGTGAATGATGTTCTTGGCAGGAAAATGCTTATTTTATACTATTCAGTATATATACTGAGATGGTAGTGAGATTTTATACTATTCAGTATGTGTGTATATATATATATGTATATTGATTATTGAGATGTGGTAGTGAGTGTGAGGGGGCTGGATTAGTCTAAGATGTCCCACACGCCTAAAAACAGGGTTAGGATCATTGAGCGGCTCAGAAAATTTGAACACAAGTTGATCCCATCTGAATCTGTTAAGCGTTTATTTTCTCTAATATGATTGTCATGGCCTAAGTGGACCCATCATGCAGTCAGCACGGATACTACACGCTGGGCACGTTACGTTATGAGTACAAATTTGTAAGTCGACCAATTAGTGAAATATTATGGGTAATTTTCTCCTTCACTTGTTTCCTCTGCTAGTTCTCTCCTGCCAAACGAACATTTATTGTCACATTTGATTGAGAAGAAAAAGCAAAGAAAATGAGGTACAAAAAACCATCCCCGGGTAAAAAATTGTAGCGTGACAGTTTTCTCCACTCATGCCCTCTACATCCAAATGACCACTTGATTTATTTAGGGTTATTTTTATGATGTGGGTATTCGCAAGGTGTTTACCCAATAGGTTTTATCCTTCGGGTGGTGCTCGCTAAGTCCACACAAACTCATATCGGATAAATTTGGGGCGGATTTCAAACACATGATGCGGGGGAGCCAACCCACACCCAAGGTTGCAAACCGGGATCTTCTAATTTAAGTTATGTTAAATTAAGTTTTTAGTTCTTATCTATGGTGAAGCCCATTGGATGAGTGCTCTGAATGGCTTCCCTTTACCAGAAAATGCACAAACTCAAGTTAAGTATCTGCCAAGTTCTATCTAGTTTTCCTTTTTTTTTTTCATAAAAATCAGACATATCATTCGCTCATTTGTCACAATTCGAACATACCAATTTCTTGAAGATGGTTACTGCCTAAATTCAAGGGTAGCTATTCTCATCATATTTCCCACAGTCACATTGATACTACAGTGGCTCCTTTGAATGAGGAATTGAGAATCCAATGGATGTGAATCATCCACAATCCTGCTTTGATGATAAGCAGTTTTCATGGACGTCCAAATGTCATAAAATGGGGTCCAGAGTGGTACCCACTACAAGTCAGTCCTTCCACAGCCAATCAATAGACTTTTTTTTTTTTTTGGTAGAAACATCTGGTTGATGTTAGCCAATCAATAAACTTGAAGAGTGAGTCCACTGCGCCTGCCATGAACAGGGAGGTGAATTGGCAGTTTTGTAATCACAGTTCACTGTTAAACATACAGCGTTCAAAATATTTTTTAATAAACATACCCCTGGCGCTGGGGTCTGGGAATTTTGTCAAAGTATTTTTTTACAAACGCCCCTGATGCTTGGGTGGTGGATGTCTCAATGGGCACCTTCAATTCCAAGAGTTTCTAGTGTTTTTACTAGGATCCATGCCTCTTTCATGGATAATTATAACATCCGCATATAGACGTTCCCACATGAAAGTTTTTCATCATGACAGATAATTTACACCTAAATTGCACTTAACGACTGTAAATTTTATTCAAATTTCAAACTTACCATCAATATCCCAAGATTTAAACTTCTGAGAAAATTAACCTACCAAGAAAATAAAAAAACCATGCAAAAAATAAGAAGTCCCAAAATAGCTACAAAAATCAACCTTGGAAAATTTCACCAACTGAGAAAAAAAAGTATCAAATGATCAGTCCATTTATAGTAACTTTAATCAACTGAAATTTTAAAACACTAAACCTTCCGAAAACACTATCCTTTCAGAACACTTAAGCCTCCCAAATGACCATAAACTTATGAGAAACAATTACCTTAATTACATAAATAAGGAGCCTTATTATAGGAGGAAAATATTATATATGCAGATGAGTGATCTCGGTTGTTCACCATGATAGTTAACTAGAAAATTGTCCTAGTTAATACCCTTTTAACAGTTAGATAACCAGATATGTGATTAAAGTGCCAAATGTTGAGAGGTCATTTTCTTTATGCATTGCATATGAAAATGGAATTTATATCAGTATGATTTTTCATATGTAATGGGAAATACAATGCTACATTTGTTAATTTAGAAGCACTATTTTCACATGAGTAAATGTTGAATGGTTAGGATTATTACATATACAAAATCTCCATATATCTTAAAATGTACGAAGGTTTAAGACATGGAACTAAGCATTTCATTGTTTGATGAATCAATAAAAAATTTGAATAGTTTGAAATCAGAATTTAGGAGTGAAAAAAATAAATATAAGGTGGGTAAAGGGATTTGATAGTACAAAACTTCGAAGGTGTCTTTTAATCTAGCTCCTTGTTTAACTAAGGATTACACACCTTTTTAGGTGCAAAACTCTTTTCATATAAAAATGACATCATTTATACACAATTTTTTTACCTCATTTATGCATGTGAGCACAAATAAATGTGATCATGCATAAATGTTATAAATGGTCAACATTTACAAATTTAAAAGAGTGCAAACAAACACCCCCACCTACCACCATGAATTCTTCTTTACTTGCCCAATAAGTTGATTAGCCTTTTTTTTTTTTTTTTTTAACGTTTACGTTGCAGCAACGTCCCAATCATTCAGTTTTCCCTGAGGAATAGAGCAATCTACATGATCTTTTTCTAATCTCACTAGTTCAGGTCAACTTGTTTAGGTTTGTTTTATCCATCCATGATATATTATATAAAGATTAAAGAAAAGAGAAGATACAGCAATCATAACTGAATGGATGAGCAGTATTTTAATTATCTCCACAGTAGATGATAGAAAAAGTTCTACGATCGAAAGCGATTGCCTTCAATTTCACAGAAAGAAACTGTAGGTTTTGAATTTAGGGTGTTCAAGTTGATTCCAGTAATTGTTACGCACAAATGATGATGAAAGGATAATGAAAAAAATGGTTATATGTTATAGAAAGCTTAAAAGGATAATGTTAGAGAACATTGGTCCAAAATTGCAGCTAGAAATATATATATGAATACTAACAGGGACTAGTACCTGAATTCGGACCCAATTCAAGCCAAAAAAAAAAAAGCAAGATTACAAAAGAGATCAAAGCCAGTTTGGAGGATTCTCAAACCAACAGGAATCAGACCAACCTACTTTTAAAACTGAAATTAGGCACCAAGTGCCCAGCAGAATTATGCATCTAGGAACATGACAAGAATCTATCTTATATGGGCCCAAGATATGGCCAAAATGATCAAAATCAAAACATATATATCTCACTCCCTCACTCCTGTAATGATGTTTGCAACTTCTAATGATCCGGTTGAGCATGTTGTTTGCTATAAAAAAAAAAAAAAAATCTAAAACTTTTGGAGTTCCCTAAAAATCTTGGCCCTCCTCTTGTATGCAATTGACATTTTTACTTCTCCATGGGAAAATTGTTAATATGCCATATGTATGGTTGTGGATGTGGCTGTCAATTTGGCCCGACCCAACACTGAAAAAGCCCACAAAATGAGGACTTTTTCTTCAAAAGCTCAAGGGTAGGGTAGGGCAATTTTTGTAAGGTCACCAATTTGAGTGAAGGACTAGGACAATGCCAGCCCAGCCCTTTAAAATCAATTTATTATCACAACATTTAAGGGAGTATATTAATATGTGTTATAAAATTACTAAATTACCCATTTATCACATCTGCTGCACATGATTTATTTTACAACATTTGTTTCAACCATATATATATATGAATTAGTTTTGATAAATATATTAACTAAACATGATTGCAAACAACTATGCCTGTTTGACAATGAATTCCTATGCATTTCTATTTCATGCAAAGAAACACGACAATTTAACAATGACTTCCTATGTAATCCAATTCCATACAAACAAAGAGGCACATTTGAATCAATTGTTTCCTTTGTATTCCAACCCGTGCAAACAAAGAGGCTCACTTGAATCAAACACGTTTTTATGTATGAGTTATGCTACAAAACTCCCTAGGCGTTTTTCTAAAAACAACGCCCATCTTTTAGCCAATAAAAGTGTCACAAGTGTCATCAGTGATACACCATATCCGATTCTCTCTCCTAAATATTCTCTTACAAAGGTGAATATCTTAAAATGCTAATAAATCATTGCCTATTAGATCGGGGCAGAAACTTCCCTTTTGAGATAGGAGAGTTTTCGAGAATTTCCCTTTATATATTTCAATTTCATTCAAACAAATAAGATCATTTGACAATAACTTCATACGTATTCCAATTCCATCCAAACAAACCTACCCATTTGACAATAAATTCCTTTCCATTTGAATCAATTGTATGGATTCCAATTCTTATCTTGCCTTATCGATTCTACATTTATACATTGCATTCTTGTTTTTACGTAATAAATATTTTCCACTCCATTATAGGCCAACCGACTTTAAAAAAAAATATCATCTTGTTAATTGCATTGAATTGGTGGTCCAAGTCCAGATAAAAGAGGAGAATTAAAGTCTTTTTTGACACTCAGTGCCCAATCCTAGTAAAAAGAATATTAACAAATTAATCTTCTTCTCTTGAGGCTTGGGACCAGCCTGGGAGTTAGCCTACTAGGGTAGGGTAGGACCTACGGAGTGCAGGCCGTTCGAGGACTTTGGCTTGCCACGAGCCCGGCTCTACATATATTGAGGTCAGGATAAGAAGACTGGTCTAGGTGCGATGATCCGACCCAAACCCTGACAACCTATGGCCCCGTGTGAACTGTGTATGATTGCATCTTGGGGGCCGACCAAGTCAAAATTGGTAGATCAAGAACATACATTTGGAAGCATTTGACCCATAAAAGCTTGACGCCACTGCCACTCCACAGTCCTTTTAATTATATTTTTACATGCATGCATTACCATATGAACTAGGAAACTATTTTGTTGAACTTTATGAAATCATCAATTTATACAAGAATTTTATGTAGTGTTGTTCTTAAAATACAAGCTCAAAAAGGACTCACAAAACATCTAAGTTTACTAATTAAATTGTTAGTATTTTTGTTGGCTAATTCAAGGGTTGGACAAAACTGTGGGTCCATTAAGTTGTATTTTCTAATCCATTTTTAGAATGGGCCATGGTTGTGTCGCCGGAAGAGCTGAACCGAAGAAAAGAAAAGACCGGGCGAATCTCCCAGGCCCGATAGATCGAAGCTTCTGTGTGATCGATCGAACAGCCGAAGCGCCCAGTTATTTAGGTGGTCTAATCGATCGAAGCCACCGTCCGATCGATCAGACAGGCGCGGGCTATACGGAAAAGTCTTCTAAACTGAATATTAATTGTTTCCTTCCGAGACTATGTTTCCCACTTTAAGTCATATTTGTGTTCTAACTATAAGGCACGAATCTGGGGCTATAAATAAGGTGTTGCTCTCAACCTTAAACATATGGGTGTACATATTGAACATTAGAAACACCACTACTCTTGTCGATCTGAGTTCGAGATATCTTAGAACGGGATTATTTTCTAGAGCCATTGAGAGATTGTTCTGAAAAGTTGCTCTAAAAGGTCATTGTTGCTTCTGCTTTCTTGTAGAAAATAGTTCATCTTGACTGACAAGATGCGAGGAGATCAAGTAAGGAGAACGGTACACGCTTAATGTCGTGTTAGTGAATTTTATGCAATAACAACTACAGTCCTTAGATCAAGGTACAGACTGAGGTAAATGAGCTGTGAGTATATCTTGTAATTATTCAAGAACTCTTGATTTTTAGTTCGTGGTTTTTTTCTCTGGAGAGGATTTCTACGCTAAATATTATGTCTACCTTCTTGTGGTGATTGCTTAGTAGATTGTTAGTTCTATATTATTTATTTGATTATATCCGCTGCATGTTGATTAGTTAAATTAGAACTAATATCCATTCTAGTAGCCTGCAAAAACTTTCACAAATGTATATTGGATTCCTAATACATCTATATTTAGTAATCCAATGGTCTACATTGAATCCAAACAAATCCAAAAGAGCCCCATTTGCTTTGTTGTCCTACAGTGAGGTTTGGATTAACTTAAATAGATTTATGGTTTTGGATTGCATAATAACATGCACTACTTCTAAGGATTTCTCCTTTCCTATAAATAAAAAGAAGTCTCTTTTTCTTCATAGCTGAAGCTTCTACTTTCCTCTTCTTTCCTTTCTCCCTCCTCCCCTGTTTTTCCTAAGCCTCTTGTTTTACTTCTTTCAATGGAGACCACACAGAGAAAAATAGAGAGTGACCCATCTGAGAAATATTCAAAAACATATGTTTCAGTACAAGTCATGCTCAGATTAATGGCTTTTGTGACTTCTTTGATTGCCACAGTAATCATGGCTACAAACAAGCAGACAGTGGAGGTGTACACATTCTACATCACAGCTAAATTCTCCCAATCTCCTTCATTCAGGTAAGAGAGGATATAAGCCATAAAAATCACATTGGAGAGACTTCGATTTCTTTCCTCTATACGACTGATGGAACTACTTCTTTTCTTTTCTTTTTGGCAAGCAGTTTTCTTGTCATTGGAAATGCTGTTGCAAGTTTCTATGCTCTGCTTTCTGTGCCTTTCGTTTTCCTTGTCTATTCCAAAAGCTCAAATTCAAGGAGCTCGTTCTTCATGTTCTTGTTTGATCTGGTGAGCGATTCCATTCTCTTTTATACGCTCGCTATTATATATGTACTTCATCAGTTCATCCTACAGTTAAAGCAATTGAGATATAAGATTTAACCGCAGTTAAGTGAGTAGTTCTAGTGAAAACACATGGCTGTGGAACATTTAATTGAGATATGAGCAATCCATCTCTTGTGGTCCTCCCACAAATGTGCTAAATGCTGAATAACAGATTGACCTGACAATTCTAGTAAAAAAGTAGACCAAAAGGTCAAGTGATCATTCAGATGATGGATGGGTGTGATGGTCTGATCAGTATGAGTTTTAGGCAAAAGGTATTGGGATTGGACCTAATTGGTGCTCCTAGAACTATATGTGGGGGATTGTGATTATCAAATGATGATGATGATGATGGGTTTATGTTTGATATGCAGATGATGATGGGTTTGGTGCTCGCAGCATCCTCAGCTGCAACTGCAATTGGGTATGTAGGTAAGAAGGGGAATTCCCATTCAGGATGGACTCCTATCTGTGACCAAGTTGGCAAGTTTTGTGACAGAGCTGGGGCTTCGATTGTCTGCTCATATGCCTCTTTCGCTGTCTTCTTTCTACTTCTGGTCTTGTCTGCAAATAGATCAAAGAACGCAGCTGTTGCTAGCACCTACTAGTTTATACTACTATGCTGTTTTATCAAAGAGTGTGAGAGCGAGCCAGAGGACTTAATCCACGGCGGCTGTTCAGACATACAATCAGTTAATGAAGATTTGTTGCTCTTTCCACTGTGTAACTATCCATAGCTGGAAAATAAAATTTTCTTTCTGTCTCTGCTACTTGTTAATTGGTTGACATCAAAACTGAAAATATTCACACCCTATTAATCAAAAGGGTGGTTACCAAACAGATACAGCTAACTTTGACATTAGGTTTCATGGAAACATTTCCAGACAGGACCGGGTTGAGTCGTTGACTTGAAAAGTCTTCGTAAGTCTTGTGAACATTATTCTAAAACACTACCAAGCTCGACCTTTTGTGCTGTGGAGTTGGTGGGGTGAGCTTGAACAAAAACCGCTCAACTCAACAATGTTTCATGGATGATGGGCCTGTGAAACATGGTCCCATCTGATCATCCAAACCCTTGATTCATGAGCCTGAAATTGAATAATAACAGTTCTTTTTTTTCGCTTTTTTTTTTTATAATCGAATGGTGAATATAGTTCAAATCATTATCCAATCACAGCTGTTGATTTATATATTATCATATGTTTTTTTTTTTTTTTGGAAACATATTTGATTTATTCAAGAAAGATGATTACGTTCCACCTCATTTGAAATAGACTGAGAATCACAATTTGAACTTAAACCTATTTTTGCGAAAGCATGAGCTTTGATTCCATTAAACTGGACCTGATTATCAATCGGCAAGAAAATCTATTCTCCCACAAAATTTTAAAATCAAAACTGTGGACAATTGGAGGTCCATTGACATCCCTTCTCTCCCATTAACATAGGAGAGGAGGTGGATGGCCCAGCAGACTGGCTAAATATAAAATTAGACTAAAAGTACTCCAGAACTAGAACAGATACCTCTTTCATTCCATTAAACGACTAATAAAAAACTCCCATCTTATGAAGAAATTGATTTCCTGGACCATAACTTGATTTTTCTAAGCTATCAAGCAAGACTGCGTGCTTGATAAGTTCAACAATACGTAAAATAAGCTTAAAAACTAAGAACTAAACCATTTAAATTGGTCCTTTCACCATTATTGTTGCTATCATCATCATCATTGTAATTGTAATTGTCATTGTCTTTGTCATCATTTACGTTGAAACTCCTGTTACACCAAAACCAGTGGGGGACTTGTGAATTTTCCTTGAGGGGGCCAATATATAAATCTGAGGGAGCCATATGTAAACAGGTGAAAGAAAGCTCAAAAATCTGTTCTGAAAATGAAAAAAGATGTAAGGAGATAGAACAGTTCGCAAATTTCTAGTGAGAATACCTGTTAATTGTTTATGTCTTTGACCTAGGAAGTCCAGATGTCCAGCCAGTCATATATTTTCAAAATGTATGGACCATGGTAAGGCTCGAAAACTGAGCAAGTTGACTCTTTAGCTTTGCCAAGTCACCTCATTCTGCCGAAAGACACAAGGACAAAATATAAGGTAAACTGAGCAGAGTCAAATATAAGTAATTATTAATTAATGCTTGAGGTTTGAAGCAATTTAAAAATAATGGATTGAAATGTAATAAATTTACTAACTTTATTTTATTTTTCTTAAAACATGTTAATATATGTGTATTTTCATTTTCTAAGCATTCAAACTATTTTGAAACATTTTAAAAAAAATTACGACTCTTCCAAGTTCTCTCAGAGTCAATATTTTATAGTTACACGAGTCAAATATGAGCACCGAGTCTTCCAACCTTGGGCTATAGTAGCTTTTAGAAGCACCGAATCAAATTAGATGTTCTACTACAAACGCAAGGATAGATTCACAAATCAGTTGGGAGCAAACAGGGATGTGGATTCCGATAGATGTCTACACAAAATCAGCTTCACTAGTTTCACCCTGCATGACCTGATAGCGATGTAGTCTATGATTAAAAAAGGCAGGCAATAGAGAAGCCTAATAAGATATTCAGATAGTTGCACTTTCTTTGCTCTTTTCCTTCAAGAGGAATCCTCAATCCAATGAGCAAATTACATGTCCAGCCCCATGTCCACCCCCTCGTCAATGTACACAAAAATCTAAAAGGAAGTTTTATATCTTATTCTTCTTTTTTTCTTTTTTCACTACACAAGGGATTTAAACTCACACACTTATGTCCATTACCAGCTAAGCTACAGTTCGTGAATATTTTATATCTTATTCATTAAACGGAACATTTTACAATGCCTTTTAAGTTTTCCAATAAAAAGTGGATAATAGATTCTCACTAGGAAGAGTATATCTTATACTTGTACGTACAATAGTTGCTGTCGGTCCAGCATGGCCGAACGAACCTCTGAGCCAACTATTGATACCTTCAATTAGGGATGCTAAACGAACCATGCCTTGGCTGGCAGGGCCCCAGCCCATGGGCCATCACAGACCATCATCCAGCTTCACACTACACCACCCTTGACATGAACCATCATGGCAGATTGCCTTCACCAGTATTCCAAACCACTCTCACTCCATCTCTCCGTCTCTCTCAGCTTTCATCCATCAACCAGCACCCCACAACCATCCCATCCCACACCTTCCTTCCTTATCCATCTTCCCACCGAGACCCACCTATAAACTCAACGCCCAAGCCTTCATCATCTTCATCTTCAAACTCTTATCTATCCATCCAACCAAACAGCCACCAACACCCCGTTCTCATGCTAAACCCATCTCCCTCTATGTCCACTTCACCACTGGCATCTCAATTCTCAAACCATCACCTTCTCACTAAACTTCAACCCCTGCCCTGCAGCGGGCCTGGGCACCCAGGCCCAGCACTGCCTGGGCCGTTCAACATTCCTGGTCGTACTGGGCGGTCCGGCCCAATTGACATCCCCACCTTCAATCCCAAATTAGGGAATCAATAGGTTCCTGCCCAATTTCATTTAGCCTGGATTTTGTATATGTTAGCTTATAAACATTGCATTATAAATTTTTTGGTGGTTTTGGTAAAAACTCTCACACCCACCCAACACACTCACCCAAGTCCCAGCAGCAACTGATAGGGATGTAGGAGGTGCCTCACCAACTTAGCCACCGGTGCATTATAAGTTGTATGTAATATATTATAGTATAAGTTTTGCACTACAATGATTACATATAGTACAATAAATTAATATTAGCTTATCATCGTTTACCCAAAGCAAAATTATATCATAGCATGATCGTCAAAGCGTTGTACCAGCTGTTTGAGGTCTCCATAGGTTAATTTATGTATATATCTGCCTCCATTATCCAAATCAATTGTCAAATATTTGAATCATTGCCAAAGCTTCACCTTACCTCAATTCAATTCACCACTCATCCAAACACGCCCCCAAGGATGACCCTGGGTTGAAGTTTTTTATTCCTCCCATGTATTAGGACAAAAAAAACATGTAAACAATTCCAACCCAAATTCACTGCGTATTAGCATTTTCTGATTGAAATGAAGCCCCAAATAAAACCCAAATCAATAAAACCAAGCTGGCAAGATTTCTCAAGTCAATGGCTCATTCAGAAAAAGGTGTCTAATCATCACACACCTCATTGCTTTGACTAAAAAAAATGACTAAAGAAGAAAAGAAAAGGCTAGCACAAGATTGGAAAGAAAAATTAAATCGCTAGAAGGAGGGCTTGAACCTCCGACCTTGTGGTTAACAGCCACACGCTCTAGCCAACTGAGCTATTCCAGCTAATGTGTTAATTATAGTGGAAACATATATAATCTATAGTTTGCTACATAACTGAGCCCATTCAATTTTTAAAGACTGCTGCCAGTTGGGTGGTTTAGATTTGTGTACGTAGGAACCTCAACTGTAGTTCATAAATCCCCACAAACTTCTCGACTGGGGGAATGTTTTCTTGATTTAGTCAATCAACCTCATGCTCATTAGTGGTGTAAAAAAAAACTAAAAAACCATCTAACTGAATCGACGATTAATAACCATGTTTCACGATTTTTGTTACGGATACGGTTATTAAAATAAAAAAACCATGCTTCACAATTTAGTTTCGGTTTTCAATCTCGACTCGTTATTATTAATCGAACCGTAAAATATGATTCAGTTACCCATTTTCCCAAAACACAAGGTAAACCAAAGCATTACACCCCAATTTGAAAAAAATATGTATTATGTAATTTTATAATTTAAATAACCCCTTTTAACTTTTGAGCCCTAATCGTTGGAACAAAAAACGAAAAAGGGAAAATTGAAAGATCAAGGATGTGTTTGCTGGAAAAATGCACTTTATTATTTCATTTGTCTATGTGAACATTTTAATATTACTTTAGTATTTTGAAATTATGTAATTTGTTATCCATGATATTTGGTTTTGACTGTTGAACATGTATTTTGCATTCTGACAATATATATATATATATATGTGTGTGTGTGTGTGTGTGTGTATTTTAAGTGTCAATTAATCGTAACTGAACCGTCTAATATGGTCAACCGCTGTTCGGTTTCTTAACGATTTTTTAGGGTACAGTTACGGTTTTTAAAAACTGAAAAATGTAAAAATATGCTTTGATTAACGATTTTTCTAAAACACACAGTTAACCGAACCATTACACCCTTAGTAGAATTATATATATATATATTTGTTTGGGGGGTGAGCCCTTGGTCATTATATTGGCCACCCCCAAGAACTTCTTTCTACATAGTGGCCCCCTAAAGCAAATTTCATGGTTGCACCCCTTTTAGGAAGCCCAATCAAGTCATAGAATTGCCGCCAATTGGCTAAATGGGTGGGCTAGGTCCAAGGCTCAAGTACTTAAGTTGGGTCTTCTTTGGTGTCTCTACTCTTATTCCACCAGAGTCATTCAGAGTCATAAAAAAAAAAAGAGGCTTAAAGATTAGAAAATGTGCTATATCTATAAAAAAAAAGATTCACCCATACCTTCTTAAAGATGCCCGGCTATAACTTTCGTAAGCCTAGAATTTGGATATTTCATTTAAGGGTGAAATCGTGTGTCAAACTCTCTTATTTTCTAATGCTTTATACACTTTAGACATTTAGATAGAGATTGGAAATAGAGATGTGAAACATGCACCAAGCCAGGCTTGCCTGTATACAGGCCTATGTTTCTAGATTTGGGCGGGCCTGGATATGCAACCCTACAACCCAGTCCATGATAAAGTGGTCAGTATAAGGTGACCAAGAAATAGTAGCAAACGCAGATTCTAGAATTAAAAAATGCAAAACCCTAACCCTAGAATCCATTCCCATCTCCTCCTCCACCTCCTCCCATCCTATATAAGGAAAAGATAGATAGCACAGAAGAAAGAAGATACATACACAACATCTTCTGTTTATCTATTTCTCCCTTTCTGGCTTGTTTCTGTTTTCTTATTCTTATCTTTGCTATCTATTTTTTTCTATCTATTTTTTTCTTAGAGATGGTTTGACAGCAGATGATGATAAAAATGTTTAGATATCTGATTCTTCATCCATGAAGTTTCAAAACTCGAGCTTTTTAAAACTGATGCTCTCACCCCCATCAATATCTCTATCGTTCTCTTTTCTTGTAACTCTTCCTTTTTGAGTTATTTCCATTCATGGATATCTTCTCTTGAATCTGTTTTTTCTCCATTGCCAAAGCTGTAATGGATTGTTGGGGTGGGTTGTTTTGATCTCTTTCTTTGATGGGAAGGTTGCAATATAGAGGAAGTGCATACACCAGCCATATGTGTATAAAACCATCTATTCTGCAAGTACCAAACCAGCAAATCAAAGGATGGAGAAAGTCTGTCTGATATTTCTCCAAGTTGTGTAATCACATGGGCCCACCTGATCATGATTTTTGGCTGGTTGCCATGTGCTTTGCAATTCCATGCCCAAACCAAAGTTGGCCGCCTAACATGGTTGTTGGACCCATTCGACCTCTTAATTGGCTGTGGACCCTAGCCTGTAATCATAGTCCGTGGTTGTTAGCCGGCAAGAATGTGTCTATTTTAAATATCCTTTGTAATATTGGATGGCTCTACTCTAGTGGTCTATAGATATCCAAAGGAGCAGTGATTATATATTATTTTTAGGTTACAGTATACTGATTTGTTTGGAAGCAATGTCTTTTGAACCTAACCAGAGGTTGAATGGCTAGCTTGATTAGTGGATGGTCCTGTCACATGCTATTAAACCTGTCATGTTTCAAATGGGTCCACCTGACATGAGAAAACAACAAGGCACCTCTCACCTTAAGCAATTAAATTTCAAGTGTTCTAAACAGGTGACCTGCCCTTACCCTTTCTAATGAAAGATCATTTCACTTAAGAGACTTTAGATTTGCATTAGAATACAAAAGAATTCATAATTAAATGGGGTGTATTTATTTAGAGACCATATATATGATAAGGGAGATGAGATGACTTTCCTATGATTTGAAATACCAGGGTGATGGTTATTGGTGGGTATTTATTTTCCATCTTCTCAATTTGCTTTTCTTTAGTGGGGACTAAAGTCATTTGATTGTCATTTTAAAATATCCGCTAGCTATATATTTGTGTTGAAAATAAAAAATGAGCTTTCAAATTTTAAATCAGATTACTTTTACTTTCTACAGAAACAGAATTAAAAGATGTCGTTTCTCTATACAATCATCTAATGCTTGAACAAATCATTAGATAGATATACAAGCAAGAAGGGTTGGATTGATCTTATGTGGGCCGTGTATCAAAATGAAAAGTGTCCGGTCTAGGGATAGAAGAATTTTTACCTTTTTTGCTAAAGGGTCTTTTTGGTAAATGAAGAATATAACTTTTAATGTAACCTAAAAGTATCAGAAATATAACTTATTTGGTGGATAGATAAAGAAAGATTTGGTGAGACCTTAACTTCAGCTTTGCAGAGAGAAAGAGACCTGATTAGAATAAATTTCATTCCATCCACTGATTTCAGTAAAAAAGGAGCAGGCCTGAGGATAGAAAAGCCACCGACACCACATGAGTAGTAATGTGTCCAGTCAGCGCCCAGTCATGATTTCATCATGGTGCTCAATCATACAGTTGGGCCCACTCTTTTTGAACCAACACTTACGGATTTAAGCATTAAATGAGATGAAATTTATTTCGACAGTTCCACCTATATTATATCTATGTGGGCCCTAAAATGAGTTCCAAGCAAGTGTTACACGGTCCTTGTGTAATAGCAATGATAGGGGATCCGGACTCAGAGATCAAACTACATTAGAATTGGGAATTGACTTGCCTAAATCAAAAGAAAACTTGGTTTAGGGGAAGTCTCACATTGCCTAAACCCTAAGTTGTAAAGGACTTCATATACCCGTTCTGTTGGGTTGGTACATGATTTCTTTTATGTTATTAGAGCGGGTTCAAATCAGTCATGCGTGTGTAGCCCAAGTTGAGGGAGAGTGTCAGGAAGTCCTACATTCCACATCGCCCAAGTCTTCTTTCACAAACAACTCATCATTGATTTTTGTTAAGAAAGGGATTTATGATGCATTGAATTTTAAGGACTTAATAAGGGTAAATATTTTGGGTTAGGGCTGATAATTCATATTCTCATCCAAACGAGCCACATACATCCTCCTCTCACCACCTCGTCACAAAATTATGTATTTTTCTCACATTACTATAGTATTAGATGAATTCGTCTCCTTTCTAACAATTACCTTATCTTTTATATCAAAACATAATACACATTAAAAAAGAGAGAATGTCCTAATCTAAAAATGACTTAAGAAGAGACTTTTTTAATTTTCTTGCAGTGTGTGTGTGTATGAAAGAGACAGATTTCAATTGAGAAATCAGCCTCAATTCATTTTGACGGGCCAAATTGATTTTGAATTTTCAATGTATTTTGTAACTTATGCATATCTCTCTAAATTAATTTCCAATTAAATCCTATATAAATTCACAACAATCCGGTGTGGAGTTTGTATCAACCCTTTCATTTTCCATTTCATTCATTATCTCTTCCTAAAATCTCTCCCCTAATAATCATCCACTTGACAGCCACATGGTTCCATCTCTTTCCAAAAGTCTCTCAAAATGTTACAGGTTTCTTTCCCCCAAAACCTCGCGTAAAATATCACACAGTTTTCTTCCCTAACTGATTGTTGCATTTAAACACATTCCATCAATATGTGCCATAATCCCCTAAAATCCTTCCTACCTATTGTTTCCGATAGATGAAACTCTCAAATCACAATCACATGGAAGACTTGAAAGAATGAAAAAGAAAATGAGAATATTACTGGGTCAAGCACTCTGCAAATCTAGTAGTTGAAGTCGTTATGCTTGAGTCTGATTTCAACAGAGAAGAAATTATGCAAAACTATCGTTCCTAATCTGATTTGCATTTCTTCCATTTTCTCAATGCATAGGTTTCTGATCAGGTTTTGGTTCGCGTGAGATGTTGGATTTGATATTGAGTAATTTGTTCTTTAGGCTTGAGTAGTTTCTGATTTTTTTTATTTAATTTGATTTTTGGTTAAATTTTATTGTGTTTTTAGATTTGTTGATGAAGTATTTCTTTTTTTAAAAAATTGCCAATAGATTTGGTTAATTGAATTGGGGATTTGTTTGGACCAAGATTCTTGGCATTTGACAGCTGAAACTTCTCGAGTCTCTATATTGCTCAAACATATAGGAGTGATGGGAGAAAAATGTGTAAAATAAGTCATTTGCTCGTATGAATAATTTTTCTCCACGTATTGGCCTCATACCAATCTCCAATGGGTATCACACCCAATACTAATTAAAAGAAGTCAATCATTGTCCTATCCAAGTTTTTGGTGGATACTTACCAATCTGATCATTCTAGGATTTGCTTTGATATGTGTACTTAACTATTTCAATAGATTAAACTATTCTTTTAACTACTTTTCCTGCTTAATCATTTTTATTTAATAGTTGATTTTAAAATCTATTTAGAGAAAGTGTTTTATTTGTGAAGAAGCTTTTGAATTTTTAAGCGCAAATCCTTTTCTGCAATTATTTTTCACCATTTAGGTGAACTTATATTTCTTTTACTTTGTAGTTGTCTTTATTATTTATTTAGGCTTTAGGAAAAAATATTGATTCATGAGAAAGTTCTTTTATTTTTTAAAGTTTAATTATTTATGAGAAGAAAAGTTTAATGGACTAACAGATATTTACTTTAAATAAATTAGAATCTTTTTTATGCATGAACTATAAACTTCAGATAAATGTATTTTGTGATTGATAAGAGTTTACCAAAAAAAACTCTTTTCCATAAGAACTTATAATAGATTTCAAATGATCTTCATTCACTTCTTGAACCTACTCACTTTTTTCTTAATAAATTTTGAGGATGATAAAGAGTGTATTTGTTTACTATTGATTTATTTTCTTTTCCATAATGTTTCACATACAACTCTTAAGTTTTAATAAATTTTTATTTTTGGGCCCGCACAGGCATTTCTTGCTAGTATACAAATGAATTCCAAAGCCCCCTTGCAGGCCACTCAAATAATTCCAAAGGAGGTAGCTTCAAAGATCTGATAACCAATTCTTGCAATATAAAAATAAGTCCCAAAGGACCCATGCTGAGCACTCATATAATTACTCAGAAGGCAGCTCAACGATCCTAATTCCAATTCTTGAAATATACATATGATCCCCAAAAGCCCCATGATGGCCAAACAAGTAATTTCTATACATGTATAATGAAGTTAAGTAAAGTCTCGAATAGGGAAAAAAATAAAATATAAGTGGGTTATGATAATATTTTATCTTTAATTGTCTGGTTGGCAATTTTTTGACTTTTTATATAAAATGTGAGAGTTTTTTTTTTTTTTTTTTTTTTTTTTTTTTTTTTTTTTATCATCATCTTTTAGTGGAGAAAGGAGATTGTTTTTTATTTATTTATTTTTAAATAAATAAAGAATTTTGAAAATGTGTACTCATGATGTAACCCGTTGTAAAAAATAGAAGCTTTGCTTCACTCAATTCTACTAGTGACGTTTTCAAGCAGTCCGCTCAAATACTCTACATCCAATTCTTGCAATAAACAAATGAGCCCCAAAAGTTCCATGCCGGCCACAAATAATTTCTAAGGTTGGCCTAGGCAGAATAACTAAAGAAGCTTATGATCATGCCTATGGTTGGCCGGCCCCAAAGAAGTATCAACATAATCAAAAGTTACAAGTGAGATTTCACAAATGGAAAGTGGCCATTTTTCTTTCTATGCTTGTTAAAAGCATGTTTTCCAGGGAATTCCTCGTGGGTCCCAAATATCCAATTAAAGGGGAGGTGACTTTCTCGGAAATTGTATAATACCCATGTGAACCATGTTTGCATTGGGCATGTAAATGATGGACCACATTGGCTAGATTGGTCAGCAACTCATGTGAATGAAAATCTACACCTACCCACCACTGCTGAGGCTGCCTGTAGACCTCTTGAGAAAGCATCTTCCACGTTTGTAGATAAGAGTAGGTTTCAAGTTAATACCCCACCCATCACTAGCTTTGGAGAAGGATTATAATGTGATTAATGATTATCATTACTATCGACGTAAGGAGAACTGGGGCCAGATTGAATGCGGATTCAGGTCCATGGACTGCATCGAATAAAACCAGCAGGGCCATAGAATGGTAGCTATGGGACTGGCCTCATGATTCCATCATTAACAGCTGGATGACTGGGATGGACCTTTTTCAGGCCCAGATGGAGCCCACAGGCATGAAAGTGGAGGAGGGCTCAACCGTTCGTAAAATATGAGATCCTTTGAGGGAAGGATGATGAGCCAAGCTTGCCCAGAATAGATTCTACAGAATACAGATCCATCCATCTATTTGGATAAAATAGGTGTTGGTTCAACAAAACTTTAATTACAGAAAAATAATCAATAAATAAATAAAAGGAAGAAGTCTAGAGAGACCGATTGGGAGCTTAAAATGGATTGTAATAACATCTTTACTCTCAAAATATCCTTCACTCAAATCACTCAAATGTCTTTTCAATATTTTATTTTCGGAACTCGGGCTCCCAATAGGTCTCTCTAGACTCCTTCAAATAAAAGACATAGAATAGCCAAAAGAGGACATGGATAGACCCAAGACATAGTAATTGTTCTAGAGAAGTTCAACCTTTCCAAGGAGGTTCTAGGTAAATCGGAATTGAGGAAAATAATTAATATAGCCCGCAGGACAAACTACTAAATTATAAAGAACAGTTTTGATTCAGGCCTACATGCGCAAAGCACGGAGAAGAAGCGCTAAACTTAAAACTTAAATGTCCAACGCCCCAATACATCTTGCTCATGGGTTAATAAATAATTAACTAATAGACACAAACATATCTTATCAATATATATTCAAATATCGAAAGGAAAAAATTTTAAATGTATAATTTAATCACATAAAATAGACAATAATTAATAAATGTGGAAAAGGATAAGTGGCCGTTTGTACAAAGGTTGAGGCCTTTTTTAATTTTTTTGCTGTGACAGTTCAGGTCTTGAAAAGAATCATATGGCATAGTGTAAAGCTATTAACAAGATAAAAACGAACAGTTCTCGTGGTAGAAGTACAATTGAAGCATCCAACTGGGACCACAAAGTGACAGGCTATCCACCTTTCCCACAAATTAATTATGTTGTCTGAGAACAAATTGTTGATTAACGTACACTTAAACTTTCTAACCATTGATTGATTGTCTATTGACTACGCATTTTCACCATCAAACCAGAAGTCCCATCAATGGCTGATAGGTCACAATATCAGTAATCAAAACATACCAAGTTACTACATTGTGCCATGCAAAGTGCATAGATTCATCAAATTTCCAAGGTTTTCTCTCTAACATCAAAGAAACCATTATATGGTAACAAGCAAAGGCCCCTCCAAATTATTCTTTTAGATCACAACACAAGTTGAAAAACCCCCAAACCATGAAAATTTCAGAGATCATAACACTTTTGAGGCCGTGTCCCAGCCTCAAAAGGACCAGACCATATATACTGGAGAGATCAAACCACACTGTCCAAATTTTAATCCATGGGTGGAGATAAAAAAGAATGTAACATTTACATGGAAGAAATGACTTGCCATCAAAAGAGAGATTACATAACTGAAATCATATTAAGGTTCAAACGAGATTGTATACACACCATCAATCTATGCGATAACCTCAACTTTCTTAACTACAATAATAATAATATCAATAAACTAGGAAGTTTCAGATAAAGGATATCTCCTATAAAGGGGGGAAAATTTTTCAAAGAGTGCTTAATTGGGCAGTCTAGTCTAAATCACAAGGTTAATGTTAAACTGAAAATGGAGATGTTTTTTTAACAGCCTCCTCATGCCCGCACCGACTCTATCACCTTGTGGTTGGCGTCTTTGGAATAAGTGGCAAAAGGAGAATAAGAAGTCAACCTGCAACGTTTTAAATGAAGGTTAATAAAAACAAACCATACAAAGCTAAGAAAAGTAGACAGCTGATATGAGTATTACAAAAGAGACTCGGTCCACCGCCCAGCACCATTATAGAGACTGAGTGCACATTCCAATTGCTTCCAGCATTAAACTAATATCAAAGCAACATTAAACCTAAAAAACCAGTGGCTGTGCAAACTCCTTTAATGGAATCACGTGTTCTTTTAAGCAAATTAAACGTTTTTTCAGAATCAAAGACGATGGGTCATATTCAATGTTAAGATAACCACCTAAACCCGGGCTATAGTAACGCAAACCAAACCTAGAATCTCAGGGCGTTCAGCACATCAACCATGCAAGGTCCCATCCTTTAATTATAATTAGTTCTCGACACAGATCAGTTTGACCCATGTGATCAACCCAAAACAACAAACTTGAATTAATGGGTCGGCACTGTTAATTAGAAAGGCGAGTAGGCAGCTCTGGTTAGGTAATGAACCACTGTCCTCTGATATTTCCGGGGTAGGAGAGTACAGATGACTTGCAAATAATAAATTATTAAGATGGAGTACAATGAGAGACAAGAACACCTACTTGGACTCCCTATATGCAAAGTTGTAAACTCGTATAACTATGTGCCATTTGTCTCTATCAACTTTCATGCATCTCTGCACCTAATGGAATTATATAATATTACTAAAACAGCTTATAAAACCCACATCAATAATAGTAAATGTTCAATTTTAATAAGCATTGCAAGTAAATATAAATTGGGAAAAGAAATAAAATGTCAAGAAAAAGGAGTTGTTAATACGCTCTAGGTTTTAGCCATGATTTGTACTAAATCATGGGTTTTTTTGAACATTAACTCACCACGGACGCCTAGTATTCCTTTCATCAAGTAAATCTTGACTGAATTTCTCAAATTTGCCTTTCAGATAATTTTTTCAGTCCAGGCAATGGCAGACCCAGAAATTTCCGTTATATGGTCTGGCGAAGAGATTAAATAAAAAGATCAATTTTTTAGCTACAATGAAAGGCGTTTCTTGAATCACGCATGTGGGCTAACAATTGGGTCCGCCCTTGCTCCTGTGCATCTAGAAAGACTTGATTTAAGAGCAACAATTTGAGAGAATATTAGGATATTAGGATTTGCTTCTCTAGAATAACTGAGAAAAACATTAAAATGCGCCAATCTCTGCCTTGTCAAGATGTCCTATGGTTTAGACCATTAGGTCATGGGTTCGAGATATGGCACCAACAAAGAGACTAAAATGCTTTACACTCTTAACATTTAAAATGAACATTTTTATATGTTAGCACTTTAAGAGTTCTAATGGCACAGAATCAAACATCACTTTGAGAGATTTTGAGATTTACCACCCAACAAGAATTATCTAGATAATTGTAATAAAAAAGACCCTAGGATATTAGATTCTAGGTTGGGATGCACTTAAGTTACCTATAATTAAATTTCATGTAACCACATTTATAGGTAATTTATTATGCTAAAAACAAATGATTTTCCAAAACTAACCTTCATTAACAGGCATTAAGGAGGAAATTTTGATATTAAGTTTCACAACATGAAAACGTTTCCTATATTATTAACAGTTATTAGATTGGGTTTCCCTAGAAGGAGCTTCAGTGCAAAACACATCTTGTAAGAAGATGCAACCCAGTTATTTAGTCCCCCATGAGGGAACTTTCAGGACTTTGTTTGTGTATCAAGAAGATTCCAAAACACAGGATTACTGTACTCTCACAGAAAATTGATATCCTGTGCATCGAGGAAAATCAATTTACATTTCCCCAAAACAGTGTCTTGCACGAAAAAACCCACTTTTTCCGAAATCCGCTGATTGAACAAACCCACCCACCATCACAGAAGAAAAGGATTGAAAAGGGAAAGAGATTATGCCTGGGAGAAGGAAGTACCTCTCCTTGCGCTTTTCCAGAAACCTCTGCAGCGAGTGCTTTCTTGCAATGGGCAGATCTGTAGAGGAAAGAACGAAGAAACAAACGAAAACATCAATACTTCCCGTTTGCGGACAGATTTCTCAAAACTAACGCCGTCTATTTCTTTGCCGTTTCCGAGAATGGAAAATGCGAGAAAGTAACGGAACACCGAAAGCTAACCTCCGTTAAGTTTCTCCAGAAGCTGCTGCTCGTTGCATGCGCGTTTCGGATCTGTAGCTTCCACCGTTCCGATATTTCCGTTTTCCACCAGTTTCATGATTTTCTCCGCCTATAAAAACAAAATATACAAAACCGAAAAATCGTGAGACCAGATTTAAAAAAAAAAAAAAAAAATCGTAACAGGCAACCGATATTCTCGGAAGATACGAACCTTATCGGGCGAAACGTCGAAAACGGTAACCGTACCATTGTAAAAGATCGTCAACGGAGCAGTCTCCGACGGATTCTCTGTAACAGTCCTGAGATTTTAAAGAAAGTGAAGAGACATCAGCAAGAACTCAAAATCTCCACCTCTATCTCTCCCTCTCTCTCTCTCTCCAGATCTGCACGTATCGTACCTGGGAACGGGATTCAGAACTGGCAGAGAAGACGGAAATGGCAACGCCGAAGAAGGAAACACATTCTTCACTCCGAAAGCCGTTCCGTTCCGCTGGAAAACCGCTTCCTGTTTCGGCGACATACCGCTATCCACCGTCTTACCCTCAAAACCGACATTTGCCGCTCGTGAAGCTATCACCGTCTTCAGCACCTGCGGATCAAGCTTCGAGATCGCATTTTGCAGCCCTGGCCACGAAAAAAAAACGGAAATCTCAGCAAAAAAAAAAAAGCAAGAAACCGGAAACCAAGTATTGGAAAAATCGGAGAAATCGAAAGTACCTTTGAAGGATCTTCTTCGTTCGAGATGGTTCATTGAAGGAGATTTCGCAATGTTCTGCTTCCCGATTCCAAAGAAATCGTGTTCAACGGTTGCTCTCGACATACTTGAGTTTTTTCTTCTTCTTGCTCGTCTCGTTGGTTTTTTCTTGTTTGGGATTTGAAGAGGGGGTGCGGATTTCAAGAGGTTGGGGAGAAAGATTTAAAAAGAGTGGGGGGTTGTGAAGGCTTTGAACACGAGAAAAAGACGGATAGAGAGAGAAAAAGTACGAAATGGTAGAGAGAGAGAAAGGGAAGAGACTCGACGCGCGAACCCAACAGGGTCGCAAAACCGCACGTCTTCCACGATGCTTCCTTCCGACAAATTTAAAATTATTATTATTAATTTTCTTGATAACGCACAGTTCCAATGGGGCCCACCTGCATGGGGTCCATGAGGGAGCTCACTAATGTGCGCAGAATGTCAGGTTTAAATTTTAAATTTAGAAGTCAACTGAGAGGGATGGTTGTATGGGAAGGAAAACTAATATTTATTCAATTATAAAAAAAAGATGTGGGGCAGATACTTGGCATTATGAAGATTCTTACTTGATTTTGATAATCCATGTATAAAAAATTTATCATTTGTGCATTTGGACACTGGGGAGGATTCAGATGAAAAGTCCTATATTTTCTTTATTATCATTAGTAGATGACAACTTTGCATATATAATTAGTTTTTTTTTTACTTGAAGAATGCCAAAGAGCTTATTTACAAAAGGGAATAATTGAGATATTGTGTTTCAAGTAATCTATTAAATTAGAATATCGAAAGAGCCCTACATCCATATGCAATAAAAAGTTGCCAAATAACATGTTAGTAAATATATATTTATTAAAATAATGGAAAATTAATAACCATCCGAACTTAAGTTTTAAATTAGAACATCAACTTCAAAAGAGATAACTCCTTATATTAAATGTTCATTTCTTGTATTTAATCCGAGATGTTTGTTCTAGGAGAAAAACTGATGCTTCAGAAATTTTCCGTGCATCCAAAGCAAAGGATATCCTGCATTTTGACCCGAAGGAAATCAATATCTTCTCTGTTAAGTAAAATTAATGCAATTCTTTTTCTGTCTTTTGCATTAAAAATGCGTTGCCCTAAATTACAAAATAGTGGGCTCTATGAAAAGGCACATTTGCGTTTTTGCCTCATTGTAGGATCCTCTTCTTGCATAGACACACTTTATTTTGGCACATTTGTGTAATGCTGCAATTCTACTGCACCAAAGAAAAACAATTTCAAACTCTTATAAAGAAATGATTTTTTTTTTTTTTTTATAAAAAAGGGAAGAGATAGTTTTTTTCTCAAGCATGAAAGATCAAATCCCTTGTGAGAAATTTATGGGATCACATAATTCACTAAAAAAAGACTTTTACTAGTGAAAAAAAAAAAAGTTGGATTTAGGCATTTTTTTGTGGCCAAGTTTTTTTCTGCTACTAAATTCGACACTGACACATAGACATAGCATTAACAGACAAAAATTTTAATGGCTAAAAAAGCTGTCACTAAATCCAATTTTATATCACATGATGCATATTTGAGGGCACAAAACACCCAATTTAAATGAAAAACTAAAATCCTTTTAATAGCAAAACTCCTAAATTCAATTCATTCCTATTTTACAACATTTCACCTAAATAAGTACTCACTTTCCATCTATCCCTGGGTCAATCAGATTAGACCCATAAAATCCCTCACCTTCCATTTCAGATAAACAAGAATTAAATGAGCTCTTTAAGGATGACTACAAGCTCAACAATAAAGAAAAAAAAAAAAACCCTATTACCAAGAAATGACGTTTCATAAGACTCAGTCGGTGTAATCCAGCTGTCCTTCCCTCCCCAATGCACAAAAACGTGCGCCAAACACATGACCTACGCATAAAAGCAGTAGTAGAGTAATACCAAGCCTCAAGACTCACGTGACTTTCTCTGTTACGCATCCTACACTCAACCTTCTCTCTCTCTCTCTAACTTTTTCTCCCACACAGCACATGCTCTATTTCTCCCAACAGCCTCACAAGACACACAAGGCTATGTAGACTCTAAAATAAGTAGTAGTGACACGTCGTTTTCTTTCCATCATCTTCCGTCACGGAAACCGTCTGGGTCCGTCTAGACGACACTCGCCGAGAATCTCCTCGATGTCGACCAGCTCGCAGTCGCATGGCCCACCTTCACCAACTAAATCCAGACCGTACGTTCGCCAAGCATGATCCGTCTGCGTACTTACACATGTGGAGCATGAAGAAGGCGATAAATAAATGGTGGGCGCACACTTTATCCAGAGGGATAAGTTTTGTGAAACAAATTTCTGGGTCCCACAACTTATCATTCCATTGGATGATTGTGAGATTGTGAACAGTGGGACACAGTTTTGTGAGAAAAAAAAAAATGCGCCCAAATGTTTGAAACAGTGGGTGGCCGAAATGAAATCATGTGTTTTTTTCCTTTTGCTAGGGTGGGTGTTTCTGGATTTAGGCCGGCTTGGACTACGGGGGGAATTTTGAAACTTGCAAGGAAATTGGGTTTGGTTTGAAATTGTTCTTCATGGTCAACCAATATGAAATTTGGGTCAAGTTTACGTTTATGTTTCGGTTTGACAAATTAATTAAGATACTGTTTGACTGTCCACAAAACATGCATTTGTCTACGCAATTACCTAATTTAAATTACACAATGAGACTCAAGCCAGGTTGGCTGCAAAGTTGTAATTAGTTTGCAGTCATAATGGGGTTGAAACTTAAATACCATCATGTGAATTTACCAATAAAGAAATCGTTTGAGTTTAACAATATCCTTTGTAACCAAAGCCAATGCTAAATTTTCCCTATCTTTACCATTTAACTGGTCGCGCTTTTAATTCATGGGATTTTAGAATCATCCCACAATGCCCTAATTTTTTTTCAATAGAATGGGGTGGCGGCATTTCTGTAAGAAAAAATTCCCTTATTATTGCAATATAAACAATAGTGGATATATTTTTTTTAAGAAATATTTTGAAAATATTACAATATTACAACTATAGTCATCAAAAATGGCAAACTTTTACTTCTGATTTCACATGATTCCCAAATAACCTTCTTTTTTATAAATAAAGTGATATCCATTTTAATTCAAATATAAAGGAAAATCATTAAAAATTTATGCAATCACTTTTTTACTTTCTATAGTATTACTTACCCATTGTCGATATTACTGACATTTGCTTTGCTCTTAGTATCTTGTGAGATAAATTAATATATTTTTAGCGACATAATTCCTTACCATTGAACCGGATATTATCTCTAAAAAGTGAATTTTTAACAGATTCCAACTCAATTAACCCATTTAATTGACTACCCAAAAGAAAGTAAACATTTTTTTAATTATTTAAAATTTATGTTCCTCGTTGTGATAGCCCAAAATTCTAAATTTTGACAATTTTCAAAAACTTTCCACACATCACACATGCAAAGTTCCTGCAAAAATTATTTACAATCCCCATAAACATACTTCTATTTATGGCCTGCAATATACAGCACAGTCACCGATGGTGGGACCCCAAAACTCCCCAATCCCAGCATTAATGATTGTATAGGTAAAGAGTAATTCAAATTCGGGTGGTCCCACGGAGCACCTACCTTTTTCGTCCTTTGCGCCGAATGA
Source organism: Persea americana (assembly GCA_029852735.1). Taxonomy (NCBI): domain Eukaryota; kingdom Viridiplantae; phylum Streptophyta; class Magnoliopsida; order Laurales; family Lauraceae; genus Persea; species Persea americana. Next base: position 59,428,134 of record CM056816.1, on the reverse strand, counting down.
ATGCCCCCATTAACTCCTCTTTATCGCCCGCGCCGATCCTGCGCTGCGGTTTTAATTTTCAAATAGCGCGCGGCGCACGGAATCCGAAGTCTAGTGTCTTTCCCTACGGTACTGAGTCGTGTCGGCAGTAACTGCAGACACATTTTCAAATCGAAGGTCCTGATTTGATGTTTATGGAGATTAGTGCAATGCGAAACGTGTCCGCTCACTTTCAAGATTTCCGGCCCACTTGATTAACGGTTGAGGATCAAAGTTATTGATAGTTTTCATCTGTGTGGGACGTCCCATCAGGGATGTAAATGGTCGGTTCCGGTTCTTGTCCGTGTCCACAGTGGACTCCGATCCGAAACCGTTGATAACAATGTTGAACCAACCCTGAACCGGTTTTTTTTTTTTTTTTTTTTTCAAGGTGTACTTTGTGGCGGTTTAAATTGATTTATAGGAAAAATTATCAATTAAACCGAATCTATCCGTCTTTTATTTCCTCAAACTAAATTGGTTCGGTTTTGTTACAGTTTTTATTTTATTTTATTTTTATTTATAAAGAAATTACAGTTAAAACTTGGTCCATTAAGTGGAACGATGGGAAGCTGTAATGAACACTAAAATATATTTCATAATTCATTTCAACCAAGGAAGCATACATCAAACGATGGATGAACTTTTTTTATCCATCATCCGGTTCCGTAATTAAATAGAGTAGGCCAATAAGCTGAAGCAGTTCAAATCTTCTTGTAAAAATAGACCAACCAAATGGTTAGGCACGTGCCTATTTATCTGCATAAAACTTGGACAATACTACATTGCTCAATCCAGACCAATGAATTCAACACAAAATGATTTTTTTTTTTTTTTGCCAACAACATGAGTTTGAGTGGAATGCAATCCCAATTTTGAACTAATTGAGATGGGCCTTTTCATAGTTCACTTTCTTTTAAGTCAGACCATACTCATGGGCAGCAATACTAAAAACCCAATAATCCACACTTTTTTTAGAACTTTCATTAAATATGTAACATGATAGTAAAACACACAAGCGCTTCCCCTAAGGCTAAAATAGTCAAAACTCAATACTCAAGTTAATAAAGTTGATTCGGTTTAGGCGGTTAACCGTGGGTTCAAACCAATAACAGACCAATGTAAGGTGATTTCTATAATTTTCAAACCGTTGGCCGAACCAATCTACATAAAATAGATCCGAACCACCCAGTTTGGTTGGTTTGGTTCGGTTTTGCTGTAATACTGAATTTTTTGTACAGCCCTACTTTGTAGAGGCTCTTCTTTATCTGGTATAATGTCTTGCTATTTTGGGATTTTTAAATATTAATCATCAGCTTTAATATATAACAATTTATTATTGATAAATAGAAAAATGGATTGTTGCTCTTTGTCACGGCTGTGCGTCGTCTCATCTTTAGGCTTGAATCATTATCTCAATTATTTTAGAAGCAGCCAACAAGGTCCAAAACGAGTACATAGCCGATCAAACGGTCCATTCTATTTGAATGTGTATCAAACATGGGCTCGGTGACCATCAAGGAAGAGTCCAGGATGGATCACCAAGTGGGCACCGCTACATTTTTTAATACGTGGTGCGCAAGTGTGAATAGCTAAATACTATAAAAGGAGTTCCTTGTCTTGACGACAATGGCCAAGGTCGGTTGACCTTTGAGTTGTTACTTACAAGAAACAACTTCTCCACATGATTTCCTTAATCTAATAATTAACATACAATTAAACTTATGCTCCCAATTATTAAGAATATGCTGAACAAAAAGCAATATGAAAACAATACAAAACATGGGTGTCATTTATCGAAGGCATATTTAACTACTATTTTAAGATGTAGTCCAATTATCATGAATATTTAATTTAACTTAATTTTGCACATGACTCGATCATTGAGCAATGACCTATTCTCCTAGAAGTCTTAAGATTAGATGCTTTCCTATGATCTTTTAACCGATTATAATGGCAGTGTTGGGATTCCACCAAAATTTATCCAGATGGCGACAACACATGAACAGGTAAGCCTAAATTTGGAAAAGAGAAAAACCCAACAATCCGGATTATCATAGTCTGAACTGTTAGAATTTGTATGGGTTAATAGTAGACCACAAGTTCTTTGAAGCTTACCAAAGATTCATGGATCCAAAAGAATAGATTTTTTTATTTTTTTTTTTATAATTCGGTACCCCCAACAGTAGGGCTTAGGATCTAAGAGAGCCCACACAAATTCAAAGAAAAGCACACAAAGTGGGACAGACAGCCCACACAATTAGAAGGATCCTACAAATTGTGGGTAGAGTGGCATACCCGTTATCCAGGGATTGATCCTTAGCAAGTAAGGTGACATATTGGGTTGCTAACCAACTGTGCAAACCGCCATTGTTGAAAGAGTAGTCCTTAAAAGTAGGTGAGGCCCCTTCTTTTTCTTCTTGAAAATATTGTAATGGAAAGGCCAGTTTGGAGGAGTAGTAAACTTGGCATTAAGAAGTGGTGTCGTTTTTTGCTTCCTTTTGGTAAACAGCAATAAGAAGTGTTGGAATCAGGATAAACAATTATGGAAGATTATAATATCAGCATTTAATCTTCTATTATTGAGAAATGCCAATCGGTTAGGATTAGTCTTAAGATTTTTCTAATTTCAATAGGGCGAATGGAGTAAATTTATCATGTTAATATGTGGCCAATTGATCAACCACGTAAAAGAAGGTAGGGGTTAGTAAAAATAAACAAATATATATCAGCTCTCTTAGACATTGATAGCCTTATGATCAAAGTAGGAATTATGAAATATTTGTTGGTTCTGAGGTTGAGTTTTTATTTTGTCGCCCATCGACAGATGGGACTCATGTGGCTGATTCGTATTTGCCTATGCTTAATTCACAAATTGCTCTTTTATTAGAAACAAGAGAGGTTGAAAACAAACTTGTTTCAATTTAAATTTGTTTGAGCTCAAATCTTCTAGCAGTGAATTCAAACAATCCAAAACAATGCACCACGCTCCAGCTTATGCTATACTCTTATGACTTGTTTCTTTAGCATTATGGGAATTCATGTCTAGCGAGTTTGTAAATTTTCAAAAGCCGTCCCCTAATTGGAATTCTTAATCATCTTTTTTTAAAGGGGATTTGCAAATACCAAGAAAGTTGAGCTTCTGAGAACTCCCAATGCCTCACAGGACAAGGTCGGATCCATATTATTCGAGGGTCCATGTCAAGCTTGTAATATGTCCGAACCCGGGCATCCTTATTGGGCCCGGACCACTCCCTTGCAAAGCTGACCCATTGACAGCCCAATCAAGATGTCACATGAAAGCCATCTTGAGAGGATTCGAAAGTAAAAGTACAGTGGATGCATGCATGAAATCTGAGGACAGATTCATGGACTATGTGCATGAAGTATCTGGCCAAGGAAGATTCATTTGGTAGAGTAGTTTAAGGTAAATGTAGGAAATTTAGTGATCAAGACCTGCAAAATTCTATAGAAGGGTGCGGTGCATTCACGTGCTTCAAGATGTATTTTGTAGCCTTTTAAAACATCCATGCCAGGGAAATGTAATATCTTATCTTTCCCTTTAACTTCTTGGCATCACATTTCTACAAAAAAAAAAAAAAAAACTTCTTGGCTTCACATTTCTACAAAAAATAAAAAACTTCATGGCTTCACATGCATATCACATTGGGGGTGTTGGCAGTTGGTCATTTTAGGGCATTGGGAAGAGTGGGCCTGAGTAGTGCCTTTGTAAAGGGGAAGATGCTTTTCCAAAAATGGGGTCTAATATTATACATGTTCATTGATGGGGATCACGTATCACATTTCTATTGCGGCCTCAAGCTCAACCACATGAATCCTTTTTAAAGGACTTATTTATTTACTAGAATTCCTCGCACTAGTTTATTATATTTGGATTTTTTTAACATGATGTGACATCTTGTCCACTAACATTTGAAATCTCATATTTATTTTAATGAAATTCTAAATTCTAGTAATTTAAAATGTGTCAAATGACATTTTGAAATTCATGAAATTCCGTTCCCTATGACATTTGGTTGGAATCTTAAATCCTCTATCAAGAGATGGGATTTGGAATTTCACCAAAATCTTAAATGCTTTTGGAGTATCTGAAATTCCTCCAAATATAGGTTCTTGAAATCATGGTAAAGAAACAGGCCCTAAGTTGGCCTAGGACCACGGTTTAATCCCAGAGGTTGAGGGTTCAAAATTGCGCTATTACATTGGGGCCATAGGAGATTTACTATATTTTCCCTAGGTCCGTTTGGATTAGTCCGGCCCAAGGGGGGGGGACGCCCTCTATTATCGAAGAAAAAAAACTTTTTTTATTGATTTGAAATTGTTTTTTTGTTGAATCACAGATCTGGAAGACACAAAACGCAGAGTTCCAACATTACACAAATGTGAACTTATACAAGAGCCCAAATACTAGTTTTTCATTCTATTTTATCAAATTCAAACATAATTGTGAAATTATATTTAATCAAACAAAATAAATACTGTTCATGAATGATGAAACTTTAAGCACTATATTTTGCACTCAAGGATATATAATTATATAAATCTTTTTCCTATATTGAATAAATTCAACTTGGGTTGACAATTAGCAATGACTTGGTTCGAGTTGAGTTCGGGTTGGGTAGTATGAGGCTCACCCAAACCTGACTCGTTTAGTTATCAGGTCATAAATGTCAAACCCAAACCCAAATCTGGAAGTAAAAAAAGGATGAATCCAAACCCTAATTACCAAGTCAGGTTCGGGTTTTCACTGGACTGGCGAATTGGGCACCCAACCCACTTATTAATACTAATAGGGTAGGAAATGCTAACCCAAGACCTAATCCATCACTAAAAAAGAATCAAACCTAATTCTAAATTAATTGATTATGTTATTTAACGCCAGCATTGGCCAGTAACATTCTAATCCTAGCCATCCAATTAATTGATTATCTTATTGATACATCTGTGTCTTCCAATTTTTGTGTGGCAAATGTCTTATTTTCAATCCCCTGTTTCTAATTGTACCTGTACATGCAAAATACTATAAAAAAAAGGCCATCATAACTTCATGTCTGAAACAACTTTTATATTTTCTTTTTCTTTCTTTGAAATCTTACTTTCTTCACCAAGTTATTTCATATGAAAATTCTCAAATTTCCATCTTGAGGGGGAAAATGAATTTTTTGGAAAATCTCACTTGATTGTCCCTAAGATGAGAAGTTGCCATTAAGGTGATTTAACACTGATGGGAGAAAGGAGACAGGGTCTGGTCTTCTCTTGAATTTTGATTGAGCACAATCCAAAATCACATGGGTAATACTTGGAAAAACAGACACACTTAACCACTCATAGAAAAGTAAACCCAATAATTTCAAAGTATAAACATGAGCTATGAAGCGTTTGGAAGATGGAGTTGGAATAACAAATACACTACTAACAGAGAAAAATAAACGTTTGTATTCTGAAGTCTAAGCATGAGCTATGAATTGTCAGGAGAGGTGGTCTTGTTTGGTTGGTCAGTTCTACAGATGATGGCTGTTGGGTCTTACTTCCAGCCTTGATTCAATGCTCCATGAAATGTTATGAAGGTGGTCTTGTTTGGTGGGTCAAGAAATCTTCCTCGTGTTTGTTTCTATTGGGAGTTTGAATAGAGCGTCCTTGGTTATCCATTTATTTATTTTGTCTGAGAGTCACATGTTTGAACTGTCCATGACCTTTTCTTGCTGGCCAATGTTGGCAATGAATTGGGTGTGGGGTGTCTGCGAATTGGAATGATTTTATTTTCTATTTTGTACCACTGCCCTCGTGGTCCTGAATATACAGGAAGACTTGGGAAGCTTCCTAAGCAATTCCCTGAGTTGAAAAGGGATGGAGTTTCTGTTACACGAGGAGATATAGTACCAGAGACATAATGGGATTTTCTGGTGGTTGTGGTTGGCTGACATGGTTTTAAATTTTGGCCTGTGTATTAATTTTTTGAAAGTCAAGGAATGTCTCTGCATGCCTGTATCAATTCTGGATTGAAATTCTAAGATTTTTATCTTCTACAACCATTAAACTTAGAGAGCCAGAGATTATGGAGTTGAGATAGGGTGTTAGCCAAACCCTAAGTGGGGTTGGGTTAAACAAGTAACCTGCTCTAATTCAAGGCGAGTTTGGTATATTTTTTTTCTTTACATTACAAATTCGATTTCAAACTTACACTCCCTATGTCCCTAATTCAGATGAGGGATGGTTTGGTAGTGCTTTTCTCAATTCTCAAGTAGGTGCAGGTTTATAAATTTTGACCCGAGTTAGGTTAAAGGCAAGATCGGGTTTTGGTGCTCCACCCCCCACATGCCATGCAGTCCCATTACTAACTAATTTACACATTTGTTTATTGTTAGGAGAGATTAGAGTAATTCCCTAGCACAAATAGTCGCACATGTATATTTGGGAATGTTTTTGTCTCTTCCAAGTAATCACTTTTATGTGAATTCTTTTTCCTACGCTTTCATCGGAAAGACTTTTTCAAGGATTTGTGAAATTTTGTTTTGTTTTTTACTCTCTTTTTTCTTAAAAAAATAAAAAACAACATTCACACCAAACAATGGAAAAAAATTTCCACACAAAAACGTCACGCTTGTTTATACCATTCCCAAGAAAATGCCAGAACTTGGACTCTTTACTGATTAGGACTTGCCTAGAAGCCCATCCGCAGAAACATTTTATGCCCGAGCCCACTACAATCTGGCAGATATCGAGTGGATCCAGGCCCATTTCAACCATGGGAAGAAAACTTGCACAAAAAACATGAGGCTTTCCATAGGTGAACCCAGACAGGGGCTGGCCCGACCCACCCTATGCTTCATAATGCATGTTTAGCCCATGAAATCGGCCTGGTCTCAACTTTTGCTTCGGTGTTCAAAGTGGCCGGTCTAAGTGTTGATTGATCATGCTTAAATGGCCTAAAAAACACCTTAACCTGCCATTACATATGGTAAGGACAATGGCATTTTAGAAAAGGGCTCGGCCGAAATCATACCTTGCAGATGGGCCCTGGCCCGTTATTAGGTGGAACAAATAAAGTTTTAACATATATATTATTGGTGCATGTGGGGTGAATTCCACATTCTTAATGTGGACCTTTTCTTGTTGGCCAAAGTTGCATTGAATTGGGTGAGGGATGTTTGAAATTTGGGACCATTTTATTTTCTATTGTGTATCACTCTGCCCTTGTGGTCCTGGATACAGGAAGCCTGGGAAGTTTCCAAAGCAATTTCCTGGGTTGAAAAATGATAGGGACTGAGTTTCTGTCACAAATGGAGAACTCTTGCTACGGACACACACTGGGGTTTTCTGATGGTTGTGGTTGGATGGGATGGTTTCAAATTTCTGATACTAGAGAAGTCCAACTACTTGTGCCTCAATCTTGGATTGAAATTTTGTTTCTGCTACTAGAGAAGTCCAACTATTTGTGTCTCAATCTTGGATTGAAATTACAAAATTTCAATCCTTTTATGAACATTAAACTTTGAGAGCTGGTTTTTAACTAACGGGTTGGTTTAAACGGGCGACCTGCTCCTATTAGAAGCACTTTGGTAGTCATTTTGTCAAGTCTCAAGCAGTTATTTACTCATAGATTTTGACCCAAGTTAGGTCGAAAGAAAGAGTGGGTTACTGCCGCTCCCCCACCCGGTTCCATTTATAACTAATTCACACATTTGTTAGGAGAACATGAGAGACAATTCCCTTGTTCAACTGGTCCCGCAAGTATGTGAGCAAAGAACTTTTCATATAAAAAAGAAGTTATATGATTTAGGCTAGTTTAGCACAATAAAGTCATCACAACTTGGGTCGAGTACAGGCCATTATAGGTGTGAGTCAGGGAGGGTTCCGGGTTCGTGCTTTGAACTTGCCTATTCTCATAATCTTGACTGCGCCTAGGAGAAGTGTGAGTGGTGTGAAACGGGAAAAATGTTCTACGAGCGGACTGCATGTGCAATTCGGCTCTTTGGGAGCCACCTTTGATCAGTATAACCCTTTTGATAATCTTAGCATCTCATGATCTGGGGTAAGGCCTAATTTTAGATTCATTGAACCTTCGGTCAACATTCGATTAAACCTCAAAAAAATCTATACTTAAGATACCATTAAATCTTAAGTTAAATCTTGGGTTTGGATAATTTGGTGGGGCTGATTTTTTGGATCCCCGTTGTTCATAAGGAGGACTGTTCTATCTACCCTCCCTCCATTGTTAGACCCATGAACTGGTGTGCCTATAAGCAAATATGCAGTCTGCTCAAGGGAAAACAAAATATGTGAAATGGTTCAATGCCCTATATGTAGGCCAAGTGGACCTACTTTAATCTGATGTGCCTTCATGCAGATGCCTTAGTTTGTCCTGCCCATTGAATGGGCCTTGTCTTGAAGGCCATCAGCAGATACATTTTACGCCCAAGCCCGCTACAATCTGACTTAGAGGGGATCCAGGAACGTTTCCACCTTAAAAAGAATACTTGTGTTACATGAGTTAAAAAACAAGGTGGAGCTAACAAGGGCTAACCAAGCCTGTGCCTGGACCTAATTTTTTTTGGGTTTGACATTCAATGGCTGGGCTGAGGTGCTGGTCATGCTTAAATGACTAAAAGAACACCTCAACTTGGAATTACATTGTTAGGCAAAATGGTATTTTAGAAAAATAGCTGGTCCCAAGCATTACCTTCTATCTGGATCCTGGCCGAGATATTGGGTGCAAAAAATGGGCATATAACATAATTTGTGCATAATTTTTATGGTGGGCCATTTTGGCGATGGATCATGGTCCATGATATTATGCCTCTCTAATTTTTAAGACTAATCACACCTTTACTCCAATGGTTCAACCATTCATTTGAACTCGAAGGATAAGATGCTCAATTACAACCCATTAATTACCCTGTTATTGAGTGGTGATGAGAAGGAACTCTCCTCTTTCCTCTTTTTTTCTTTCTTTTTCTATAAATGAATTCTATTCATATGAGCCTACGCCCATTTGTTATTATTGCTCAAGTATGGCCCAAGTTCAATGAGATTTTTTAGCCCATGCCCAATCTATCCATTAACTCATTAACTGTTATTCCGAGTACATACAGTTCAGTATTTTAGGAATCGGTTTGAAGTAAATTGAAACAAAAACAGTACTCTGTTTGAATGTAAACTGCACTCACAGTTTGTAGGCAGGAAAACAGTACTCTGTTGTTGAAATTATTAGATTCAAAAATTAGCAGTTGATCAAGGCGGGTGTTTAACACTATGTCCTTAAGACAAAATTCGCCCCCACAATGGTGCTAATGAGTCTTCAGTGGCGTCTTGTCTCCCAGGATACAATGATCATACACACAGTAGCAGCACAACAAACTGTGTGACAGTTGAACCAATTAGTGCAGCTGGACTCTCTCTTCTTGACTCTAAATGATGACCCAATGCAGGTGCAGCTGCAACGAAAATGGAATTACCAAACAGCATGAACGAGATGCATATTTATAGTACACTAACACGTCTGTTAGTGGGGTTGTATTTTGAACAGTGTCTGTTCAGTGAACATATGCTTCTTCTGTGGACACATATCTTGTACAGACCTTTTCAGATGCGAATGGGCACCACTTAGGACACACCCCATTGAAAAAGAAATTTTATTAAATAAAATTTCTCCAAAAATATAAATGGGTAGGGGGGCCAAGCCAGGCCCAACTAGCGCGTGAAGCCCAAGCCTTGCCTAGGCCCGAGCCTGGCCTGGCGTGGTGCGGGGCGGCGCGCATGTGGTGGTGACCCCACCTTGGTCTAAGTCCTCCCTCATTCACAAAAGTGGAATGCTCCTTGAGGCTCGTCCTATACTACCAACGTAAACATATTTATATCCAAAGAATGTTTTGCTTCCCAAACAATGTGGGAAGTAAGTTCACCACTTCCTTTTGTTTCCATGTTTAACATATTCAATTAGTGGTGTTTAGTAGGCAATTTCTTATTTACTCCTTAATGGATTAGAGCAACCCAATACATGTCCTTAATCTGCTCATGGAGTAGATTACATTCCCATGTATTCCCACCTAAATAGATAAGTGGGTCCCACTTTTATTTTAGCTCAAAGATGACCAAAATAATGGGTCCTCTTACCATTTTTCCAACATTAACATCACATTCTCTACCTAAAAAAACTCATTAACATCACATGATACTCATTAACCATGCCCAATCTTTTTCGACCCCAGCAATCTATAGGTGTTCATGGCCATCCCAGTCCGGGCTGATGCATATCAAGCATGGCGCCGACTTAAGAAATACAAACCCATCACCTTGACGATACTAAGGTCCTATCTTCGACTTCACATTGAATGAAGATAAGAATATTAAAGGTGTAGGCTTTTTTTTTTTTTTTTTTTGGACCGGGTGGTGTTTTTTATTTATTTATTTATTTATTAACATACCCCAGTCCCACCCCAGCCAAAGGGGCTGGGACACAAGAGGGAGCCCGCATACACACGGGAAGGTAGCCCACTTAAGTGGGAAGAAGGCCCGTACAAGCGGGAAGAGGTGACGCACCCGGGGTTCGAACTCCGGGCAGAGGCAAGAACTGACGCTCGTTACCACTCAGATAAGGAGCCGCAGTTGGGGTGGGGGTTAGGGATGCAATTGGGCATCCGATTTTCCGATTCTCCATAGGTTCCTACTGGTTTAATAATAATAATAAAAAAAAGGGTTTGGAACTTGTTGATTTGTTGGCTCATAGGTTGGGCCTGTCTAATATTGGCCTTGACCCAGCCATGTTAGTGTTTTATAAATGTCACAGTTTTCTTTTGTAGGCCTGAATTTCAAGGTTCAGTTTACCCAGCCCATAGCTACTTCTAAACCAATTCTGAGAGCCATAATCCAGACCCAAGCCATTACTCATTGGATCTAAAGTTCTGGGCTGGAACTGGGACTCAATGTCTTATTCAGATGCAATGTAGATAAGTACTCCTCAAGGATCCACTTAGGGTTGTTGGCAATAGCAGATCTGCCACATATTTTATTAGCTGAGAATAAAATTCAAGACTAGGAGTGGACCAAGTGGTTAGAAAGGAGACCCAGGCCCAAAGCTACATTTGCTGGGTTGAGAAGTGAGACCATTTTCACATACACAAGACTGTACACTATTGATGCCTAATCAACGGTCAGGATCTTATGTTTATATGCATCATCTTAGGTACCAGTGCATCACATGCATCCAAAGATCCAGGCCGTTTATCATGCTGGTCCACTAATTACTCACAGTCCTACCCATTGAGTGAATTGCACTTATTGGGCTTGGGCTCAGGCTCATAGTTGGCGGTGGGCCTCCCTCTTGAAGTGTCTGGATCTTGTCATAGACAAACGGGCTCACACAGCCGGGGCTAAAATATTGCTTCAAAATGTTGTGTGATCAGTCCTTTTTGCATTCATTAATTTTGAGAAGTAAAAAGCTAATAGACATCATCAATCTTTGTAACTTTTTAGGTAGCTCAAGTTTATGGACCGGCTCACTAGACCTATACGGGATAAGAGAGCTTTGGGATCTGCTCATTTGAAATATTTAGATAGCGTTTGGTTCGCTATAATGAGGGGCTCGCAAAAAGGCGACAAAATGACCATTACTTTCGGAATCACGATTCCCTTATGTAGATGAATGACCATTCCACTGGGGAGGTAGAGGAATGACCATTCCATTCCTTTGTAATTTTTCATTGAGACCAAAATACCCCTCCACCCTCCCAGTCACAAGTGGCATCCCTGGCCGGCCGGCCTCCCCCCCGCCTACCGGAAGGAGACCAGCTGGAAGGCCCTGGCGGCATTCCCGGCCGACCCCCCCTCTTTCTTCCACCTTCCTTTCCCTCTTTTCTTCTTCTTCTTCTTCCTCCCTCCCTCTCTATTCTCTCCCTCCCCCTCTGTTCTCTCTAGTCAACAACCTTGTCATCGCCAATCGCATCCAGCTCAGCCAATTTGCCTACGTCGATTGCCTCCAGTTTGATTCCCCTCCTGTCCCTGGCGCATTTAGCCTCCACCCCATCCCAAGCTGCCACCGTTTGTTGGGAATCCCAAGCCATTGATCGCCCAAATTTCCCCATCCAAACGCGGATTTGTAATACAACCTGTCTCTGATGATGAAATTGGAGAGCCCGAGGTGGTTATTTCTACCCATGGAGAATTCTGGTGGTGGGAGGATGGAAAAGAGGCAATTCTTGTCCGGCTGCAGGCGATCGGTGTCGATAGGGAAGAGGGGCAGCGATCTAATGCCATTGGCAGAAAGGGAGAATTCGCTAACTAGGAAGTCAAGTTCTAGGCCATAGTCATCGATGCCTTCGAAATGCGAGGTCCCCAGTGAGGTAGCCACAAACGAGGAGAGGAGGCGGCCATTGAGAGAGATGGCAACAATGGTACCACTGAGGTACCGACAACAATCTCCAAGTGGGCAGAAGCAAGAATCCCCTAGAGGGAGGAGCTCACTTTCACTCGGGAGGATGCTACATGGGGGATTGAAGGTGTTGCCAGGGGTTTCTGATATAGAAATGACGAAGAAGATGGTTGTGGGCATTTCAAAGGGTTCATATGCGCTTGTGGGATCTACAAAGAACATGGGAAAGAGCTTGGAAGGTGACACGGAATAGAAAGACAAAAACATCTTAGGAAATATGCATGATTCTCAAGTGACTCTTCACTTAAGGCCAAAGAAGGGTATTTTGGTCAATTTTGTATAAATTTTATTCCATTCCGAACATCGTTCCAGTGTACCAAAATGCTGGAACAGGAATAAGAATTCTATTATCGGATTGATTATTCACTAAAACCAAACGTTGGAATAAAAATTACTATTCCTGCCTCATTCCATTCCAAGCTCATTCCACTCTCCATTTCATTCCTGCCTAAAATCATTCCAGCGAACTAAACGTTACCTTAGGTTCTTAAGATGTTTCCAACTAAGGATGTAAACTTATACAGATAACAAAATCTGACTACCTGAAAGTTCCGACTTGTGAATGATTGGGCTTGAAACTTGTTTAAGGTTCCAATTTATAAATGAGTCCAACTTTGAAACCTAGTTTAGGTTTTTATTGGTAAAGAGGTACGGATCTAGATCTATACTAGTTTCGAGCTGTAAACCCAATACCCCACCTCTAGATGTGCATTTTTAAGACATCATTATAAGTCATGCGTAGGCCAATGTCAAAAGCTTCAGATAACAATCTATATATTGGTTCTAAAGATGTTGAGACTTATTAGTTGTGGAAGGTAGACCTGATGCACTGTTATTGGGTTAAATGATATATATATATATATATATATATAGTTTTTTTGTTTTTTTTTTTTTTTGGGTTTTTGTTGTTGAATGATATCCCTATTTTAAGAAGAAATAAACTATAAAATATAAAAAGATAAGTTGGAGCTAGTTTCGGACTTGGACCAGGACCCAGACCTTGACCTTTTTGTTTTGGAGCAGGGTTTGAAACCATGTAAATAGGTTACGAGTCAAAATTGGAACGGTTTTACCAAACGGTTTCAATTCCAGTCGAGTATAGTTCCAACCCGAAACAAACCCATTTGCATCCCTATTGCCCACTACCCAATCCATTCCTATAAATTAGACAGCTTGATCAAAACTTCCTAAAATGGGTCGACCTTGGGCAAGACTTCAGGTGCCCTGGCCCAATAAATAAAATGGGCCTAGCCCTAAGTCCCTCCTTGACAATATTGCCAACATACAGGGGGCTATGTGCGAAAACGAAAAGGGTCCCCCCTATAAATCAAGCTAAACATTGGGTTCTTTTACAAAAAATCATTCACTCTGCAGCAGCTCCTCTTCTCCAAAAACCCTAGACGAAGAGAACCCTTCGACTTCTTCGAAATCTCTGCGAAAGAAAACCAAAAAAACCCCAAATCCCATGTCGAAAACCAACGAAGAAGAAACCCTAGAAAACCCATCTCTCCCCTCCAAACGAAAGCCTTCTCTCCAATCTCCCGATCCTGATCCCAAAAAGACCAAATTCGCATCCGATCACGAAGAAGAAGGAGGAGAAGAGGAAGAGATCAAGGTTTCCAATGGAAAATCTGCGATCGACAAGGGAAAAGGAATTCTCAAGATCAATGAAGAAGAAGAAGATTACAAGGGAAAAGGCAAATCCAAGATCATAGGACCAGACACCAGCAGCAGCGATGAAGACGAGAATGTCGATCTTGATGGCGATGATGACAGCGATTTCTCCGACGATCCGCTCGCCGAGGTCGATCTCAACAACATTGTCTCCTCCAGGACGAGGCGGCGGGCCGCTCATCCTGGCACTTATCTTGATCTGCATCAGGACCAGTATAATGATGATGACGACGATGACGATGTGGACGTTGACGAGGAGGAGGAAGAGGAAGAAGAAGAAGAAGATGATGATTCTGATTAAGGTAAGGGAGACTCCTCTTGTTTCTGTTTTACTTAGATTAGTTTTGGTTTAGAAATCATGATCATCTCTGGCAAAATGTAGTCATCTGATAATATGACTTGGAGAGACCAAATCCATTGAGTGCAGTGTTCAGAGTTCCATAAGGCTTTTGGATAGTCTTTCAAATTCCTTTTCATGGAATTGTGTAATTGCAGTTAGCATTAACTTGGTTGAACAGATTATGCTCATATCAAATCAACTCTCAGGATTGTCATTGTTAGAAAATGTAACAGGCAGTGAATTGGAAAGTGAAGCTCTAGAAGTTCTGTTTTTTGTTTTTTTTTTTTTTTTTTTTCTTTCTTTTTCCTTTTTGAATGGTGAATTTAGATTCAAAAGCATTTTGTTTGGAAGGGAAGATTCTGGATGCAGATGCCACATTGTAATCAATAATACCAATAGAAAACAATATTAGGATGTGAAAGTTTTGATTTGGATTCATTACGTTGGTTCCTTATCCCCTTTCTTCCTCATATCTAGCATTGGGTTCTGAGTTCTACTTTATCTCCATAATCTTAGGATTATTTTGCTCACTACTACATTTAAGCCTTTTGTATCTTTATTTGGTGGCTTTTGGATCCTTGTAAATGCTTCAATACTTCATATGGGGGCTGTTTCCTATATTTACTACTTAGGTACTTTTGTATGTGGAGTTCTAGATCTGGTGACGAAATAGAAGCAGTATGAAATATAAGTGTATAGGTAATGTGTGTACAGTAACAAATTAGATGAGAGGAAGCTTTAGTTTTGGATGGACTGGGAGAGTTTTGTTATTTCTTGCCCTGTAGTACTTAGACATAAAAATATAAATAGGTGTGTGGTGAAGAATCTGTATTGTTGGAGGTATGTGCTTTGGATCAGCTTTTATAGGGAGAAGCATTATGGATGGCCTCACTTGTACTTAGCACGGATGATGTAATGTACCCATTTGTGGTCAAGAGAGCACATGAACTTGGTTTTTACATTGGAATTTTATGCATGCAGAGATGCTGAGGGTAAATATGTGCAGAGACATCCATTGATGTTTACATTCCCTTTTGTCGTCAAGTAGTGTAGTTTTAGAAAAGGATTAGTGAGGCTTTCATGAAATTACAATTAGATGCGAAGTTGAAACATGTTATTGCATGTGAGACATCGAGGTTTTTGGGTAGGGATGGGTGAGGGAAGGGGATCCCAGTGCCTAAAAAGGGAAATCCAAAAAATGTCCTTCAAGAGAGAGAGAGTGTGTGTGTATAAATATAGCATGCACCCACATATAGACACACAAATTTTTCCCGAATTGGCAAGACTTGGATATTGGATAACAAAACAAGGGAGGAGATAAGCATTGATCACTCTCCAAGCCAAAGCTCAAAGCATAAGCACATTAACACATCTTGGTCTCACATTAACAAACAATTTTTTTTTATAATGTTAACAAACATTTTTTTTAATAGTACATTAACAAACATTTTACACCAAAATAGAGAGGACAATATTATTTCATTAAATGCTTGAGGGGAGAAGATAAATTCACTTATATAGCCCTAGCCCTTAAAGGATATAGATTATATATGATTTGACTAATATTTCCACTCCTTATCTATCGAATCCTAAATTACTTATTATTGGACTCTTTATATACCCATATCAATAAGATAGTTTTCAATCATGGAATCTTAATTTAGCAACAAATTAATTACTCTAGATACCTTTCACATTGCATGATAAGATTCTTATCAATCAAGAATTTTGAACATAACAATAAATAAAGCTAAAAAGGCAAAGTAAAAAAATCTTCCATGATCTAGTTGGTCGTGCTAATTGGGCCAGGGCCTCCTGTGATAAATTGTTGGGCCCAGTGTGCCTTCAGCTGGTCCATGGACTTTGGGCCCATGGGCCGAATGCAATCTGCATCACTTTGGGCTGGGTCTGAACCAAACTAAATGGGTAGGGCTTGGACAAGGTTTGACCATGCCCAACCTGGCTCATGAACACCCTTAACAAGCCGCTAGGCTAACCCCTTGATGTCGACAACCCTTTCTTTGCATGAAGCAAAGCTTTCCAAAGAAAAATCCCCCAAAAGTTTCTTCCAATAACCTACCTTTCACAATAAAAGATAGCCCTTAGGTAAAGACCTCCTTAACCAAAACTACTTTGGACCCTACATTTGATTGCTCTTCAAAACAGGAAAATGATTTAAACCACAAAATAATTAACCTATCCTAACTCGACAAGTAAACATAAACATCTATTGGGTTCTTCTTACTGTGAGCTCGTGGATCTAGATCTCAAGCCATTGATCTTGGGTTCTTCTTATGCAAGCCCCTGGGTTCGTCCTTGAATTCATGTCCTTCTGTCACATTGAAGGGTTGGCAGTGTTGGTGGAAGACAGAGGAAGTAGTGATGGTGATGGTGGTATCAATGGATGGGATTGAGGCGAGCTTTGATATCAAATGACTTAGGTAAGATTAAGGTCCTTGTCATCAAACCTTTGCAGCCAAAATAAGGTTCTTGCAAAATCTTTGCAATGCTCACTTCCATAGCAAGTTTAAGGTTCTTGTAAAACCTCTGCACTAATGCCTAAAGCAACGTTAAGGCTTTTGGGAAGACTCTGTAAGACTAATAACACAAGGTCTATGACCTTCTGTAAGAAGCAAAGCTTGCAAAAGAGAGAATTTCCAAAATTCATTCCAGTAACACATTTCATTCAATCCAAAATAACGTTTAAATGAATGTTTCAACAAAGAGAAAAAATTAACTAAAACTTATTTGGATCTTACATCTTGTATATCTTTAAAGAGGAAATAAATCTAAACCATATAATGAATAACCGATGCTGCCTGGTCTGGTACGTCAAAAAACATCTCTTGAGTTGATCTAGACCAGCCCCGAAATCG
Source organism: Persea americana (assembly GCA_029852735.1). Classification (NCBI taxonomy): domain Eukaryota; kingdom Viridiplantae; phylum Streptophyta; class Magnoliopsida; order Laurales; family Lauraceae; genus Persea; species Persea americana. The sequence goes on along the minus strand of CM056816.1, from coordinate 59,410,778 downwards.
AGATCTCAGGCCAGCCATGTATATGGATCCAGATCTGGATCACATACTGCTCCCCTATTGCTATAGAGAATTCATATTCTTCTATCACTTTGAAGGGCTGGCAGATTTCGTGGAAGATGAAAACATAGAGGTGTTGACCATGGTGTTAAACAATAGATGGGACCGGCACGAGCTCTTATACCAAATAATTAACGTAGGGAAGATCATTGTCATTGCCAAACCTGTACAGTGGGATTGCGATTTTTCCAAATCTCTCCAAAGGTTGTGGCTCATAACAAGATTGAGGCTCTTGTGAAGTGTCGACAAGGTTAACACCAGAAAGCAAGATTAAGGCTTGTAAAGCCACTTCAAGACTACTGCCTCAAGGTCTATGACCTTCTGCAAGAAGTAAGGCTTTGCAAAGAGGATTTATAAAAAATTATTCCAATAACCTTTCTCGTTAAATACAAACTAACTCTTAAATAAAGATTTAAACAAAACTCATCTGGACCATACATTTATTAAAATCTTTGAAACAAGAAATAAACCTACTCCTTAAAATAGATAACGTATCCTAACTAGACTAGTATATTAATAAACACTTTTTGGGTGGTTCTCATGTGATCCCTTGAATCTGGATTGCAGGCGGTTTCCAAACGCCATTAGAAAAGATTTGGATTGCAGGCCGTTAGTATATTAATAACCTACCATTAGAATCTGAATTGCAGGCGGTGTCAGCATTATGTCAATGTGTGGTTGGGGAGAAAAGGGTGGTTTAGAAGAAATCTACAAGTTAACAACCAATGATATTTCATTTTTAATACAAATGCCATTCATCATCATCAAAGCCTTGCCCCAACTATCTTGGGGAGGAAAATGCCATTATTTGAAAGAATAAAATTTCCGTTTGCAGAGAGGATTGTGATTTCTAATTCTTTCCTCAAGGTTTATGTTTTCCAAACTGACGTGTGCCAATGTCTAGCTGGTTATGGGTCTCCCTAGAGTGGAAGCTTTTGGCTGGCCTTGTAATTATAGATGAAGTCTCCACTGTGGCTAACTTGAGGCATAGAGGAATATCTTCTTCTAGCATCCATTGTGTTTTGCTTTTTTAGAGCAGGGAAATTGATCTTTGCGAAAGTTGCTCTTTGTGGCTAACTTCCATAGTGGGAAATTGATCTTCATTGCAATCCCATGGGACTATTTTGGTAGGAGAAAAATGAGAAGATTTCAAATAGCTAGGAAACTTCTTTGGTGGACTTGGTTGATATTAAGAAGATAACATTGGGGAAATGGGTCTTGATAGAAAAATGTATTTCCAGATTTTGGATTGAATGATATCTGTGTTTTTTTGGGAAGGATTTTCGCTTTGTGGTGGATCGAAGGGGAAGAACTAAGAAGGCTGTTTGGCTTCCCCCTTCGAGTCCTCTTAAATTTAATGTTCATGGGGGGCAGCTAGCCGAGTATTTGGGGTACCTTTGGACTTGGCTTGCTCCTTTGTCCTCTAGACCAATGGTTTAAAAGATTCTAATAAAGTGGAGATTTGAGTCATTGGGGAATAGGGAGGCATTGGAGCTGCTTTAGATATTCTTCCTCTGGTAGATTGGTAGTGATGAGTGACTCAGCTAAGGCTACTACTTGGGCTCCCCCAAGTTGGGGATTCTCCATTGAAGTTCCAACTTCATCATGAATGAGACCATGGGGTTGGCAAGTCCGTATATGTGGAGTTCCTTAAATGTTCCCATGTAATTTTTCCCTCTCTTCCTTTTTCTTTGGGTCTTTCTTTTCTCTTCTTTATTGTTTTTTTTTTTTTTTTTTGCCAGTTTTTTTCTCTTACTTTTTTCTTTTACCTATCCTTTTGTATTTGGATGAATCTCCGTGATGATACTGATAAAAGAGGGGAAAGGGCCAGTTTTATTGCATATGAATAAAAGAATTCTAGTGCAAGTGTTCTCAAATAGTAGTATCAGTTTTATTGCATATGAATAAAAGAATTCTAGTGCAAGTATTCTCAAATAGTAGTATAAACTAAACACTACATGTATATTACTGATCATTCATCTGAATCATGTAGACTTATTTCATATTGGAGAGTCTTTATGAACCATCATTTGTTCCTTGGTGAAGCAGGCTAAGGCGCAAACTTCTGCAATATTGAACAGCAAGGAAAGAAGGCTAATATGGCCAGAAAGAGGGTGGGGCTGGAGAAGATGTTAATGAATTGGTGCTTGGAAACTTGTTCCTGGACTATATTGTGGTTGGACCAATGTGTATATTTTCTGTAGGTCGTTCATCTGTACATTATAATTTTTCACATCTCTATCAGCCAATCAACAGTACCCATTTCAAGAATGTTTGGTGCTTCGATGTCAGTAATCCCCAAGTAGGTGACAATTTACATTCACCGCAACCATCACAATTAGAGCCTTGCATCAATATGGGACGGCCTAAAGTGGCCTATAAAATTGTAAACAGTGCTATGACCAAAATTCCTGAAATAGAACCTATAGCATGGACCCTTTTTTCTAACTAATTAATTGTGTGCTGGTTGTTGCTCTCGGATTAGTCAATTCTCTTTCATAAATCCATCAAAATCCTCTTTGTTGTATTTGTGAGCCTGCTTTTTGACATGACCTTGATTCCATATTTGCATGCAGAGATGTCAAATGGGCCGTGTTGCCACGGCGGTCAACGGCATGGCCCATGTGTAGGCCCGTTGGCACTGCCCGTTTCAGGCACAGCACGACACACAAATAAATAAAGTATATATATATTTCTTTTATTTGAATCTCAGCAATTTAATGGATCTGTTTGCAATTGGATATCTTCTTTTATATTGGTTTAGAGATAAAATATTTTTTCTTTTTGTGTGTGTCTCCCTTGAATTTAATGGTTTACTTTCAATCTTAAACTCAACAATAGAGGGCAAGATTAGTACCTAACAAAGCATTGAGTTTGCAAATTCCCAGTACTCCTTGATTCAGCAAATATTGGAATGTAGATTTTTTTTTTCTTTTTTTCTAATACATGTTCTGAGGCTGGAGATTTTGTAATTGGTAAATCAATGGTTGTCATTGGAACTTGATGGTTATCAAACACCAATAATTTGCATGATAATCTTGAGTTGGGGAAAAGAATAAGGTTTATGTAGTATTGTAGTGTACAAAAAGTGAAAAGAAGAGACACTCAGAAAGACACGAAACTCAGGGCACAATTGGCACGGCCCTCGTGCCGGGTTAATAACCTTCATCGTTGGTTGATACAGCGAATATCTATTTGTGGCAGATCTTCTCATATGATTTCACATTTCATTTTCATCTGAAGACCTGATGAGTTGCAATCAAGAGTGATGATGATGCTTGAATGTGGCAATTCGTCCCCTCACCCTTGACCCACCTACCCAACTTAAGCGGCACGCCAACCTGACAATTCCTTGTTCGGTTTGACATTTACAACTTGATTAATTCAGAAGGTCTAGTTGAGGCCATAGATGAAACCAACCTGTCAGCCAAACTGAAAATAACATATATTTACTTCACCCCGGTGACTTGATCCTAACCTGGACTGGACCCACATTGCCAGTACCTACAGCTACTTCCACCAAAATCCATGATCAGGAGGAGGATACAAGACTCTTAATTAAATGGGAGATGCATTGAGCCTCTGCACATGGGAAGATGGTTGAACTGAACGGTGTACCAGCCAGTGGGCCCCACCCACCATACGGCCAGATGTACACACACGTGGGTGCACACAACCAACTGTAACTGTATTTAAAACGTAAGCAGTTGCTAAACCACCCATGAATGAATTGAATTGATCCCCTTCCATCTGTAGAATAACATGACAATAACATCAAAGGTCTCTTTTGGGGCACCTTTTAAGTGGAAAAGGCACTTTGTTCATCTTCAGAAAAAAAATAAAAAAAAAATACTATCCTCCTCATATCTAGAGCCTGGGAATAGGATCTTTGTGTGTGGTTACAAACTCCCTGCCACTTAATTCTGTAGGGCTCAACCTTCTTTTACATGCCTCACATGGTTGCAATTCTATTAAAATCAGGGTCCAGGTGTGGGAGATGGATTTGAAAATAGCCCCCACTTCATAGAATCCTTTTGATGCCTTTCATAATCATTTAAGCCCTTGTCTATGTATTTGTATGCCAGTAGAGCTGCAATTAGACTAATTTAATCTTGTTGTGGTCCTAATTAGCCCTTTTCCTTGTTACGATCTCTCCACCGATGGCTCGATCATTGGATGGCCTGTCTCGATCAAATTGGTGCCCCACTCCTCATATTTCTGTTTATCATCGTTGGTTTCCATATTCATTGCTCTAATGCCAGACAAGAGGTCCAGGCTGGACGCTGTTCCATTAGATTAGTTTAGAGGAGGATACATACTATGTTTAATCAGGAATCTTTTGGACTCCACAAACCATGCATGTGAGCCTTTATTGGCCATCTGAGCCTTTCCTTTGTTGGTTCCTATGTTGATGGAGAACATGAAAGTTTTCATCCATGATCAATGGCTTGTGTCACCAGAAGGTGGGTCACACCTGTACAGTTGGTGGGTCAAATAGAAATATAGTGTTTTTTTTTTATATTCTTTTATTGAGCATTACTAACTTCCTCTTAATTTAATGGTACATGATCAGGGCCAACTCAGCTTAGAACATCAGAGAATTCTTTTATGAATTCACATGCTCTCACAGTCTCCCTTTTTTAAAGCCTTTTCATCAACCAAACCCTTACAAATGGGAACTTTTACAATCTTGTAAGTGTAACATGAGCAGGCCCAACTCGAACCGGCTTATTCATTTATCTTGCTCAATATGACAATCCAAACCTTGAGTTCTTGAATTGGGTGTGGGTCCAGGTACAATGGATCTAGTTAAATTGCGTTGGGTTCGAGTTGAAGTTGAGAAGCATGTACGGATCCAACCCAACCCAAAAGGCCTTCTCTAGATGCCATAGCCTAAGTTATTTTACGTATTCAATGATTCCAATCCAAGGCCCATTTGGTCGCTGGGCCATTGAAGCCTCAAAGGCGCAGTCCGGCCCACACCGGAGAATCTGATTGAGTGAATATTTCACACATTGAGCATTGACCCAATCTGGGGAAGTCGGTTATGCACTCTAACTGCTTTCAATCAAATCCAACATGGGCCTTTGAGGCCTTGAGGGTGTGAGCCCCATTGGAGGACTGAACCAAATCGACACGTGACTCATCAACCAATGTGTGCTTATGGTCCCAGAAAAATGTCATTCGTAACTGTCATGTCAATTGGGCACATTAAATTCCAAGGCAGGCATGCCATGTGATGGGTTGAGGAATATGGTAGCTGTGATGGGTTGAGGAATATGGTAGCTGTGTGCATCCTCTTTCATTGCGAGGCCCCCTTCCGAATCTCTAGGATCTCATGCTTAATTGATACCATTTTAGCAAATGGAATCAATCCAACAATCCTATGATCTGGACTGCCCAAATAGTGGGCCACTCTTGTATTGTCCATGTTCCAAAAAACCCTATGATCAGATGTATATTATAACAATGACAGAGTTAATTAGAATTGATCCTAACATGAACGAAGAAAAGAACATCCACCATCAGGATAGTTTCTTTCCTTTCCTTTCCTTCACTGTGCTGGCCCATTAATGTGTTGATCCATCAATCCGATGGCCGATTGACCCATTTACTGCGAAGTTACAAGTGTAGGAATCACAATATCTACTTTAGGGCCTGTTTGTTTTTGAGAATTTTGAGAATTCTTGTTTGGGGGCTTTTATGAATTCTTCCAATGCTAATTGCAATGTAATATTTTGGAAACTAGAATTATGAGAATTCTATCAGTCAAACGTGACATTTCATACGGCTGATTTTATGAATTTTTATGATTAAAATAATGAATTCAGAATTCACGACGTAGGAAAATCATGTTTGAAATACCTCCAAATAAATTGGCCGTTTCTGACTAGGTATTGTATAGCTACACTCGGATCAAGCAGATGCTTGAATTCAAGGATTTCTAATCGGCTCAAATGTGGGACACAGTATATCTATGTGGACCCCACATAATGAACCTGGAGCCCATAACATAAATATAAATTATTACGTTAAGAGACAAGTAGAAGTGATTGGAGGGAGGGCATGGATAATAGGCAAAGCTTGAATTATTGATGCATATAAGATAACAGAAAATGACAAAGAGGCCTTGGATATATGAACAGGAACATGCCATGCGTGAAAAGAGAGAATCCCGGAAAACCAGCTCGTGGGGTCTTTTCTCTTTTGTTTTCACTCTCTCTCTCTCTCTCTGGGGCCCACCTAAGCCCTTTATGATAATCCAACTCTATATCACTTGATGCCCCCACCATGATTTGACTCACCCCAAATTGGTTTACTCAATTTTGGATTAAGGTTTTGAGAATATGTTTTTATTTTTTTAGGGACCCTAAAATCTACACCCCATCATCATCGAAGTCTTATTCCAACTATTGGTTTTTTTTCTATTCAAGATCTAAAGTTTAGACCTATTGAGATTCAATTATGATCATGGGTGAATTTCTTGTCTATGGATTGATATTCTCATCTTTCACCCTAGCACCAACCCCAAGTGAGGTTCCAAAGGCAGGATGTAGTCATGTGTAAATTGATTGTGTTAGGATGCACACATATCCGCAATCAACTGAACATGGCTAGAATCCACTTATGATTGACACAGTGCAGTGTTTGGGGTGGCAGAAAGTGGAAACCATATCAGATAAGCTTTTGACTATCCATCAGACCATCGATTTTGGGCAGGAAATGATTCTGCTATCGTGTGATTTTTATGCATCCAAATTAGCTCACTTTCTTCTTCTTTTCTTTCAAAGTTCATCAAATCTTTTACTGAGTAGTGGGCCTTAGGTGAGGTGATGGAGCCCCCAGGCGAGGGAAGGTGTCATGTCCAGAGTTGAGGAATCAACTTGAGGTCCAGGTTCAGACCTTTGGACCTAGGTGAGGACTGATGCCCTTTACTACTAAGGTAAGATACTGTTCTCATATTGTCTTCCGAGTTGAGGAATCAACTTGAGGGTTTTTTTTTTTTTTTTCAGTTTTGCTAAGTTTTGGGTTAATGATAGGTGTGTTTTAGGGGTACTAATATCATTTTCGGATAGAAATGATAAGAGGTATCGCTTATGTGTAAATTTTCTCCATAAATAGATAGACATACACATATAGGTCATGCCCCACAAGAAAAGGAGTGAGAATTAGCTTTTTGGAGTCCACATGGTACCTCCATGAACCATGATCAGTCCAACCCCCTTCTGTACAATTACCCCTATGATTTGCATGAGGTTTATCTAGTTGTTACTCACCATTGGACTGAAATGCAAAAAAAAAAAAAAAAGAAAAGAAAAAAGAAAAAATGTCTTTTCTAAACCATTAAACTTGAGGCCCATCTATTAAGGGGTTAGGATGATCTATTAGGGTTCATTTTTGCACATTAGTAGGTCTTATTGAGATCTTTTCATCCCCCACCTTCCCATGATTGGCATATATAATGTCACATTGTCTAAAAGGTAAAATTGTGAGCCCCTTGTGGGACCCATTTGGATGCATGCTTATTGGGAGGACAGTGGTGTGGAAGAGTTTGGTTGAGGACAATGCGGCCCATGTAGATTTATATGTATCAATCCTCCTATCATCAATCCAAACCATGCACTATCCGCCCATGAATTGCCATGTAGCTCAAATTTGACAATAATTCAATTTTTTTGGAAGCCCTAAGTTGATCATGCAAAATTTGACACTCTGTCTATATTCGTCAAACAGTTAAGCATCAACCAAAATTGAAGCCCTCAAAACAAGAATTTATCTCTTGAGTCCGGATCACCTATCGCATTTGTTATACCTTCACCGTGAGTGGACCGATAACACTACGACTCGTCATCCAAGAATTTAGGTGATTTTAAAATTTAAGAAATTTAAATTAGATGAATGAAAATCACCTAAATTCTTGGATGACGACTTAGATTGTTATTGGTCCACTCACGATGAAGGTATAACAAATGCAATAGGTGATCCAGACTCTACTTCCCTTGATTGAATGATTTTCATTGTCTACCCACAATAGGGTCAAAGAGGCTACCTTCACGGCACTTCCTCACCAAACCCTTCTTATGACTGTGATGCATCTAAGTGGGGCTCTTGGGTAGGTCCATTCTCAGCTTTAGAATGGCCCAATTGTCCACCCTGGTCGACCCAGCTGCGCTCTCCATGGGTGACATCATTAAGGAGACCACCACCATGTGTGTTGCTTAACTGGTCACTTGCTTAGTTCAGGTCAAGTCTCATAGTCCTCAATTTGTTCGGGTGAGGGAATGAAAAACATGTCCATTTTCACATAAAGTTGGGCTCAAACCCAACTTCTGCAGCACCCAGTTAGGCTTCGACTAACCCAAACCTCAATTGGTGGGCTTATAGACCATACATTGAGACTCAATAAACCATACTATATCTAGGGACATTTATGCAAAATTAACTCAAACTCTAAATTTATGCCAGAGTGATTATTTTTTGCGTATTTGTTGTTGAATTCTTGGTACATCCTTTTGGGATGGAACTACTCTTATTCTTCATATTAGACAGAACTCCCTCCTATATGGGAAAATCAACGTCCTCTACATAAAATGTGACCAGACTGCTATGATGGGTCTTATTTGATATGACCGTCTATAAATATGAAAAAGAGAATCCATATGGAAAGAGTATTTTTCATATGAAAATAAAATGACATATGAGGGAGGGAGCCTATTCCAATATGAGAAATAAAAGCATGAGCAAAGCATTCTGTCTTTAATATGTAAAAGATACACACTTAGACATAAATTTAGTCTGAGGTATTTTTACATAACCGTCCCAACTATCAATAGTTATTTTTTCTAATGAACTTGCTCCAATTTGCTCTACTGGAGTAACTTGATTTTGTGCACCATATAAATCCAATAAGATGACCGAATCATGTAAAAGTATCTCTAATTGGCCAAGTTCATATTCTTTTGAGTACATAATACAAAGATTTCTAGCTGTAGCCACTTAAATTCACCTACAGGCAGTGAGACAAGCCAATAATAATAAGAAAAAAAAACCTCTAATTGAAATAGGGCTTATCATTGAATTGACCACATGAGAGCACATGACAGAATGCCAACCAAAATGGGGTAAATCAAATGCAAATGCATGCTCTATTCCATCCAACTTTTAATGGTAAAACCTACTATTATCAAACTAAAACTTGGATCAATGATCAAACAGGATAGAAACAATAAATTCCCCCAAAAGCCCACTTATGGGATTTTTAAGATGACCAATTCCCCCAAAAGAAAAAAATCAAAGTTTTGGCATATGCATTGAGTAAAAAGGGTTGGAAATTAGAGGGTGAAACCTTGAAATGAAAATGGGTGCACTTGGCTGCAAGTGGGTGCCAATTTCCCAAAGCTATACACTGAGCTTCTGTGTATAAGCACTTCCACTTATCATTGCCTCACATATTTTAATCATTTGTGGTGGTACAAGTACAACTACCTTAGTCCATAAACTATCAAAACCCATAAATTCTCACAATCATTCAAGGTCCCCCCAATAATAATAAATTCAATTTCCCTTTTTTACCCTCTACAGCTTTTGAGTGGAAGAAAATCATTTTCTTCACCAACTGAATTTCTCTAATCATTAAAAATCTCATCATGATCCTATCCATTTTCCCCATAAACTAGATTCCTCACAAGAAAAAGTTACCATACAGTGCGGGACCATGCTTTCGAGTAAGTCTCCAAGGTAAATTTTATTAGGCCAATCAGGACCATGGTTCATGGTTCTAGGGCTCAACTTACCTTGGTGGCCATCATGGACACTGACTCTTATAAATGGGGCAAGTTTGACAGAGTTCAAGCAAAGATCAGACCTTAATCACATCAGCAAATAAAAGAGTCTTATTTAAGATTTGGAATAGCTACAAGTGATAATGAAGAGAAAATGACATATATGCATGTGTGTGAAAAAAGATATGAGAAGGTGAAATTAGTCTTAAATGTCTCATTTTAAGGTTTTGTTGAATGTTGACTGCTTGACAGGATTTGTTTTACCTAATCTTGGTTTTTCTAGGGACAAATTTATTGTGTGTCCCACCTTTGACAATTGATGAGCAAGTGGACAATCTTTTAGACGTTTAATTTGTCTTTTACTCAAATCTTCACTGAAATTTAATTATTTATAACTTTGTTCGCCTGTAATTAGTTATGAAACTTAAATTAGGCATAACAATTATGGATCATACTCTAGGGTATAGAAATAAGTAGCTACACTTAATCTTTGATGATCAAGGCCTTATAAAAAGGCTAGTTTTGGCTTGAACTAAGGTATTTTTGAACTTAAAGGGCCTAGCATACTGTTTGGTTGAACAATTAAACAAACAAAAGCTTAGAAATTAGACATTGCCTACCTAAGAACCTATTTAGTCAGACGATTTATGAGACTTTATGTTTGGGGTTAGGTGGAATCAATTACCGTAAGCTTTTCAAAGCTAGATGCCTAAAAATTCGAAAGGTTCTAACGCACTAGAAAAATTCTTAAATATTTGAATAGTTTATCAAGCAAAAAATTTCAAATTTGAGGTGGGTGGGGGGTAGCAAATTGGCCCATCTAAAACTAGCTCATTCTAAGCACTACTTATGTGCTATATCTAAAAAAGCAGGCCAAATTAGACCCAAATGAACTTGAACGGGCTTTCTTAGTTAGTTTCATTTGATTCAAAACTTTTCAACTAATTAAAATTCTCTTTTTATGCACGTTGATGGCTTTCCAAGAAAAGCCGGTAAGAAATGAAAACAAAAGAAAAACAAAAGAATTTAAATCAAGATAATAAGGATATACATGAAGAAGTTCAACCCACCAATCTATCTTTCTAAGGATATACTCAAATAAAAAATAGATATCATGTAATTGACCCTAACATAGTGTGGATAAGGTTTTGATGACAATAATAGAGTCAACAAATTTGATTATTTATTTATTTTTATGACTACCAGTGACATTATGGTCTAATCAATTTGGACGAACCGTCCACTAGACCCGCTCCACATCCGGTTCAACTCAGCAGTAGGCCAGCCGCCAGTACATAAATATTCAGTGCTCCTTCGAACTATACACTATTTCCAGTTCGGCTGACGCCCTCAGTTCCTATCCACACTGCAAGCATTTCTGTAATTTTCTTCAAATCCAAGGGCACTTCCACACTTCTCCTCTACTCCCGATTTATTGATCCTCTGAGGTCACTGCCACAGGTGAATTCTCTGCGGCCATCCATCAAATCCATCAGCTGCCCCCTTCAATCAAATCCTAACCGCTCTAAATTATTGGCCCACCTTATCAATTGAAGATCAAAATGAATTGAATACATAGGATAGTTAAGAATAATATTAAATATTAAATATCAAATAAAATTTTCTTCCCATGTAATAGATGGATGTTATTTGATACTTATCTTTACTAATTCACCTTTGATCTATATTTCCAGTGTATTCAATTCCAATCAAGGTAAAATTTTCACTAGCTGGGCCAGTGAATTTAACGGTTTAGATTTATGATGTGGACCACAGATGACCTCATAGCAATGGCATCAGAGAGTTTCCGGTGGGCTGTCCTCAGAAGATACTCTACTAAATTAATTTGGCAGACACTGTTTCAGAGAAAGACATTTTAGTGACACATGCATGCACCCACACAGACCCCCTTCAACGGCTGAGACTCATCCAAAAACCTCCGTACTTGAAACCACAGCCGTTGGATCTCATAGAGTTAAGGTTCTAACCATGGTTGGAGATAGATAGAGAGAAGGACTGGACTCTGGAGATTGCTAACGTAAACAGACCTGCGTAGATTAGAGAGATCAGAGAGAGAGAGAGAGAGAGAGCGAAGATGGGAAGCTGATGGAGAAAGATTGGATTTTTCCCCAAATTCTAGGGTTTTTTGATCTCTTTTCTTTTATTGGCAGCTTTCATCAGCTTCTGATCTAAATCTCTGCTTCAATTTGTTTTTACCATCTTTGGTGTTTCTGGATTTAGGGTTTGGTTTTGGTCTCAGATCATTTGTCATTTCTTGTAAATTTACCCAATTTCATATCTCTCGAGTAGGGTTTCTTTTTTTTCCTTGTGAGATTTCTCTCAAAGATCGGATCTCTTTAAATTTTTACCTGATTTGGTAGTTTTTCCTCGAAGTTCAGATCTTTGGGTCGAAGAGTTTTGTTCTTCGATCGGAGTTTTCGTTCTCGATTATCGAGATCGGAGTTTTTGACTGGGGATTTAGGGTCCTGTTGCTGCATTCGATGGTGTTTGGGAAGTTCAGATCTCTGGATTGTGGGTTTTTTCCTTGCCTCTGAGTTTCAGTCGCGGATTCTCCTGCTATCTAAGGTAATATTATGCGAAATCTGGTCTTTTCGATTGAGTCTGTGTCGTTGCAAGCTTAAATTTTTATTATTATTATTTTTTTTAAACTATGTTTGGGAGTTTCGCGAGTGTCTGATCTCAGGGTTAGAGGTTCTTTTTTCGATCTGAGCTTCATCTGATTAGGGTTTGCTTACCCTTCTATTTTTATCTTGTTTCCAGTCGTCAGATCTATGGATTATTTTTCACTTTCAGTCTAAGAAAGCAGATATCTGAATCCGAGGAGAGATCTGATAGGTTCTGTTCGATTTCCTCTCCATGATTTAGGGTTTTTTTAGTTGAAAGCTCCCCTTTTTTTTTTTTCTATTAATCCATCGTTTGGAGGAGCTAATAGAATCTCAATAGCTCCTCTTGCATTCTACTCATAGATCATTGGGCTTGGTGTTTTTGCCTCCCAAGATGATGTATTTTCCTGAGGAGGTTTTAGAGCATGTATTTGACTTCCTCTCTTCCCATAGAGACCGAAATGCAGCCTCTCTTGTCTGCAAATCTTGGTTTAAGGTGGAGAGATGGAGCAGGCATAAGGTTTTTATAGGGAATTGTTATGCGATCACACCGGAGCGGTTGATCAAGAGGTTTCCCAAGGTTAGATCTCTGAGCTTGAAGGGGAAACCCCATTTCGCCGATTTCAATCTCGTCCCCCACGAATGGGGCGGTTTCGTGCTCCCTTGGATTGAGGCCATGGCCAAGAGCTATCCAGGACTTGAGGAACTCCGATTGAAGAGGATGGTGGTCTCGGATGAGAGCCTCGAGCTGCTGTCCCGCGCCTTCCCTAATTTCAAAGCTCTGGTTCTTGTCAGCTGTGAAGGATTCACCACAGATGGGCTCGCCTCCATCGCAGCAAATTGCAGGTCTGTGGCTTTTCTTTTGATTGTTCTAACTGTTAATGTTCTAATTGCCATTGATAATGTATACTGTTTGTTCCATTTTGAATTTGGAATTCTATAGAATTATTGCTATAAACTTTTTATGCACTTCCAATGAATGAACAAATAGATTTGGATATACCCCAACTTACAGTTGGAGTTAATATTTTGGAAACTTGTGTTTTTAAGGTGTGATATGAAACTATGGAGCTACTTCATGTGGAATTTGATATTTTGTCTGCACTTCTTGCTACAAATGAGGTGCATATAGTTTCCAGCGTTATCCTTAGGGAAGAAAGCATCCTGTTTCCATGCTCTGGCAGGGTCCATGTGGATGGACTCCAAATTGTTATCATTCGTTCATTCAATTTTGCTGTGCGATTCAACACAGATGCCCATTTGATTTAGTTAACCTATTGTCTGTTTAAATAAATGGTCAATATTGTCTGTTTGTAAGAGGCTGTCTGAATTGATCTTCTGGCACGCATTGTACTGGATTTTGTTGCATTCTTTTGCTTCTGTGTTAGTACTTTGAATATTGTCTCGGCTGCTTGTTTTTTTATTGCTTTGATTGCTTGAGATATGTAATTAGGAATGCAAGCAATTAGCACTGAGACATTTTTCTTGACACTGTAGGTTTCTGAGAGAGCTAGATTTACAGGAAAATGATGTGGATGACCACAGGGGGCATTGGCTTTGCCGTTTTCCTGATTCTTGCACATCACTTGTTTCACTGAATTTTGCATGCCTGAAAGGAGAAGTGAACCTTGGAGCCCTTGAGAGGCTTGTGGCCAGATGCCCGAACTTGAGGAGTCTGCGGCTAAATCGTTCAGTGCCTGCTGAAATACTCTGTAAGATATTGGTGAAAGCACCTCAGTTGATGGACTTGGGCGCAGGTTCGTGCATACTTGTGCCACGCTCTGATTCTTTCACAAAGCTTACCAGTGCATTTCTGAACTGTGCATCGGTGAAGAGCTTGTCTGGGTTTTGGGAGGTTACCCCTCGCTGCCTACCGGCTGTGTATCCAATTTGCTCAAAGCTTACTTCGCTAAATTTGAGCTATGCACCTGCAATTCAGGGCAATGACCTCATCAAGCTGATTCGACACTGCCAGAAACTTCAACGCCTATGGGTGCGATCTCTTTACTTCTTTCCTTTCGTGTTGGATTACCGGAACTGAAAGTTTTGAAGTTTGAATGGTGTTCTACTTTACCACTTGTTTCTTCAAAAGTCATCCAGCAGGGCCCACCTTAAATGGGCATTTTACTAACAATCTCGTTGAGCAGAGAACACAAATCCTTTCATTGGAGTTCTTTCCCAAGGAAAGAGTAGATGGTATTGAGGTCTTTGGTTGACCCTACCTATGACCATCAATTTTGTTTCCTTGAAAGTTAATATTATCTCTGGTTTGTATTATCTTTGATCTATGGCCTATCCATGATAGGGCTTGTTAGGTGGTTGGTTTCGTTCTTGTATGTGTCTATGATGCACGGATACTTCAAAATGGGCAACGTATCGTATCCGATACTTCACCTTTTATGTGTAAAATCCGTGTCCTTGCCATGTCTATGACATGTCCTTGCCGTATCCATGTCATATCCGTGCATCATAGGTATGTGTGTGCATCGTGTGAAAAGAAAAACAGTCTCCGACTTGTCTGGAATAAGAAATGGCAAATCTCCTGTTCTACACCTAACTAAAAATCCTGATCTGGTGCAGGTTTTGGATTGCATTGGAGACAAGGGGCTGGCAGTTGTAGCTTCTACCTGTAAAGAATTGCAGGAGCTGAGGGTGTTCCCTTCTGATCCCTATGTTGGAGGGAATGCAGGGGTAACAGAGGAAGGCCTGGTTTCTGTCTCCATTGGATGCCCAAAGCTTCATTCTTTGTTATACTTCTGCCAGCAAATGACTAATGCGGCCCTTACCACTGTTGCCAAGAACTGCCCTCGTTTCACCCGCTTCAGATTGTGTATCCTTGATCCGAAGAGGCCTGATCATATGACATCGCAGCCACTGGATGAGGGCTTTGGTGCGATCGTTCAGTCATGTAAAGACCTCAGGCGCCTCTCTCTCTCTGGCCTTCTCACAGACCAGGTCTTCTTGTATATTGGAATGTATGCAGAGCGCCTTGAGATGCTCTCTATAGCGTTTGCTGGTGACAGTGACAAGGGGATGCTTTATGTGTTGAATGGGTGCAAGAACCTTCGCAAGCTAGAAATCCGTGACTGCCCATTTGGTGATGATGCACTCTTGACAGATGTGGGGAAGTATGAGACAATGCGATCCCTTTGGATGTCGTCCTGTGACGTTACCATCCGAGGATGCAAGGTGCTTGCAGAAAAAATGCCGAGGCTGAATGTGGAGATTATAAATGATAAGGATCTGATTGAGGAAACCCCAGATGATAATCAAAAGGTGGAGAAGATGTACGTGTATCGAACTCTGGATGGGCCACGGAAAGATGCACCGGAGTTTGTGTGGACAATGTAGACAAGGGGGAATATTATTATGACTTCTTCCATGACTTGAATTGTTATTTGGTAAGCTTGGTAAGAGTATTCATCACTGTATTAGATTTCCTTGATTTGAAGTTGTGTCTAGTGTAGATTGATTTGTGGATCGAAGTTAGGATGTTTGTAGTTATGTCTTAGTTCTTGTAGCTGAGGATTGGCAGTTTTAGCTATGAACTTGTGATCCACTAATCTATTCAATGGATAATATCTTTTAGCATTTGATTCTTCCCTTGTGCAAAACAATAAGTTCTAGTTTTTCATGTCATATTGATTTTTCCAGAAATCAATATGATTCTGGAAACAACCAGGTCATGTTTCTTGTTTTGGTGCTGGATGTAGCTGGTGAGATTTGCTGTTGTCCATCCATTGCATATGCCTCCACAGTAGATTTGTCCTTCTGAGAATAAAATTGGAAAAAACATAGACAGTTTGGCTAGGTGAAACTGATCTGTTCCTACTCCCATTTTCACCCTCATGAACCCCAAAGTTTTTCTTTAATTGCCTTATTGTACGGTCATTGTTAATACTTCTGTAATCCAAATTGTTTATGGCATGTTCCGTCTTTCAGACCTCTTTCCTAAGAAATGTTGAGGTGAAAATATAGATACCTTAGTTTGATCTCACTATCTTACTTGGAAGGTAGAGATCTTTATTCTATGAATTTGACCATGATTTAACCATCATCCTTGCCATGATTTGACCATGATTTAACCCAGGGTGTTCGAGCTCGATTCTGGACGGCTGAGAACTAATCCCTAGGGGCACATGCAAATCCTCCTATTCACATTAATATTTTACTGATCTCTTTCCGCAGAAAGAGATTGGAAGACACACGGCTAACGGAGAATGGTTATCCAATGGTTTGCGGCTGATATTTAGTTGAAAAATTGAATTGTATGTAAAAACCATGGGCTGGAATCAACTGCTGAATTGCACCAATTGGATGGTCATTCCATGACCTATACGGGTTTAGGCACATGCAAATCCTCCTATTCACATTAATATTTTACTGATCTCTTTCCGCAGAAAGAGATTGGAAGACACACGGCTAACGGAGAATGGTTATCCAATGGTTTGCGGCTGATATTTAGTTGAAAAATTGAATTGTATGTAAAAACCATGGGCTGGAATCAACTGCTGAATTGCACCAATTGGATGGTCATTCCATGACCTATACGGGTTTAGGTATCATCCGTTGAACAATCTGAACCAAGAAAAGAAAGATTGACCTCTACTAATATGCTTTTTTGCTTGGACAGACTGGGGAGTTGGGGGTTGCATGACCTTCAATGCAAATTATTATTAACAGTTGACTTAACTATATTGATTGCTAATGGTAGAACTAATATATTGAACTTTTAGAGAAGATGTGTAGCTAAGGTGATTTAATTGACTCTCTCTCTCTCTTATCATGACATGTATTATTTTTCCTTTTTCACGATTGGTCTTAAGCCACTCCTTTTTCTTTTGTTGCCTGCTGTCCGTGAAGAATGACCCAGCTTTCTATCATTTCTTTTCTTTTTGTGGCCCTCTTTTCTTTTTAATGTATTCTCATTGATGAGTCTCATCAAAGTCCTGATCCACACACATTTTCATGTGAAATTACAAAATAACCCAATGCATGAGGTGTGTGGGCTTTGATCCCTGACTGCAGTACAAAAGGAACTTTACCCTTTTCTTCCATTGAATGATCTGCTGCTGGAACACCTATGGAGAAATTTGAGTTGGTCATTATTGAATTCTCATCAGATTACCTGTTGAGGGTTAGTTATACCCCTGCTTTGCCTCTATTCTCTCCTCCTGAAACATACAGCAGCTGAGCTGCTGAGGCCACCTTTCGTTCTCCTGTTTAGAGCGATTAAGATTAAAAAAAAAAATGTGATCGAGTCTTGTAATGGGTGTGAAATGACTAGTTAAGAGGATCGATTGCCCACTTAAAATTGAGTTTTACATGGGTATGTTTGATTGGAGATCTATGCTTTGAGGCAGGTGGTCATCATCCCAATTGTTATCATCATCAAAGCTTTGTCCCAAGACCCAACTAAGTTGGTGTCGGCTACATATTTTGCTTTTCCATTCCATTTTATATATTTTTTCATGTCTATCATTGCTACTGCCGTTCTTTATTTATTTATTTATTTATTCTTAGATCTCGGTCTTAATTGTTTGAAGTTTGAGCCTCTGGGTGGTTTGCTATCAGTCAGTGTGACATTTTTACAGTACTCCGATGGTGAAATGGCCATCTAAAGTTTGACCATTTGTTCTCATCTTGGAATTAATGATTCATTAAATTTCTGTAGAGGCTCTTTCTAGGACACATGCAGGGCCTACACAGGTCTCTACATGCCAACAGAAATCCTAAATATTTTGTCTGCTGGCTGCTTCAAATCGCGGCCATTGCATTTAAGGCCCATCCATTTTCGACTCTTTAACCTGTGCAATTGATGCTTAAGTTGCCTTTGGATACAACTTCCATATCCCTCTCAGAGACCACCCTCTTGTCTTCTTGGCTTGGACCTGCCCTCCAATCCCTTCCAACTGGAAAACAATCTGTTCCCCTCTGATGCTTGGATCATGTGTGGGAAACATCTATCTTTGTACCAAAGCCCAAATTGCTGAAAACAGGCACTATGTTCACCATTTTATCCTGTAAACTGCCCTCAGATTTGTTGGTTAATGTCATTGGTAACGGTCCCATAATTATATCATAATGGGCCTACTAGTCAATTACCTAGTGAGCATTATGTGCACAAAACCTTGTAGTTACGGGGGGTTACATTGTTTTGTATGCACGTTGGTTTGGATCAAGCCGACCCCCAATGCATGTGTCTCAACGGGCAGGTCTGGGCTGGACCTAAATATTGCAATTATGGGCCCGTGGAGGATTGGAGGGTCTGAATCGATGACTGGGTCGGATACAGAGTCCTACATACCAGTTCTGGGCATGCCAGACGCCAGACAAGAAATTTAGGAGGCCGTTACCTGCCCGTTAAATGCATGTCTAGTTAAGGCCCCAATCCAAATGCGGCCGAATAATTTTGAAGGCCCATTAACAACAAGGAGCACACTTTATACTTGTCAAGTAAATATTTAAAAATGTGTATCACATACAATTTCGCAAATATATAGACAAATATACGTATGTAATGTGGATTGAAATTTTGTGTGTCGAGATCTATGCATAAGTGACTCCAAGAGGCCTGAGCTGAGCCGGAGCCCCATGCCTGACGAGGTGAGGGGTCTGGAGCTGAATATGTGTATGGGCCCAGCCCATTGAACGGTCTGAATTCTCAACTCTCAGTTGGACTCAGGTTGATTTTGACCGATTGGGGTCCATCGGCCGCCATCCTTATGAATAATAGTAATGGGCCCAAATGTCACATTTCAACAGTAAGAAGAAGGTTAAAAAAAAAAGTAAAATCAAATTGTTTTAATGGTTTCAACATGATTAAACTAAATGGCGGGAGGTTGTGTTGAACCAGTTTGGTTCAACCTCAATATATAGGTCATCCGGGTTGAACCTGTCCGCCTGGTCTGGTATCCAAACTATTGAATGCACCTCTCTTCTGTGATTCTGTGAAAGCCAAATTTTGTTCCATTGACATCCTCAAAGAACACCCTTCAACGTCTAAATAATGCATTGATCTTGACCATCCATATCTCGATAATGGGGTCCATATAACACAGAGCAATACTGCATAAGATTGCATTAATCACATTATTAATCATGTTTTCAATCTCTTGAAAAAACTTGGGGAATCCCATATAACTGGAGGGCGTTCCCTTAGTTCATATTTTCAATATGTGGGCTCCACTTTTGATTTCCACTTTCCCCACTTACAGAAACGTGAGTGGGACACTCGGAACTCATCCAATGAATGGTCCGGATCTCTCCATAATGTAGCCCACCGTGTACAGGACATTGATGCAGTTAAGTGACCTTCCGCTTGTGCGGGTTTTCTTTCTGTATGTATGTGCAGCGTAGGCTCTTTCGGCTTAGGGCTCATCCAGCTCCATGGCTGGGTTAAAAAAAAAAAAAAAAAAAAGACCGGTCACATATGCCCAGTCAAGTATTTTTTATTGGCAAAACGAGCTCTCCGATCTGGGCAGTTTATCAAGGAGTCACATCAAATCTTCGGTGGGCCAGGGACAGCACTGGTATCAGGTGCAGCTTTTACTGGTGATCCAACGTCAGCCTCATGGTCAGGGCCAGGGGCATGCCTATATCTCTACCTTGATTTTGTGCCAGTAGGAGCGTTGACCCATCAACAAGTGGCCCATTGATGGTACGGACCGGATCAATGTACAAAATAGATGCTATCTGAGTTCTGGTGTCAAGCTGGAATTCTGTGATGGGTGGGCCCCTTCCATCGGCAACGTCATCCATTGATCTTGACCGTCCGGTTCAAATGACTAGGTGCGATAGGGAATGCTTTACATTGATTGGGAGTGGGTTCGCGGAGTTGGTTGGATACCCCCAAATCTCACCGAACTACGTTCCTTCGGTAGCATTCTTTTACTGTAGTAATAGGCTTCTTTTTCTATAGCTGGGACTGTTCTTTTTGTAGATACAAGCTTTCCCCAACAACTAGGTTCTCATTTGCACGAATCTCCCTCCTAGCTTTATATTTTATCAATCCAATACCTTTTTCATATAGGACCTAGGTATGCAAAGAGGTATTCGATTATCTAATTATTTTGAGGTTTTAATCCGTAAAAAAGTGGGTTTGAAACTTAGTTTAAGTTCCTATTCATAAACAGGTCTGATTTTAGTATCAAATTTAAGTTTTGATTCATAAATGGGTCTAGTTTGGGGTCCATATAGATCCCAACCCGTGGACCCTAGCATACGAGTATTTACTAATGCAAACTATAGCTCAAAATCAACTTAGGTTAAACATTTTTATGTTTAATTCTTAAAGTGGTTAGAGATGTTTTTGAAATTAGATTCCGGTCCTCTAGTTACACACGGTACTGGAACTGGATCTGGGTTCTCCTATAGGAATTGGGTTTGGAACCAACAAAACCGATTATGAATTTGTATATTAGATTTGAATCGGAACTGTTATTTAGAAACCGTCCTATTTGCAACCCAAATAGTGCCCTCCATTTGCCCCCCAAGGCCACATTTTGGCCCAAAAGGTCTGAACCCCCAAACAGAGGAATTGGTAATTGTGAAAACTCAACGCCTTTTTTTGATTTGCTTAAATGCCGCTATACTAAGGTTAAACTCTCTTGCGTGTTTAATTAAATTTTTGATGTATATAATCTTTTGTGAAAGGTAAAAATAACCCATAATTAATTACTAAAAATTGGATCTCTTTTAAAAAAAAAAAAATCCTAAATCTGAAAAGCTCATCTGTAATCTTAGGGTAAGGCCTGCCAAAATGGTCATGCAAATAACCTAAAAATAGCAGGACCCACTCAAAACTCATCAGGACTGCATCCATCCCTCCAAAGTTGATTCTGCGTTAGTGATGGAAGATAACGATGAGGAGTGAATGATTGTTCCATTATGGTCGAGTATTTTTTGGTCATTTTTGTGGGACCACGATCTGTGTGGATAACTTTAGTGGCTGATGCTCCACCCAAAATGATACATGCTTTTAGAAGGTTGGTTAAATAGAATTTTTTTTTTTCAAAGAGACTTACTACCATTTTTAAGGAAAGCTTGTGTACTCTGATATTTAAGAAAAGCATATTAGGCAGTTTTGCTTTTATAACATTCGAAAGGGAGAACAGTGTCTAACCCCCAATAATAACACATGTCAGTTCTTGTTCGGCTGCCTAGAGATCAAAATCCCAGGGCACTGCACATTCCCGCACTCGAGGGCTATCTCACCTCACCCAAGGTCTCTTTCTCTCGTCTGAGAGCTCTCCTTAGTTAGGATAAATGTATCTCATGGTTTTTGACCTAACACGACTAATCAACATGTTTCTTATTTTGTTGTTGTCATCTAATAGCAAAGTAGGGATGGCAATGGGACGGGGCGGGTTCAAGCTTAGGCATGCCCGAACACAACCTGCTTGGTATTTGCAATGCCCCATACCCACCCGGACCCATGACAAGTTTTAGGGTTGTCATACCAAATTCGGCCCATGACAATCACGGGTTGGGTCGGGTTTTTCAGTGATTGATTTAATATTGTTTTAATCATAAGAAAACTAAATACGCTGGTGATGATTTGAACCCATGAAATAGGAAGATGTAACTCCTTACTACCACCTATACTAATGACATTTCATATACATAGAACTTTAGCAATATACAAAGTAAAGACATATGGGGTGGGGCAGGTTAGACACAAGCGAACCTAACTTAGGTTAGTTTATGAAAATCATATCCGTCCTCATACCCTAGCAACACACAACCAAACCTGTCTATGATAGGAACGGGTCGGGACGAGTACCCATTTAAAATGGACCCATTGCCATCCCTACAACAAAGCACAAGTTTTATGATTACCTCATGTGTGGTAAGTTGGAATTAGAGGTGTAGTCCATGATGCTACTTGCCATATAGTGTCTCCCTTATCTTTAGTCATCAAAATTTAATAGTTTGCGGCCTGAAAATCACTTCGTAGTTAGACATGTGGGGATTTTTCAGAGTAATTGGATAACGGAGACTTTAAAAAACTCTATAAAAAGGAGTTTAAACTTCAAACTCTATAGGTCGAATGAATACATAAAGTGATGGAGAGATCACTTCAATCAAGACCAATTGGATTGCACAAAATCGCTTGTTTTGGAACTAGCAGGGCCCACAGAAAAAAAAAAAAAAAAAAGACGAAAAAACTACACTCATGAGGGGCCTACTTGGATGCTAGGAATAAACATGAATTTAGGTTTACCTACGAACATTTAGGTTATCTTAACCTTTAACTTAAGTTTCACAAAGTTTGAGACCCATTTGTTAGCATATAATTGAATTCCTAGCAATTAACAATAAAAGGTGATTGGTGAAGGATTTGATTTAGTAGTCTTCAATTGTTATCCACACTCAAATTATCCTTACGATTAGAAATGTTTGGGGCCTTATCCAACCGTGTTACCGTATGGTATTATGTATTTAGGGTTTAACCAATGATCAACTATAATGGGGTTAGCGGGTTGAGCTATAGTTTTAACTCAAACTTTAATACGATTTCTGGGTATTCATTTTTTTCTCTACTGGCTATTTATGAATCTTCACATTTCTTTATTAATTTTAACCTTGGCTAAAAATACATTTATTAGATAATCCTAGGAATTGATTTCCATGCAAGCAATGACCCTTTTGGATGAATGTAAAAAGAAGATTCTTTGGTGGAGATGAAAATTGTCTTGATTGCTCATAAAATGAAAAAAGATAAATACTTTGAATAAATTCAAAAGCAAATAATACTTTGACCGAATCAATGGATAGGATAGATCCAAGATGAGAGCCATAGAAAGTGGACAAGAAATAAAGTGACTTCCTCCATTGAATTTGTCAACAGAAAATAATTAAAAGACATTTCCACTTACCCCCCTTTATTCTTTGACTAAATAAACCGACACCCAATCATCACTTGCCACGTCCTAAGACACTAACAAAAAACCCCCAAGTGTTCGTTAATGTCAACTCCAAAAAGAATCCCCACGTCGCAATCATCACCGATTTTATTCTCCTGCATCTCCTGCGTCTTCTTGACCTCTCAATTTCTTTCATTTGACTATTTTGCCCCTCCCTCTTTCTTTCCTTTGCTGTAGCTCAAATGGCATCAGAACAGAAATCTAATTTACAAACCCAAAGACGGAATCATTCTCTTCAAAGTTTCAAATCAAACAAAACCCATTTACCCACTTCATACAATAGGATAGATTATCAAAGAAGATCAAAGTTTCATTCAAATTTCAAAAGACATTATTTTTCGGGCTGGTCGAAATGCAGAAGCAGATTACTGCAGCATTTCGGGCATTGATCCGTCGTTTTCGGTAGCATGAAATACATAAGACAACTTTTGCATCCTGCGACGACTAGAACGTCTTCTTCATAGTTGAAATCATCAATGGAAGGAGGAGTAGTAGTACTAGGAGGAGGAGGAGATGTGTTTCTTTTCTCTGAATCATCTTCCTCCTCCTCTGATGAGATATCTGTCTTTGATGTTTCTGTTTCTTTTCTGGGGTCGTCTTTGACTTTCTTTCCAGTCCTCCGATTTCTGTAATAAATCTCTCCGCTCTGTATAAAACCCCATAGTATCATGAGAAACAACAACATCAATAGATGGGGATTCTAAATAGAGTAAAGAATGATTTTCTTGAAGATAGAATTCCAATAGAAAGATGAGAAGAAAAGCTCTGTAATTTAAAGAAGAATGAAGAAAACACTTCATTCCAGATTATGGATTTAACAAGTTATTCATTCATTTGAAGATGTTAGGGAATCTATTCTGCAAAAACCCAACAAAGATCTTACCCATAAAAAGACCCCATATGCAAAAAGCCCACACAATGCAATGAAAGAAGGGGAAAAAAAAACACCAAGATACTTTTTCTAAATCTCCAATGATTTTTCTTGTTCTCTTGCTCCACAGAGAGTGGGAGAGAGAGAGAGAGAGAGATGCATTTAATTGGGGTTTTTGGGGTACCTTGAAATTAATGCATTGCTCCCATTGGCAAGGAGAGGCGTGGAAGCCGAGTTGAGGCGTCTCTGCATCTGCAGCAGATGTCTGTTGATCCAACGGCGGAGAAGAAGCAGAGGAGATGGAACAGTTGCGTAGAGATAGCTCCAAAGAGGCAGGAGTAACAGTCCCCATGTCTTATATTTGGATAGAGATCGCTCCAAAAGATTACCAAGAGAATGGAAACAGAAACGTATATATAAATAAAAGCTGGTTCATGTGGAAACGTCATTGAAGAGCAGGGGTGAAATAGGAACTTGGAAAATACTAGGAGAGATTACCAGGAAGCATACAAAGAGAAGACTCGCGAAGTATCAACTATTCACGTATGGTGGGAACCATTGGTTGGATATTGTTGATATAATTATGCTTCCACTTTGAAGATTTTAACCATTGATGAAGGCCAAGAAGGCACAATTGTCGGATTCTTTTGGCGAACACTGTAGAAAATTTAGACTTCTTGACAGAGTATTGTGATGATTTCATCAAGAACAGCCAACAGCTATTATGTAAGAATATAGGATAAGATCCCCTCAAACTAGGAAAGCTAATCTCATCTATAATTGAAAGCCTATCACTTAATCAATAAAAGATCTTCTCAAATAATAACACTAGCCTAATATAATCAAAATTTAATCAAACTCTAGCATGAAATGAACTCATCCTTTTCCATATATAAAATTAAAGACGGAAACTCAAACTAGAAACTTGATCTCATCACTAAAAGAAAATCTAATTCTAATCAGATAACAATGATAATAATACTATGCTAATGTAAGTCAAATCTTTTTTCCGAGCATAGCCTAAGAGACTTAGATGAACTCATCCTATCCATATCCTAAATTGTTCAAATCACTTCCTATTAAGCCACACGCGAAAAACAACTATGGTAGATACTTTGTGGTTCCTATCAATGAAAGGTTTTCTCTTGACCAAATGGTGGGGAATTTACAAATGCCAATTGCCAAACATGGGTTTTTCGAGGCGACGTGAAAAACTAGCTAAGAATTGCTGGGGATTTCATTGCCTAACGTGAGAAGAAATTGGGCCATATATATTGGGTAAGCATTTCTAAAAACAATGAAGGTCGAAGGTGCTTATTTTTTTCATAGACCGACTGCCCCATTACCTGATCTTTAACAAAATTGAACAAGCACATGATGGGTATGTTTTTACAAAGCTCGTCTATTTGCTTCCATTGGGTTTAGGGTTGTCAAAGGGCTGGGCCTGGCTGGGCTCGGGGTTGTCCATACCCTCAATATATGCAGGGCCAGGCCAAGTGGGCCAAAGCCCTCGGAGGGCCCGTACTACCTACGCCATTACCCTATCCTCGAGGGTCAGGGCCGGGCTTGGCTAGGGCAGGGATGAGGGCCTCAAAACAAGAAAAATGTTATTTATTTTTTTATTACATTGTTACCAAGTATCAAGTGTCAAACGAGCATTATCTTATCTGACGTTTGTTGCGAAGGGACCACTAAGATGACATTTGAAGAATAAAAGATGTCTATAAAAACTTTCTTTTATCAGATAAAATCACAAGTGCTTTGGTGAATTGGGTTCTGAATGTACGATTTTATTTTGTTTTTTCAAAAAAGGACAATAGTTAAAGAGTTTGTTCTTTCATCTCACACTTTTTACAGGGATTTTCACGTACCAAATCATTCCAGCAAAGCCTTATTTTTGGGAAACTTGAACCATGTTATATCCACACGCCGTTTAGAAATTGACATTATCTTCAATTTACCATTGATTTGACTATCAATCGTTGTTGGATC
The DNA here is from genome assembly GCA_029852735.1 of Persea americana. Taxonomy (NCBI): domain Eukaryota; kingdom Viridiplantae; phylum Streptophyta; class Magnoliopsida; order Laurales; family Lauraceae; genus Persea; species Persea americana. The sequence goes on along the minus strand of CM056816.1, from coordinate 59,384,524 downwards.
TCCATCAAAAAACTAAATACACTTAAAAAGACACTATAATCAGCTTATACTCGAAGAAAATTGGGAGTTATAATTATCTAATTAAATGGATATTACGATCATCTCATATGCTTAAAGTTCCATGTACATACGAACTACCTTTATGAATTGATTGGCATCTCAAGTCACTTTATAAAGGAAAAAGTGTATCCTTATTTACAAGAGCACACCCTCTTTTGCACTAGTAAGAATATATAAAAAATAATAATTTAAGAAGCTTAAATAAGAAGCAATAAAAATAGAAGAAAGAGATCATATGCAACGGTGCAACCTTATGCATTAAGTATAATGCATAATTTAAATAATTGAATAGAGATTAAATGAACCAAGTATGTTTGTGTATAGATTTCTAGGGCATTTTGTAATGGGTATGGGTATGAAATTGCCTTTATATCTCCATTTTTATTATTGCTATTATAATGGCATTTTAGTGTGTATATTTATATGTGAAAATATATATTATGTAAAATAAACAAAAAGTAAGTGGGCTAGGGCTAGGGCTAGGGCGACGGCGAGGGCGAGGGCTAAGGCCGGCTGGGCTAGTACTATCAAAGCCCAGCCCTTAAGTCTCAAAGCCTGCAAAAAGTAGTCCAAGCCCTGCTCTATGGTTTTTTTTTTTAAAACAAAAGCTCTCATTTTAAGGGCTTTTTGAGGGACTGGCCAGGCCCCCTTGCCTCAGGGCCAAGTTGAAAGGCCTAATAGGTTTATTAGATTCCAAGATAGATTAGTGGATTGTTGAAGTGCATCTATTATCATGAAACAATCTCCTCATATAAGGCTATCATAAAGATTGAGGCCCAACCCAATTTCCAGGCCCACTAAAGGGCTTTTAAGTTGGGCCTCTACAACTACAGAGTGATCGCCAATGCTTTTGCTATAATATGCTTACTAAAGCAATGACCCATGTAAGCACATGCATATTTACCAATAAAATATGCACCAGCATACATAAAAATTAATTAAAAAGAAACTTATATCACATAAAATTATCCCCAAACACTTAATATCAAAAACAACAGAAAAGAGGATCATAATGGTACCTTTTTTTTTTTTTTTTTTTTTAAAAGAGAATTTATGGTGTAGAAATGGAATAAGAGGAGTAGGGTGAAAATGAAAGAGAAAACGTAGAGCTTTGGGATGAAAATGAAGTGGTTGAGAAGAGTAAAAAGTGGAAAGAAATTAGAATGGTTGCATGTGGAAGTGGGGGGAGGACATTGGAAGTTGAGTGTGGTTGCATGTGAAAGCGGGGGATGTGGTTAAGTTATAAAGAAGGGATATAACTCCCGGTCAAATTAGTAGTTATGGTCAAAATTGGGTTAAAAACCCTTGGCTTTAATAGACTATAATAGAATATGTCCTCACGGGTGCCGAGAATGCCTCCAACCCCAGCCTATTGGGTTCAATGATTTCAGGCCCATCAAAATCAAATTTAATCTGACCTATTGCCTTTGGAAACTTTTTTGCAAACTGGATGAATATCGAATAATTTCCATAGCCGAAGGCTTCATGGAACAATTTGAAGGAACTAACAGTGCCTGTGAGGCTGGATCAAGTATTGATCAAGTCAGATTGAAGAATGGGGGCCCAAACAGTCCCGTGGGTTTCACAAAATCTGTGTATGGGGACCGGTTGAATAAACTGTAACAGCAAGGTTTCTGCAAATTGTTATAAATATAAAGGTTTCTGCAAATTTGCAGGAATCATTTTTTTGGAAGGGATAACAACAAACAAGAGTGGGTCACCCAATAAAAGGGTCGAACTGCCCCAAACGCACTTGGGGCCTATACCAATTGGGCAGCCCAATCGTGGCCTCCAAACTCGGAGGCCCATAATTCCAAAAGTGGGTCCTGCCTAGGCATGAAAATCTAGATGGGCAGGCCAGGCCCAGCATGGAAAAAACCATGCCTGGACCGTTGACCTAGTCAACGTGCTGGCACTGCACAGCCCAGTTATTTCCATGGGCCATGCTGGGCCAGGGGTCCCTGGGCCTCGGCACGGCACAAGACGGCCCATATATATGTTTTTTGATTTTTTTTATATAAATAAAATTTAAAATTTAAAATAATTTAAGATTTATTATTCATTTGTAAATTAGTTCAATGCGCATTTATTTTAATAGTTTCAACTTTATTTCAAGTTAATAACCCTTAAAAGTTCACAAAGTCTCTTTCAATTTTTATAAGAAAATTAGAACAGGGATGTGGGCTGGCCCATGGGCGGCACAGCCCAGGCACAGCTGGGCCCTAACATATATGGCCATGCCGGCACAGCCCGCCCAGATTTTCATTCCATGTCCACAAACTAACTTGTGTAGAAGATTCTGCACAAACCAGCAGTATCCATATTTCTTATTGATTTCTTTCCTTTCTACTTCTAATTAGTTCAAGTACGACATCTTTATATCAGAAAAATGAATATATCATGAGTCAAGAGAAGCTTTGATTGGTTTCTACTTTCTGAACAACACAGTTCAGAATTTCGGCAACTTTGTAATAAACAACTTTATAATAAAATCTCTTCTTATTTAATTCATTCTGTCCATTGGATTGAATATCTTTCTCCTTGGACTGAGATTATCCTGCATCAAATCTGATTGTTGGTTAGTGTAGTGCTTATGATTATTCTATAATTTCTGAATATTTTCAGGTATTGGTGGGTTCTGGATATACACTGGTCCAGTTTGTAAATTAGAACTGCATGGGAATCCATGTTCAATCCGAGTCCCATGGTGGTGAGCGTTCACAGTTGTGGTATTAGCAACATTCTGTTGGTGAATGAAGGCTATGGTTTTGAGTAGACTCAGGATATCTTGCCTCTCACTCAGCTGCCCAGGGTTCAACTTCAACCTGTAGGCATGCCTCTCTACTCAGTTCTCACTTGTGTAGGCCTATATGTGGGCTTCCTTTCAGGTGTGGGTGACTTGCCCAAACATGTGCGCGTGCGCTCTTGGGTTCCATTCCCATTGGCTGGGGTACCCAGAAAGAAAAGAAAAGAAAAAAAGGTTCGGTCTGCAGGGGGTGTGAATTAAGATGCAGTCATTTTGGGCTTTTAAAACATGTAAGGAGGCCACTAACCCAAAACATCTCTACATCACTGTGGCTGCTCAAAACGAGTGGCTAAACGTTTAAAAGATGGTTCAGGTTGGGATGGCCACTGAATAAGGAAATGACTATCATGACCATTTGGCTAAATCACATGTTGTAGAGAGGTGATCACTAAATATTGGGCATGAACGAAAAAAACACACAATGGGTCCATGGTATGCATAAATTGGGCCAAAAAAGCCCTTGTACAAAATAGTCCGAGCAATATATGCCATCCAAAAAATTTTAGCTTGAAAGGAAAAAGTCCCATAATCTTTTCCAAGGGATGACAAACAAGTATGGGCTGGGATATTTGGACCCGTAAAAACAATATTCCCTAAGCCCGTTTGGTACTTTACTAGTTTAGTAAAAGTCAAGTCAAGGCTTCATTTTTCAAACAATGAGTCACATCAAAAATACACTTTTTCAAAATTTCCTCATTCTTTTAAAACCAAAAAATAAAAAAGCAACCTCCTTTATCAACTAAAAGACAAAAAAACGCCACTTTCCTATTTAAAAAAGTAAAAAATATTTCATACCAAACAACTAAAAATAAAATACCACTATAACCCACTTATATTTTATTATCTCTTGATTTGATACATTACTTTATCTTTATGTTACAGTAAAATTACCAAAAGGGCCAAGGGCATGTTTGGCACTTTACTATTAAAGTTAGAGTGAAGTAAAGCCTCCATTATCTAGACAAAAAAAAAAAAAAAAACAATAGATTATACCAAAAGCATACAAATTCAAAAATTCCTCCTTCTAATTAAAAAAAAAAAAAAAAAGTAAAAAGCAACATCCTTTCTCCACTAAATGACAAAAAAATCTCCTTTTTTTATACAAAAAGTTAAAAAGACTCCCTAACAAATAACTAAAAACAAAAGACCATCATAACCCCCCTATATTTTATTCTCCCTTGATTTGATGCTTCACCTCACTTTACTTCAATTCGCCATACATCCAAAGTATAATTTTAATATTTTATCAGATTTTTCTTTGAGTAAAATGGGCCAAGAGAGACAAACCCCAGTCTGGGCTGGTTATAAAGACTTCACCTTATATCCATCCATACAGTGTCTAAAAATACAAATTAAAACCATGGCAATAAATCCTCAATAGATGATTCGGGCCGAAAAAGGGTCCCACAACATCATATTGTGGCTCGACTCATGTCACCAAACTCTCTATTTGGGCCTCCTTAATTTGGGTTTAAGGGCCGAGGCCCTTAATTTATTCTGGTTTGGATCTGGGTTTGAGTTCCTAAATAAAACTTTAAAGGTCCTGTGTCACGTCTCCCAAAATAAGAATTAGGGAGAAACGTGAATAATAAATGAAATTCAAATTCCTGTGTTTAATACAACACAAGCTTCCAAAAGTGGACCCACAAAAAAAAAAAATTTCAATATGTGGTGAGTCAAAATAAATTTCATTAAATGCAGCGGAAGCTTTATTCAATTGGTAATCAATGTTTATAAATGAAACCCAACACAAAAATCAAATAAACATTAATAGTTAAATTGCAGAATTATATAATTTCTAAAAGAGGTCTCAATACTAAAAGAAAGTTCATCTAAAAATTCTAAGATGACGTTCTCTCTTGTGTTGGTTCAGACGGCTCCAAAGCCATCTCCGGCATCCCACTCGGGTTCATCAGTTGGCTCAAACGTTTGAAACGCTTGATCCTCCTCCGTCTCCTGGGTAAAGTAGGGCTCGGTACCTATGCACCAAATATTACAAAGTAAATAGCAAGAACATAATCATAATTCAAAATTTAATACGATAACGAGAAGAATATAGACAAGGGTGATCATAATGAAACAATGATAAATATAATAACAAGAACGAATGTCTGACATAAAACCAAATGGCACAAAGGAGCAATATAAAATCACACGGTGACAAGTGTCCCCGTTGTGGGTGGTCAGCCCTAAATAAATCGGGAAAGCCCGTCCATAACGTCGGTGGTCATAAACTGATCAAAATAAAATCAGGATAACCTGTGCATAAACAAAGCGGATTATAAGTGATCCGGTCACATCGGTGATCAACCGTCCATATATTGATCTGCAGTCGTCCATAAATGACCCACATAAACACATACACATATAT